>OZ017739.1:234987632-235157632 GCA_963969285.1 Odontomyia ornata | reverse complement strand
CATTTTGTTCCATAGCCATATGTTGCCATAGTAATAAATGCAGCGCATATTGTTCCATAGTAAAACAGGAAATTTCAAACCGCTATAACTTCGCTAAATATGATTCAATCTTTATGAAACTTTCAGGATAGATCAATCTTATAAATAGTCATCTGTATACTGAATTTCGTAGAATTTAAGGGTGCCGTTAAGATTTTATTCAAGAAAACATAAAATCGATAAATCATACTATTACTAACAAAGTTGAGTGAATTGTGACTTCTCATGTATTTGTTGTTGTTGTACTCACCAAGACCTACATTCTTGATTTTTTTCAGATTTTTCGGATCACAGGTGTCCAATCGCGAGGGGGGGGGGACACAAATTTTTCGTGTATTTCCCCTCCCTGTGCGCCCTTCGAAGCAAACTTTGCCAAACCAAGACCTGTTTTGAAAAGTTCTCATCAAGACCTTTCATTTGATACCCATATCGGCCACCTTCAATGAAATTTTTTTTTCGGGGGGTCACTCCCCTATATGGGGAGACCCCCCTTAAATACCTTACAAAAATTTTGTTGTATTTGAACTTTAAAGAGATCACCACTTTACACCTACATACAAAATTTGATGTTTCTAGCTTAAGTAGTTTCCGAGAAAAACTGCTGTGACACACGGACGGACGGACGGACGGACGGACGGACGGACAGACGGACAGACAGGACGCAATTTTAGAAGGGTTTTGTAAAATTATTTTACAAAACCCTAAAAAAGAGGTTACTCGAAGTCAAAGCTTGTAAAAAATGTTTTTTTTTTTTTGTGAATATCACGTTTTCTATGCGTCGGAGGCAAATAAAGGATAGGATGAATTAAAGTCAATGTTATTTTCTACAAAAATGATTTAGGTAATGTTCGTCAAAGTTTCCACCCAAGTCATTTTACAGAGCATATGCTATCAATAAGTTGATTGAAACGAGGTAACGGCCCCGAAGCAAGGTGATAGGTGACCTAAAGTTGAACGAGAAAATGTTGTACGTAAAAGTTCTATCCGCAACCTCTATTAGTTTATGGAACTATTTGAGTTTGTTCGTCACAGAGGTTCTTATTTAGCTTCAGGATTTGTTCCTCCGAAACAACACGGTTCAGCAAAATTAAACATGCTTTGTTCTAAAGACAGAAGAAAATGTCCGTTATAAGGTTGAAATTGTTTGTTTTTATTTAAAAAAAATAAACAGTCAACTGTTTCGAAATCGATCTGATTTCTTTTTCAGTGTTTGTCTAATCAGCTGTCTGTTTATTTCTTTTTTAAATAAAAACAAACAATTTCAACCTTATAATGGTAATTTTTTTTATTAGCTATTTGACAGGTTGCAAAAGTCCGATTGAAACAATGCAAAAAATAAAAAGAAGTTTTCAACGAAGCTACTTTGAATCGGAACAGCTTATGAGCCAAAAGTGTGGTTCAAACTTGACAAATGAAATTTCACAAAAATTGCCATGAACTTTGAACTGACTACTCAATTTTAGGTAAATTTCTCGAGAGAAATTTACCTATTGCGGAGAGCATCATATATAACGAAATTTGTGACCACGCTAGAGGTTGCAATTTTGCTTCGATTTTCACCAAATTTTCAGGAAAGCTGTATTGGGTAATTATCTCGGTTGAGTTCGTGAACCAGCTATATCGGCCATGCAAAAACAAAATGGCGGCCATTTTAGACGAAAAATCGTGATTTCTGTTCTGACCAAAGTATAGCTCCGATTTGGATGAAATTTGGTACAAGGGTTCATTGATGTATGTGATGAGTCTCACAATAAAAAATCCAAAGTCAGTACGGCAGAAACAAAATGGCGGCTGCTCAAAGGTCAAAAAACGTGCAAAATTTTATTGTTGTAATAGTGGTCAAAGCTTTCAACAGATTTTATTGAAATTCGGTAATTTGATAGAAATTATGACCAGATTTTTTTTATGTTAATAAATACCCATGTGGTACTACGAAAATTGCAGAAAGAAGTTTAGTAGTGCAAGACAAATTCTTTTTCGAAACTTTACGCTACATACGGGAAATTTACCTTTCCGGCTGGTGCTGCCAACGGGGATTTTTTTTTTTTCAATTTTTGTATTTATTTGGTTACCTTAAAAATTGTAAAGTGTACCAAACTTTGACGCAAATAAAAATTTGTGGATTTACGTCTGCAATGCGTAGATTCATTATAAATTTTCTGGTTAATTTTTGTTAAATCTTCGTTATCTAAGCTGAAACCACACCTACGGTTCATTAGTTGCTCTAATTTGTACCAGAGTATAATAGCTTTGCTGTAAAGTTAATTTTATCGTCCTTTGCTTGAAGTATGTTTCATTGCGTTGGCATGTATTATTTTGAAGATGTAGCTTGTGAAACTTAACAAGAACCTCCGTGAGAAAGAAACTCAAAAAATGTCTGTGAATCAGCAGAGGTTGAGGATAGAACTTTTACGACCATTTTTGATATTTTTTCCAACTATAAATTTATAAAACAAAGTCAAGCCTTCCTGTTTTCTTGAGGGCAAACTCTTCAATTACTTCTTCTGTCTCTATATGTCTGTCTCTGTGGATAGACATAAGTGCTAGGCCACTCAGACGATTTTGTCCGCAAGAATTCCTCAAGTAAGTTTTCAATCGTCTTCGAGCGGAAAAAGTCCGCTCAGGAGTACAGGTGGTCACTGGTAGAGTAGAGAAAATATTCAGAAGTTTATATATATTCGAGTAGAGTTCGCTGTTGCAATTTATGAGGCTTTCACTAGCACATGTTGGGCGATTAGTTTCTTCTTGCTTTTCCCATTGGATTCTCCAAATATCATACTCAGCTTGAAGAAGTTCTAAGTCAACTTTATTTTTGTAAAGCTTGAAATTTTCAATATCAAATGTTTGAGTACTGCAGCAAACAGATGGCAACAACGAATTAAAGCCGATAAAAACATCTTTGTGATCCGTGAATCTCGAGTTGAGCTGGCTTACAAAGTCATCAAGAAGAGGAAATATTGTTCGTGTTCAGTTTTTTGGACGTTGACACGATGCCGCTGGGAAGAATTCAGACGTGGTAGAAGAAAGAAAGAAGTTTTCAACGAAGCTACTTTGAATCGGAACAGCTTATGAGCCAAAAGTGTGGTTCAAACTTGACAAATGAAATTTCACAAAAATTGCCATGAACTTTGAACTGACTCTACTCAATTTTAGGTAAATTTCTCGAGAGAAATTTACCTATTGCGGAGAGCATCATATATAACGAAATTTGTGACCACGCTAGAGGTTGCAATTTTGCTTCGATTTTCACCAAATTTTCAGGAAAGCTGTATTGGGTAATTATCTCGGTTGAGTTCGTGAACCAGCTATATCGGCCATGCAAAAACAAAATGGCGGCCATTTTAGACGAAAAATCGTGATTTCTGTTCTGACCAAAGTATAGCTCCGATTTGGATGAAATTTGGTACAAGGGTTCATTGATGTATGTGATGAGTCTCACAATAAAAAATCCAAAGTCAGTACGGCAGAAACAAAATGGCGGCTGCTCAAAGGTGAAAAAACGTGCAAAATTTTGTTGTTGTAATAGTGGTCAAAGCTTTCAACAGATTTTATTGAAATTCGGTAATTTGATAGAAATTATGACCAGATTTTTTTTATGTTAATAAATACCCATGTGGTACTACGAAAATTGCAGAAAGAAGTTTAGTAGTGCAAGACAAATTCTTTTTCGAAACTTTACGCTACATACGAGAAATTTACCTTTCCGGCTGGTGCTGCCAACGGGGATTTTTTTTTTTTTCAATTTTTGTATTTATTTGGTTACCTTAAAAATTGTAAAGTGTACCAAACTTTGACGCAAATAAAAATTTGTGGATTTACGTCTGCAATGCGTAGATTCATTATAAATTTTCTGGTTAATTTTTGTTAAATCTTCGTTATCTAAGCTGAAACCACACCTACGGTTCATTAGTTGCTCTAATTTGTACCAGAGTATAATAGCTTTGCTGTAAAGTTAATTTTATCGTCCTTTGCTTGAAGTATGTTTCATTGCGTTGGCATGTATTATTTTGAAGATGTAGCTTGTGAAACTTAACAAGAACCTCCGTGAGAAAGAAACTCAAAAAATGTCTGTGAATCAGCAGAGGTTGAGGATAGAACTTTTACGACCATTTTTGATATTTTTTCCAACTATAAATTTATAAAACAAAGTCAAGCCTTCCTGTTTTCTTGAGGGCAAACTCTTCAATTACTTCTTCTGTCTCTATATGTCTGTCTCTGTGGATAGACATAAGTGCTAGGCCACTCAGACGATTTTGTCCGCAAGAATTCCTCAAGTAAGTTTTCAATCGTCTTCGAGCGGAAAAAGTCCGCTCAGGAGTACAGGTGGTCACTGGTAGAGTAGAGAAAATATTCAGAAGTTTATATATATTCGAGTAGAGTTCGCTGTTGCAATTTATGAGGCTTTCACTAGCACATGTTGGGCGATTAGTTTCTTCTTGCTTTTCCCATTGGATTCTCCAAATATCATACTCAGCTTGAAGAAGTTCTAAGTCAACTTTATTTTTGTAAAGCTTGAAATTTTCAATATCAAATGTTTGAGTACTGCAGCAAACAGATGGCAACAACGAATTAAAGCCGATAAAAACATCTTTGTGATCCGTGAATCTCGAGTTGAGCTGGCTTACAAAGTCATCAAGAAGAGGAAATATTGTTCGTGTTCAGTTTTTTGGACGTTGACACGATGCCGCTGGGAAGAATTCAGACGTGGTATTGATATCTCCTCATCAAAATCGGTCAAAAAGGATTTAGCATTTTTGAAGACAATGGAAAACTCGGCCTCAATATTCTCTCACATATTTTTGAACCGATCAATAATACTCTCGATATGGTCTATAGCTGATCTTAAATCACAGAGGGGCGACAGTAAAATTTTACACAAATTTATTGTATAACAGAAGACTTTGGACGAAAAACAAAGTGTTACAACAAATTCTCCATTTAGTATGGCTTTTAAATACGCTCCTGCTTTCGATGATGTTTCCATGTCCGAATTTTCACTGAGCTCTTCAAGTGAGGCCACAATAGGCTTGTAAAGCTCTTTAAATTTTAAGAAACTGTTGTGGTTTTCGACCCATCTTGTTTCACACATTGCTGTCAATGTTTTCCACTGACAGTCTGGGATCATAGATTTTATTGTCCGCTGGAGGATAGCCTCTCTTTTCGCAGACCCTTTCAAAATATTTGTTGTTGTTCAAACTGTACCAACGCAGTTTTGAATACTTTGTAACGAGCATGAGTGATAGAGTGCCAAATTTAAAGTGTGTGAGCAACAATGCACGAACAGTGCCTCAGGATATTCTTTCTTGATGATTGCTTGGACACCTTTAAATGAACCTTTCATCACAGCCGCACCATCATAGCCTTGGCCAACCATGTTTTTGCAATCAATTTCCAGATTCTTTAAAAAGGATACTATAGTATTGGCTATATTCTGCCCAGTTGTATGTTCAAGTCGAACAAAGCCTAAAAAATCCTCTGTTGCTACGAAGCAAGTTTCATTTTTTTTTTGTGTAGCGGTAACATAAAGACAATTGCTCGTAGCCGGCTATGTCTGCGGTTTCATCAACTACGACTGAAAATGCACCAGCTGCGTTAATATCGTTCACGATCTGTTTCTGGACTATGCTCCCGTAAGTATCAATAAGATGGTTTTGTATAGTAGGGCTCAAGTATGAAGCATTTAAATTCATATTTTCTGTATGTGATTTTAACTTTTGGTCCCCACATTAATTGTAGGCTCCTTATCATTTGGATTTATAGGGCCTGAATCATTTGTACCTCGACGGGCAAGCTCTTGTCGTCCACAAAACTTAATTGTTTCGATAATGGAGTAGAGCTTTTCACGATTTTCATGAACTTGTTTTTTTCTAGCAGAATCAATGATGTTCCTGATGTCACGATCAGGATTTTTTGACATATTTAAAAAACTGCCTGCCAATGCCATTGCTTCTTGGTGGCACAAAAGGCACAAGTAGGATATATACACATATATATATATATATATATATATATATATATATATATATATATATATATATATATATATATATATATATATATATATATATATATGTATATATGGATGCATACCGACATACATATATAATAATAATTATCCATCGCACAGCAATACGAACATTGGCGTTGTGTTAGGGCCTCCAAACATGGTAATATATCAGAAGTAAAAATTACCGTTAAAATTTTCCACCATGAAGTAGAAAGTGCTTTCATTGAAAAACACATTAACTGGGTTTATTCAGTTATTGAAAAAATTTCTCAATCACTTTGTCCGTGCTGCATGGCACCTCCACTGACAGATGTGAACTAAATGTTAAGTATCACCACTTTACCATTCACTCCGAAAAAAATGAGTCTGGCCATTTCTTCCAGACGACTATCTACACCGGATTTGTGTGTGAATGCTTGTGTATGTGGATAAGTGTGTTTACATGTGTGTATGTGGAAATATGTATGCATGTCGCACATTTGCGGCTACGAAGTCATAGCTTAAAAAACTTTATTGTTAAGAAGAAGCATTTAAAATTTGGATTTTTTTCCCATTCAATAACGGCAAACACGCGAGACTAGCATAATTTTGGTGGAAATATTAAGAGCTTATAAATGATTCTTTACCAGTTGAAAGTGAGTGTCATCATCCTGGCGGTATAAATATAAAAGTCCCAATTTTCGAGTTATGAAGTATGATACGGTTCACAATTGGAATTCTTTTGATTCTACATGTAGCATTCGTTCATCTGTTTTTAAATCGCTCCTGTCAAAATTTTTCAAAAATAAAATTAATTTTATTTTAAACGCTAGTGTAAAGAAAATTTTTATTAGAAAAAGCTTATATTGATGAAGCAGTAGACCCAAGAAATTTACAGCGAATATTATTTTTCCTCGATATTTCAAGAAAAGCGAACAATTCAAAGACAACTTCTGGACTGCTGATATGGAGGATTTTGAATGCTTCCCAACGTTAAGGGAACCCGGAGAGATGTCAAATACGAGACTGGTGGCAATCGTCAACAAGAGAACATATGATCAAGATAGCTCCGCAAATGGCGGATGTAAACTGCAAATAATCGAAGACAAGGAATACGTGATAATATTACGTAAAAAAAATCATAAACTAACGCTACGCCTACAGCCGATGACTTAGTCAAGAAAGTGATGAAGGCTCAAAACCCGCAACAGAAAAAGCTAGTCCAAAAGGAAGGTGAAAGTAAAGAAAACTACTAAACAAACAATTCCGGGAGAAAATCTTAGTGCTGGTGGCACTAACAATATTCAAAACTATTTTGCTTTGCTGGATGGATTAACAAAGATATGTAAGTTGAAAAAAGTGTCGAAGGCATTTCTGGTAAATATAATGATACGAATTTTATTCAACATTTAAGAAATTAAAATAAGGAGAAGAAACTAACTCTGAGTTCTGCTGGTTCCTCAGAAAAAGCCACCAAAAAGGTCGAAAAAGTTCCGCAAATAAATGTATTCGGACAAAGCGCAAGACATATGGTTCGGCTATTGATAGCCGAAAATAAATTAAGCAGTTTCGAAATCAAAGAACCCAATGGAGAACAATTAACTATCAAAATGAAATCAATGGTTGGTTTTAAGTTAGTCAAAGATGGCCTGAATACTGGGGGATTCCACACTTCACCTAAAAAAGCAAAAAAATTAGACTTTTTATTGAAGTGTCTGGACTGTGGAGAAGATACGGTCGATCTTCCTGCAGTGCTCAAAGAAACCGGAAAAATTGAATTCATTTCTGTCAAAACCTTTGTAATAAGATGATCTTCTATAGGAAAGCAGAATTTACCACTTTATCTGGTACGAATTCCTAATAAAAGCACTCCAAGTGCCCTTCAATAAATATGGTACTTCAATTTTAGAGTGGTGAGCTGGAAATACCGCCAGAAAAGAGAAGACAAACAGTATTACCGGTGTCAACGATTTGGTTGTTTGGCTACCAATTGCTTCATGCACTATTAACAACATGTTGAACAGTTCATATTTCCCAAATTAGTGGAAAAAGCAAAGGTATTTCCGATCTTGAAATAAGGAAAAGAATCTTCGGGCCCTAAAATATATCGCCCAATCTACTTGCTATCTAACATCAACAGGTGTTTGAAATTATAGTAAAGAAAGCATTAAACGCCCACATTGAGAAATATGAGTTGATGCCGAGTTGTCAATTTAGTTTTCGTCCAAGTCATAACATCAGATATCTGTTGAAAACTTAACAGCAACAAATATTTTGGAGTGTGTCGCATTGATAAAGAGAAAGCCTTTGATACGTTGTGGTTAGATGAAATAATTTTTAAACTCCTTCAGGATAGATTCCCAAGACACCTTGTCGTCATGATGTGCTGTATGTTGTACGAGAAATCATTTATATAACTGATGGAAATCTGACCACCATGCACGACTTCAATGTCTTGAATGGTCTACAGCAGGGAACAGTTACTGTGCCTTTGCTTTTCTCACTATTCATTCGCAAGCTATTGAACGACTTGAATGTTAATGTCTCGCCAACGCGATCATTAGTAGCGTTTGTTGATGATCTGATCATCTATATGTAAGACTTAAAAGCTACAATAGTTCAGAGGAACCTTCAAAAAAATGTTAAATGATGTTCAGCTCTACACAGACAATTGGCGAAGCAATTTTGTTCCGGACAACGCTGCAGGGGCGGGGGGTCCAAGACCTGAAATGTAATTGGAAGGATTTTCACATTATGGCTGGTGAGTGTAGTTTAGAATGGGTTCCACATAAATTCTCTGTTCGATACCTTGGCGTTCACCTCGATCAAAATCTGTACTGTACTGAACATGTCAAAATCATGCTCAGTAAAGCATAAAAAGTAGTTATGTCCCTTCGACGATGCTTTCATTCCAGATAAATTAATCAAAAGATTATTTTTATCAGTTACAAGATAGGTTTTAATGTATGGATGACAGATATGGTAGAACCACAGTGCAAGACCTATGAAAAGATTAAGAGTTTTCAAAAAGGAATGTCTTCGTGCATGTATTGGTTTTCAAGGAAAGAAAGAATTTATCAAACTGCTAACGTAACGGGAGCCAATATCTTCATATAGAGACCTCTTCGGAATTATATCGCAAGATCTGTAACTGTGGGCGAAAACCCCTGTATTTCACAGTCGTTCTACCCTACACACGGTTATATTGAGACTTGAATCGTTAGTGGCTTCGTTCTTCCAGAAGCATTCATTTATTTGGATATGAATCGATATCTCCAGGCCAGGCCATTGATAAGAAGATAAAATATTATTCGAATTTGAGTTCACGAGACCAACAATTCGAATGGAGATACGTATTTGCTAGGTTTGTTGAAGCTGGTCGAGCTAAGACGGAGCAATTTCGGTATTGGTGGCTGAATGAAAATGTCTAAATTATTCGTGTTTTTTGAATTTCAGCTCATAATTGCCATATGTATTGTTTTTTGTTGTTTATTTACGTTTTAAAATAACTGATATTTTTCAATATTTAAGATTATTTTATGTAATTTTTATTATATTAGGTTTAGAGACAAGGTTTAACGTTTATGTTCACAATATTGTGATAGTATTTTATTAGTATAAGTGTGAGGTTCACTATTGGATTAATATTATAATTAATTTTGAATAGTGTTGGTTGATTTTCTTCTTTTTCCAACAGAATCATAGAATAGATAATGCGTACCCAATGAACTCGATGCAGTACTCATCTATAACAGCAATTTCATCATAACTCATAATTAGTGATAAATGATCTCATTCCCATGAACTATATAATCTAAATAAACTCTCGCGGATAAATTTTAAAATTGAAATCGATATCGAGAGCTATCAGAAATATCAAACATTCCATATTTCTTCGAAATCTAATTAAATCTAATAACTTTCAGAGATTTTAAAATGCCAACTACCGGAAAGGGCCCATCGGAACCGAATAAAATTCGATATCAAAGATTATATTATTGCAAATATTGCCAATCAAGTAAACACAATTCTCAAAATTGTGATATCGTTAAGAACCGCGCCCGTTCTTCTGCTATCAAACATAAACACTAAGATTTGATTGATTCCGTGACTAAAAAATAAACAGTCTCAAAAGTAATTAAGCGTGGAACCATATTCGCGAGTTTATCAACTAATAAACAAATCTTGCGTGAGACTGGAATTCGCATGCAGAGCCAAGCAAAAGATATTGTGAACAATAAAATAGTACATAAGAATTTGCATATAGTATTAAGAGTTAGATCAGTGAGAATAGTGAATCGAGTAGTATTTAAAAGGAAGATTCCAAAGTAAATTGTGAAAGTTCAAGATCAGTACAAATAGTGAATCCAAACTAAATTGTGAATTGTATTGTATAAGTTCAAGTCTGAACCAAAAGTGAATTCTAATTTAAAGTGAATTACAAGAATTCAAGCTAACTTTATCCTTTTCAAATTGCTGTATCCTTTTTAAAGAACTATAGTGTGCGACGAGTTAATAAAACTGTTAACCAAAGCGAATAAAAGTTTATAGCGTTTAGTAAAAGTGTGTTTGAATTAAACAGCCCATAACAGTTTTTAATGAATGTTTTTGATAGATAATGTATAAATTTTGAGAGCCATTTAGGCCATTAAGTTTTTAGTATTTTTATGTTTGGAATTTGCTTTGTATTGTTTGAGAAACGATAACGGTCAAAAGTCGATTACGAAAATAAAATTAAACACGCAAAATTAAAAGGAAGATTTTGTTCTTTTTTTATTTAACAGAATTGTTTTGCAAAAATGAAATCAATTACGAACAGCAATGCCAAACTTCTAATATTATCTTACCTTAAGTTCATTAGACTCGTTCTCGATTAGGCCTCCCACAGAGTTAAGAGCAGCTTCAACGAGCATACTAGCAGAAGTTGATGTAGGACCAGCTGCTGTGCGAGAGTTACTTGTATTGTAGAATGAACTTATGAATGATTGTGGGTTGGTAATTGAATTCATGTGAAGTTGAGATGAAGGTTCATGTGGTTCCTGAAAATGTGATATTTGCCGCGGATTGTTCGAGTCCACTACATCTAGAAAAGTTGAATTTTCGTCTTCTTCGTGTTGTCCGTTGCTTTGATCTGCGTTATTTATCATAAATCGAGCCATAAAATCTCTGTTGGGCACGATTTTGCCAGTTGTATTGTCTCCGGAATGGTTGCGTATAGAGCGATCATCGTTACTAATCCATTTTTTACTTCCCTTGCTTACAACTAAATTTTGACATTGATTGGAATTTTCCTTAATATTTGCAATTTGTCGAAAATTATTATTATCTTCTTGGGGATGGTTTACAGTTTCCATTTGTTCACTTATGAGTTTTTGTGGTTCATCCAGATTTCCTTCATCAGCGGTCAAACGTTGTGCAGTTGTGGACAAAAACGATTCGACCAAACTCATTTCTGCGATTTGCTTTTTGTGGACTTTTCCACAGCGATCGACTTGACTATCCTCCTCTTCCATTCTTCTTTTTACGGCTCGGAATTTCGTCTTATTTGTCCTTTTA
The DNA here is from genome assembly GCA_963969285.1 of Odontomyia ornata. NCBI lineage: Eukaryota > Metazoa > Arthropoda > Insecta > Diptera > Stratiomyidae > Odontomyia > Odontomyia ornata. Next base: position 235,146,051 of record OZ017739.1, on the reverse strand, counting down.
AAATCTTTGTTTTGATATATCGAAGATATTTTTGTAGAGAGTAACGTTATGTTGGCTTCATTTGGGCATAGACTCTTAACTAATTTGCCAGACTTTTCTAATGTTTCGTAAATGTTTTCTTCCGAGCAATCTGACATACTTTTACTATCTTCCATCATAGTGGAACTCAAAATAGAATTTTGATCTTCTAGACTCTTTCGTCTCCGGCGAGGTGTTTGTTCTGCAAGAAAGTACTAATCATTGATAAATAAATGACTTGATTGAATACAAACTCACCTAAAAAATCTACCTTCATTCCACCTGAATATGCATCAAATGTGTAAGCTACACTTCGTTCTATTTTTGGCATTTGCTCTTGGGCATAGTTGTGAACTTTCTTGTAGTGAAACTGTAGACACTGTTTTGTTGTAAAAGCAGCAGTACATTCGACCTCTGAACACCTTTAAAATGTTTCATTTGCATCATCAATTTAATTTTCTACTCACTATGAGTATTCCACTGGAATTACACACTTACTTGAATGGCCTAACACCGGAGTGAGTAAGCATATGAATCTTGAGATTGCTTCGATTCTGGAAGAGTTTTTGGCAGCGCGGACAACTAACTACTGTCGAATTTCGGCTGTGCACTTCTTTACAATGTCTCTGTAATGCTGCTCTAGATCCCAACAATTTAGAGCACAATTTGCACTGAAAATCTCGTAAAACCTCAGACATGTCTGCAAGAATAGATAACGTAAAAGACAAAAGCCTTAAATGTTTGAATATTTATTAAAATTTTAAATATATCTTGGGTCAAAGGAGAGGGTGACGAGGAACAGAAAACGAGTCATTTGACCCTTTTAAAAGAGTTCGCATTTTTCAAATGCTTTTTAATCAACCCTGTGAAAGCGTACATCAGAAGGTTTTACTTATTGTGAGCCTTTTATTTTATTTATATTTTAGATGCACCCATATATAACTTCTAGCAAACTCAAGCCATCATACCACATTTGTAGGAATCGGGTAGTTCACCTGGGCCAACTGCTCGAAGGATCTTCACGAAAAGGACAATTAAAGTCGAGGAGACACTACGGGAACCTGGTAATAATGAATTTATGTAGGAGTTCCATTGAAGATTTCTTTGAAAAAGAAGACAACTGATGTCAGTGTGCTTTCCCCTTCGAAATGGATGAAAAATAAAGTTTTGGATCTAATCCATAAACCAAATCACCATGCGAAAATTCCGGCGATGGACTTTCCTTAACTATTTTCATTTCTTGTCTCCTTCTGCTGTTTCTTTTTATAAATGAATATTTTTTCTTCAAGCAATATTCCCTGTTGTATGGATTTTATGTAAATTTCTCGAGAGAAATTTACCTACTGCGGAGAGTATCATATATATATATATATATATATATATATATATATATATATATATATATATATATATATATATATATATATATATATATATATATATATATATATATATATATATATATATATATATTTATATGTATATATGTATACATGTATATATATATATATATATATATATATATATATATATATATATATATATATATATATGTATATAAATGTATATATCTATATATATATATATATATATATATATATATATATATATATATATATATATATATATATATATATATATATGTATATACATGTATATATATATATATATATATATATATATATATATATATATATATATATAGACATATATATATATATATATATACATATATATATATATATATACATATATATATATATATATATATCATATATATATATATATATATATATATATATATATATATATATATATATATATATATATATGGGATATAACGAAACTTGTGACCACGCTAGAGGTTGCAATTTTGCTCCGATTTTCACAAAATTTTCAGGAAAGGTGTATTGGGTAAATATCTCAGTTGAGTTTGTGAACCAGCTATATCGGTTGGGCAAAAACAAAATGGCGACCATTTTAGACGAAAAATCGTGATTTATGTTCCTACCAAAGTATAGCTCCGATTTGGATGAAATTGTATGTGATATATGTGATGAATCTCACAATAAAAAATCCAAAGTCGGTACGGCAGAAACAAAATGGCGGCCGCTCAAAGGTCGAAAAACGTGCAAAATTTTTTTGTTGTAATAGTGGTCAAAGCTTTCAACAGATGTTCATGACATTCAGCTAAAATTGAATTATTTTGCCCTGTCTAGATTGAAACTCCGATTTGAACGAGATTTGGCACATTGATTGATGATGTCCTTGCACACAAAGATTTAAAATAGTCCAAAATCAAATGCATGCATTCAAAATGGCGGCCCCCAAAGGTCAGGAGGCAAGCGCAATTCGCTATCTCAATAGCAACTGAAATAACTGATTTTTTTCATGGAAACGTTTTGAATGACTTAACTTGAAAGTATTTATAAATCAGACTTTATTTTAAATATTGTAAAATATTTTTAACAATACCCTAAAAAATTATCAAATCGTGACTTGTCTGTCTGTCCGTCCGTTTGTTCGTGAGTCACAACAAGTTTTCTCGCAAACCACATAAGCTAGAATGAGGAAATTTTCTACGAATGTCAAAAGTGATGCCTCTTGAAATTTGCAGTGTAAGAAAATATTTTAAAGTCTTTAAGGGGGTCTACCCATACAGGGGGGTGACATAAACATTTTTTTTTATTTTTGTAGCCCTCTAGTAGCCAAGTTTCTCAACAGATTCCGATAAAACTTTAAATTATAAGTTGTTAAGGCAAGTTAATTTAATTTAATGATGCAAATCGGATGACAAATAAAAAATTCGAAAATTTACAGCTTAATATTTTTAATCAGCCGTTTTCAATAAAAATTCAAAATCACGGCCCCTAATGGTTCAGAAAAGAATCGAAAAAGTATATATTAATAGCAATGCAAGTGCGGAAGTTATCACCTTTGTGTGGTAACCACTGTGAAATGTGTAAACAGCAAATGTGAGAACGGCGAAACCAGTATAAATATGTTTATAACAATTTATTACCCACCGATTTTCAGTATGTGATCCATACGTGTGCAACTCAATTTAATTAGCAAAATATTTGCGCCTCAATGAAGGGTCTCCAAAAACGAACGTCGGCAGATTCTTTTTGTTAATAAATACCCACTACCGAAATTGCAGAAAGAAGTCCAGTAGTAGGCAAGCAAAATTCTTTTTCGAAACCTTACGCTACATACGATAAATTTACCTTTCCGGCTGGTGCTGCCAACGGGGATTTTTTTATTTGTAAAAGATCACTCATATATTCCACGTTCTTTTTTTTAATAATAAGTACTGCGGAATGTTTATCTTAAAACTTTTATGAACTATTAAAGTAATTGATAACGAGAATTTTTTATCTTCTTCTTCGTAGCACTACAGCCCCTGTCTCCAATTTCAAAATCCGAGCAGCGATGAACTGTCTTCGACCAAGTCAGACCAGCGTTTCCTCAGTTTCCTCACTGGTCCGCGCCCTTCAAACCTTCCAACGAATACCTTTTTGGGTATCCACGATTTGTCCATACGATTTATGTGTGCAGCCCATTGCAGTTTGCGCAATCTGACAATCGTTGAGACCCCGCTTCATGAAAAATTGCATACAGCTCATGGTTGTATCGAATTCGCCATTGGTCCCCGTCTAGCTTTGCTCCTATTATTTGCCTCAGGACATGTCACTCAAAGATATTCAATATATTTGTAGGTGTTTGGATTAGGGTCCATGTTTCACACCCTAGCATAACACAGGTCTTATCACAGATATGTAAACTTGTTTTCATGTGTATGCAGCTGATCTCCAAGATCGTTCAAACTGAATAACATATTTTATTTGCGAGCTGTATTTTTTGGCGTATTTCGTCTCTTTCATTTCAAATGCACAAATTTACCCACAGTTTTAATACTGTATCCACCAAGAGTGATATTTTGTGTATTTGAGGTATTTTTCTGCATCATGAGCTTTGTTTTATTTTCATTGATTTTAGCCCTTTTAGTTTTGCTTCGCTGTCGAGTTTCAGGAAGAGTTCTTTGGCAGTTGATATCATCCGCATAGGCGACTACTTAGCTCGACTTGTATAGTAATGCACCTCGTGTATCAACTGGTAGCTTCCCTATGACGTACTCCTATCGCCCTGCTTTAGTCCGATATTTGTGTCAAAGGCATCGGTGAGTTGATTATTGACGTGGACTTGGGAGGTCATCGACATCATTGTCATTTTGGTAAGACTGACTCATTCGGCTGGGATTCCAAAGCAAAGCATTATTTGGTACAGTCCTTTGCGATTAATACAGTCGTATGCTTGCTTAAAGTCAACGAAATTTGGTGAACGAATATCTTAAACTCCCAGCATTTTTTAAGTACCTGCTGAACACTGAACAATTGGTCTATTGTCGATCAAATTACACTAAAACCTCCTTCATACTTCCCAACAATACTGTTGACGTATGATCCGATTTGATTTTCTAAAATTTTTAAAATATTTTGTACGCCATACAAAGTGGTGATATGCCTTTACGTTTTCGCACTGTAGCTTGTCATCTTTCTTGTGGATAGGGAATCCACTCTTTTGGCATATATTCTTGTTGTCAAATATGCTGGATGACTTTATGAATAGCTTTATGCACACTACTGCCACCATATCCTATGAACTCTACAAGAATCTCATCGATGCCTGGCGCTTTATTATTCTTTTGGCCTTTGATGGTGGAACAAACTTGTTTTTCCTGGTTTGTCTACCCACGTATTCTTTGCCTGATGCCTGATTCTATTTGTCTAACACATTTTGGCACTCACCATTAAACCAAACATTTCTCTTACACCAGGCTTTGCATCCGATTTTATAAGCGAGGTTAAATTAAGTTTTGTAAAACAAATCTCATTTAAGAGATAGAGCAAAATAAGAGGAATAAACAAAATTCAAAATGAAACACATAATTATACACAAAACAAAGCAATGTTATAAATTCTTGTACTCGGAAGGAACATAAAGATGAGAAGATTAATATTCAATGGGTTTGCCAGCTTATACGCATACAATTTTTCAAACTATACATTCTATTTGAAAGCGTCGCAAGATATATATACTACAAAAATTAGGTTCAACAGATGATTCATGTTAAAATAACATCACAGATATTTTTATTGTAGACCGTGACAGAGTGAAGATGCTGCTTCACAATACAAAAGTTTTTTGATTATTTAAAAAATATAATAAAATTGGAATTTTTATCGTATATCGCATAATCTTTAGTGTTATAATTTCGAGGAGAAATACTTATACATATATTTTGCTTAAGATTTGATTCAAAGAGTTGCTCTTATCAATCTTATTGACTCCATAACCTCTTTTAAGCAATAAAACACACGGTTAATTTATCGAATTCTTACAAAATCGTTGCAATTTTAAAAGAATGCTTTTCATGCGTCAAAAATTGCACAAAGTTTATTTAAGATAAATTTTACAATTTACTTTTTTACGTTCCAATTTTTTGCTTGCAACTATTCATACTGGTCATTGTTTGCCATATTTTTAAGAGCAGTAATTGTTTCAACAGAGAATGCATTTGTTAAATGCTTAGCACGAGCAACGGTAAACAATAGACAACACGATAAGAGTAGCAACACGGGTAAGTGATGTTTGTAAACATTTGAATTAATCCGTTCGGACGAGAACAGAAATGCTTGGTCAATAGAAGAAAGACAAGTTGCTAGGCGGTTGGCTTGAACGGGTAGTTGCTGCTATGTTGCAAACAGCAACGGTTCGAAGAGATTTTGAGAGGAATTATTTGAGATTTTAACACCACGGTTCGGTTGCTGCTGTCACTTGAACGGATTTTACCGTGAGTCGTTATTTTACGATCTACCCGCGACATACGGTCAAAATAACGTTTTGTTGCTAAATTGAGTTGTGCAAAAGTTTAATCGTGGTCCAAGTTGTGCGGAACAATTCGGTTGAATGCCTATCACTGTAGTGATTTTCCACAGGAGGCTGGAAGAAAGAAAAACATCGAGTGTAAGTTGACATGTTGCTTTAGTTAAGTGCGCGGGGTAGAAAGCACGAAGAAATTGAAAATCTTGTGCAAAGTGCTAGTAGTGAATGCCTTAAAATTGCTTGGAAATACGAGTATTGTGCAAATTGCAAGTGATTTTCTTGAACCAGTTAGAGATTTGGAATGGGGTGAAAAATGCGAAAATCAATCTTGAGCGTGGAATCTGCCCAGCCGAACATCAAGTGATTACATTTAGTGCTGTGGAAGAATAGGCAACATATAAAATTTGCGATGATAAATAAATAAGGAAAATAAAAGAACAACGCTTAAAATATTCTCGTTAGGTTGTGAGAAAATGAAGAAGAAGACACCAGAGTTATCTTGACTTTTGCGCGTGCAATCAGACCGACAAAAAAAACAGTAAAAAACTTGAAGAGGAGTAGACTGGCAATTTGCAAAAAACGATAACAAACCAAACTGGTATTAATCATAGCTAAAGATAAGTTGCTCGATTGCTTGCTAGAAGAAACTAAAGGAAAATGTTAGTAACTATTGAGCATTAATTTGAAAATGCAGCAACAATTTATTGCGCTATTAAATTGTGATTATTATTATCATTAAGAAAAAAATAACGCGCGGGGGAAGAAAAATGATCAAGTGAGGAAAAACACCAAATCAAAATCCGCAAGCCCAAGTGAATTGAACGGCGCTTTTCCCATAGCCCAAAATGAGCAGTGAACGCCAATTTTTTTTGGGTTGGTTACGTTGCACCAATGTCAACCCGGAAATCCAAGTAACTTGAACGGCGCTTTTCCCATTGCCCAAAATGAGGAGCGAACGCCAATTTTTAGAAAAAAATTTACCTATCGCGAAGAGTATCTTATATATATATATATATATATATATATATATATATATATATATATATATATATATATATATATATATATATATATATATATATATATATATATATATATATATATATATATATATATCTAAATATATATATATATACATATATATATATATATATGTGTATATATATATATATATATATATATGTATATATATATATATATATATATATATATATATATATATATATATGTGTGTATATGTATATATATATATATGTATATGTATATATATATATATCTTTATATATATATATATATATATATATATATATATATATATATGTATATATATATATATATATATGTATATGTATATATATATATATATATATATATATATATATATATATATATATATATATATATATCTTTATATATATATATATATATATATATATCTTTATAGATATATATATATATATATATATATATATATATATATATATATATATATATATATATATATATATATGTATATATATATATATATATATATATATATATATATATATATATATATATATATATATATATATATATATATGGGATATAACGAAATTTGTGACCACGCTAGAGATTGCGATTTTGCTCTAATTTCCACCAAATTTTCAGGAAAGGTGTATTGAGTAAATATGTCGGTTAAGTTTGTGAACCAGCTATATCGGCTGGGCAAAAACAAAATGGCGGCCATTTTAGACGAAAAATCGTGATTTCTGCTCTGACCAAAGTATAGCTCCGATTTGGATGAAATTTGGTATAAGTTCACTGATGTATGTGATGAATCTCACAATAAGAAATCCAAAGTCGGTACGGCAGAAACAAAACGGCGGCCGCTCAAAGGTCGAAAAGCGTGCAAAATTTTGTTGTTGTAATAGTGGCCAAAGCTTTCAACCGATTTTCATGAAATTCAGCAGTTAGATATAAATTATAAATATCTAAAGAATTACGTGAAAAAACTGGGGGTCAGGTCACAAAAAACAAAATGGCGGCTAGTTGAAGCTCAAAATTTCAAAGGCTTGGAAAAGTTGCAATTTCGATCCGACATATATGAAACTTGGCTTCAAGATAGACGTTACTTAGACCTACAGACCTTGATATTTTGGTGACCATGCATGTGCAAATTTCAAAATGGCGGCGGTTTAAATATGCGTTTTTTTCAGGTTTTTGTGGCGCTCTAGCGGTCACATTTTCCAGCGGATTTTGATGAAACTTGAGATTATGGTTCTCTGTACTATGCTCTTGTATTATTGAATGAAAAATAAAAAGGTCGAAAATTTAAAACCCAATATTTTTAGCTGCCATTTTCACTAAAAATTGAATTATTTTGCCCTGTCTAGAGTGTAACTCTGATTTGAACTAGGTTTGGCACATTGATTGATGAGGTGCTAGCCCACAAAGATTTAAAATAGTCCAAAATCAAATGCATAGATTCAAAATGGCGGCCCACAAAGCTCAAGAGGCAAGCGCAATCCGCTACTTTAGTAGCAATTGACATAATGATTTTTTTTCATGGAAACGTTTTAAATGACATCTTGAAAGTATTTGTAAATCAGACTATTTTTTAAATATTGTAAAATATTTTTAACAATACCCTAAAAAATTATAAAATCACGACTTGTCCGTCTGTCCGTCCGTCCGTTTGTTCGTGCGTCACAAGTTTTCTCGCATATCACATAAGCTAGAATGAGGAAATTTTCTACGTAGGACAAAAGTGGTGCCTCTTGAAATTTGCGGTGTAAGAAAATATTTTAAAGTGTTTAAGGGGGTTTTCCCATACAGGTGGGTGACATGAACATTTTTTTATTTCTGTAGTCCTCTAGCAGCCAAGTTTCTCAACAGATTCCGATAAAACTTGAAATTATTAGTTATTAAGGTAGGTTAATTGAATCTAATTTTGCAAATCGGATGACAAATATGTTAAGTATCTTGCAACGAACGTTGCAACCTCAACTGCCTGGAGTAAATATAACCACAACGCTACACCCTATGTATAGCGTTGATACCTGCAAAGGAAGCAAAGCACTGTACCTACTACCGAACGAACACCTTCCTCCAGTATAAACTAATCTTCCTTCTTTTAATGCACATTTATTTAATTTCAAATGTTTGTACAAATTATTCTGGGCATGTTGGCGATTCAGGCGAAGATGTGTTTCTAGCTAATTCTTTAAGCCGCTGCTGGCTCTTGAACTCAGCCTCCAGTTGCCGATACTGCCGCCTAAAACTTTCTCGCTCAGCCAAAGTGCCCGCAACTCGTGCCAGCCTTCGCAGGTCGCTTGCTTGGCGCCGGTATGCAACTATTCGGCCGCCTCGTTGTCGCTTCTCGGGTTTTGGTTCAGGTGGTGGACTGCAAAGCTTCGCTGTTCGAGCGCGGTATTCCTCGATCGTCAATGGTCGCGGGCCTGCCGTGGGCGATGCTTCAATAGCCTGCTCCAATGCCGGACGGTCCGTCGGCATAACAAATAATTCCCTCTGCGTGTCCGGGACTTCGAAGTTGTTGGTGTTCGCTTGTCCGCTGCTTGCCTCTGCGTGTCTGGGACTTCGAAGTTGTTGGTGTTCGCTTGTCCGCTGCTTGGCTTTCCTTTGTATGTTCAGCACGACGAGACCTTGATCGCTTTTCGCTATTCCTGGCGGAAGCCTTGGAAGTGGTATTGTTCGGGCATACGCCTTGAACAAGCTACTCAACGATTAAGACACCATTGTTGAAACCACCAGGTTCTTTTATACTTGACGATAGCCTACTTTTAATTGATTTATTGATTATCAAGCAAAATAATGGTTTCAATTTAGTTCATTCAAACATTTCAGAACCCCGACAATAACGCGAAAGCTCCCGTCTTTGCCACGCCCACTTTTCGCCCTTAACAGTAAGTTTCTCTTTTGAGACTCGGCTCGGTACATTAAACATGCCGAAGATTTTGTGTGTACACGCGAGTCGAGGTTTCGTGTTTCAATGCAAGTGCAAGTTAGACACACCTCTTTCATGCATGTGTAATTAATTGTGATAAGCGAAATATCAGGCAACTCGTGACTTTATCAAAGAGAGGGAGTCATGATAAGTAAAGTAGCATGCAACTAGAGAAATAGCATGCAATAAGTATATCGCATGTGACCTATAACATTACTATCCTGCCGAAAAAGATTGAGCACGAATGGCTTGGAGAGCCTAGCCGTGATAGGCACCAGAAATGTTTCTCTTCTAGTAGTTAAATTCAAATTACATTTTCCTTGCCTATTATGTTGCTTGATAAACGTTAAATTCTTGTTTTCTTTTAAATATATCGCTTATCGACTCTGTACAAGTTCTCCTTGTACTTTTGATTTAAATTACCTTTTTTTTTTTTGTTTAATTTATTAATCTTATTTCTTTTAATTACATTATTGTATTCAAAATTATTCTTATGTTCAAAGTTCTTTCATATGTATACATTTTTTAATTTAATTTTATAGTGGTCTATTGCTTTGTTGATAAAGTTCCTTATTTTACTTAAACTACTTTGTTCCATCTGATTTTGATTGTATTTGATGCTTATTTTTTATCTTTTATATTCAGTTACAATTTTCTTCTTTTCCTAGACAACATTTTTCTTTCTTATAAATGTGGATAACCGGACGGATATATATTTACTTTTTAGTTTCGAAAATTTTTTATATTTCATTCCTTATGTACAATACATTTTACACACGTAATAAATAAAGCTATATTGAACTACAGTAACTAGTATGTATTTTTTTTTCCTTTAATAAATTTCCTTTACACATTTTTTACACCTTTGCATACATTTACTTATTTATGGGTAATTGAATAGCCTTATATTTACAACTCAGTTTCCAATCTTTCTGATAGTACATTGTCTCACCTTAATTTTAAATACATATCTTTTACTTAATCAAACTTTACGTACATATTTTTTCTATTTTAGAAATATAAATATTGACGTACAGTAATTAGCATGCATTTATTATTTATAAATCTTCGTTTTATTTTCTCTTTACATTATTTTTCTTTACAATCGTATTTACCTGTTTATGAGTAATTAAACAGCATTATATTTATTTCTCAGTTTCCAATATTTCTGATATTATGTACTTTGCTTCGTTTAATTAATAATTGTCCTTTACTCAATCAAATTTACGTACATGCTTAAAGTTATGTTGTTTCTTCTATGCGAGAAATAATTAATTAGTAATTAGCATGCACTTTAAATAATTTTTTTTTGCATTATGTTTCTTAATATTTTCGAATTTGCATCATTTTGTTTTCTAACTTTTATTTCATAAAGATCTTCTTCTTCTTCAATTATTTATATTTATAATAGTATATACTTCTTTCATAAAATTTCCTTACTATATTCCTCTTGCAATTGTATTTACCTAATATTTTTGAAATAACAACATTACATTCTTTTGAATCTCTATTTTTAAATCAATTTATCTTTTACGTTTCCCATAACGAGAAGCTTTCATGGTAAGCTTCTGGTTACGACATCATTCATCATTGATGTTTAAATTATTTATTAGTATTTTGGGTGGGGAATCGGATTGGCATGGTAATTAACATGCAAAAGGTTTGGCATAGCGCCATTTTATCCGCACTTCATTGCATAGGTAATATGATCCTGGCGGACCATCCACCCAATCATATGCGGATTGTCGGCACGATCGGGTACGATCATAAAAACTTCGAGTGATTGGTGCTACCTACTAAATTGAATTGTTCGGCTACCAGAAAAGCTTTTGCAGCTCATATATGGATACAGAAAAATTATTCACGGACTTTCGCTTCTATCTGCACGTATGTGCATGCGTGTAGCTTGGCGACGATGCGTGTAGCTCTAGCTGCTGAACTCAATTCAGTGCACTCAATGCAGTCAGTGCGGATGCACGGCAAATTTATGCGCTGACAAAATAATATGATGAGCATATTAGTAGCGGTTCATTTGATATGTGGAGTCCGTGGGGAATTTTTAAATGGGAAAAATTAGTATTTTTTAGTTAGTATATTTTTTGTTTGTTTGTTAGACTAATTGAAAGGATCGGGCTGAGGAATATGTTGGGGCTACCGTGATTTTTTCTAAAACAGTTTGTGCTGGAATCTCTTTTGTTGTCATCCGCTCCTCACGAAGATTGAGGGTAATATTAGAACTTGATGGCTGACTTGTGTTGCTGTTTCCTGAAGGTTGGGGCGCTTTGGATGACCTTTGACAGCGAAACAACACAAAGCGAACAATTAAATATGCTACTACCGCAAGTATAAAAAGTGCTACAATTGACGTAGATAGTTGGGTTACCTGCATATGCTTTCTACTAATTTACTTGAATTTTATTTGGTCCAATTTAGAGTATATTTCAGTCAGTGAATGCGTCCCACTTTGAAATATCTTACTTCCATCTTTAGGTGGTACTAATTGTAGGGAATTATTAGGATGACTCACTGAAAGGGTTGAAAGGTTGAGGTTAAATAGCTCGTTATCAAACTCGGGGAAGAAAGGTGGATGTTGAATTTTAAAATCATGCGTACTTTCCACCTGATGCGGTATAAGTAGCTCGTTGAATTGCATATTGCAGGGCTGAATAACAGTCAGGATCCCTTGTCCACTAAGAGTATGAGTTGTGATATTGTTGTCACACTGCACATGAACGGGTGTGATGGTTGAGAAAAAATATAGCCAACTATTAGGTTTATTCAATTTGATTAGCACATTGCGAGGAGATACATTTATTCGAAGAGGAAAATTAACTTTTTTCTGATAGGGATTATGCAGCAACGAAATAATTTCATTTTGTGCGGGTGAGGAACGGATTATTGGGACAGTTAGGGGCATAACGTATAGGTCTCCCGGCTCAGGGTGACTAATCTTTTTAAAACTCTGCGCGTTTATAGACGTTAATAATAGGAATTGTTGTGATGGTATATGGCTTGCTATGTGAGTGTAACCAATCTCGGGCACTAGCGTGTATGTTTTATTAGTGCTAACAGGAAAAATATGTATTTGCTGCAGCCGCATCCTTGGCAATTGAAATAGTGGAAGTCCTATGCCTACTATGAGTTTATCCTTTAACTGATAATAATGTAAACTTGCGGACTGAGTTAATACTTGCTCACAAAACTCCAGACAATTATTGCCGGTTTTAACGTAAACTCCCCGAAGTTTTCTGGTAGATATAAGAAGAGGATGTATTCTATTGTTATTGGTTGCTACTACGATATCTACTAGCGCTCGCTGCCTTGCTTCGATTTCCAATACCTGTGCAAGCAGGGTGGTAATGATTTAATTTTTCCGTTCACTTACCAACAAAGCACCAGTTGCATTTTCAATATCGCGAATCTGCATTGCTAATTGGCGCTGCCTATCTATAACGTGTGCTAATGGTTTGTGAAGTTCCTCCAAAGAAGTCTTTACAACGCTTATTCTCTGCTTCTCCAAGTTCACTAGCTGCTCTTCGTTTTTTTCCACCTGCCCAAGCCTACTATATAGCTCCTGCTCATTTTCGTTGTCCATAGTCCCAAACAAAAAAGCATTGTTCGTCCCAAACCGTCGAATAAGGATCTTTTGGATCTTCGCGGCATCAAGGACTCCTGAAGAGTTTCGGAGCGGAGTTTTAGGTTTTCTACTAACACATGCATATGCCGCTCCTGATCCTTGCATTCTGTAATGTTAAAAGAACAAAGTAGTTGCACCAAGTGCTCTGCTCGCTCCGCAAGGTCTATTTGCGTCTGAATTTCTCCAAGGTTTAGTTCCATTACAATGCTCCAAGAGCTATAATAACAAAGGAGTTCACCTACGGCTTTAAATAAAACTCCCGAATTGCTAACTGGTGCAATAGTGAATGGTACCGCTTCAATTCGGGCAATAACTGCGGTGAGGATTAAAAGTGTGGTTATCGAACGTTGCGCCATTTCTAAATGATCAACATCGTAAAAAAAAAAAAATGAAAATAAATATACAAAATTGTTTATTCATAATAAAGTTTTAATCTATTGTTGTGAACGTTGACCAACTTTTTGTCTATCGCAATCGTGGTGTTGACCGGTGACGTTATTTTTTTCACTATGTAAGGGCCTAACCATACCTGTACTAACTTGTGCTTTCTATTTTCATTCCTCAAGAGTACCTTATCCCCCAAATGGAAAGATACTGGCCTCACCTTTTTGTCATACTGCTCTTTAGACTTTATTTTACTCGAGAATAAGTTCTGTCGGGCTATCATGGTTATATAAAGGTTCAGGATCTTTTTTGAAGTTAGATGGTATATCTGCCGTGAAACCAAATAAACAATCCATAGGTGTCAATTTGGTACTATCGTGTACACTATTATTATACACAAACGCGGCAGTCCTTAAAAAGTGGTCCCAAGTGTTTGGATTTTCATCCACAGCTGTACGTTAGTACTCTACTAGAGGACGATGGGCCCTTTCCAGAGCTCCGTTGGATTGTGGATGGTACGCAGTGGTCTGCAGTTTCCTGACATGGAGTAATTTACAAACTTGTTTGAATAAATCGCTGGTGAAATTTGTACCCTGGTCCGTAACTACCTGTTTCGGTATTCTATACCTTGTAATAATTTCCTCAAAGAAAATCTGGGCTACAGTTTCCGCTTCCGCGTTGGGCATCGCATACCAATCAACAAATTTTGTTAGATTATCCGGGAAAGTGAGAATATACTTATTGCCTAAAGAGGTTTCGATTCAAGGGCCTACGATGTCCAGGTATATTTTGTCGAAAGGTTTATCAGCTATGTCTGTAATGACCATGGGCATACGGTGCTGAAGACTGCTCTTCATCACTTGACACTTCTTGCATTTTTTTATATAAGACTTGATGTCGTGCAACATATGATTCCATCTAAAATGCTTCTTGAGTTTTTTATATGTTTTTGAAACTCCCTGATGACCATCGAAAGCGGAATCATGATACTCGTGTAATACAGCCTTAACTTGCTCGGGAGTATGTAATAGAGTGATGTTAGCTGGCCCTGTAGTTTCCGACTGTATACCAAGAGGACAGGCTGACTCTACTGGCAACTCATCTATCTCGATACTAACCCGTTCTGGGTGGGTTGTCTGTGAGAGAGAGAGAGATCAGCCGGAGGTAGCTGGTTTTCTTCTTTCTGAACTTCTGAATCCTTTTTTCTGGACCAGGTGGTGACATTACACTGACGCACCTGTTCCGTATCTTCCACTGTCTCCGCAGGAATCCTACTGAGAGCGTCAGCGTTCGTGTTATACTTACCAGGTTTGTATTCTATCCGGTAATCAAACTCTGATAGCTTGTGATGAAATCTAACCAAACGTGTAGTAGGGTCTTTTACATTGAAGACCCCTTTTAGAGGCTTATGGTCTGTGAACACCGTGAACTGCCGACCTAAAAGGTAACAGCGGAAGTTGCGTGCTGCCCATACTATTGCTAGTAGTTCCCTCTCGATGGTAGAATAATTCTGCTCTGCCTTATTTAGGGTACGGCTGGCATAGGCCATTGGTTTATCCTTACCTATCTCCCCCTGGGATAATACCGCACCCAGTGCTTCTTTACTTGCATCTGTGGTTAGGTTGAAAGGCTGACTAAAATTGGGGTAGGCTAGCAATGGTGGTTGAACCAAAGCGGCTTTAAGAAGCTGGAATGCTTCATTACACTTTTCCGTCCAGGTGTATTTTACATCCTTTCTAAGCAAGTTTGTAAGGGGTTTAGCTATTTTCGAAAAGTTAGGAATGAATTTGCGGTAGTAGTTTACCAAACCCAGGAAAGACTGCAACCGTTTTACAGTGGTGGGTACTGGAAAATCTCGAACGCAGCTAGTCTTGCTAGGATCTGGCCGGGCACCAGTTTGAGAACAGATATGACCCAAATTGACGACTTCGGGACGTAGGAATTGACATTTCTCTGGCTGCAACTTTAAATTGTTTTCCCTGAGGCGATAAAAAAGTCTCCTGAGTCTGCCAATATGTTCGTGTAGGTTCTTTCCGTATACTACTACATCGTCCAAATACACGAAACAATCAATACCCTGGAGGCCAGTCAAGGTATTTCATGCTGAATAGCACTCGTATGTGTGAGTTTGTCGCCTGATAAGAAAAATATATCGTTGAATTCTTGACAAAGCTGCGTTATAGCTTCCTTTTCCTCGGGATTCAGATGTTCATATAATATCAGTTCTTTTTCAAGTTGTGAGTTTCTTTCAGTATCAGCATGCCTTGTAGAATTGATCGGAGAATGCCGGGAATTGAATTTGAAATCTGGTTCCACCGACCTGGACACAACCCCTACTCAATTCAAATGGAACGCATTTGAATTCGTGGTTTTACAATAGGAGCTACAGTAGGGCCTGTTGACCCTTTCTCTTCAGTTAACTCCTGAATATGGTATTTTGTGACTGCTTCGAGTGTCAGATCAACATGGGTTATTGTGATGGGGATACTGTTAGCGTTGAGCATGCCAATGAATACCCTGCAAGGAGTTAGCTAGGAAAACTCCGTCACATACCTCTTGCGATTGACAAAGCATCTCATGGGGTAATTTTAATGGGACTTCCACTATTTGTTGGGTACGGGGGTGTAATGTGACGGCCTTCTCTAAAGTAACCCTGTGTCTGCCATCCTCCATGTCCCTAGTGGGTATTACGTCCCTTGGGTTTTGTCGTGAATCTGCGGGTACTTCAGGTGTCACGCGTGCCTGCCCCTCACTAGGGTCTGGATCCGCGCTCTTCGACACCACTTGGCAACTCCGCTGCTCCTGTGTCCCATCCCCTGGCAGGGATAATGGGAATGAAAACTCCTCAGGGTTGATTTCCGTGCGAGGAAATCGAAGAGTTTGTCCAGGACCTTCCACGTTACAGTGTTTAGCTAAAAAGTCGTTTCCCAATAACTCATCATCGGCTACCCCAGGTATCTCATCCACTACATGAAAATTGCAGAAAAGGGGAGTGGGAAAATCAAATCTTCCTAAAATAGTACCTAATGTTTCTCCTCGACCAAACGGACATTGCAGTGTTATTTTCTGACGAAAGTTAATATTTCCTGCTTTTACGGCAGATTTTTTATTAAGCTAACCTCTGCGCCTGTGTCAATTGTGAGCCTAGTCCTAATTTCTATTCCTATACTATGGGTAGGGACGCGGAAAACAGTTTGGATCCACCACGAGCGGTGCCCAGTTCAATTCTAATTAGAGTCGAGTCGGGGATTTTCGGCTCGACTTTTTCTCGTTTCCCTCTTTAGAACTCTCCCATTTCAATTTTTGGTAACAGTCTCCCACTTGATGACCTTGCCGGCCACAGAAATCACAAATTACCGACATATGACACACTTGTGGACCATTATCTTGTTTCGGTGTGGCAGCGGTTGCATTGCAGTTTCTTAGATCATGTCCATACTTCTTACAAGTGGGGCAGAAAGGAGAGTTCTTCCGCTTTAGGCATTCGGAATACGTATGTCCAGGTTTATGGCAAAAGTTACACGTGAACTTAGATGGCTTTTTACGCACCTCTGAATGGTCTGGACTAGTTATTACCTTTTCGGCCTGCGGTTGAAAGGATGGTATAAGGGGATTAAGTGCCATGGTGGTTTGGCTGGTTGGATAGCTAAAACTGGGTTGCTCATGAATCTACTGAACATAGTGGGCTCCGTGTTGCATCTTTTCCATATCCAAGGCATTGGGTATGAGGTCCTCAAACGTTATCTTCTCCAGTGGCAGCAGGTACTGGCGTAAGTATGGATTCGTAACTCCACCCTTGAGGGATGTTATAGCAAAGTCCTCCAATTGTTGATTTAATACGTTGGCTGCTTCCTTTCCGTATTTGAGCCCTGCCGCTTCCTGACAACGCTTTAGCAGTTGCCGCAGCCGGGATGTGTAAGCAGTAAGAGTCTCTATAGGAGACTGCTTGGCCGTAGCTAACCCAGTAACTAACTCCTGATAAGTTTCCCATGGTAGGTATAACCTGTTCAGGAGCTCCTCTGCTGCTTCAAGTGTTGTCGGGCAACTTGAAGAAATTAATTGATAAGCTTCACCTCGTAGCCTGGTAGGGAAAATTTGCATGAATGCAGCTTGCTCTAGTTTGTTTAAGCATTGCCAAACCTGCCTACTGCATCCTAAAAAGGTCTGCAACTCGTACACGATGGTGGGACTCGGGGCGCCAGAGAACAATGGGATCATCTGTCCCATTAGTTTGGCCACTTTCATGTAGTCGGCCATTTTGTTCGAACTCTCGTCTACCATGGATTGAGTAGCAAAAAAGGAGGTATTTCCTGATTCTAGAGAAATTTTCCAATCTTGTGAAGTGATTAATCAATCAACTGATTGCGATACGTGGTCAAAACGGCCTGTTGGGTTTTGCGAGGTTTCGCGGAACTGAATTATCTCGTTCTTAAATTCTTCCGTTTTTTCACGAAACTTGTCTATGAATTGGATCCGTTTGATATTTATTTCTTCTAAAGTTTTGGTAATACTTTGAATTGATTCCAGTTCTTGGAGGGCAGAATCTCGCAGAACCTGTGCTGTGGCTATCTGGTTAAATTCGTCAAAGGACTCAGACTTATTTCTTTGAGGTTGTAATACCTTTCCGCTTCGTAGCACTACTCCGCTGGGTTTACCTGAAGGCGCCGAATGATGGAACAAATCATCAACGTTGAATGTTTTGTCAGTCATATGCTCCTTACTCTTAGAGTTTATTTCACTTTCAAACTGCCTTTATACACTTTAATCAAAAATTAAATTTCCCCATTTATTCGGTTACCCGCACCAAGAGCTCACTTGTTATATTGCAGTCTCTGTTTTTATGTTAATTAAAATTATTTCACTGTAATTTAAATGTGATTATTAATATTTTATAACAACGGATTAGTTTAGACTGGAGTACCTCAAGGCATGTTCGTGGTAGAGTGTGCTTTTCGAAAAATAAGATGTTTAGAAACCTCACTCTCAAGCAATAATTAATGTAGGTTCGAATGCCGGTTGATGTTCTCATCACTTAATTTGCTATACAGACGCTATCACTGTAATCTAAGCAAAACCCGGTATCCTACCGGCTGCGCGAAAATGTTAAGTATCTTGCAACGAACGTTGCAACCTCAACTGCCTGGAGTAAATATAACCACAACGCTACACCCTATGTATAGCGTTGATACCTGCAAAGGAAGCAAAGCACTGTACCTACTACCGAACGAACACCTTCCTCCAGTATAAACTAATCTTCCTTCTCTTAATGCACATTTATTTAATTTCAAATATTTGTACAAATTATTCTGGGCATGTTGGCGATTCAGGCGAAGACGTGTTTCTAGCTAATTCTTTAAGCCGCTGCTGGCTCTTGAACTCAGCCTCCAGTTGCCGATACTGCCGCCTAAAACTTTCTCGCTCAGCCGAAGTGCCCGCAACTCGTGCCAGCCTTCGCAGGTCGCTTGCTTGGCGCCGGTATGCAACTATTCGGCCGCCTCGTTGTCGCTTCTCGGGTTTTGGTTCAGGTGGTGGGCTGCAAAGCTTCGCTGTTCGAGCGCGGTATTCCTCGATCGTCAATGGTCGCGGGCCTGCCGTGGGCGATGCTTCAATAGCCTGCTCCAATGCCGGACGGTCCGTCGGCATAACAAATAATTCCCTCTGCGTGTCCGGGACTTCGAAGTTGTTGGTGTTCGCTTGTCCGCTGCTTGCCTCTGCGTGTCTGGGACTTCGAAGTTGTTGGTGTTCGCTTGTCCGCTGCTTGGCTTTCCTTTGTATGTTCAGCACGACGAGACCTTGATCGCTTTTCGCTATTCCTGGCGGAAGCCTTGGAAGTGGTATTGTTCGGGCATACGCCTTGAACAAGCTACTCAACGATTAAGACACCATTGTTGAAACCACCAGGTTCTTTTATACTTGACGATAGCCTACTTTTAATTGATTTATTGATTATCAAGCAAAATAATGGTTTCAATTTAGTTCATTCAAACATTTCAGAACCCCGACAATAACGCGAAAGCTCCCGTCTTTGCCACGCCCACTTTTCGCCCTTAACAGTAAGTTTCTCTTTTGAGACTCGGCTCGGTACATTAAACATGCCGAAGATTTTGTGTGTACACGCGAGTCGAGGTTTCGTGTTTCAATGCAAGTGCAAGTTAGACACACCTCTTTCATACATGTGTAATTAATTGTGATAAGCGAAATATCAGGCAACTCGTGACTTTATCAAAGAGAGGGAGTCATGATAAGTAAAGTAGCATGCAACTAGAGAAATAGCATGCAATAAGTATATCGCATGTGACCTATAACAAATAAAAAATTCGAAAATTTACAGCTTAATATTTTTAGCAGCCGTTTTCAATAAAAATTCAAAAATGACGGCGCCAGATAGTTCAGAAACGAATCGAAAATGTATGTATTAATGGCAAAGCAAGTGCTGATTAAACTTTTATGGAAACCTTTTGAAATAAACTATTTGAGCTATTTAAGCCAAAAAGTTATAATCTTTGTGTGATAACCACTGTAAAATGTATAAACAGCAAATGTGAGAACGGCGAAACCAGTATAAATATGTTTATAACAATTTATTACCCGTCGATTTTCAATATGTGATCCATACGTGTGCAACTCAATTTAATTAGCAAAATATTTGCGCCTCTATGAAGGGTCTCCAAAAACGAACGGCGGCAGATTCTTTTTGTTATTAAACACCCATATAGTGCTGCAAAAATTGCAGTAAGAAGTCCAGTAGTAGGCAAGCCAAACCTTACGCTATATACGAGAAATTTACCTTTCCGGCTGGTGCTGCCAACGAGGATTTTTTTGTTTTGGTTGGTTGCACCAATGTCAACCTTGCGTGGCTTTCTTTTGTTTAGTGCCATAGTTGGGAAAAGTTTTCTTTTTATGATTTTGGTTATTATGGCTGAGAATTAATACAAAGTGTTAGTGTTTTGAATGCTGGAAAAGAGACAGCAAATTTTGCGGATTACTTAGAAATTACAATAGAGCTGCCGATTTATGAAAAGGAAACAAAATGTATTTGTACTCTGGTGGTTTTTCATCAGCAGCTGAATATTAGAAGCAATTTACTGTTAATCTTACCATGCTTTGATAGTGATTATGACTGTGTCACTTGCTTACAAAATTGATGCTGTTTGTATTGGAAAAATCTATAACGCGAGATTGCGGCAATTTTTAGGGATACATCTGAGGTTATGTGTGAAGAGTATGTGCTGTATATTTCGATTGGGTTAAACATATAAGTGAATAACTTTTCCCCCCTAATCTTCAAGCAAATTATAACTGCACAAAAGTAAAACAATTAAATTCATTAAAACGAATCGTCATTAGTTCTGCACTCATCTTGAAGGGTTTTACGTCAATTCATTCACACGTTTTTTTATCAAATGTGCAACCAGGAATGTGTATGGTTATGAGAAGGACGAATTAAATTGCCAATGTTTTTATAACAAGCCTTGCTTGGATAAATAAACAACTCAAATAATAAAACTAATCAACATAACGTTACACACGTCAACAAAGTTAAAAGAACCGAACGAATAAATCAAAGCAGTTATAGAACTAAAGAGTTTTACGAAGTTTTAGGCACACTCTTGGAAAAGATACTACAGGAAGCCCAGTATTTCCCTTCACGCGTAGTAGAATTTTTTTAGTGTTAGTAAAACATATTTATAATATTGGTGCATCAGTGCCGTAAGGAATACAGTTATTTTGAGTAGGGGCAAAATTATTTAGATTTAAATTTAGCGTGAGGAAACTAAGGAGAAATTAATCTCTGTATTTGCTTTATGTAAACTATATATATACATATATATATATATATATATATATATATATATATATATATATATATATATATATATATATATATGTATGTATTTATATTGTCGAGTGTTTTGGTTCGCGGCTAATAATTTTAATGTTCCGGGAAAGCGAAAATGCAATGTCTTTTAAATTAAATTAAAAGAGTTTATTTCATTACTTAAAACAGCACAATCACTTATTAATTATTTCACAATTTTAATTTTCATTATTAAAAATTAAAACTTGCACTTGTCCATAAACTCCTATCGCAATTGTCTTCTAAAATCACTTCACTATTACTTGTTCGCTTTTCAATTCACACTCCACACACTATCGCCGTTTTTACTATCGCGGTTGAATGAATGGTCTCCCCATTCATTCAGCTCGCCTTTATATAGAGTCTCCATCCGTTCAATGCATTTCTCGTACATTGGCGAATGTTCTATCGAGAGGTATCTGGTATATTCGAGCAGATTAATGAATGGAGTGACGTCACTTTCAGATGTTGATCATGCTTGGTGGGTTCTCGTGGTTTCGAGTAAATTCATTTTGTTGATGTTCTTAATGGTTGTGAAAACAATTGCGACAGTAGCTCGTAGAATTCTTTGTACATGTAACAATATAAACATATATATATATATATATATATATACATATATATATATATATATATATATATATATACACATATATATATATGCATATATATATATATATATATATATATATATATATATATATATATATATATATATATATATATACACATATATATACATATATATACATATATATATATATATATATATATATATATATATATATATATATATATATATAAATATATATATATATATATATATATATATATATATATATATATATATGTATATATATATATATATATATATATATATATATATATATATATACACTAGAACTCCAATTATCCGAATCAATCGGCACCAGACCCCATTCGGATAAACAAAAATTCGGATAAAAAAGGGTATATTTTAAAGAAAAAGAGCTTATTTTCGGGACTGTTGCATTATAATTAATAACTCTAGTGTACCTACACTGCAAACAACGTAACGAATATATTATGAATGCTACAGTACATAAAATGTGAACTGATAAGTGTTACATACATACTTTAACATGTAGTTCTCTTGAAAATATACTGTTGTCACAGGATTTTATTTTTTGAACATTTCGTGGAGAGTACGTTGCCTTGACGTATTAGAACGTTTCCGAGCGGCCAGGTCCCGCAGGCGCTTGATGGCTTAAAATTGTGCTGTGTCACATTTCGGTTGCCACTCCATCCACTTTAAGGCGTTTTCAAAACAAATAAACGCTTCTCCGTGCGTGGAAACATTTTCATCCTTGGTTTCTTCCCCGGTTACATCGTTGTCGTTGGTATCATATTATTGTTCGTTCATGACACTCCCTGCAATTTCATCATCTATCATAATAGGAAATCCACATCATCAACATCGCATTCTTAACAGCCCGTCATTTCCTTGGCGATGTCAACAAATTCTACCATGGACAGACAGTGTTCCTGTTCATCAACGGCAGCTGTTGTTTGCTGTTGTTAGTCTTTACTTTAGTTTTCGGCTTCCAGTTGTTCTTTTGTTGATTCGCCGTTTATTCTATTCCAAGCTCGTTTAAGTGAAGCACTTCTCATCATATTTTTGTATATGAATGAAAAACTATTTCTTCGTTGTTCTCTTCAGCCAATAAAAATTTTTGGAGCAACTGGCGTCGGTAGTGTCGTTTGGTGCACTCAATCACGCCCTGATCCATAGGCTGCAGTAGACTAGCAACATTAGTTGGGAGGGATAGGCATTTAAACTCGCCATTCTCACACTCAAGAATCTCAACTGGCGGATGAGTTGGTGCATTGTCGATGATGAGTAGAACCTTTCCCCTTTTCCTGGTTTCTTTTTAAAAATTTTTCACATCAGGGGCGAAGGTTTTATTATACCATTCGAGAAATATACTCGTATAAGTCACTGGCAAGTTGTTAACATTTTTAAAAGCCCTTGGTTTCTTTGCTTTGCCAATCATTAGCAAAGGTAGCCAATGGTTGCCTGTAGAGTTAGTACAAACGAGAATGTTGACGCGTTCCTTACTGACCTTATGCCCTGGAGCACTTTCCTCTCTTTTAGATGCCAATGGTCTCCTAGGCAAAGCCTTTCAATGTAAACGTTGCTCGTAACGTTGATCGTAGTCTTTAGTTTGCTTTTTAAAAGTTTCCAGAAAGCTATTGGTAGCTTCACGATAAGCAGACAGTTTTTCTTCCGCTACATCTAACTCCCAAATGCCATGCCTAGATTTAAAATTATGGAGCCAACCTTGGCTTGCTTTAAACTCAACCATGCCCATTTTTCACTAAATATCAGTGCTCTTTCACATGAAATTTTACCTGAAATCGTTTGTCCAATTGAACGCTGCCGTAGGAACCACGTGAAAACCGCGTTTTCAAGCTGTCCATTTTTAGCTTTTTTCACCACCTTCCTATATGAACATCCATCTTCACTATCTAATGCACTTACAAAACTTGAAATTCTAGCGCTGTTAGTGCCCGATATTGTAGCCGCTCCGATGCCAAATCTCTCTGCAAGTCGTTTTCCAGGCGCATCTTTATTTAATTGATTGACAATTTCCACTTTATCACTCAGTGAAAGTACAACACATTTACGTTTTGTACTCATTTCGGACACTAAATCCAGCAGTAGACACTAAACGCAATGTCAACACGAATGACAGCAGAAGACACTAAATGTAATGTCAACACGTGCAGCGGTCGAATGCTCGGATGTGGATAGATACTCTAGTGCGCAGGCGCGGGTGAACTTAACTAACAAAGATGAGAGCAGCAAAGCAGATAAGGCAGACTGCTGGGAATGCAGGGAGCGCATGTTAGAGGAACGATGGATAGTGAACGCGTCGTTGCTATAGTAATGACACATAGGCATTGCCTGTACACTATCCTATCGCACACGCTTGCGCTGTATTTTGAAATATTTATTTGACCGAAAATCGATTCGGATGATTGGGGTTCGGATAATTGGAGTTCCACTGTATATATATATATATATATATATATATATATATATATATATATATATATATTTTTTTTTTTTTTTCGCGTGTTTTGGTTCGCGGCCAATAATTTTAATGTTCCGGGAAAGTGAAAACGCAATGTCTTATTGTTTAAGTTAAAAGAGTTTATTTAATTACAAAAATGCACAATAATCAGTTTAAAACGTTCACTTATTTTAATTTTCACTATTAAAACATCTAACACTTGTCCATAAATTTCTATCGCAATTGTCTACTAAAATCACTTCACACTCAAACAATCAATGTCGCCTGTACTTCGCGTATCGCAGTTTTTTATCGCGGTTGTAATGAATGATCCCCCCTTTCATTCAGCTCGCCTTTATATAGGGTCTCTTATCATTCAACTCAGTTCTCGTACATTGGTGAATTAGCGGGAACATTCCAGCAGTGAATGAATAGAGCAGTGACTCACTTTCAGATGTTGTTCATGCTTGTTGGGTTCTCGTGGTTTCGAGTAAATTCGTGTTCTTCATTGTTGTGAAAACAAACGCGACAGTAGCTCGCAGAATTATTTGTACATGTAACAATATATATATATATATATATATATATATATATATATATATATATATATATATATATATATATATATATATCTATATATATATATATATATATATATATATATATATATATATATATATATATGTGTGTGTGTGTGTGTGTAAATATAACTATATATATACATACATAACTGTATATTTCATACTCAAAAGGATAAAGAACAAAATAATTGAGTTTTTCATACCCTAACCACTGATGAAGAAAACAACTTGTTTTCGAAATACATGTATATGGGAAGTATTGTTATAAAATAAACTAAATAGCGTTTTTTTAAAGGAATTTTTTAATTTTTTTCATTTAATTTTGTCATTCTAGGCGCTATTACCTCTGAAATGAATATCATAAATAATATATCTCAGATAATCCTTTTACCTAAAAGGAATCTCGGTTTTCTTCCATCAAATTTAAACTAAATATATACATATGTACTAGCATATATATTTATATATATATATATATATATATATATATATATATATATATATATATATATATATATTTATATATATATATATATATATATATATATATATATATATATATATATATATATATACATATATATGTATATATATATATATATATATATATATATATATATATATATATATATACATATATACATATATATATATATATATATATATATCTATATATATATATATATATATATATATATATATATATATATATATATTTTAAATGGAAGTTTTTTAAAAGGATTTTTTTTAATTTTGAATTTATTCATTTAATTTTGTTATATTATTTTTTTAACGTAAACCTGAAATAAATATCAGTTTTGCAATTTTTCGCCTTAAAAAAAATTACAGAAAATAATCGAAAATTAATTAATATACATACTTTCAACCCCCTCAAGATAATTATTTTTTTGATGCCGCCATTGATTTAGACGGCCAAGATATTATGTCACTCAATATTGTTTGACATTTTATTTCGAAACGTTAACAAAAATTAGCACCATCAATTTCAAACCGTAACCATTAAGTACGCGGCTTATTTAAATTAACAAAATTCACGGCACGAGAAAAGAAACTAGTTAATTAATTAATTTCGTTATTAGTTTTATCTAAAAATTTCCCTAACGCGCGGTTAATATTTTTTCGCACTTCTTCACGAACCACGATTTCCACGATTTCTTTTTGATTTTCAATTAAAAGCACCGATATTTGAAGCCGATTTGAAACGAACACCACGCTTTGCAACTTTCGAATGTTTCCCGAATTCACGATGCGATAATCAAACAAAATTCACCAGATTAACGTAAGGTTTGATTCGATTTTGCGATTTGTTTACATTGTTACCTGACACTTATCACAGTAGAACAGCCAACATGACATTAGTAGCCCATGCTGTGTCTCTTTCCTTCCTTTGTACGCTATTCTTCTCTTACAACTTCTCCTCCGTTTGTTTTTACTTCACTCATGCACACTGTATATGTGCTATATCGGGCTTCCTGTAGTAATTATTCATAGGGCACACTTACCTTATCAACAATAGGACTTGTCAAAAGAGTAGATGAATATCCCTTTTCTTTTCTTCTTGGTTAGTTCATGCATTAATATATTCTTTAAATTTGCATGTTATGGCTTATTTATTGAAAAATTTTTATAATTGCCTGAAACTCATTTATTTTAAAATATATTCATTTATTGATTATTAAATATTAAAAAAATGGCCAGCTAAATAACAATATTCGGTCTTTTCACTTTAACCTCGAACGCCTATGGAACTCACCACATTGGTTGGCACCTCCACTCATGAGCTAGCCATTGGGTAAGCCTTTGGCCTTCCTCACCCGATATGGGCAAAGGCATCGTATTGGATCCTTGATCCGTTTGGAAGGGGTGCGTGGGAGCTTTACCACTCTTATTTGTGTGCCCTGACCTTCTTTAGCAAAGACGCAATCATCTTACGTCTCGCGTAGTTAATTGGGTATTTGTTGCCACGTTTCCTTGGTAATCCCTTTCGGCTTACTATCTATGCCTTGACGCCTATGGAGTTCAATCATTCATTGCATTTTTTACTGACTCTGGCTTTCAACGTAAATAGTAAGCGTGAAGTTTTGTAGTGAGAACTTGTGCCGGTGGAAAGTACCCACCCCACCACACCGCAACCCTAGCTGCCAGCATGCTACCGCGTCGTCATACAAGGCCATTTCCAGCGTAGCACTAATTTTTCATTTGCTGAGGCAGCAGACTATCAGTGCATCTTTTTACAGGCACATTTTATACCACTTTGAAAAACTACACTACACACTTGGCAGATACAGTGTCAAAAATGTGGGCGAATTTGTGTATTTAGGCGCAAAAATAACAAAAACGGGTACTGAAACAGACGAAATACGCCCAACAATATAATTCGCAAATAAAATATTTTATTCAGTTTTAACGGTCTTGAAGAGCTCCAAGTATACAAATATGTTATAAGCCTATGTTATGCTATGGGTATGAAACATGGACCCTAACCCAAGCATCGGCAAATATATTGAACGCTTTTGAGTGACGGGTTCTGAGGCAACCATGAGCTGTATAAAATTTTTGACGAAATGGAGATCTCAGTGATTATAAGACTGTGGAAACTGCAATGGGCTGGACACATGAATCATATGGATGAACAACGGATACGCAAAAAGGTATTCGTTGGGAGAACTGAAGGCCGGAGACCAGTCGCAAAACCAAGAAAATACTGGACTGACTCAGTCGCTGCTCGAATTCCGAAAAAAGAGGAAACGGTCAATGAACCGAGACAGTTGGAGGCGCTATTTGCAGGAAGCGAAAGCCCAAGTTGGGTAGACAGAACTACGCTCACATCAAAAGGTTTTTGTACTTGTCCTACAATATGTTGATAATTAGAATGATTTAATTCAAGAAAAACTTTTATGACATGCACAACAAATATATTCTTGCTTTAACAGAACTCCATTTTAACCAGCCAAAATTGTGTTCCAATAAAAATCATGGACTGATCTGAATCTTAAATGTTATTCATCTTAGTAGCTAGAGAATGCCGGTTCTGGAGCACTTTTTTCATACAAATTTCAAATGTTGTCGAGGGTGTGTGTCTTGGGTGTGTGGGTACGTGTATTAGGGTGGTATAGGTAGGTGCCTGGGACAAGAAGGTACGAGTCTGGAATTGGTGTGGATGTCATGGATAGTTGCGGCGAGGGTATGTGTCTAGGGTTTGTAGGTGTATGTATCAGATTAGCATAGGTGTACTACGGGGATAAGTAGATGCGAGTTTAAGGTAAGTAAGAGATCAGTGTCCTGGTTAAGTAGGCACGCATTCCGGATTCTAGCAGCCTCTAGCGGATAGTAGAACTAGTCTTGTTGGTTGTGTTCTAGGATAGACATATGTCTTTAGATTACGGGTGCGCTTTTTTAGCCTAAGTAGGCTCTAATGGTAAATAGTGAAACTGGAAAGTTGATTTCTGTCAAGGATAGTTCCATATTTTCAATCAATAGATTAGAGCTCTAGATTTCTCAGTGTGCGTTTATATTGGGTTAATATACAAGCTTGAAATTAGTGGGAGCTAGCCTTTGATGCTTTTAGCGATAGATAATTTTACTATTCATGGTTGTTATTCATCTATAGTGGAAGGATTTTTCATAGATTCATTGCTTCTAGTCTTCGAGTAGTTTTGTTATTCATAGTTGTTATAATCTTTAGTGGAAGTGCTTCTCGGGTCTTTAACGCTTCTAGCGGTAGATAGTTTTTTAGCTATGACTAATTTAATGTATATGTAAGGAGATCCATGTCTAGAGTTGATAGCTTGAAGTATTAGGGTTGTTGATTAATTAGGAAAGCTATGTGGTAGGTCGCACTCTGGGCGATAGGTTTACTGCTTATAGAGCTTGAGAGCTTCTAGCATATCTCACTACTGAGAGGCTTCCGGGTCGAACGATTTACTTTATCACAATAGGCGTACTGAACGTTTTTTATGATGCGAGTGGCTGCGTGGTGACGGCGGGCGTTTGTATAGACGGATGACTGCGATACTGATGGATGATGGACGTGCCCGTCAGCGCGTATTCTAAGCCGTGGGGATTTACTTCATGGGCGCTTGGATAGGGAGCGCGTTGCAGCGATTGGTGTCTTTGGCTGCGTGTGGAAATTGCCGATTCGCTTGATCATGCTAGCCGTGCCGGAAGTTTTTATGATGCGAGTAGTTGTGTGGTATGGAGGGCGCTCCTAAAGACGGGTGGCTTTGCATGATGGATAGGCGACGGGCTTGCCTTTCGATGGGGGCCTGTCTTTAAGTATGGATGGCCTTGTAGGCAATTCGGAATGATTTGCGTTGCTTGTCAGAGGATCATGATTGCGGTGTAGATTTGCTCGGCGACGAGTTCTGTTAAGCATGGAAATTGACCTCGGGGGATGCGTCGCATGTGCAAGTGATTTTGCTTGTTAAGGTAGTGTTTCGTTCGCATAGACTTCCCTGTCGGTGGGAGTTTTAGGGCATCGGAATCTACAGCGTCGAAGAGAAGTGGCGTGGCATACACTGCATTGCAATATGGTTTTGCTTGATGGAGGCGGATTTTTTGTTGTATTGGTCGTGGGCAGCGGGTAACGTGATGCGCGGCATTGAGACGTGTTTTCATAAATGTCCATTCAAAGATGCGTCTGTTATAGCTTGCTGATTATTATTTACATTGATCGTTTTCAGTTTCTTTTTGCTTGGATACGTCGTTTCTTTGTTTTGTGACTCATTGCTATTTTATATTATTGCTTTTATCGGTTTCATTGTAATAGTACTTTAAGAATCGTCTTCAATGTATTTTGTTCGGTTAGACTACTATGTTGATTGTTCAAATCTATGGATGCAGTGAAAGAGATAATGCGTTCTTGATATTTAGTATAGTTTTAAATTTCAGTTTGCTTGTAGCGGCATTTTGTTTGTCTGCATCATCATCACTTATTTCTTAAAGCAGTTTCTATACTTCATTCTCTGATTGTACTATTATGTAGAAGTGTGGCACTATATTCATTCATTTTTTTCTTTACTATAGGATGCTCATTGGTTCTGTTCAAAAATTCTAATAATTTCTTCCAAGACGAGTTATTATCTTGTAGTGCTTGAGATGGTGATAATTTTGTTCGTACATCATATGATTTGTCCCTTTTGATAAGTGCTTGGGTCTATTTTTTAGATCACTATGTTGAGATGTATGTTTTGGGTATCTATTCTAAATTTGAGATTATTTATGGATGTTGTATAGGAAAGATATTACGGTTTATGGCTTCTGGAATGCTACTTTTTTTATGGAGTTTATGTATGATGGATGTAGAAATCATCGTGGTGGTCCTAATGAGTAGGAATATAGACGCATTTTCATTGATTAATTTTGGGTACGTACTGAAAGAAAGAACCTAATATAGAAAAAAGTGAATGCGCTAGGTCATTGACATTAGGGGTTTGTTGGTATTATGGTATTATTCTTTGTTTATGCTCATAATGCATGGGAAAATATTTTTGGTCCTATATGATGGCATTATAGGCATGCACTAGAATAAATTTTTATATTTACTCTGAATTAGGTGCTGTTATTATGGATCTGTATTATTTAGTTTAAGTAGTTTCATGAGTGTCAGTATAATATACAGTAAAACTGTTATTTTATGCTTGTCTCATATTCTACACAGTATGTATGATTTTTTGACATTTCCGAATTTCTCTAGGTATATTTTTATTTAGAACTTGTTGATGTTTTTGAGTATGATAAATTTTAATTTGTTATCTCCTTAGGAATGCATGCATGCATGGATGGTGCCGTTAAGTTGATACTTTTCGGATGCATATTATCGCTTTTAATGCCTATATGATTGCATGAGAATTTACAAACCTCATACTTTGTGTGCTTGTATTAAGCGTAAAGCCACTTCTGCTATATTCATATACATTTTCAATATTTGTGCATTAAGTAAAATACGTATTTACTACATTTTAAATATACTGGATTTATCATCATAGCGATTGTCAGGTATGCTCATTGACATATTCAAGTATTATTTTCACATAAGTAAAATATATTCTTGTTGAGTTTTTTCTTATCAGAATTTTTTTCTGCTGGATGCTTGGTTGATTTTTTTTAAGGTTTGAAGAAGATCTAATTAGTTTTCAACATAAAGGATATGTTTTGGGTTGGCGCACTGCTACTATAGATCACTTAGGCTAATGTTTATGTAAGATAGTTCGGTATAGATAACGATGTGTGGAAGCATATGAGTTTATGGTAGGCTATTTTTAGATCGATCTCATCGTATCTTGTATAGACAAGTAGCATATGTTATAAAGTGTTCTTGATAAGGATGGTCACGAGTCATTGTAGGATGTTAAGATATGATCGTTACTTTCAGGAGGTGTTTGTCTGCTGGTAATTTGATAAACAGATGTATACTTGAGTTGAATGAACTAATGAGGGGTTTTTTTTTGTCTCTCATTAGATATTTTTGAATGGTAGAATTGAGTGTTTGATACTTGGGAGTTTCGGATATGCTAGGAATGTTTAGGTTTTTTTTAGTTTATTGTTTGAGGTATTTGTTTACTTGAGCAGTGTTAGATTAGTTGTTAAAATAAAAGGATTGTGTTTCTTTCTAATAGAAATAATTTATTGAGTAATGCTATTTTTTGTTATATATATAAATAAATTTTCATACAATTTACAGGACATCTAATATATAGGTTGAAATATTTATGAATTCTATAGCATATTGAAGGTTTATTCAGCTGCACTATTTCTGCTTTAGGACCATACAAATGTATAGTAAGTCCTCTCACGTCTTTTTAATGTTTATTATACAATTTATATAGCAATTCAATATCCTCAGCATATAATTGTAGCTTATGTCCCCTTCACTCTAGTGCAAACTGTTGATGTTTCAATTCGAATTTCGTTTTGGTTGCATTTTATGAGAAAAGTATGTTCCTTGATGAATTACTGGTGAGGATTTCCCGATACATTCTAATAGCACTGGCCACCAGTTGGCTAAAATTTTGTTTGGACTATTTATACTACCCGATGCTATGAATTATTACTTTGTCGTATGTATGCGAGACTGCAGGAGTATGTACTGTTTTATTAGTGTAAAAATATTTCTTGTCTCTTGATCGTATGAATGACAAATGCATGTATCAGTGCCTGATGTCGTATTAGAGTTGGACCATTCACATATTTGGTAGTGTATTCCATGTTTATTAGATACTTTCTCGCCCATATTACCATATTTAAGCATATAATTCTCGATTCGTATTCGGTGTTCAGGAAAAATATCACGGTACACTTCCATGAAGTATAGG
Organism: Odontomyia ornata; assembly: GCA_963969285.1. Taxonomy (NCBI): domain Eukaryota; kingdom Metazoa; phylum Arthropoda; class Insecta; order Diptera; family Stratiomyidae; genus Odontomyia; species Odontomyia ornata. The sequence continues at coordinate 235,113,351 of OZ017739.1, read as the reverse complement.
ATAACCATTGTAATAGATCTTATCGCGGTGAAAGTGTATTGACCTCTGTTTTCCTAGTTTTCTTGACGTCGTTTAAGTTGGTTTGCTGAATTTTAAAAACCTCATAATAATCCGTAAAATTATATGTAGTCTAGTGATAGAAAAAAACGACGTGCTGCCTTAACATACATTCATGTCCTAGTTAGTACAGTGCAGCTAATTTCAGTATTTTATAGACTCAAGAGATTATACTTGATTTCAAAGCCTTTCACAATAGTTTGTAGTTTACCAAGTCTCAATTTCCAATTTCCTTATGAACAATTCCTTTACGTGAAGTAAAACATTGTTTATAGGGTTTTTAGTGTTTTATTTCATCACATGGAAAATTAGATCGTTACATAGTACTGGTATTTCATAAAAAAGCCTAGGGTAGTTTATATTTACAAATGATGTTTGAGTTGGAGTGAAGAAGTCGTTGATATCCAGTTTAAGTACGCTTTTTTCTCTGCATCTTGCACAATATTGGTCATAGTATTCCTTCACACAATCGGTAAGCAAATTGTTGTATTGCATGACAATGTTGAAAAAATCCATCAAGATGAAAAGCGTGAAGAGCTCGGGATGTTTAAGTATTAGTCTCTCTCCTCCAATAGGTATGTAGAAGAGTTCAAGAAGTCCAAGCTGATTTGCAGGGAACTCATCTACTCTATCCTTGAGATCAATGAGGTATTGGCGAAGTGAAGTCCATTGACTGTTATCTAACTCCAACTGATTTTGTCCACTGCATCGAAAGATTATTTTCGCTTGAAATGTCAGCGGGTCAAATCCAAGTATTACTTTGCTTTTGTTGAAGCCTTCATCAAGATAGTATGTATAGTTCAGCAAGAGGTTTTTCTCATAGATTCGCTGTTTCTCTCGATTCTTTTTTAGTTTCTTCTCTTTCTTGTTCACTTTTCTGGATGAAGTAGCCTTATCAGTCTGGCTGGCCTTTTCATGCTTCTGACTGACTGACGAAGTTACTGGATCTGCTCCGTTCATTTTAAATGACTGCTTCTAGTAGTAAAACTAAAGATGTATATTTGTTACACCAGCATATATATTCACTTCTCTGCATTTACGGATGGAGTGGGGACAAGTTCAATATGTGTTGATAATTCTATTGCATAAGTAAACATGTTTAGCCCTTGAATGATGTAATGTTGCTTACTCTCATGATTTGAATTCAAAGATAAGAAAGTGCTATGGAGTTAAGATTTGAACCACCAAGCTAACAGTAGTAGGAGTCAGCAACAGGAAATGACACTTTGCTCCCTATTTCCTTTAGAATTTTTAAGGAGTACTGCTGGGCTACAATAGATTGCTTCTAGGCTAATTAGCTGTCTTTTTATCTGTTAAACTATCTATTTAGCAGATAAAAATGCTGATGAGCTGTCTATCTTATGTGTAATGCTGTCTTTTAAGCCGATTCCCTGTCTGTTTAGCTGATATGCTATCCTCTTGAGCTGTCTATTTAGCTGTCACTTTTGCTGATGAGCTGTCTATTATATGTATAATGCTGTCTATGCAGCTGTCTATTTAGCTGATGCCCTGTCTGTTTAGTTGTTATGCTGTCTGCTGAGCTAACCGTTTAGCTGATAAACCCGTCTATTTAGCTGGTAAGTGGTCTATGTAGCTTTCTTTTTGGCTGATGCCCTGTCTGCTTAGTTGATATGCTATCTCTTTAGCTGTCTGTATAGCTATCTTTAGTTGATAAGTTGAGCGTTTGACCTTACGTGCTATCTGCCATTCGGTAAATTCATTTGATTGTTGGTAATTATCTACCCATAAAAAAAATTCTTACTTTCCATACAGTTGCAGTCAGCTTTTTTTTACATTTACTTTAAATGTCATATGCTCATCACGATTTACATTAGACCTATTGGTTACCAAGACTGTATGTTGATCATCTTCCAAGTTATTCGTAGGCATACATGGGTCAGACAAGAATCTTCACGTCTATGTTGCTCCTCTGGTGAACAAATCTTGATTAGGAGCAAGCCATTGTTATTTGCTCGAGAGTTAATTGATCTTATTTCACACTGATGCATTCTTCATAAGAATGAGTCAAGTCACCATTCTTTTTTATCTGCGTCAGTTTTTCTCTTGACCTCTGTCTATCTAATCTATAGGATCCTCTTTCTACAGCAATTCGATTTCAGTTCTCTAGGTTTTCATGTCTTCATAGGATTTGCGGCCTATGGGATCCTTATTGCCCACTATAATGTTCCATTGCATTGAAATTATGTTGCTACACTTATGAACTCATCCAATATGCCCAAAAATCATATGATCCCATGGATCGCCATTTGAATCATTTTGTAAAGCACAAACTTGTTGAATAAATCTCTACTTCATGCAAACCATTGCTATGGCCTTAACATGAATTAGTTCAGCCTGTTGCTTAGTCAACTTAGTAAGTATATTGAATCATCTTGGCGTTCTCATGTATGATCAACCCTTTTGGATTATCCGGGATATGCTATGACTGGACCGATTTTTTCCCTATCATTGAACAATTGAGTAAAATTTTGATACCTCCAACTGACTAAAAATCTGTCATTGATCCATTTTCAGAAGATGTTTGAATGGTTTGGAAGACTTGAGGCTGCATCATTACTCACAACCTGTGAAATGATTAAATATCATGGACAAATGTGTCTACATATGTACATTATAATAGCTATCAAATGTCTATGTATAAGTATCATATGATCGACTTGTCTCTTTATCATGCAAAGAGGGTTATCCACAATCTCCGATCAGTTGAGCCGTCTGATACGATCATGAGTTGCCTGTTCAGCGGTTGAACTTTGGTCAACTTCACACCAATATGTTTTCTCTTTCACATCTGCTAACCCAATCGCCTGACGAACTCAAGGTAGCCTTCTCTGTCACACCTACAACTCGAGTTGATTGGTGAGCAGAAGGTGGTGAAGGGTCTTACAGGGCTTCTACCCAGCCTGCCCCGTGGCATGCAAGCATGATGATCCTCGCAGAGATGCAGAATAACCTTCTACCCAGCCTACCCCATTGCCATGCAGGCCCAAATGTGAGAAGGGCGAAACCAGTATAAATATGTTTATAACAATTTATTACCCGCCGATTTTCAATATGTGATCCATACGTGGGCAACTCAATTTAATTAGCAAAATATTCGCACCTCTATGAAGGGTGTCCAAAAACGAACAGTGGCAGTTTCTTTTTGTTAATAAATATCCATGTGGTGCTGCAAAAATTGCAGAAAGAAGCCCAGTAGTAGGCAAGCCGAATTCTTTTTCGAAACTTCACGCTACATACGATAAATTTACCTTTCCGGCTGGTGCTGCCAACGGGGGTTTTTTATTTTATTTCCTTTTCAGATGAGAAATAGCGGACTACAACATCACTCAAGATATGAAAACATGCTGTCATCGTCGCTATATGCGTGAGCCATACAGATTTAGAGATCCCTAATTTTCGTAATTGCGCCCGTTTATTCATGCATGAGGTTCGCCTTGAATTTGAAGCATCAGGAAACGATACAAAATCGGTTGCAAAACGCAAAAAGCACGAATAACGTTCTGACTTTGTCCGATCTGCAGAATTTTTAGAGCAAGCGCAAGCGATCATAGACGAGGACCCTTCACAATCAATGAGGGTCCTTATGAGTGAGCTTCATGTTTCTGAACGGCTTATTCGTAGAGTTGTCCACGAAGATCTTCGGTATAAGTCTTACGTGATGCGCAGAGGACAGTTCATGTCGGAACAAAGGTGGAAACAGAGAGTTCTCTGATCGAAACGTTTTTTTTAACAAAATCAAACACCCTGAGGTGCCCAAAATATTATGGTTTGTTTCCGACGAAAAAATTGTTTACCAAGATCAAAAGACCAATCGCAGAAATGACAGGTGGCTATGTTCACATCCTACGGAGGTTCCTTTTGTTATGCACACAAAATTTTCAGCCACTATTATGGTCTTAGGTGTTGCCAGCAACAAAGGACATGTTATGCCACCACACGTTTTTACTCAAGGACTTCGAGTGAACTCTGTTGCATATATCGAGGTTTTGGAGATGGTAGTGAAACCCTGGATAGACAATGTAAGCGGAGACAGACCATACATTTTTCAACAAGACTCTGCTCCTACACATAAAGCGATGGCGACACAAGATTGGAAGGCCGAAAATTTTCATGACCATATAACACCAAACCTATGGCTACCTAGCTCCCCAGACCTTAATCCTTTGGATTATTACGTACGGGGCGTGGTTCAGCGTGGAACCAATAAGCGTCCTCATAATACCACTTCTTCGCTGAAGACTGCTATTAATGCCGTTACGGTCAATATGAACAAGGAGCATTTGAATCGCACCCTGCATATTATATAGTCTAAAAAGTACTTAGCCTTTTTTTTCACTAGATGGTGTTTGTTGTCATATATCGGGCAATACTAATTAGATTGAGTCAAACTGGCATGCGTTTGAAAGGTGACATTCCGGTCTACTATTTTCTTTCGGACAGTTTTGTATTTCCTCATACGTGTCAAAAGGTGTATTCATTTAAAAATGAGTGAAATTTCTGAAAAAAATCGTTATATTTTACAATATCACTATGATCAAGGTGAAATTGTATCGCAGGCTCGTAAAAAAATTATTTTATCAAAAGCCACAGCTAGGAGATGGTTGGCTTGCTTTCGTTCTGCAATTTATGATGTCAAGGTAGCACCTCTCTCAGGTAGACCAATTACTGAAAAAGTCGATGAAACCTTACAAAAAAATTTAAGAAGACCGACTCATAAGCAGCCATGACATTGCTAAGGAACTGAATATCCATCACCAAATAGTTTTGAACGATTTGCGTAAGGCTGGATACACAAAGAAGCTCGACGTTTGGGTGCCGCATGAATTAACACAAAAAATTTGATCGGCCGAATTTTCATTTGCAAAATGCTAATGAAACGAAACGGAATCGCGCCATTTTTGAAGCAAATCATTACGGGCGATGAAAAATTGGTAAGATACGAGAATGTCGTTCGAAAAAGATCATGGTCAAAAAAAGTTGAATCTTCACAAACGCCTTCAAAGCCAGAATTGACACCAAATAAGGTTATGCTGTGCCTTCAAAGTGGTGTCCTTTTACCGCTACTGGGGAAGAGATTGATAAACTTTCATCACCTTAAACTATAGAGGCATAACTTTTATTATAAAGTTTCGCTTATGACGGGGAAACACTTAAAGGGTCTTTGCAGAAATATGTAGAGTTCTACAAAGTCCCGTTGGCACTACCAGCCTGAAAGTCAAGTTTCTCTCAAGTATCCTTATTTTTAAAAGCAATGGAAATTTTATTGGCCGCTACTTTGAAAGTCAAACGCATATTTTGTTCAATAGATACTATCAATTTAAGCCATTTTGCACGTTTTCAGGAAATATATCCAACATTTCAATTGCGAATCGCCCTTGTTTTCTGAACTTTGATGACCGCTATTTTGAATTTATACACTTGATTTCAGATTATTTTAAAATATATCTGTCTTATAGTCTCATAAATCACTGTGCCAAATCTCGTTTGAATCGGAGTTTCGTACTAGATAGGGGAAAATAGATTACAATAGGGTTCTGTACTGAAATACAAAACCCTATTGTAATCACGACCTGTGTCCGTCCGTCTGCATTTCACAGCACTTTTTCTCCGAAACTATAGAAGCTACATATATATATATATATATATATATATATATATATATATATATATATATATATATATATATATATATATAATTATATAAATATAGATAAACACTTGCCAGGAAAAGTATCCGTACATGCAAGATAAAAAAATTATCGTTGTATTAAGAAGAATATGTCCCCTTAATTTGAATGCTTTCTTTTATGACATCATAAAATCTGGACTTTGGCATGGTAGCCATTATTTTTCATAATACTTACTATTTAAAAAGTCTTGAAATTCAAAGAAAACCGATTTATGGTAACACAATAGACCAGAAAAAGTATCCGTACAGAACAAACCGGGGGACTCCCCGTGTTACGCGAGGACATATGCAGACGCACATTAATGTTTTTAGGTCCAATAATAATTTTACGTTATGTTATGTTTAAAAGTGAGTGCAGTTTTTTTTAAGTTTTTGTGCACTAGAATGCATGATGACGCCCAAAAGTAGCGAAATCAGTGTTGAGGAGAGGAAAATTATGATGAAACTTGAAGGGAAAACTTACCGCGAAATTGGTCAAATAGTTGGCGGAACTCACTCCTCTGTCCAGGATGCGGTGTAAACATTTCATACGACTGGTTTGATTATGTCAAAGCCTCATTGTGGTCGACCCTCCAGGCTGACCGAAAGCGAAATAAGGAACGTTTTGCAAGCAGTTAAAAATAACTGTTTCTCAAATCGTTACAAATATGTATAAAAGACTCTTTTGGCAAGGTTCTCCATGAAGGCACAATACAAAAAATACTAAAGAGAGATGGATATCGCTCACGCATAGAACGCAGGAAGCCAGACATTTCGGAAGTGAACAGAAAGAAGTATGTGGATTTCGCAAAAAAGGATTTTGGAAACAGATTCTATTCTCTGACGAAAGCAAATTTGGAATATTTCGCATAAGAGAAAGAAAGTTAGTGTGGCGGAAGAGCGGAATCTCGTACCAACTGTGAAACATGGTGGAGGTGGTGTGATGGTCTGGGGGTGTATGGTGGCAGAAGGAGTTGGCCAACTTGTGTTTATAGAATCAACTATGAATCAATATGGTGACCTTAATATTTTGAAAGCAAATTTGAAGCAAAGCGGCCAGCAATTGAGGCGTGGTGACAATTTTTGGTGCCAACAAGATAATGATCTCAAGCATACAGCACACAATGTGAAGCTTTGGTTGCTCAACAACACAAAACATCGATTGTGTACGCCACTCCAATCCCCAGACTTTAATTTGATTGAGCATTTGTGGGACTTGTTGGAATGCAGGATCCGTCAGCACAGCATAACCTCGAAGGAAATGCTTAAAAACGTCACCGTCGATGAATGGGACAAAATTACCAGACAATACACAGCCAAACCGGTTCACTCCATGCCAAATCGACTTAAATAGGACCTTAAGAGAAATGGTTAGCTGACAAGTTATCAAGCCCTGATATCTAATATAATATTTAAAATTACTATTGTCATGCACAGATACTTTTTGTGGTTCATTTAAGTGAGGCTTTTTTATTTTTATTTTGTAAAATCTAGTTTTTAAAGGAATATCACAGGAAAAATTTATAGAAAAGATAGTTTCAGTAACGAATAAATCTTTTTGCTTAGATATTTAAATGTAGCAGCTTTCTTTAGCATGAAATTACTAACCTATTACTTTCATTTGATGTTATACGGATACTTTTGATCAATATTGATTGAAAAGAAGCTACCAAGAAAAGTCAACGAATGTACTCGAAAGCACAAGAGTGAAACAAGTAGATCCATGATCAATATCTGAAAGTGACGTTACTGCGGGTATTCAAAACTGCTCGAATATTCCAGGTAGTAGTGAAAATTTTTAAACATTTTTAACCTTCCGAGTACACATGGGGTCAATTTGACCCCAGACGCTACTTTAACCGATTGCAGTGCCTAGGCCTGCGGGAGAGTGAGGGTATTATGGGCTTCTAAGTATATTTTAGTGTCTTGACTATACGTTTAAATAGTTTTTTTACCTTTCGAAGACGTTATTTATTGTTGAGAAACCTTTGAAATCAGCTTGGGGTCAATTTGACCCCATTGTCTACTCAACGTCAATTTTGAGGTACAAATTGAATTTTTTTTTTACTTTATAAATGGATAGATTAATTCAAGAAGACAAAAAAAGTTTGAAAGTATTTTTATTTTTTTTTAAAGCAATATGGAATATAATCTGCGATCAAGTGTGCGTAACCGTTTGTTGGCTGAAGACAGCGGTGATGATTTTGGCGGCAGTGGTTCCTCCGAAGAGCACCGGGTCTCTGAGCAATCAGTATCTGATTATGAACTTTCTGAATGTTCAGAAAATGATGATGTGGTAAATGCAATTCTCAGTGAACGCCTTTTAAAACAGCGTGAAAATTCAGCCGCAAGAGGGAGACCAACATCAACATTGATCAGTAAAAATAAGAGATTATCAGGTTGGAATATATAAATGTGCAAAATAAATCCTTTCTTTTTAACGGACACTATAGGGCTCAGTTTTCTTTTATTTTGTTATGTCTTGAGAGTTCCCAAGTAAATTTTTAGCCAAAAATATTATAAATTGAAAAAGTTACGATTTTTTATGTTAAATGCTAATTTACGTTTTTTCAGGTTATTCGCGAATTTTTTTAGGTAGGCTAAGGACATTCAAGGCCTCTCTTATGCATGAAAATTACTAAAAAAGCTTTCAAACTATTTCTGAAAATTTTTTCAAACTAATATTTGTAGTGGGGGCGATACAGTATACGTTCAAAAAAGGTTGGGGTTAAATTGACCCCATATGTACTCAATGATCGAAAAAATAGGTGTGTACTCGGCGGGTTAAAGTGCACAATAGTGAAATGTAACGTGGAAACTGGTGGAAAAAAATAATGAAAAAACCATGAAACTTACATTTAAACAAGTTGGGTAAACAGACCTACGCTCATGTTAGTAGGGTTTTGTATTCAATTTAGAAAATGCAGTCACCAGATTGAATCAAATCAAGAAACATATCAAAGACGATTTTATTGGAGAAAATATGAAATACGAAGATCATACTATTTTTAACAAAGTTGAACGAATTTCGACTTCTGAGGTTTTTGGTATTGTTACACTCATAAACATCTCCCTTCATAATTATTTTAGATGTCCATCCGCGACGGAAGAAACACATTTTTCATGTATTTCCCCCCTGTGCCCCCACTGAAGCAAAAACTGACAGTTTAACAACTGTTTTGAAAAACTCCTTTCATTTCATACTCATATCGGCTACGTCTGATGAATTTTTTTAGGGACCACACTCCTGTACTGAAATCATCGATTCATGGCCAATTTTTCGAATCCTAGAATGGTTACAAAACCCTTTTGCTAGGAGCTCTCTCCCACCTCCTTGACTTGTTTCACTTATGAGCATTAATCGTAGGTACTCATCTTCAGTCGTTCATTAAATTGAATCAAGTGTTCAAAGCATGCACCTTAAACGTTGAAGTTGGGAAAAAATAACTCAAAATTATTCAATTTTCGCATTTAAAACAGCCACTATTTTGTTTTACGATTACTGATACCACTAGCTGAACCGATTCTCAAAGATATTTATGACACCTATCATTCCTGAAATTTTCATGCAAATCCTAGCAAAACTGTAGTGACTGAGTCGGTAAAAAGCGCATGTTATTCCATAGCCATATGTTGCCATAGTAATACATGCAGCGCATATTGTTCAATAGTAATACAGGAAAATTCAAACCGCTATAACTTCGCTAAATATGATTCAATCTTTATGAAACTTTCAGGATAGATCAACCTTATAAATAGACATCTACGTACTAATTTCATTGAATTTAAGGTTACCATTAAGATTTTATTCAGGAAAACATAAAATCGATAAATCATACTATTATTAACAAAGTTGAGTGAATTGCGACTTCTCACGTATTTGTTGTTGTTGTACACACCAAGGCCTACATTCTTGATTTTTTTCAGATTTTTCAGATCACAGGTGTCCAATCGCGAGGGGGGGGGGACACAAATTTTTCGTGTATTTCCCCTCCCTGTGCGCCCCTCGAAGCAAATTTTGCCAAACTAAGACTTGTTTTGAAAAGTTCTCATCAAGGCCTTTCATTTGATACCCATATCGGCTACCTTCAATGAAATTTTTTTTTCGGGGGGTAACTCTCCTATATGGGGAGACCCCCCTTAAATACCTTATAAAATTCGTTTGTAGTTGAACTTTGAAGAGATCACCACTTTACACCTACACACAAAATTTGATGTTTCTAGCTTAAGTAGTTTCCGAGAAAAACTGCTGTGACACACGGACGGACGGACGGACGGACGGACAGACGGACAGACGGACGGACAGACGGACAGACGGACGGACAGACGGACAGACTGGTCGCGAAACTAGTAGGGTTTTGTAAAATTATTTTACAAAACCCTAAAAATCATGAATTAACCATGTCGGAGCTTAAGGGAGGGGCAGAAATAGCAATATGAAAGGAACCAAAAATCCCCTGATACAAATGTTGATGCTGATGCAGCAAGAGCAGCAACAACAGTCATCCAGTTTAACTGCGAGTATAAATGAACAGCCAGCAAAGCTAAATGAAAAATCATCAAAGTTAAACCAGAAGGTGGACCAACAAGCATTCAAAATCAAGGCTGATTTGCAAAAACAGTCAACCGATTTGAAGGCAGATTTGCAAAACCAGTCAACCGAAATAAAAGCGGAGCTCGGTAGTCTGAACAAACAAATGCGTCGACGAAAAGGTTTACCAGGTCAAGGAGAAGGCCAGACAAGGAGAAGGCCAGACTAAACTTTTGCAGACCATCCCCATTGAGTTGCACTCAAACTCGGCTGTTATAATGAATGCGCTTGACATGCGTTATGGAGATGATCATCTGAAGCAGATTGATCGGTCACAGCTATAGCATCTAATGCAAAGGTCTGGCGAAACCCTACAGCAGCTAGCACAAGACATTGAGCGACTGACACTTTTGGCTTACCCAGCTTACGACCAAGAACATCGAGATGACGTAGCAACAGAAGCATTCATCAGCGCATTAATGGAATAGAAATTACACCAAGCCATGCGCTTGGCTTAAAAGCAAACGGTTAGAGATGCATTGGCTTATAGTCTGAACTTTGAGGCAGCGAAAAATGTGACTCATACCACTGCCCGGGTTCGCGGGATAGGGCCAGATGAGTGCAGGTGTGAGCTCGTGGAAAATTAGCGAGAGCCGTAGATAAATGATGCGCCTAGATGCTACAATTGCGGAGAGAAGGGGTACCTGCCCAGAGACTGCAAGAAGCAAAAAAAATCGAGCTGTTACCCAGGGTTGAGGAAATTCAGACCGAATCAGGAGCCCGGAACAGAAGCCCTTCAAACTGAGGGGGCTGACTTTGTGGGGCAGAGGTTGGCTAGGAGAATCGACGTCTCCTGCGCCACCGTCACCGTAACAAGACAATATCATGGAGAAGCAGACTTATGCCTTTCGGGTCGTGTTGACGGAGAACATTGCACCATAATAATTGACACTAGTGCAACCCGATCGATTATTCGACCGGAGCTAGTGAAGCAACAACTACTTCACAACGCCACGATTTTCTCACTAGGAACAGCTACGGGAGAAACAGCAACTATCCATGGAGAGATAAGCCTCCAGATAGATTTGGAAGACCTTGCATTCCGACATAATTTTCTGCGACCACATAGTATCACGTTGGATTTGGGCAAACGGGTATTGAAATGTCAGAATGTCAAAGCATTGATAGAGGATCCCAACGATCAAACATCCAGGATGAATGTAGTAGTATCTATGGACACTGATGTACCGAAATCTTCCGAGAGCATTGTATGGGCCAAGCTTGATGGTGATTCTGGAAACCACCGATCTTATCTGAGAGAGCCAACGAAGACGTAAGCACTGCGCAGTTTGATTGTAGGACGAAGCCTTGTGAGATTTAAAAGGAACGGATACGTGCCGGTTAGAGCTCGTAACACCACAGACTCAACCATAAGCATCAAAGCGGGAGAAGTCATCGGTAGCTACCAGCTTGTTTCCACCATCACCTCGTTGGAGGCTACTTACGACCATCATTGGAAAAGGAGGGAAGACACATAAAAAGCCCGGGAACTCAAGTCTGCAATATTGAAACAGGCCAAGTTGCCTGTGTAGCTATTCAAGCAAGCCGCTGACCTGGTCATCAGGTTCAGCGATATCTTCTTAACAAATCCGGATGACCAGGGCCGAACGAGTATGGAAACTCACGTCATAGACACACAGGCAGGCAAGCCAGTTTGACAAGTCCCGAGACGTCTTCCTATAGACAAACAAGAAGAAGTGAGTGCACTGTCTCGAGCATGGAAAAACAAAGCATTGATGAGCTTTCTGTCAGACCATGGGCCGCGTCAGTAGTTCAAGTAAGGGAAAAGGATGGTAACATTCGTTTTTGTGTCAACTTAAGGCAGCTTAACGACATCACTAAGAAAGATAGTTACCAGCTTCCAAGCAACGATGGTGTCATAAACACTTCGGCCGATGAAAAATGGTTTTCTAGACTCTATCTCAAGAGTGGCTCCTGGTACGTAAAAATCGACAAGAAGGAAAGTTGGAACCAGATTGCCGCAGCTTGTAGTGATGCCATTTGGGCTTTGCTATGCTCCAGGCACCTTCAAGCACCTAGGAAACTAGCTTTGCGTACCTAGATAACATCATTGTTATTGGGAGAACTTTCAAAGAACATGTGCGGAACATAGAAGATGCCTTCTTCCGATTGTGACTGGCAAACTTGAAACTTAGTCCTGGCAAGTTTACGTTCTTCTCAGTAAAAGCAAAATATTTTGGATACTTTATGTCAGCAGAAGGGGTCAAAACAGACCCTGAGAAAATTGAAGCCTTGAAAAGCTGTCCAACGCCAAACAACAAGCGTCAACTATGAAGTTTACTGGGTCTGGCGATCTACTATCGAAGATTCGTCAAAAATTTTGCCAAAATCGCTAAGTGTCCCCACCAGTCAACTAGAAAAAATCGCCCGTATGTCTAAAATGAGCAATATTAGGTGGCATTTGAGACCTTGAAAGAGAAGCTGTGTAAATTACCCGTGTTGGCATATCCAAAACCTGGAAAAATGTTTGTGATTGGCGCCGATGCGAGGAACGGCGGGATTTGAGCTATACTCCCCTAGCAGATCGATGGCGTAGAAAGAGTCCTCTCGTATTACAGTCAAGTTCTCCAAAAAGTCAGAGTAACTACAGCGTGACCAGGAAGGATCTTTTGGTTCCACAAGTAGCTACATGTCCAGATATTTGTTCTTCGAACGGACCATGAACTACTGACATGGCTGCTTAACTTCAAACACACCGAGGTACAAATTGCGAGATGGATCGAAATATCGCAATCATTTGACTACAAATTCGTTCATCGGAAAGGCGGAGTTCATGGAAATGCTGACACCCAATGTCGTCGTGCATATGCAGCTAACTGCAACCATTGCTAAAGCTAAAACTAAAATATGATTTGTAAAATAGTGAAGTTAATTATTGTACATTCTTAGCAAATAAACTCTTTTAACTCAATTTAAAAGACGGTGTGTTGTCACTTTCCCGGGAAATAGAATTTATCGGCTACGAACCGTACACGCGACTATTTATTTGTAAGTCTTAAAAGTATTGAGCCTTTTTTGTCATTTTTCGATTGAATACTTCTTTTATTTAAAATGGATTTCATATAAGTACATATTGTCCATTATTATGACCTTTAGTCATTTTTTGGGCAAAGCCATTATTTCATCTGGGTAGAACTTCTGTGATTTATCGGCGAAAAACTTGGCCTAGTGATTTTCACAGTCCCTTTTTGAAGTGAATTTCTTTTGATTAAGGAAGTTTTGCATCGACCGAAATAAATGTTAGTCTGATGGTGCAAGGGCTGGACTACTTGTATACGGTGGGTGAATCAAAGCTTCCAAGCCAAGCTCTGTCAATCGTTGCCGGGTCATCAAAGATGTGTGTGGTCTGGCATTGTCATGATGGAAGACAACGCGCTTTCTATTGATCAATTCTGGCCGGTTTTTTAAATTGCTTGTTGCAATCGCTGACAATAGAGAGCCGAATTGAGTGTGTGGCCAGGTTCTAGCACCTCGTGATAAACAATTCCCTTCCGATCCCACCATACACACAGCATAACCTTATTTGGTGTCAATCCTGGCTTTTAAGTTGTTGTGATGATTCACCTTCTTTTGACCATGATCTTTCTCGAACGACGTTCTCGTATCTTAGCCATTTTTTATCGCCCGTAATGATTTGCTTCAAAGAGGGCTCGGCTTCGTTGCGTTTTATTAGCATTTCACAAATCGAAATACAGTCGATCAAATTTTTAAGGTTTTCTAAAATCATTTTACAAAACTAATAAGATCGCGTCCTGTCTGTCCATCTGTCCGTCCATGCGTGTATTCTCGCAAACAACTTAAGCTAGAGACATCAAATTTTGTAAGCATGTGTAAAATGGTGCTCTCTTTAGAGTTCAACTGCAAAAAATTGTGTAAGGTATTTAAGGGGTCATCAAAGGTAGCCGATATGGGTATCAAATGAAAGGTCTTGACGAAAACTTTCCAAAATAGGTCTTGCTTTGACAACTTACGCTGTGATGGGTGCATAGGGAGGGGAAATACACGGTGTCCAATCGCGAGGGGGGGGGGACACAAATTTTTCGTATATTTCCCCTCCCTGTGCACCCCTCGAGGCGAACTTTGCCAAACTAAGATCTGTTTTGAGAATTTCTCATCAAGACCTTTCATTTGATACCCAAATCGGCTACTTTTAATGAAATTTTTTTTTCGGCGGGTCACTCCCCTATATGGGAGACCCCCCTTAAATACCTTATAAAATTTTTTTGTAGTTGAACTTTGAAGAGAACACCACTTTATACCTACATACAATTTGATGTTTCTAGCTTAAGTAGTTTCCGAGAAAAACTGCTGTGACACACGGACGGACGGACGGACAGACAGACGTACAGACGGACAGACAGGACGCGATTTTAGTAGGGTTTTGTAAAATTATTTTACAAAACCCTAAAAAGGCTCAATAGTTTTTAGACTATCCAATCTATATATATATATATATATATATATATATATATATATATATATATATATATGTATATATATATATATATATCTATATCTATATATCTATATATATATATATATATATATATATATATATATATATATATATATTGTATATATATATATATATATATATATATATATATATATATATATATATATATATATATATATATATTGTTACATGTACAAATAATTCTGCGAGCTACTGTCGCAATTGTTTCCACAATCATTAAGACCACCAACAAATGAATTTACTCGAAACCACAAGAACCCAACAAGCATTATCAACATCTGAAAGTGAGTCACCGCCCATTAATTACACTGCTGGAATGTTCCCGCTTATTCATCAATGTACGAGAACTGAGTTGGATGATTAGAGACCCTATTTAAAGGCGAGCTGAATGAATGGGAGGATCATTCATTACAACCGCGATAGAAAACTGCGATATAGTGGAACGCGAAGTAAAGGCGATTGATTGTTTGAGTGCGAAGTGATTTTAAGTGGACAGTTGAATGACAAATTTATAGACTAAGTGAAAATTAAAATTGTGCAATACTAAAATAAGTGATTGTGCACTTCTCTGATTAATTGAATAAACGCTTTTAATTTAATTTAAAAGACATAGCGTTTTCACTTCCCCGAAACATTAAAATTGTTGGCCGCGAACCAATAACACGCGACAATACATATATATATATATATATATATATATATATATATATATATATATATATATATATATACATATATATATATATATATATATATATATATATATATATATATATATATATATATATCTATGTATAGGTATATATAATTATATATATATATATATGTATATATATATATACACATATATATACCTGTATATATACATATATATATATATATATATATATATATATATATATATATATATATATATGTATGTATATATATATATATATATATATATATATATATATATATATATATATATATATATATATATCTATATATAAATATATATATATATATATATATATATATATATATTTTTTTTTTTTTGTGTGTTATGGTTCGTGGCCAATAATTTTAATGTTCCTGGAAAGTGAAAACGCAATGTCTTTTCAAATTAATTTAAAAGAGTTTATTTACTTAAAAATGCACAATCACAACTTGTCCATCAATTTTTACTTCAACTATTTATCACTTCATAATCAATATCGCTTTTAATTCGCACTCCACACTATCGCCGTTTTACTATATCGCGGTTGTTATAGTCCCCCCATTCATTCAGCTCGCCTCTATATGGGGTCTCTAGTCATTCGATCCATTTCTCGTACATTGGCGAACTACCTGGAATATTCAAGCAGCTTAATGAATGGGGCCGTGACGTCACTTTTAGATGTTGATCATACTTGGTGGGTTTTCGAGTACATTCGTTTGTTGATCGTGATGTTCTTAATGGTTGTAGAAACAATTGTGACAGTAGCTCGCAGAATTATTTGTATATGTAACACTGCCCCCACCTCAGTTCTTTCACCCCGAAAAGATGTGTCGCCAGTTGTAGTCAAGTCTCCCTGGGTGTAATATGGGGCCAAATAATCCAGGCGTACAAGTTTCATCTTGGCTCTCAGCTTGCGGTGTTCCTGTATGCGATATACGACGGCATTGATTCGCTTTGTAGCTCGGTACGGTCTCTCCCAATTGTGCTGTATCTTCGGAGACCTACCCTTCCGCCATTGTGGGTTATATAGCCACACCAAGTCATCTTGCTGGAAGCCAGTATAATTTGCATTTAGATCATACCTGGACTTCATGCGGTCAGTAGCTGATTCGAGGTATTTTTGTACGGTCCGATGTATCTGGTTCAACCGTTGCCTTAGCTCACTTGCGTACTCCGAGATCGTTTGGGGTTTCTCAGGATTGTTCGGAACTTTATAACAGCCAGCAGACGAATAGTCTTTCCAAAAATGACTTTGGCTGGGGCTTCGCCCGTCAATGCATGTTCAGCAGCTCTACACGCCATCAAGAATAATGTGATGTGCAGGTCCCAGTCCTTTGGTATCGTCAACCATCTTGGCCAGATGTTTATTGAGCGTGCCGTTGAAACGTTCAACCATTCCATCGGATTAGGGATGCAGCGGTGTCGTCCTCGTTTTCTGTATTCTCAGCAGCTCACACATTTTGCAAAAAACTAATGACTCGAAGTTTCGGCCTTGATTTGAATGTAGTTCACAAGGTACGCCGTACCTACTGACCCAATTTAACACTAGCTGTTTGGCTACAGTAGTTGCTTCCTGGTTGGGAATGGGGTAGATCTCGGGCCACTTGCTGAAATTATTAGCCACAACCAGCGTGTATCGATTTCCCGATTCGGATTCAGGAAAGGGTCCTGCGATTTCAATAGCAATCTTTTCAAATTGTACCCCCACGTCTTAGGTTTGCGTTTGTCCTCTCAGTCGTTGCTTTGGTCCTTTGACGGAAGCGTAAATCGTGCATCTATGGCACCAGCCCTCTACGTCTTCTCGATCGTGGACTCAATAGAACCTTTCTCGAAATTTCGCTAAGGTCTTGTTAACACCAAGATGGCCCCCCGAGGATCCTTCCTGCATTTCCTTAGCCACATCGTGGATTCGGCTTTTGGGAAGTACAGTTTGCATCCTACAAGAGCTGCCGTCCGCCGTTTACCATTTCCGCTTGAGTACGCCACCCTCCAGCTGAAGGGAGTTGCATTGTGCCCAATAACTTTTCAGGGTGGCGCCATGCATCGAAACGTCCTTCCACTCAGGTCGCCCAGTTGTCTCCTTCTAGATGAGGTCCGATGTCTTCATCGGCTAACTGGGCATTTTGAATCTCCTCCGATGACCAACCTACATCAAATTCGGCCGTTATCAATCGGAGATCAATAAGCGGTTCCTTTTCCTCAATCCGTCGGCAATGCTTGCAGTTAGCTGGACATGGACGACAAGATAGCGCGTCAGCATTTCCATGAACTCCGCCCTTCCAATGAACAATTTTGTAGTCAGATAACTGCCATCTTTCGATCCATCTCGCAACTTGTCCCTCGGGGATTTTGAAGTTGAGCAGCCATCTCAGCGATGCATGGTCCATTCGAAGAAAACGTTGCTGGCCATATAGGTACTTATGGAACTGCTTGGTGGCCTCTATTATAGCCAATAGCTCCTTCCTGGTCACGCAGTAGTTCCTCTCACTTTTTGAGAGAACTTGACTGTAATACGAGAGGACTCTCTGATGGAGACACTTAGCTATTACGCAAAGTCTTTGATGAATCTTCGGTAGTAGGTCACCAAACCCAGAAAACATCGTAGTTGGTGCTTGTTGTTTGGTGTTGGCCAGCTTTTCACGGCTTTAATTTTCACAGGGTCTATTTTGACCCCTTCTGCTGATACGACGTGTCCCAGGTATTTTACTTCAGCTGCGAATAGGGTACACTTGTCGGGACTAAGTTTCAGATTTGCTAGTCGCAATCGGGGAAACACCTCTTCTAAGTTCCTTACATGCTCTTCGAACGTCCTTCCGATAACAATGATGTCATCTAGGTACAGTAAGCAGGTCTTCCAGGTCAGGCCTCATAGCACGTATTCTATCAGGCGTTCGGAGGTGCCTGGAACGTTGCGAAGCCCAAATGGCATCACCACAAATTGCCACAGTCTGGTTCAAACTGAAAATACTGTCTTCCCTCGGTCCTTCTTGTCGATTTCTACCTGCCAGTAGCCACTCTTGAGATCAAGTGTAGAAAACCATTTTACGTCGGCTTTAGTGTCCATAATGTCGTCGATGCGGGGAAGCAGGTAACTATCTTTCTTAGTGACGTCGTTAGGCTACCTATAGTCGACACAAAAGCGAGCGCTTCCATCCTTCTTCTTTACTTGAACTACTGGCGCGGCCCATGGACTGACAGAAGGCTCGATAATGCCCAATTTTTCCAAGTCCGAGATCAGTGCGCTTACTCTCCTTGTTTGGCTATAGCACGTCTCGATACTTGTCGAATCGGCTTGGTTCCCTGTGTATCTATGACATGAGTTACCATACTCGTTCGTCCTTGGTCATTCGGGCTTGTTGAAAAGATGTCACTGTATTTGGTGACCAGATCAGAGGCTCGGTTGAATAGCTGCACTGGCAATTGGACCTGCCTCAATATTGTAGACGCGGATTCCCGGGCTTTGTCTGCTTCTTGCTACCTTTTCCTATGATGGACGTGTGTGGCTTCCAAAGAGGTGATGGTTGAAACAGGCTGGCAGCTGCCGATGATTTCTCCTGCTTTGATGGTCGTTGTTGAGTCTGTGGTGTTAAGGACTCTAATCGGCACATATCCACTCCTCGCAGATCTCACAAGGCTTCGTCCTACAATCAATGCGGATGTCTTCGTTGGCTCTATCAGATAAGATTAGTGGTCTCCAGAATCACCATCAAGCTTGGCCCATACAATGTTTTCGGAAGATTTCGGTACATCAGTGTCAGTACGTACTACTACATTCATCTTGGGAATTTGGACACTGGATCCCAGCTTCCAAATTCCCAATACTTCCATCAATACTTTGACATTCTGCCATTTCGATACCCGATTGCCCAAATCCAACGTGATTCCATGTGGTCGCAGAAAATCCATTCCGAGAATGCAGTCAGCCATAATGTTTACGACCAGAAAATTATGTCGGAACGCAAGGTCTCCCAACTGCATCTGGAGGTTGACCTCTCCATGGATAGTTGCAGTTTCTCCCGTAGCTGTTCGTAGTGAGAAAATCCTGCCCTTGTGAAATAGTTGCTGCTTCACTAGGTCTTGTCTGATAATCGATCGAGTTGCACCCGTGTCGATTGTTATGTTGCAAGGTCCTCCGTCAACTTGACCCGGAAGGCACAAGTCTGCTTCTCCACGATGTAGTCTTGATACAGTGATTGTGGTGCTGGGAACGTCGATCCTCCTAGCCAACCTCTGCCCCACGAAGTTGGCTCTTACATGTTTCCCGACCCCTCAGTTTGAAACGCTTCCATTCTCGGCTCCTGACTCGGTCTAGATCTTCTCCTAGCTACACACCCTGGACAATAGCTCGGTTTTCTTCGTTTCTTGCAGTCTCTTTGCAGGTGCCCCTTCTCTCCGCAATTCCAGCATCTAGGCACACCATGTACATACGGGTCTCGCTTAATTTCCACGCGCTCACACTTGCACTCGTCTGTCACTACCTCGCGAACCCGGCCAATGGCACGAGTCACATTTTTCGCTGCCTCAAAGTTCAGACTATAAGGCAATGCGTCCTAAACTGTTTGCGTTTAACCTAAACGCACGGCTTGTTGCAATGCCGGATCCTTTAGTGCACTGATGAATGCTTCTATTGCTGCGTCATCTTGATGTTCTTGGTCATAAGCTGGATAAGCCCAAAGTGTCAGTCACTCAAAGTCTTGGGCTAGCTGCTGTAAGGTTACACTAGACCTCTGCATTTGACGCCGTAGTTGTGTCCGATAAATCTGCTTCAGATAATCGTCCCCATAACGCATGTCGAGCGCATTCATTATAGCAGCCGGGTTTGAGTGCAACTCAGCGGGGATGGTCTGCAAAAACTCGGCAGCTGGACCTCTTAGAGCAAGAATCAATGCAGTTGCTCATTCCTGCTCCTTCCAGTGATTTATCCTAGCAGCGGCTTCAAACTGGGTTTTGTAAATAGGCCAGACCGTTTTCCCGTCGAATATTGGTGCTTGCACGTTTCTAGATGTGCTGTGCACTGCGGTTATAAGCGGGGCTGGTGAGGTGGTTACTACTACCTTCGCTGTTTCCAATTCCTTTTTCATGTTTTTCATCTCATGGTTGATTCTCTCCTCGACCTGGCAGATATCATGGTTGATTCTTTCCTCGACCTGGCTGATCTCATGGCTGCTTCTCTCCTCGACCTGGTAAACCTTTTCCTCGACACGTTTAGTTTGTTTGTTCAGACTACCGCTTTTATCTCGATTGACTGTTTTTGCAAATCTGCTTTCAAATCGGTTGACAGTTTTTGAAAATCTGCCTGCGTTTCGATCGCTTGTTGGTCCAGCTTCGCGGATTGTTCATTTTGCTTCACTGATTGTTCATTAGCTTCACAGTTAAACTGGATGTTAAATTGTAAGACTGTTGTCGCTGCTCTTGCTGCATCAGCATCAACATTTGCATCAGCGCATTTTCTGGTTCCTTTGATTTTGGTGTTTCCTTCTGCACCTTACTTCGCATCTGAGGGCTCACACCTCCAGATGCGTGCCTTCCGACTCAATCGCGTCACGCACACGTGCAGTCAGTATGGCCTTTGTACCTTGTGTAGCCAGATTTCGCTGTTCTAACTACTCCTTAAGCTCCGATATGGTCAATTCATTAACTTTTAGATGGAAGTTTCCTGACATGTTTATTGTTTTGGCTTTTTTTCTACCAGTTTCTCGTTAACTTTCACTATTGTGTACTTTAAAAATGTTTCTCACTTCTCGACACCACTGTCGCGTGTTATGGTTCGCGGCCAATAATTTAAAATTAAGTTAAAAGAGTTTATTTACTAAAAATGCACAATAATTTATTTCACTATCTCACAACTTATCTATCAATTTTTACTTCAACTATTTATCACTTCACAATCAATATCGCTTTTAATTCGCACTTCACACTATCGCAGTTTAACTGTATCGCGATTGTAAAAATCCCCCCATTCTTTCAACTCGCCTTTAGATAGGGTCTTCAGACATTCAATCCATTCCTCGTACATTGGTGAACTACCTGGAATATTCGAGCAGCTTAATGAATGGTGCCGTCACGTCACTTTTAGATGTTGATCATGCTTGGATGATTTTCGAGTACATTCTTTTGTTGATCATAATGTTCTTAGTGGTTGTAAAAACAATTGCGACTTTAGCTCGCAGGATTATTTGTACATGTAACAATATATATATATATATATAGATATATATATATATATATATATATATATATATATATATATATATATATATATATATGTATATATATATATATATATATATATGTATATATAATATATATATATATATATATATATATATATATATATATATATATATATATATATATATATATATATATATGTATAGATATATATATATATATATATATATATATATATATATATATATATATATATATATACAAATATTGATAGATCTAAAAAGTATTTATATATATACATATATATTGGATATTCTAAAAAGAATTGAGCTTTTTTTTTCATGTTTTGATTGAATATATCTTTTATTTAAAATGGATTTTACTTAAGTACATATTTCCCATTATCATTTATGACCTTTTGTCGTTTTTTGGGGTAGAGCCATTATTCCATCTGTGTAGACCTTCTGTGGCTTATCGGCGAAAAACTTGGCGGAGTCATTTTCACAGTCCCTTTTCATTAAGGAAGTTTTGCAGGGACCGAAAAAATGGTAGTCTTTGTGTCTATGGACAAGATACTTTATCAAAAGCCACAGCAAAGAGATGGTTCGCTCGCTGTCATACTGGAAATTTTGATGTCAAAGATGCACCTCGCTCAGGTCGACCAGTCATTGGAAAAGTAACTGAAATCATACAAAAAAATTAAGAAGACTGACACGTAAGCAGCCATGACATTGCCAAGGAACTGTATACCCATCACCAAACAGTTTTGAAAAATTTGCGTAAAGCTGGATTCATGAAGAAGCTTGACCTTTGGGTGCCGTATGAATTAACACAAAAAAATTTGATCGACCGAACTTCCATTTGCAAAATGCTAATAAAACGCAACGAAATCAAGCCATTTTTGAAGCAAATCATTACGGGCGATGAAAAATGACTAAGATACGAGAATGTCGTTCGAATAGATCATGGTCAAAAAAAGGTGAATCATCACAAACGACTTCAGAGCCAGGATTGACACCAAATAAGGTTATGGTATTAGGTGGGATCGGAAGGAAATTGTTTATCATGAGGTGCTAGAACCTGGCCAAACACTCAATTCGGCTTTGTACTGTCAGCAATTCACCAGATTGCAACAAGCAATTCAAAACAAGTTGGGGAAGCAGGAGAGTGCTCCTTCCAGAAGGTCTTTGTAAACATCCTAAGGTTAGAAACAAGTTTTCTAATAGAATCAATAATTTGAATTATTCACCCAATACTTGGATAGAAATCGTTCAAATTTCTGCAAAAGGTGTACAGTTTCTTTCATAAGCACAGTGCAGCTGCCATTTTGATCTAGCTTAAATGATTTTCCTGAATGCTCGGCCGATTGGACATATTCAATTTAAACACTATTCCTTAAATTTTCATGAAAATGGAAAGAAAATAAAAGTCTCTAGGTCAATTTATAATCTGTATCAATCATAAACACGTGTTATTGTTGTTGTAATCCCATGCAATCGAAATGGCTATAACTCACTTGATTATGATTCGATCTCAATCAAATTTTGTAAACGTAAATATCTTATATTAGTCTATATATTTGCAAAATTTTAAGAAGTTTAATGCTACCATTTGGATTTTATGGGTGAAAATGTAAAATCTACAAATCATACTATTTTTAACAAAGTTGAGTGAATTTCAATTTCCGAGGCATTTGTTGCCCTTGTATTCATAAAGGCGCACAGACGTGATAATTTTCAGATTTTTCGGCTCCAAGGTGTCCATTTGCGATGGGGGGGACACAAATTTTTGGTACATTTTGCCTTCCCCTGGACCCCCTAATTCATTAAATGATTTTTTCATTTCAGATTCTAAAAGTTCAAATCAAGGGCTAATTCGTTATAAGGGGGGATCCCCCTTAAACAATTTTTAAATTTTTAGTAATGCCCTAACTTTTGAGAGCCCATCACTTCTGACCTTTTCACAAAGTTTGAGCATTCTAGCTTCTATAGTTTCTGAGGGAACTAGCTGTGACGCACGGACAGACGAATAGACAGGTCGTGAAACTAGTAGGTCTTTGTAAAAAAAATTTTACAAAGACCTCAAAACCGGCCAGAATTGATCAATAGAAAGCGCGTTGTCTTCCACCATGACAATGCCAGGCCACACACATCTTTGATGACCCGGAAACAATTGACAGAGCTTGGCTTGGAAGCTTTGATGCATCCGCCGTATATGAGTAGTCTAGACCTTGCACCATCAGACTACCATTTGTTTCGGTCTATGCAAAACTTCCTTAGTCAAAAGAAATTCACTTCAAAAAGGGACTGTAAAAATCACTAGGCCAAGTTTTTCGCCGATAAATCACAGAAGTTCTACCCAGATGGAATAATGACTATACCCAAAACATGGCGAGAGGTTATAGATAATAATGGACAATACGGAATTGAATGAAATCCATTTTAAATAAAAGAAATATTCAATCGAAAAATGACAAACGAATGCTCAATACTTTTTAGAATATTCAATATATATATATATATATATATATATATATATATATATATATATATATATATATATATATATATATATATATATATATTTGAAGGGTGGTCACACCTTAACGTCAAGTTTTTCTCCCAACTTAATTTGACATTTCTTTGTTTCAGTGTTTGGTAAATTCAACCGTGGAGAGATACACAATTGCGCAGCACGTTAAGGTTGTTGAAGCCTTCTACGAAAATGGGCATTCGAATCAAAATGTATTTCGTGCACTTCTTGATTCTTTTGGTCAGCATAATCAACCAAATGTGTCCACAATCGGGAGAACTGTGCACCCATTTCAGCAGACCGGATCTGTAGGAAATGTGAAATTACCTGTGCATGCCCGCTCAGTTCGTGTTCAAAAATATTTCATTGATTATGGAATATTAAATATTAATTATTGTTACAGAACTCTAGTCATTATTATTATCTCAGTTTTTATTCGTTAATTAAAACATTTTTGATATGAAAGTCCGGTTTGATTCTACCAATTGAAACAATAATGTGTTATCCATTTTTAACTATTGAAAAGTTTTTATTAGCTTTACGAATGACTTTATATGGGCCTTCATACGGTAAAGATAATGAGGATTTTTTTATTTCTACTCTTGAAAATACTCTGTTGCAAGTATTTAATGATATTGGTAGGTAAGTTCTGTTTTGTGACACTTTTATACCTCGGACTTAAATATTTTCGAAATTTTTTTAAGTCGTCTATATCTAATTTTTTTGAATTTATATCATTAATGAAAAAATTGGCGGGAATTTTAATGTTTTCGCCATAGAGCATTTCAGCAGGAGAAGCATTAATGGATTCTTTATATGAAGATCTTAGACCTAAAAGAACTAGAAGTAGTTCATCGAACCAATTAGGATTATCTCTTGATCGTAATGCTGATTTAAGAGTTCTATGGAATCGCTCTATCATTCCGTTAGATTGAGGATGATACGTTGAGGTTCTTATTCTATATGAACCTAATGATTTGATTAACTTTTTAAATAATTTAGATTTAAATTGAGCGCCTTGATTAGTTGTGATTTCTAAAGGGATTCCAAATCTGGAGAAATATTCTCTGCATAGTGTGTTTAGCCACTGTTAAGTTGTAACGTATTTAATTCAGTAACATTCCGGCCATCTAGTGAAACGATCGATAACTGTCAATAAATAGGAGTAACCCTATGATGGTGGTAATAGACCTACTATATCTATATAAATATGTTGAAATCTTTTATTTGGAATAGGTGTTTGGAGAATTTCAGATTTATAATGCTTATTTACTTTATTGTTCTGAAAAACTTCGCATGAATTTGTCCATAAATTAATGTCAGAATTCATCTTAGGCCAAAAATAATCTTTTGTTATATTTTTTCTTGTTGCTTTGATACCAGAATGAGAGAGATTGTGACAAACATTGAGTACACTACGTCTTATTGATGAAGGAATATAATGTCTAAAAATATCCGTGTTTTTTTTTCACACCATAAATTACGTATTGCGTTAGAGACCTCTACTTGGGTTAGTTCAATTTTAGAATTAAATTTAGAAGGATCATTACGGAAATCTTTTAGTTCCTGATCTTTAGATTGTTCCTCTGCCAAAAAATTTAAGTCAGTCTCTTGAAAGTTAATTGGATCAGTACCAATACGAGATAGAGCGTATATTTGATATCCGTCGTAAATTGTGAGATGTAATCGATCTATCACTCTTGACGAGGATTTTTTTTCTGACTTTGTTTTAAATATGCTTGTTAATAGTTTATGATCTGTAAGAACATTGAAATTTCGACCTTCAAGAAAATAGCGAAAATGTTTGATTGCTAAATGTATAGCTAGTAATTCACGTTCAAAAGTTGAATATTTTTGTTGAGCTACATTTAATTTTTTACTGAAGAAAGCTAATGGTTGCCCAATATTATTGATATATTTTTGAAGTACTGCTCCTACACATGAATTGGATGCATCAGTTGCTATTGGGATTGGTGCATTATCTTTAGGATAATTTATTAATGTAGCTTTAGCTAAACCTCCTTTGGGTTTCTCGAATGCTTCTTGAGAATTTATAGGCCAAGAGAAATTTGTATGAGCTTCTTTATCTTTTTATACTATTGTTAAGTGGTCGTATGTTGGTGCAATTATTTTTGCCACACTCGGTACAAAACGATGATGATAATTTAGCATTCCGAGGAAACGTTGGGTTGATTTTATTGAATTTGGGGCTGTGAACTTGGTAATAGCTTCCCTTTAGCTACAGAAGGTTTAATTCCTTCAGCAGAAATATCATGACCCAAAAATGTTAACTTAGAGACGCCGAAAATGCGCTTAATAAGTTTGATTTTCAAATCGTAATTTTTAAGGCGTTTAAATACTGCTCTAATATGTTCTTTATGTTACTTTTCTGATTTACTGATTATAATAATACCTTCCAGATAAACATACGCGAATTCGCGACCACTTGATACTTCATGTATCATCCTTTGGAATGTTTGAGCCACATTTCTTAAGCCAAAATGCATTCCGGTGAACTCAAATAAGCCAAAAGGAGTTATAATTGCTGTTTTATGAATATCCTCAGGAGCAACAGGAATTTGGTGATAGGCGCGAACTTAATCAATTTTTGTAAATATAACGCAGCTACTTAAATTTGTAGAGAAATCTTGGATATGAGGAATTGGGTATCTATCTGGTTCACAGGTAGTTTTCGTCAGAACATTCGCCAATATACGAGATATGGATTGAGTGACTAGAGACCCTATATAAAGCCGAGCTGAATGAATGGGGGGATAGTAAAAGCTACGATAAGAGTGAAGCGCGAATTTAAGGCGGTATTGATTGATTAGTAGTGAAGTGATTTTTGTTATATAGCCAGTTAAAATATAAATTGATAGACACCGAAAATTAAATTAAAAATTTGTAAAATCGTGAAATAAATGATTGTGCATTCTTAGTAAATAAACTCTTTTAACTTAATTTAAAAGCAAGTACGTTTTCACTTTCCCGGAACATTAAAATGTTTGACCGCGGATTATAGCACGCGACAATATATATATATATATATATATATATATATATATATATATATATATATATATAAATATATAGGTTTTCACATGGAAACATAATGTGAACTCCGTAATCAATCTCAAGAAATTGACTTAAAAAGATCATTCATAATCGTATCACTCGTTCACGTTTATGCGGTACACATCACCTTCGTTTCAGTTAGTTATGCCATATAATAATCATGGTAGCTTCATGGAAATGATGTCCTTTAATTAATTCAAAGCATTACTATGCATTTTCATCTTCATCTTGCAAGTTATGATCAGTTATAGAAGAAAAATTATCGCCATTTGGTCGTAATTCTCGTCGGTCTTTAGTATGGAAATCAAATTTTTAGATTTCTGGGCATCAACTAGAAACAAACGAATCAATTTTCAAATGGCTTCTAACTCTACAAATTGCCATCACTCAATCCTTACTATTTCCTCGGTGAATTTTATAAATCTTATGTGTAATATTTACGCCTAAGCATCTTTTAATAAGTTCCTCAGTAGGCGAAGAATGAATGCGGAAAGTAAAGCATCTTGGAATTTCTCCAAACAAAATTGCTCTAAATCATTATGAATTGTATTTATACTGCATTTGGAATTAATTTATTTGCTTTTCCCGGTAAAAATGATTGACTCGTTTATAAGAAAATTAAAAATACCAACCATTTTTATCATCCGTCATCAAAAGATTCGGTATTTCGGTGAAATCCTTGAAGAGTGCCAATTAATTGATATTTTTCGTACGAAAGATCATTCAAATTTATTTTCTCGACGTCAATGTATCACATTAAACTATTAATATCTGCAGATTCCTTGAAAGGATTACAATCCCGTACTGAAACATTTTAGTCCAATATGTTGTCCTTCATTTGAAACCTCTACGATCAAAACCCTTACATGCGTTGATTAGTTATGGTGAAAAATCGAGGTTAAAGTCGGAATTTTTTTAGTTTTAACGGAAAAAGTCCTTAATCTTTAATTGAATTTCTTATCAGTTAGATGGGGCCCTAATAGAAAAAATATGTATCATTTGCTGAAAACAGGGTTTTTATATCTGGCTCTGTTCAAAAGTTATGCGTGAACATACTGTTATAAATCCACACAATTCCGGTAGCTACTGTCGCGATTGTTGTCGCAACTATTAATAACATCATGATCAATATTGATTGGACAAAAGTAGCCAACAAAAGTAAACGAATGACGTTAAAAGCAGGTACTCGAAAGCACAAGAATAGACCAAGTAGATCCATGATCAATATCTGAAAGTGACATAACTGCGGGTATTCAGAATAGCCTGGAATATTCCAGTAAGTTTCAGTCAGAACATTTGCCAATTTACGAGGAATGGATTCAATGACCCTATATAAAGCCGAGCTGAATCAATGGGGGTTATAGTCATAGTACAATTGCGATAGTAAAAACTGCGATACGAGTAGAGCGCGGCTTAAAGGCGATATTGATTGATAGTGAAGTAAAAGATTTTCGTGATATACTTGAAGACAGTTTAAACATCAATTGATAGACAACCGAAAAATAAATTAAAAAGCGATTTGCAAAATAGTGCAATCAATTATTGTGCATTCTCAGTTAATAAACTCTAACTTGATTTAAAAGACTGTGTGTTTTCACTTTTCTGGAACATTAAACTTATTGGCCGCGAACCATAATTAATGACAGTGATGTCGGAAAGTGAGAAAGAAAACTATGAACGTAAAACTTTCAAATATTTCAGAAGTGCTCAATAGCGAAATATAACGTGGAAACTTGTGGGAAAAAAGCCGAAATAATACAGAATCATGTCCAAGCTATAGGGAGAAACAGAAACATCAAAATCTGCTGATGCAGAAAAAGCAGCAAAAACAGTCACCAAGTTCAACTGTAAAGTTAAATGAACAATCGACAAAGCAAGATCAACACCCAATAAAAATCAAGGCAGATTTGCGAAAACAGTCACCTGATTTTAAGAAAGCTTTGCAAAATCAATCAACTGAAATAAAATCGAGGCTCGGAATAATCTGACCAACCAAATTAAATGCGTCAAGGAAAAGGTTTACCAGGTCGAGGAGAAGGTTAGGCAGGTCGAGGATAGAATCAGCCATGAGATGGAAAAAACAAAAAAGGAATTTGGAGCAGTGAAGGCATTAGTAAGCACCAATATTCGATAAGCAAACGGTCTGGAGCATCTACAAAATTCAGTTCGAAGCCGCCACTAGGTCAAATCACTGGAATGAGCAACCGCATTAATTCTTGCTCTATGAGGCCTAGCTTTCGAGCTTTTGTAGACTATTCCCGTTGAGTTGCGCTCAAACTCGGCTGCTATAATAAACGCGCTTAATATGCGTTCTGGAAACGATCATCTGAAGCAGATTTATTGGTCGCAGCTACGGCATTGGTTGCAGAAGTCGGGCGAAACCTACAGTAGCTAGCCCAAGACATTCAGTAACTGGCACCTTGGCCTACCCAGCTTATGACCCAGAACATCGAGATGACGCAGCAATAGAAGGATTTTTCAGCGCACTAAAGGACCAGGAACTGCAGCAAGCCGTGCGTTTAGCTCAAAAGTAAACGGTTAAGGATGCATTGGCTTATAATCTGAGCTATGAGGCAGCAAAAAATCTGACTCATGCCACTGCCTAGGTTCACGAGGTAGTGACAGACGAGTGCAGGTTTGAGCGCATGGATATTGAGCAAGAGCTGCTGGTAAATGGTGCGCCTAGATGCTGGAATTGCGGAGAGAAGGGGCACCTGCAAAGAGGCTGCATGAAGTGAAGAAAACCGAGCTGTTGTCAAGGTTGTGCAGCTAGGAGGAAATCCAATCTGATTCTGTAGCCCAAAATAGAAGCCCTTCAAACTAAGAGGGTCAACCGTACCCAAGAAGAAGCAGTATTATGCCTTTCGGGTTAAGTTGACGGTGAACATTGCACCCTAACAATTGACACTGGTGCAATCCGATCGACTATTCGACAAGACCTAGTGGGGCAACAACTACTTCACAAAGACAGAATTTTCTCACTACGCACAGCTATGGGAGACACTGCACCTATCCATGGAGAGAGCTACGTCCAAATACAGTTGGGATACCTTGCGTTCCGATATAATTTCCGTCCGGTTGTCTGGAATGAACAATGCCAGGCAGCCTTGAAACCTTGAAGGAGAAACACTTTGGGTCACCCGTGCTGGTATATCTAAAACACGGGAAAATATTTGTAATTGTCACCGGTGCGAACAGCGGCGAGATTGGAGCTATACTCTCCAAGCCAAACCATGGCATAGAAAGAGTCCTCTCGTATTACAGTCGAGTTCCCTCAAAAATTGAGAAGAACTACTGCCTGACCAGGAAGGAGTTATTGGCTATAATAGAGGCCACCAAACAATCCCAGAAGTACCCATATGGCCAGAAATTTGTTCTCCGAATAGACCATACATCACTGATCGAAAGATAGCAGTCGTACGATTACAAAATTTGGCATCGGAAGGGCGGAGTTCATGGAAATGCTGACGCTCTTTCTCGTCGTCGATGCCCAACTAACTACTAGCGTTGCTGACGGATTAAGGAAAGGAGCAGACCGCCAATTTGCGAGTGATAACGGTTGGTCATTTGAGGTGATTCGAAATGCCCAGCTAGCCGATTGAGACATCGGACCATTGCTCGTATATAAGGTGACAACTGGGCAACCTGAGTGGAAGGACGTTCCCACGATGAATCCACGACGTCATTAAGGAGATGTACGAAGGATCCTCGGAGTCCACCTTGGTGTTAGCAAGTCTTTAGTGATATTGCGGAAAAGGTTTTAGCGGCTCCACGCTTGAGAAGACGTTGAGAACTGGTGCCAAAGTCATTTTCGGAAGAACTATTCGTCTACCAGCTGATATGAAGTTCGGAACACCCGCTGAGAAACCTCAAATGATCTCGGAGTCCGCAAGTGAGCTAAGACAACAGTTGAACCAAATCGGCCTTTGACCGGAAGAAGACCAGATATGATCTAAAGTGAATTGTACGGGCTTCCAGCAAGATGAATTAGTGTGGCTATGAAGCCTACAATGGTAAAAGGGTACGTCTCCGAAGTTGCAGCATAATTGGAAGGGACCATACCGAGTTACAAAGTGAATCAACGACGTCGTATATCGCATACAGGGACACCGTTTGCCGAGAGCCAAAATGAAAATCGTGTACTTGGACCATCTTGCCTTAGACTTTCGTGGCAAAAAGGACTAAAGTAGGGGCAGTGTTACATGTCCACACAATTCTGCGAGCTACTGTCGCAATTGTTATCGCAACTATTAATAATATTGTTACATGTACAAAGAATTCTGCGAGCTACTGTCGCAATTGTTTTTACCACCATTAAGAACATCAACAAAATGAATTTACTCGAAACCACGAGAACCCACCAAGCATGATAAACATCTGAAAGTGACGTCACCCCATTAATGAATCATTAAGCTGCACGAATATACCAGATACCTCTCGGCAGAATATTCGCCAATGTACGAGAAATGGGTTGAATAGGTAGAGACCCTATATAAAGGCGAGCTGAATGAATGGGGGGATCATTCATTACAACCGCGATAGAAAACTGCGATATAGTGGAACGCGAAGCAAGGGCGGTTGATTGTTTGAGTGCAAAGTGATTTTAAGAAGACAGTTGTAAGAGGAATTAATTGACAAGTGAAAGTTAGATTTTAAATAAAATTGTGAAGTAGTTAAATAAGTGATTGTGCATTTTTTTAAGTAACTAAATAAGCTCTGTTTAGTTAAATTTAAATAAACTAAGCTAAATAAACTCTGTTTAATTCGCCAAGATGGTTGACGAGAACCAAAGGGACTTGGACTGACACATCCCACTATTTTTGATGGCGTACATAGCTGCCGAATATGCATCGACGTGCCAAGCCCCAGCCAAAGTCATTTTTGGAAATACTATTCATCTGCGAGCTGATATAAATTTCGTAACACCCGCCGAGAAACCCCAAACCATCTCGGAGTACGCAAGTGAGCTACGACAACGGTTGAACCAGATACATCGGACAGTGCGAAAACACCTCGAATCGGCTACTGACCGCATGAAGACCAGATATGATCTAAAGGCAAATTCTACTGGCTTCCAGCAAGATGACTTGGTGTGGCTATATAACCCGCAACGGTAAAAGGGCGGGTCGCCAAAGTTGCAACATAATTGGGAGGGACCGTACCAAGATACAAAGCGAATCAACGACGTCGTATACCGAATACAGGAACATCGTAAGCCAAGAGCCAAAATGAAAATCGTGCACCTGGACCATCTTGTGCCACATTTCATCCAGGGAGAATTGACTACAACTGGCGACACATCTTTTCGGGGCGAAAAGAACTGAGGTGAAGACAGTGTTACATGTACAAAGAATTCTGCGAGCTACTGTCGCAATTGTTTTCACAACCATTAATAACATCAACAAAATGAATTTACTCGAAACAACGAGAACTCACCAAGCATGATCAACATCTGAAAGTCACGTCACCCCATTAATGAATCATTAACCTGTTAGAATATACCAGGTTCCTCTCGGCAGAACATTTGCCAATGTACGAGAAATGGGTTGAATAGGTAGAGAGAGGTAGGGGATCATTCATTACAACCGCGATGGAAAACTGCGATATAGTGGAACGCGAAGCAAAGGCGATTGATAGTTTGAGTGCGAAGTGATTTTAAAAAGACAGTTGTAAGAGGAATTAATTGACAAGTGAAAGTTAGATTTTAATTAAAATTGTGAAATAGTTAAATAAGTGATTGTGCATTTTTTTAAGTTACTAAATAAACTCTGTTTAATTCAATTTGAAAGACATTGCAGTTTCACTTCCCCGGAACATTAAAATTATTGGCCGCGAACCATAACACGCGACAATATTATCATCAATACTGATTAAAAAGAAGTAAAGTAGATCCATGATCAATATCTGAAAGTGACATAACTGCGGGTATTCAGAATTGTTCGAATATTCCAGGTAGCTCTCGTCAGAACACTCGCCAATATACGAGAAATGGATTGAATGACTAACCCTATATGAAGACGAGCTGAATGTATGGGGGATATAGTGTTAGTAAAACTGCGATAGTGAAAACTGTGAAAAGAGTAGAACGCGAATCAAGGGCGATATTGATTGTAAAAAAGTGAAATCAATTATTATGCATTCTTAGTAAATAAATTCTTTTAACTTAATTGAAAAGAAAGTGCATTTTCCACTTCCGGGAACATTAAACTGATCCGCCGCAAACCGTGACGCGCAACAATACATGAACACAAGTTGAGTAGGTACATATGCGCTCTTATCAGGAGGGTTTGTACCAAACTTGTGTCCGAAATGCACTCATCAGCAACAAATACAGTCAAGATGTGAACGTCTAAAAAGAGCTCCATTGTTTCTTTACTTTCAACGGTCACCATTTGGTTGCAAAATAATCAAAATCACTCAAATCATGAACTCCCAATAATATTTATGTTATTGATCTTATCTGAAAATTTCAAGAAGATCAACTCCAAATCACAGTGTCTGATTCGATGGAAAGTCCATAAAATACTAAAATCATAAGTTATTGTGGTTGTAATTGGAGAAATTTTAAAGGTTGTAACTTCCGTGTATGTCATTTGAATTTGATCAAGCTTATAGAGTATAAGGAACTTTTGTAAGACTTTTTAAATATCGAATTTTATTGAGTTGAAAGATACCTAGACAATTTTATTGGGGAAAATGTGAAATTCGAAGATCATACCATTATTAACAAAGTTGAGCGAGTTTTGACTTCTAAGGCATTTGTTGTTGTTGTGCTCATAAACATCTACCACCATAATTTTTTCTAGGTTTTTCGCTTTCCAGGTGTCCAATCGCGAAGGGGGAGGTGACACAAATTTTTTTGTATTTCTCCTCCCTGTGCATCTCTCATAGCAAAAAATGTCAGTTTAAGTGCTATTTTGAGAAGCTCTCATTGAGACGTTTCATTTAATACCCATATCGGCTACAATTTTTTTTTGTCGTTTAACTTTGAAGAGAGCACCACTTTACACCTACATACAAAACTTGATGTTTCTAACTTAAGTTTTGTGAGAAAAATTGCTGTGATACACGGACGGACGGACAGAGAGGATGCAACTTTAGTAGGGTTTTGTAAAATAATTCTACAAAACCCTAAAAAGCAACAAAAAAAAACTTGATGATTGGATAACCTTTTTTCCTTTGCAAGTCGGTTAAAAAACACTAAAAACTGAATTGATTCCGTGATGCGTGGCTAGGCGAGATAACAGCTAACGCATCTATTTTTAGGGTTTTGTTAAATAATCTAATCTACTAAAATCCTCTCTCGCCGTCGGTCTGTCTGTTCGTCCATCCGTGTGTCACTGCAATTTTTCTTGCAAAGTACTTAAGCTAGAAACATATAATTTTGTTTGTAGCTGTAAAGTGGTGCTCTCTTTAAAGTTCAACAACAAAAAAATTTTATAAGGCATTTAAGGGGGGTCTCCGCATATGAGGAGTGGCCCGAAAAAAAATGTTTTCCTTCGAGAGGCGCATAGGGAGGTGAAATATATGAAAAATTTGTGTACCCCCGTCACGATTGGACACCTGGAACCTGAAAAAGATCGGTAGTACGATTTTTGGTAATTGAGCTCCGGTATCCTTTGATTGCAGAATGGATTGTCGCTTCTCCCTTCAGTGCTTCTCATACTTTCTTGCAGTGAGATTATTGTCTCTTGAGTCCAGCAGTGATGTTCTTGGCAGATTTCAGGACTGTACTCAAAAGGGCTTCTTCAGTAGTTTGTACCCATAGTGTCTAATCGTTCTCTACCAGTTCATTCACGTATCTTTGTAATAAGCTGCCCTGAAGTGTGTAGTACTCGGTAGAATGTTTAATAGTAGCCTTGTGTTCAATGTCTTGAATGAAGTGGGTAAGAGTCCT
Source organism: Odontomyia ornata (assembly GCA_963969285.1). Classification (NCBI taxonomy): domain Eukaryota; kingdom Metazoa; phylum Arthropoda; class Insecta; order Diptera; family Stratiomyidae; genus Odontomyia; species Odontomyia ornata. Next base: position 235,078,141 of record OZ017739.1, on the reverse strand, counting down.
CATTTAGGCCCTTTGCTTCCGGATAATTCTTGGAAGAATATCCCTTTCTTCTTCGTCATCGCCTTTGAGTTTGAAGTCTGCATGACGTTCTGGGTTTCTTGTGGCAGATATATCTCCAGATTTGGTTGCAGGTGATGATGCCATGGGGTTGTCGTTAGAAAGAGTTCCCTCACGTCATCTAGTGCATGAATGAGCTTATCGTACACCTTCCAAATTTCGTTGTAGTTATTGTTGGGAAAGTACGGATGATCAGGCGCGGTCACTTCAAATGGTTTCAACTCTTCGTGGACTTGATCAAACTCGGACCAGTACCCTTCTGACAAGCCTAGTCTCATGTCTAAGTACTCCTTGGTTTTTCTGGACACTGAATCCTTCCTGATGCTCCCAAGCTCGGATTGTGCAGCCGTCAACTTCTCCATTGTATGGCTTATTCAAATGCTACGATTGACTTGAAACGGTCGGCTTTGCTCCATTATCCTCGCTCTGGATCACTTCGGGGTCACCAATGTTTTTATACTGCCATAAGGTAATTTTCTTACCGCCCGATTCACAGTTTAGTACTTTACTAAATGTACAGGAAGCAAACACATATTTCTAGTGGAGTACTAGAAATATTTTAACTCTTTTAAGCCGTAGAAAAAACACCAGAGAAAATAACGTAAAACTTTGTTTAACGCCGAAAAAACTGCAACTGAACTTATTTTCCAAAAGCTTAAGTTTAAATACAACATTTTCTGATTCTAAATTGCTTACTCTAAAATTCATAAAAAATTTCATTCCCATGGGAACAAAGATTGCAACTCACGTTTTTTTTACTCGGCACCTAATTCTACGGAATTCAGCTGGACAAACGTTCCCATAAAAATTAAACGCGCTTGAATTGCAACTTCTGTTCGCGGGCGAGTGAGTAATGTGATACATGATGCATATGAATTTTTAATGCATGTAAATTTAACTAATCGGGCATGTAATTTACTTGGATTTTGTTACTTTCGCTATGGTAATCGCACACACTGCACACACTGTTTGCAGATGAATTCGGAATAGTCAACACGAAGACATTTTGAGATTTCCATTTCAGACATAGGGTAAAATTGATCTCGATGTAAGTTTACTAGTAGAATTTGTATTGGTGTAATAACGGTGAGAAATGTTTCATTAGCTAATATAGGTACTGGAACGATTTGCAAGGTTTCGAATATTTCTTGTGATAGAAGTGGAAACTTTATTCGTGATCATTTGCTCGCTTAATATTCTGCTTTCCATGGATATTATTTCGTATAATTTTGCTAAGTGCCCATGATCTCCAGGTGTTCGAAAAATTAGTGGGAGGTTCTCTTTAATCATAATTAGCTGGTGCCGTAGCTGTCTTGGAGTTATTACCTGCGGATTGACTTAGCCGTAATGAGCCTTTGTTATCACTTCTAGAAGTGTCGATTGTGCCCTTTGATAATGTGATATCATCAGTATTAACCGAATTGCTAGAGTGTTGAAGAATTCAGTTATTTTTTCTTGATGGAACTCGTGGTTTATTCCTTTAATGGTGTTGAGTATCTGGATGAGGTATTCTTCTAGTTCGCTTACCCGTCTTGCAACTGCTTTATGCGACTTTTCATGATATTTGTAGTGCAATCGATTATGGATGTTTGATTCCTCAAGAGTTCTAACAAGTATCTGTCATTTTGTTGAAGGTAGTTTAGTCTCTGACATTTTTACCGCATATTCATCATCTAAAATGCCGAATAGTGAATGAGCGATGTTATCGAATATATTGAAAGGGGATCATTTTCCTCAACCTGGCCTTGTTGACGCAATAACTCGCAATTCTCTATTAATTCCATAACCGTGTTTGCAAATTGAGCTAGCGTTGGTGCACAGGAATGTTTATTTACTATTTTGCTACAGAGATGATCTAGGTTTTCAATCCCTTTATTTACAGTGGCTAGCTCCTTCCAGTAGTTATTCATGTTGTAGTAAATAACTAAATCCCATTCGTTGGATGGCAAGTGAGTGAAACCCATTCTTTCGAAATGTTTGTCTGATTGTTTCCTAGTACCGGCAAGACAAGGCATGTGAATAATAATAGGCTGATTGGGAGCTGACTTCAGCGCAGTTTTTTGGAAAAAGGTAGACCTTCGGTTGGGGGTGGACTGGTTGTTTCGTCTGTATTTGTTTGCATCGTAGAGTGTGGGGACGTTGTACTGGTGACGTTTTCTTTGTTGGTTCCATCCTTCGCTTCTGTGTCCACCTTTACTGGTAGTGGAGCAAGATTGTGGACTGCCCTTTTAAGAACACCTTTAGCCGTTTTTACGATTGTAACTCGGACTAAACCATCATCGCTTTATAGTCTCCAGTATGCGACCAAAAGGCCATCGCATGGCCGGAAGATTGCTGTCCTTTATTATAACCATCATACCAGGCTGAGCGTTCTGGCATTGTTGCTTCCATTGGTTCGATACTACAGCTCGGTCAAATATTCTTTGAACCATCGCTGACAGTGTTGATGTAGATCTAGTCGCTGTGGGTTTTCAGTGGATTCGGCAGTACTGGTTAACAGTTCACCTATTAAAAAATGTCCTGGGGTTAGCGCAGTCAAGTTGATCAGATCCACCGATCCGCCAATGAATGCGTTAGCTGTCAAGTCACTTACCACTTCCTTTGTTGCAAAGCAAACGAGTAACGCTATGTAACACGCAAAAATCAACTCCTGTTGTTCAGAATGGCTCAGGAAAATTACCCATCACCTGGGAAAAAAGTTTTGGCCTGCAATTGTCTTCTCTTTGATAGGCCAAAATTTTTGGCGCGTGGTGGCGAGTAATCCTTGCAGTCCGACGTGAACATTTTTAATATGAATGTCTGTCATTACCAGCCGATTAAGTGTGTCATCGTATGGTAACAACATTGGGCGTTTTACATCATATGTGAGGTTAGCTTCTTGTAATCGTCCCCCAATCCTGATAACACCATTCTTGTACAAGAACAGGGTGAGTGAACTTAAGTTGCTTTGCTTGTCTACCATGGCCGTTTCTTCAAGGGAGGCCAACTCATGTGAGAAATTTTGGCGTTGTGCTTTCTTTATAAGTTGTGCCATGGCTGCATTCAATTCTTCAACAGTTAGGTATGATGAGCGTTTAAACCCTTTGCTTCTAGTGTTTTTTATGAACCAAAGAACATAAGCCAAAATCCGTTACAAATACTGAAACGAATTCCGGTTATCGATCGTAGACAGTATGTCTCCTTCGTTTGCAACTGAAAGTGCCACCTTTGCTTGCCTCGTTTCTAGATTTATTTCAAATTTCTAATTCCTCAGCAATATGCTTTAACCACCATTTAGAAACCTCGGCCCATAAAACCAAAAAATATTATTCTTCAAATTGTTGGGTGAGATTCCACAATAGCAATAGTACATGTCACCATTGTTCAGCTGTGGTAAACTCCTGTATAGCTGCAACTCGGTTTGCAACGAAGATGATGTATGATGATGATGGGTTCCTGAGCCAGGCAAGAACTACCTCAGAGTCCGCCCAAAATGTGCATGAAACATCATTCCATTATAATTCTCCTTTGAACCGAACAGCGAGCTTGGTAGTGAGTGTTGCAGCTTGAAGCTCTGAACGCTGAATCGTTGAAGCCTTGATTGGTGCTACCTTTGATTTGGCACACAGCAGTCTCACGACCACGGTACCGTCAATTTGCTATGATTGCACGTATATAGCTGCACTGTATGCCTTCTCTGATCCGTTGCTGAAAGCATATAATTCAATGCTTCGCGGGTTTTTGCCCGAAAATACATGCTTGCGAAACTTGATATCTTCAAGACATTGCAGTTCTTTGCGAAATTCGACCCAATAGGAGTGCATCTCCATTGGTACAGCTGCGTCCCAACCTATCTTTAGATTCCATAATGCTTAAAGAAATATTTTGGCTTTAGTCACCACTGGGCTCATTACTCCTTGTGGGTCCAAGAGATGCGCAATGTCGGAGGACACTGTTCTTTTGGTCACTTTACCGAGGCTGGGCTGGATTGTTTTTAGGCAGAAGTTGTCCTCTTGGGGAAGCCAGATTATATGCCCAAAGTCTTCACATGGTAGCTGTCTTTGCCGTTTATGTTGCATCAAACAGCTTGGTCCTCTTCGAGAATGCCCTGAAGTAGCCGACTATGGTTTGCACACCACTTCCACAATTTGAACCCTCCTGATTGAAGCAGTTCCTTTAGTTGCCTTTGTTCTCTGAGGGCTTTCAGTAGACTGTAACCTCCCGCCACGACGTCATCGATGTAAATATTATTCCTTATCGTTTGCGAACCCAATGCGGCTGATATTTCAGCTTGTGCTGCTATTTGTCTGAAACATCTTATGGCTAAGTATGGAGCTGTTGTAATGCCGTACTTGTATGTCACCGTAGTCAGTTGGTAGCACTTAACTGGTTCATCTGAATGGTCTCTCCTAAATTTTAATTGAAATTTCTTATCTTCTTCATTCACTCTTATTTGGCGGTATATTTTCTCGATGTCCGCCGTAAAAACAAACTTCGGAAGCCGGAAGCGTAATAGAACGGTCTACATCATCTTGGAAAAAAAGTCTAGTGTGCAGGACTTCATTCAAGGAGATGTTCGTAGACGTTTTCGCTGAAGCATCAAATACTACTCGCAGTTTAGTTGTGGCACTTTCTGGTTTTATGACACAGTGGTGTGGCAAGAAGTAATGGGGTGTAGGTATCTGCTGAATATCGAATTCTTCCATGTGTCTCAACTGACGGTACTCCTTCATGAAGTCGGTGTTCTGTTGTTTCAGCGATTCGTTCTTGTTCAATTTGTGTTCCAAAGCCAGAAAACGTTTATATGCTGTCTCTTTGAAGTTACCCAGCAATTTAGGGTTTTTCATGGAGGGTAATTTTACAAAAAAATCGTCCATCTTGCCGTCGCCTGGTATTAGCAGTGAAGTGTTTTTCACAACCTTTTTCTTGCTGCGTAAGGTTTGAGCCTAGCTCCACTTCGTCCAGTTTTCAGAACTCTTGCACTCTTTCTTGAAGTTCGTCGCATTCATGACTGCAGATGCTGCAGCTAAAAGTGTGGGTGTCCAAATTTGCCACTCGACTGGAGACGATCTATTTGAACACGGTATTCTGTAGGTTTGGAAATCTCTTCCCTAAACGAAAGTATCAACAAAAAGTCTTCTGCTCCAATGAGAATGTCAATTTAACTAGGGTGATTGAATTGAGGTTCCGCAAGCGACACAGTCTGGAGAATAGGCCAGGATATGATGTCAATGAATTCTGACGGTTGATAAGTTGCAACTTGCAGTCGAACAAGGGCTTCGATTCGGGCTGAGAATCCTGTTGTCCTGGACCGTATCGAAAAATTTACTCTGGATTGAGCCTTTTGAATTCCTTGTCCAATCCCTTGAACACACAATGCTTCGTGAACTTTCTTCAAACCAAGCCGTCTGACCAGATCTCTAGTGATGAAATTCAATTGAGACCCGGAGTCAAGAACAACCCGACATTCAAGTTCTTGACCATCCCCAGTCAAGACCTTGACGAGTACAGTGCTCAGCAAGATGTTGTTCCCCCGTGTGTTGTTGATTTTTGCTGCTAGGCTTGTTAAGTTTGATGGTATTGTTGATGTCTCTGCTTGTGCTGGAGGTCAAGTAGAGGTTGACCTGGTACTCTGATTGTTGATGTGCAGCAATGTATTATGCCGTTGCGAACGCTTCTTGCAGCCTCGGAGCGGAAATTGTTGACTATTATGGTCCGCCCTCAAACAGTTGTAACGCAGATTATTTTTCTTCACAGTCTGGAGGCGAACCCTTGGCATTTGGTTCAGGAAAGTTTTTCAAGAATATAGTGGATGCATTCCATTGCACACTATGCATGGGCTCCCTTTGGATGACCCCACCAGCGAGGCAGGCTTAGTTTGTTTTTGCTTTAGAGACGGCGAGCCTCCTTTGCTGATGGTCTGAAGGCTTTGAAAACCATTCTCCAGAAATGATAGAAAATGCTTCACAGTGCCTAGCTGCCGAGACTCTGCCAAGTATTGCTCATACAACGTATATGTAGCATGGTCCAACCTCTTCACTAGTACATGTAGTAGTATTGGATCCCAGGCGTCGATTAAAATGCCTAAATTCTTGAGTCGTTATGTAGATTTCTAACTGCTGATGCAGATTCAACAGCGCTCAATGGTTGAGAAAGAAATTTATTGAGAAGATGTTTCACTAGCAGCCTTCTGTTGTCATATCTCTCTTTAACTATATTGCACGCATCTAAATAATTCTCGCTGGAAAGTGGCAAATGCTGCACTAATAGTTTTGCTTCGCCTGATAGATTACTAAGCAAATAATACATTTTTTGCGCATTTCCGATTGCACGGTTGCGGATCAGTTGGAGATGAAAATCACGAAATTGAGTCCACTGCAAGTAATCACTCTCAAAGCTCGGTAGTACGATTTTCGGCAATTGAGCTCCGGTATCCTTTGATTGCAGAATGGATTGTCGCTTCTCCCTTCAGTGCTTCTCATACTTTCTTGCAGTGAGATTATTGTCTCTTGAGTCCAGCAGTGAAGTTTTTGGTTGACTTCAGGACGGTACTCAGAAGGGCTTCTTTCAGTAGTTCGTTCCCATATTGTCTGATCGTTCTCTACCAGTTTATTCACGTATCTTTGTAATAAGCTGACCCTAAGTGTGTAGTACTTGGTAGAATGTTCACTAGTAGCCTTGTGTTCAATGTCTTGAATGTAGTGGGTAAGGGTCCTCATTTAGGCCCTTTACTTCCGGATAATTCTTGGAAGAACATATCTTTCTTCTTCGTCATCGCCTTTGAGTTTGAAGTCTGCATGACGTTCTGGGTTTCTTGTGGCAGATATATCTCCAGATTTGGTTGCAGGTGATGATGCCATGGGTTGTCGTTAGAAAGAGTTCCCTCACGTCATCTAGTGCATGAATGAGCTTATCGTACACCTTCCAAATTTCGTTGTAGTTATTGTTGGGAAAGTACGGATGATCAGGCGCGGTCACTTCAAATGGTTTCAACTCTTCGTGGACTTGATCAAACTCGGACCAGTACCCTTCTGACAAGCCTAGTCTCATGTCTAAGTACTCCTTGGTTTTTCTGGACACTGAATCCTTCCTGATGCTCCCAAGCTCGGATTGTGCAGCCGTCAACTTCTCCATTGTATGGCTTATTCAAATGCTACGATTGACTTGAAACGGTCGGCTTTGCTCCATTATCCTCGCTCTGGATCACTTCGGGGTCACCAATGTTTTTATACTGCCATAAGGTAATTTTCTTACCGCCCGATTCACAGTTTAGTACTTTACTAAATGTACAGGAAGCAAACACATATTTCTAGTGGAGTACTAGAAATATTTTAACTCTTTTAAGCCGTAGAAAAAACACCAGAGAAAATAACGTAAAACTTTGTTTAACGCCAGAAAAACTGCAACTGAACTTATTTTCCAAAAGCTTAAGTTTAAATACAACATTTTCTGATTCTAAATTGCTTACTCTAAAATTCATAAAAAATTTCATTCCCATGGGAACAAAGATTGCAACTCACGTCTCATTAAATTTTCCGCGACTCAAGATTTTACTCGGCACCTGATTCTACGGAATTCAGCTGGACAAACATTCCCATAAAAAATAAACGCGCTTGAATTGCAACTTCTGTTCGCGGGTGAGTGAGTAATGTGGTACATGATGCATATGAATTTTTAATGGATGTGAATTCAACTCATCGGGCATGTAATTTACTTGGAATTCGATATTTTTCCTACCGTAAGCGAACAATATCATTTTCGAATTTCATTTTCCCCAATAAAATCATAATCGTCAACGAAATTCGATATTTAAGTAGTCTTATAAAAGATCCTTCTTCTTCTTCTTTGTAGCACTACAGCCCCTCTTGTACCTTCGCTTAGAGAGAGTTTGAGTATCTCATTTTCATGAACGTATTGATTTTTTCGGAAGTTGGTTTGGTCAGCACCAAGCTCCTGTGTGCCTGCTCAGCTGTGATATGATCTGATTAAATCAGTACATATCACCACTAAGTGAACACTCATAGTCTGTCCGGAAAATCCCCTGAACTAAATCACGTTGCTCCCAACGAGATTTGAACTTGGGACCTTCGGCTTATGCATTCATGCTTAATCACTGGACCACACAGACCGATAAACAACAAGAAGTCATGTGGTACTGATGGTATTCCAAATGTAGTTCTCCGACATTTGCCTGAGGTTGCTATTAGGAATTATCGCATATTGTTCAACAACATGTTGAGCAATTCATATTTCCCAAATGAGTGGAAAAAGGCTAGGGTATTTCCGATCTTGAAGAAAGGAAAAGAATCTTCATGCTCCAAAAGCTATAGCCGAATCAGCTTGCTGCCTAACTTCAGCAAAGTGTTTGAAGTGATACTCAGAGCATTAAACGCCCACATTGAGGAATATGAGTTGATGCCGAATTGCCAATTTGGTTTTCGTGCCAGGCGTTCGACCACACATGCAATAACGAAAGTAACCTCAGACATCTGTTGGAAACTGAATGAGAGACAATGCGTTGGAGCATGTCTCATTGATATGGAGAAAGCCTTCGATACGTTGTGGTTAGATGGACTAATTTTTAAACTCCTTCAGGACAAGTTCCTCAGACACCTTGTCGCCGTGATGTGCAATATGTCATACAGGAAATCGTTTTTTGTAACTGATGGAAATCTGACAACTATGCGCGAGGTCAAGGTCTTGAATGGTCTACAGCAGGGAACAGTTACTGCGCTTCTGCTCTTCTCAATCTTCATTCGCAAGCTATTGAACGGCTTTGATTTTAACGTCTCGCCAACGCGATCATTGGCAGTGTTTGCTGATGATCTGATCATCTATACGGCAGACCGAAAAGCTACAATAGTTCAGAGAAATCTCCAAAGAATGTTCAATGATGTACAGCTGTACGCTGACAATTGGCGAATGAAAATCAATGCGCAGAAGTGTAAAACAATCTTGTTTCGGACAACGCTGCAGGGGGTCAGTCGAGACCTGAAACGTAATTGGAAAGATTTCCACATCATGGCTGGCGAGGGTAGTCTAGAACGGGTTCCTTATAAATCCTGTGTTCGATACCTCGGTGTTCATCTCGATCAGTATCTGCACTATACTGAACATGTGTAAATCATGCTCAGTAAGGCACTAAAAGTAGTCATGGCCCTTCGAAAACTCTTTCATTCCAGATACATTGATCAAAAGGTCAAAATGCTCTGTTACAAGACACTGGTTAGACCAGGGTTAGACCAGTTTTGACATATGGATGTCAGATCTGGTACAACCAGAGCGCTAGTACTATGGAGAAATTAAGAGTTTTCGAAAGGAAATGTCTTCGTGCATGTACTGGTTTGTACAGAAAGCCTGAGACGGATTGGAAACATTATAAATCGAATAGAAGAATTTACCAAACTGCTGAAGTGACGAGGGTCGATATCTTCATATTGAAACTTCTTCGGAATCATATCGCAAGATCTGTGACTGTGAGTGAAAACCCTTGGATTTCACAGCCGTTCCAGCCTACAGACGGGTATATAGCGACTTGCCTCGCTACTGGCTTCATTCCTCCAGAAGCATTCGTGTATTTGGACATGAATCGATATGTTTTCGATTCTGACGGCGTCCCAGTCATAGATCACATATATCAACGGGCCACCGATAAGAAGATAAAATATCCTCCTAATTTGAGTTCACGAGACCTACGATTTCAATGGAGATACTCATTTGCTAGATTCGTTGAAGCTGATCGAATTGAGACGGCGCAATCCAGGTATTGGTGGCTGAATGACAATGTCTAAATTATTCGTGTTTATTTTCAGTTTTGGTGTTTTTCGTTATTTAGTTTTTTGAATTTCAGCTCATTACTGCTACATTTAGTGTTGTTGTTTATTTGTGTTAAAAATTAGGTATATGTTAGGTATATGTAATGTTTACTATATTACGTTAGAGATAAGATTAAACGCTTAGGTTAGGAACATTGTTATAGAATTTTTTTTAAGTATAAGATAAAGTTTTTGATTGCATTTTATTAGAAATAAGTTACAACATATTAGGTGTAGGATCAAAGTTTCACTGTTGGGTTTAAATTATAAATAATTTTAGGATAGTGTTGGTTGGTTTTTTTCTCCTTTTTCCAATTGAATTTTAAAAATATGTAATAATCTTAATTGATTGAATTTGCTATAGGTTTTTTTGTATAAATTTAGAGAGCCATTTGGGCCATTAAGTTTTTTGATTGTTATTGTTTGGAATTTGCTTTATATTCTTTTAAAATTTATAACGATTAGTGTTAAATAAAGCACTTTTAACTTTGACTTTGACCACACCGACCGGTTATAAAAGATCAGAATACTCTGTAAGTTTGAAGAAAATCAATGATATACACGGAAGTTATAGCCATTTAAAATTTCTCCAATTACAACAACAATAACACATGATTTTGGTATTTTATGGACTTTCCATCGAATTAGGCACTGCAATTTGGGGTTTGATATTCTTGAAATTTTCAAATCAGATCAATAAAATAAATATTTTTGGGAATTCATGATGTGAGTGAATTTTATTATTTTGCAAAACAAAATGGTGACCGTTGAAAATAAAGAAAACGGATTTTTTTTGAACGTGCACATCTCTTTGACATGTTTCTTGACTTTATTTGGTGCTTGTGACTGCATATCGGAGAAGTTGGGTACAAAACCCTTCTGACATGAGCGGAAGTCTGTCTACCCAACTTGTTTTGATGTTTAATCGGCGGGATAATGTACCTTGAATTTTGCGTTAATTTTGTTGCACTTTTGTACTCTTTCTAATCGATTAGTAATCTTTTGTCGGCTATTTTCTTTGTTGATTGATCCGGAAAAAAAGTCCCGTTACGTCTGATGAAAACCTTTGCGTTTAAATAGATCAGCTGGTGGATGTAATAAAATAATTGATTAATGATTCTTTGTATTTAGTCTTTGTGTATAATGTGTCATGTGACACTATCGAAAAGTTCAAGACGCTAATTATGATGGCAGTTGAACGTATGGAAAGTTGAAAATTCAGCTGGATGGTACTTAAATGCGTTAAGTTGTTCGATACTCACCTAACCGTTTGCGAAGCAAAAACTTAATTTACGTTGTTGGTATGACCAAATAATGAGACGAAATATGAATCATTTAGAAGATGTTTCATGCGACGTCCAACAAAATTGGAACCCATTTTGGGTAAATTTGATCTCGTTTTTCTTTTTGCAGTTTCAACCATATGAAGCAGATGTGTTAACACGTGTAAATGATTTTGTTTAATTCTATGTAATTAATCGATGGTAACGAAAATATAAGTGAACGTGATGTCAAGATAACGATTATGTACTATTTAATTATGGCATTGTCTCTGATTTCACTGGAAAAAGATGAAAAACAAAAAAAAGGGACTAAACAAAAACAAGCATTTATAGCAGACCGTATATGGTTTGGGAGTTTATCGGTAAGGTTTAAGAAGCTATTTTCTTTTCTTATACCTAACCCTAAAAGTATTAATAAAAAAATTATGCTTGATCCATAATGAAGAGTTGAATTGCAAGAAAAAAATAGATAAATTAATGCACATTTTTTTTTGCTTAAAATAAATTATTTTAGCTGCATGAAAGTATAGAAATGGAATAAAAAGTAATGTAACGGTGTGGTGTATTTATACTAAAGGTAGGTATTTTGTTTAACCACCAGTGACCTAGCCGGGACCCAAAAAAAGAAAGAGGTATTAAACTGACATCACCCCTATGCGATACAGTAGTGGTTTGCCACGGAGCGGCCCCTGGGAATTTTAATTATTAAAAGTATCCACTTCCTCCTAGACCGCTACAATTGCAACAATAATGCAATTAGTGTACGACACTATCTAAACAATATTGTAATTACTTGTGACTACGTAATGGAAATAGTGAAAGTATTTAGTAACATTCGAGTATATCAGATATAATTTTAAAATAAAGTATGTAAAACAAAATGTTCAATTAAATTGCCAAAAGATGCAAAATATCAATTTAGAAATAAAGCAATGTTAAAACAAAAATATTAATTGCAAAAACTTAAAATAGAACATATCTTGATCTTCTCACGAATCAAAGTAAAACAACAAAATATGCATACTCTGGAACCAATTCTAATTTTTAGTAAGCAGAAAGCAAAATGAATCAAATAAAAGTTCCTAATAAGTCTAAGAAAACAATTATTAAATTGTTCAAAGTATTCAAAGTAAGGCGACTCAAAATGAAAAATTATGAAAGCAAGAAAAAACAAATATTGCAACCAAAAATTTATATTGAAAGGAACAAACCATAACTTCTTTTGAAATTATAAGCAAAGAAAAATGGACTCAATCGAAATCGACTCAAGTTTACCAATTAAAACCAATGAAGTATGAACGAACGTCTTTCATGACAAGGCTCTTCAAGCCAGTCGTGAACCTTCCTTTTCGATGAGAAAGCAGAATTACGGGAGCCCCAGTTCGCTTCACATCGTTATCCTTTGTGTAATGTGAATGGCAACATATTAAAAAAAGTGCGAACTGTAATCAAACCATCTAAAGGCGTGGCGATCGTGTCATGGATTAACAGAATTGGGTGTGTATCCATACTTGTATCAAGTATTAAAACAGATACACACAAGACTTCGCTATCGATCGTAGCATCTCAATAACAGTGGAACGGATTTGTTATACGTATGCGCAATTAAGCAGAGAAAGCTTGAGCTTTGTGGTTAGGCCAGTTATAAAGGTATGGCAGCAAAAAGAAACTGAGCTTCAATCATGGACTAATTTTAATTGTCTTCATTGTTTTGGTTAGTAAGCAATCAAGTCAGCATTAATACGCTATATAAGAAAATTAAACAAGCAGGAAAACCGAAAAGTATTTCTCCATTCACTGGATCGAGGCGTGTGCCCAAGCTTATTTGATACCAAAATGCTTGGTACGGTTTATGCGAAAAAGGACACTTTCAACAGCTTATTAAAGTGTCAACCCGAGCCCCCAATCTTATTGCATATTCAAGTCATCAGTCTGATTAATAGTGTCCCAAGGCATAACGTCCGGGGTAAGCAGTCGGATTATTAATTGATTAATTTATTAATATAACTGCGTACTCAAGGCGTCGGCCCATGTAGTTTCAAGGCAATTACGCGTGGGTCTAGCAGTTATAGTCTAAATTAATTGATTTCTTACCATATGGCATCAAATAATATCATTCAATTTATTTCCTTTAAACAACAAACATTATTACAGTAGATACAAATCGCGAAAATTTTACTGCTCCATTAATGCTCTAAATTTATACGTATGCAGGCATAAGACCTTATTAACTAGTTCTGTAATAAATGAATTAGCTAAGAAGAATTCATTCTTAAAAAATGTATTAATATTATATATTTTAAATCCCAACAAAAAAGAAATAAAAATTAATTCATTAAACAAGCGCCTCTCTTTATTGGTCTGGTTGACATATAACATATATTGTAGAAGATAAGTGTTATAGAGTGAAATATGTCTCTTGACGGGAGTCTTGATTTACATATAAGATAATCATATCAAGCTCCCAGTTCATGCCAACGTACGTAGGTTTTGCTGGCTATGTAACACAATCTTCAATGCAGGTTTCGTAATTATTACTAAATAAAACGCGGAAATATTACCGTTAGATATCGTATGCTCTGCCTAAATATGTCATCGTTGTTTTGGGAGCTAATCGATTTACGATTATTGTTACTTACCACTGTGCATTCTCTTGATGTGTACTTTTAACTTTTGCGGTTGGCAAAATTTGCGACCACAGTAGTCACAAAGCGGTCTTGTTCGTTGTGGGTTAGCATTACAACCATAGGTTCGATGCATTTCCAGGTAGTTAAGCCGCAAAAAAAACTTTTTACAGAATTGGCACTGATAAGCACCTTTGCCGTCGTGCTTCTGTGCTGCATGTTTCACAATATTGTCTTTCCCTAAGACTGATTCGCCGCACACCTTACAGTGGTACTTTCGAATGGTTAAACTAAACGAGGGGTCATGAAAAACTGAGCAATGCGTGCGGTAATAAATTGGATGCTCAAACTTTATGTTACATCCTCCACAATCTGAAATAAAATAAGTTAGGCATGATAGAAAGAAAACGAGTCATACTTACTGGTTTTTTGTGTGTTTTTCTTTTGCCATATTGAATTACACTCATCACTCCAGTATAGTAACTCAGAATCACTTTGTAAATCTGAACAAGAGACAAAATAAGCCTTCTGGTTGATATTCACCAAATTCACTGTTCGGCTTTCATAAGAAGGGGCAACACGAACGTATCTCATCCAGTTAGATGTGTCTGGATTTTCTACGGAAATGAAAATGGATTTGACTCCATCAAAAATTTCAAATATATTTTGCATGGTGCTATCCTCAGGAATATCATGTGCTTGAACAATTATCCCTATCATAGGCCCAAGGCGAGTTAATTTAGGTATGCTTATTTTTGTAAACACTCCGAGTATCTCCTTTTCAACGGGTCGAATTTCAAGCTGTAGTGGTAGGGATGATTTAGAAAATGCGGTCAATATTGGCAATACTTGGTACGTAGAACTATTAGAGCTTCGACTTGATCCATCATTGTCATTTTCTTGCCTATTATTTCCACTGCTTTGCAAAGGCTGCTGCTTTTCCATCTCTTCTTTCCATACCTCATATTCGATCCTGTCCGGGATCTGTTTGCTTGCATTTCGAAATGGGCAATTATCGCAATCATGAGTAAGGGTACATTCTCGACAAAATTGATTCAAGCGAGATTCAAAGTTTACTCGAGAATCTTCCGAAATTTCATCAATTTTTTCATATTCTTCATCGTTATCAGTGCTTCTTTCTGAACCAATTCGGTTTTCTATGGGACCATTTTCATTCATGCTTTTCTCATTCGTTGAAGTTTTGCGCATATTAAATTTTATATTTGTACGGTCCCGAACCTGAAAATTTCTGCTCAACTCATCTATATCTTCCTGAGCGTCGTCTTCGTTTGCCCAGTCATCCACTTCACCCTCGTCATTAAATTCTTCATCGCTACGATCGTAGGTCCTCAAAAAACCAGAGGGTTTCTTAAGACTGTTAACAGCCTTATTTACACTGGTTGAACTGCTATCATCCAAAAGTTTTTCACAACCATTTCCAGACTTTCGCTCAAGCTCATTTTTGATTTTCTCGGCTATGCGACAATCTAAAACTTCCGGAATATTTTCATCGTCCAAGCTACTGGTAATTGATTGGTCCTGTTGGGCTTCCTTATCTTGATTAAGCTTATTATTCTTGAAATTAGGCAATGGAATATTTTTTGGCGTTTCTATAAGTTCATTTAAGGCATTTGCAAACCGCATACGTTTTGCGAGTTTCTTCCTTGATGTTTGTCGATAACTGCGCTCAGTGACTTGATGTATAGCATATTCTTTGGCACTTAGGTTGGGCTCCAATTTTATGGTCGCAAATGACTGAGATGAAGGTAGCAATGGCAAACTGAAAATATATCGAAACGATAGTTATTTCTTTATCCGTAGTAATTAATGAGATTTTATTGAAATATATGCATAATCTATACTCATAATTTACTTCTAAAAAAATTAACTTTACTAAATATCGCTTTGACACAAAACTAAACAAGTTGAGGCATACTTGAAGTATGAATTCTATTAACTAGAAGTCATCTGTAGGTGAACAAAAATAAATGAAGAATAAAATTAGAATGATTAGTGGCAGATTTATTTACAGTGTATTTAACCATTTCGGTAGGGGGCGTCGACTATAATCGACAGCCAAAAATAAGGAGCGCGTGAGGTTAGTTTCGTAATTTTTTTTTAAGTACATGTGATAAATTTTGGCTCTCTAATTAAATTGAGTTGCACACGTATGGATCACATAGTTAAAATCGACGGGTAATAAATTGTTATGAACATATTTATACTGGTTTCGCCCTTCCCACATTTGCTGTTAACACATTTCACAGTGGTTTCCACACAAAGGTGATAAATTTTTGGCTTTGAATAGCTCAAATAGTTAATTTCAAAATCAGCACTTGCATTGCCATTAATATTATATACATTTTCGATTCTTTTCTGAACCATCAGGGGCCGTTATTTTGAATTTTTATTGACAACGGCTGCTAAAAATATTAAGCTGTAAATTTTCAAATTTTTTATTTGTCATCCGATTCGCACAATCAAATTAAATTAACTTGCCTTAATAACTAATAATTTCAAGTTTTATCGGAATCTGTTGAGAAACTTGGCTTCTAGAGGGCTACAGAAATAAAAAAAATATTTATGTCACCCATCTGTATGGGGAGACCCCCTTCAACACTTTAAAATATTTTCTTACACTGCAAATTTCAAGAGGCACCACTTTTCACCTACGTCGAAAATTTCTTCATTCTAGCTTATGTGGTTTGCGAGAAAACTTGTTGTGACGCACGAACAAACGGACGGACGGACAGACAAGTCATGATTTTATAATTTCTTAGGGTATTGTTAAAAATATATTACAATATTTAAAAATTGGTCTGATTTATAAATACATTCAAGTTAAGTCATTCAAAACGTTGACATGAAAAAAAATTTATTATTTCAGTTGCTACTAAAATAGCAAATTGCGCTTGCCTTCTGACCTTTGTGGGCCGCCATTCTAAATGCATGCATTTGATTCTGGACTATTTTAAATCTTTATGTGCTAGGACCTAATCAATCAATGTGCCAAATCTAGTTCAAATCGGAGTTTCGCTCTAGACAGTGCAAAATAATTCAATTTTTAGTGAAAATGGCAGCTAAAAATATTAGGTTTTAAATTTTCGGCTTGTTTTTTCATTCAATTTTAATAATTTTCTGCACATTACAAGAACATAGTACAGAGATCAAAACTGACGATAGATACAAGCCATATGGCAGCAGCGCTTACTACCACACACATGACCATTAGTAGGCCGACTTTGCTGGCTAACTTACATGGCGTTATATGAAGAATTGTGGAGGTGCCAACAAAAATTCGAGGTTTCGAACGGTTTAGAGACGGATTTCTACAGTGAAATCCAGATGATCCGTGGAGAACACAATAGCGCTCCTAGTGAACTGAAAATTATTTCAGTTCTTATACCCATTTGGTTTTTATCGCCTTCCAAAGTGAATTTATAGGAGTTTGTTTACATCTCAACGCTGAGCTATCAGTCGAAGGTGCAAAACGTGTGCTTCATTTGCTCGTCTTGGAAAGTTTAGGAGCACAATGGGCTATACTAGGTGAATTTATAGCATGCACGGAATGCGTTCGGCACGTTTTTTATTCGGAAAATAGTATATATGACGAAATATAAGCATTTGCTAATGCCGCAGTTGGGTGACAGCTACCGGAAGCTTGTCCATAGTAGGCCGACTAATACATATGCAAATTGCTACCATATGGCTTGTATCTATCGTCAGTTTTGACAGAGATCCATAATCTCAAGTTTGATCAAAATCCGCTGGGAAATGTGACCGCTAGAGGGCCACGAAAACTTGAAAAAACGCCTATTTAAACCGCCGCCATTTTAAAATTTGCACATACGTGATCACACAAATAGGAAAGCCAGTAGATCTTAGTAATGTT
The DNA here is from genome assembly GCA_963969285.1 of Odontomyia ornata. NCBI lineage: Eukaryota > Metazoa > Arthropoda > Insecta > Diptera > Stratiomyidae > Odontomyia > Odontomyia ornata. Next base: position 235,060,491 of record OZ017739.1, on the reverse strand, counting down.
TATCTTGAAACCAAGTTTCATATATGTCGCATCAAAATTGCGACTTTTAAAAGCCTTTGAAGTTTTGAGTTTCAACTGACCGCCATTTTGTTTTTTTGTGACCTCACCTCCAATTTTCTTACATAATCCTTTAGATATTTATAATTTCTATCAAACTGCCGAATTTCGTAAACAACTGTTGAACGCTTTGACCACTATTACAACAACAAAATTTTGCTCGTTTTTCGACCTTTGAGTGGCCGCCATTTTGTTTCAGCTGTACCGACTTTGGTTTTTTTGACTTTGAGATTCATCAAATACATTAGTGAATCTTTGTAACAAATTTCATTCAAATTGGAGCCATACTTTGGTCAGAACAGAAATCAGGATTTTTCGTCTAAAATGGCCGCCATTTTGTTTTTACCCGGCCGATATAGCTGTTTCACAAGCTCATCTGAGATACTTACCCAATACACCTTTCCTGAAAATTTGGTGAAAATCGGAGCAAAATTGCAACTTCTAGCGTGGCCACAAATTTCGTTAACTCCTATATATATATATATATATATAGATATATATATATATATATATATATATATATATATATATATATATATATATATATATATATATATATATATATATATATATATATATATGATATTCTCCGCAACAGGTAAATTTCTCTCGAGAAATTTATTTTTTTAACCCTACAATGGTTACAAAGCCCTTCTGTTGGGAGCTCTCTCCTGCTTCCTCGACTTGTTTCACATATGGGTATAAATTGTAGGTACTCATGTTCAGTCATTCATTACATTGAATCAAGTGTTAAACCTTGAACGTTGAAGTTGGGGAAAAATAACTCAAAATTATTCAATCTTCTCATTTAGAACAGCCACTATTTCGTTTCACGATTACTGATACCACTAGCTGAACCGATTCTGAAAGGTATTCATGATACCTATCGTCCCTGAAATTCCTGTCTGAGACGGTTAAAGTGTATATTGTTCCATAGCCATATATTTCCATAGTAATACAGCGCATATTGTTCCATTGTAATACAGAAAAATTCAAACCAATATAATTTCATCAAATACCATTTAATCTTTATGGAAATTTCAGGGCAGGTCAATCTTATAAATAGTCATATGTGTACTGAATTTTTTTGAATTGAAGGATTCCACGAAGATTTTATTCAAGAAAAAGTATAATCGATAAATCATACTTCATACAGCACTTTTCAAGAACCTGCTTGACTGTGAACAATTGGTCTGTTATTGATCTACCTGCCCTAAAACTACCTTGATACTCCCTAATAATACTGTTGGCGTATGATCCGATTTTATTTTCTAAGATTTTAGAAAATATTTTGTACGCCCTACAAAGTAGTGATATGCCTCTATAATTTTCGCACTGTAGCTTGTCACCATTTTTGTGGAAAGGGAATATCATTGATTGGCTCCACTCTTTTGGCATATCTTCTTGTTGCCAAATGTGCTGGATGACTTTGTGAATAGCTTGATGAACACTACTGCCACCATATTTGATGAGCTCCCCTGGAATCTCATCGATGCCCGGCGCTTTATTATTTTTTTGGGCTTTGATGATGGAGCAAACTTCATCCAGAGTTGATGGAGCCAATGGAGGCTCTCCGCAGACATCTATAGGCTCTGATGTTCTGGAGCTGTGTGGTGGACTAAGAAGATTCTTGAAATATGATGCCCATCTTTCCTTAATCTTTTTTTTTTGTGGTAGGGAGGTGAATGCGTTTTATGCACAGAGTGTGGGACTCCCGTGCGCGACTGGACTACCCACTAAACACCTCCCCTGTCAACCTGAGAACCCAGCCTGGAACCATTTGACACATTACTTCGGGCCAGGTCTCGTTTTGTTACGCCGTGGGGCGCCTTCAAGCTGGGGAGACCCTTTCCTGGCGGGAGGGGAGAGGGGAAGAGGAAATGCCAGTAGAGCGATCCCCCAACTCCAGCGCCCCCGGCTGCTGTGAGTCCCTTTTATATTTTAGGACTGCCCAATAATGTGCCACCTGGTTCCATTTGTCAACCGATTCGAGCATCACCGCAACTATATTATCCGGAGTGAGCTCTCCCGTCTCCCTGTAGAGTTCCCTTCGCAGCCTGACCCATTTTGTACACGCAAAAAATGTGTGACAGGCATTCTCCTCCTCTCCTGGGCAAAACGGACAATCGGGAGACCGTGACTTACCGATCTTGTGCAGGTAAGACTGAAAACACCCGTGTCCCCTGAAAAACTGGGTCAGAAAGAAGTCAGTCTCACCATGCCTCCGATAAAGCCACGATCTCACATCCAGGATGAGGCGCGAATTCCACTTTCCCTTCGTGCAATTCACCCAAGACTGCTGCCAATCGTTGAGTAAGCGTTGTCTCTCCTCGCGGACAACCATCTCCATCGCATCCTCGTTTCGGCGCAGGTAAATAGCGCAGCGCTCTCTAGCAAGGAGGGCGACAGGTATCACGCCTGCAATCACTCTCACCGCCGAGTCGTTGTATACAAAGATGCAAATCTCAGTGCTCCTCTTCTCTCTTTATAAATACATTCAAGTTAAGTCATTCAAAACGTTGACATGAAAAAAAATTTATTATTTCAGTTGCTACTAAAATAGCAAATTGCGCTTGCCTTCTGACCTTTGTGGGCCGCCATTCTAAATGCATGCATTTGATTCTGGACTATTTTAAATCTTTGTGTGCTAGGACCTAATCAATCAATGTGCCAAATCTAGTTCAAATCGGAGTTTCGCTCTAGACAGTGCAAAATAATTCAATTTTTAGTGAAAATGGCAGCTAAAAATATTAGGTTTTAAATTTTCGGCTTGTTTTTTCATTCAATTTTAATAATTTTCTGCACATTACAAGAACATAGTACAGAGATCAAAACTGACGATAGATACAAGCCATATGGCAGCAGCGCTTACTACCACACACATGACCATTAGTAGGCCGACTTTGCTGGCTAACTTACATGGCGTTATATGAAGAATTGTGGAGGTGCCAACAAAAATTCGAGGTTTCGAACGGTTTAGAGACGGATTTCTACAGTGAAATCCAGATGATCCGTGGAGAACACAATAGCGCTCCTAGTGAACTGAAAATTATTTCAGTTCTTATACCCATTTGGTTTTTATCGCCTTCCAAAGTGAATTTATAGGAGTTTGTTTACATCTCAACGCTGAGCTATCAGTCGAAGGTGCAAAACGTGTGCTTCATTTGCTCGTCTTGGAAAGTTTAGGAGCACAATGGGCTATACTAGGTGAATTTATAGCATGCACGGAATGCGTTCGGCACGTTTTTTATTCGGAAAATAGTATATATGACGAAATATAAGCATTTGCTAATGCCGCAGTTGGGTGACAGCTACCGGAAGCTTGTCCATAGTAGGCCGACTAATACATATGCAAATTGCTACCATATGGCTTGTATCTATCGTCAGTTTTGACAGAGATCCATAATCTCAAGTTTGATCAAAATCCGCTGGGAAATGTGACCGCTAGAGGGCCACGAAAACTTGAAAAAACGCCTATTTAAACCGCCGCCATTTTAAAATTTGCACATACGTGATCACACAAATAGGAAAGCCAGTAGATCTTAGTAATGTTTATCTTGAAACCAAGTTTCATATATGTCGCATCAAAATTGCGACTTTTAAAAGCCTTTGAAGTTTTGAGTTTCAACTGACCGCCATTTTGTTTTTTTGTGACCTCACCTCCAATTTTCTTACATAATCCTTTAGATATTTATAATTTCTATCAAACTGCCGAATTTCGTAAACAACTGTTGAAAGCTTTGACCACTATTACAACAACAAAATTTTGCTCGTTTTTCGACCTTTGAGTGGCCGCCATTTTGTTTCAGCTGTACCGACTTTGGTTTTTTTGACTTTGAGATTCATCAAATACATTAGTGAATCTTTGTAACAAATTTCATTCAAATTGGAGCCATACTTTGGTCAGAACAGAAATCAGGATTTTTCGTCTAAAATGGCCGCCATTTTGTTTTTACCCGGCCGATATAGCTGTTTCACAAGCTCATCTGAGATACTTACCCAATACACCTTTCCTGAAAATTTGGTGAAAATCGGAGCAAAATTGCAACTTCTAGCGTGGCCACAAATTTCGTTAACTCCTATATATATATATATATATATATATATAGATATATATATATATATATATATATATATATATATATATATATATATATATATATATATATATATATATATATATATATATATATATATATATATATATATATATATATATGATATTCTCCGCAACAGGTAAATTTCTCTCGAGAAATTTATTTTTTTAACCCTACAATGGTTACAAAGCCCTTCTGTTGGGAGCTCTCTCCTGCTTCCTCGACTTGTTTCACATATGGGTATAAATTGTAGGTACTCATGTTCAGTCATTCATTACATTGAATCAAGTGTTAAACCTTGAACGTTGAAGTTGGGGAAAAATAACTCAAAATTATTCAATCTTCTCATTTAGAACAGCCACTATTTCGTTTCACGATTACTGATACCACTAGCTGAACCGATTCTGAAAGGTATTCATGATACCTATCGTCCCTGAAATTCCTGTCTGAGACGGTTAAAGTGTATATTGTTCCATAGCCATATATTTCCATAGTAATACAGCGCATATTGTTCCATTGTAATACAGAAAAATTCAAACCAATATAATTTCATCAAATACCATTTAATCTTTATGGAAATTTCAGGGCAGGTCAATCTTATAAATAGTCATATGTGTACTGAATTTTTTTGAATTGAAGGATTCCACGAAGATTTTATTCAAGAAAAAGTATAATCGATAAATCATACTTCATACAGCACTTTTCAAGAACCTGCTTGACTGTGAACAATTGGTCTGTTATTGATCTACCTGCCCTAAAACTACCTTGATACTCCCTAATAATACTGTTGGCGTATGATCCGATTTTATTTTCTAAGATTTTAGAAAATATTTTGTACGCCCTACAAAGTAGTGATATGCCTCTATAATTTTCGCACTGTAGCTTGTCACCATTTTTGTGGAAAGGGAATATCATTGATTGGCTCCACTCTTTTGGCATATCTTCTTGTTGCCAAATGTGCTGGATGACTTTGTGAATAGCTTGATGAACACTACTGCCACCATATTTGATGAGCTCCCCTGGAATCTCATCGATGCCCGGCGCTTTATTATTTTTTTGGGCTTTGATGATGGAGCAAACTTCATCCAGAGTTGATGGAGCCAATGGAGGCTCTCCGCAGACATCTATAGGCTCTGATGTTCTGGAGCTGTGTGGTGGACTAAGAAGATTCTTGAAATATGATGCCCATCTTTCCTTAATCTTTTTTTTTTGTGGTAGGGAGGTGAATGCGTTTTATGCACAGAGTGTGGGACTCCCGTGCGCGACTGGACTACCCACTAAACACCTCCCCTGTCAACCTGAGAACCCAGCCTGGAACCATTTGACACATTACTTCGGGCCAGGTCTCGTTTTGTTACGCCGTGGGGCGCCTTCAAGCTGGGGAGACCCTTTCCTGGCGGGAGGGGAGAGGGGAAGAGGAAATGCCAGTAGAGCGATCCCCCAACTCCAGCGCCCCCGGCTGCTGTGAGTCCCTTTTATATTTTAGGACTGCCCAATAATGTGCCACCTGGTTCCATTTGTCAACCGATTCGAGCATCACCGCAACTATATTATCCGGAGTGAGCTCTCCCGTCTCCCTGTAGAGTTCCCTTCGCAGCCTGACCCATTTTGTACACGCAAAAAATGTGTGACAGGCATTCTCCTCCTCTCCTGGGCAAAACGGACAATCGAGAGACCGTGACTTACCGATCTTGTGCAGGTAAGACTGATAACACCCGTGCCCCCTGAAAAACTGGGTCAGAAAGAAGTTAGTCTCACCATGCCTCCGATAAAGCCACGATCTCACATCCAGGATGAAGCGCGAATTCCACTTTCCCTTCGTGCAATTCACCCAAGACTGCTGCCAATCGTTGAGTAAGCGTTGTCTCTCCTCGCGGACAACCATCTCCATCGCATCCTCGTTTCGGCGCAGGTAAATAGCGCAGCGCTCTCTAGCAAGGAGGGCGACAGGTATCACGCCTGCAATCACTCTCACCGCCGAGTCGTTGTATACAAAGATGCAATTCTCAGTGCTCCTCTTCTCTGTACCTGTGCCAGGCGTTTTCGGTATACCTCCTTGCTGAGAGCGTCGCCCCACACCTCTGCTCCGTACAGTAGCACTGACCCTACAGCACTCATCAAGAGGCGTCTTCTTGATGGGCTGGGTCCCCCTACGTTGGCCATAAGTCGACTCAGGGCCGATATTCCCAAAGCAGCCTTCTCAGCCGTTACCCTGATTTGCTCAGAGAAACTCATCTTCGAGTCGATCAGTAGCCCCAGGTACTTCACCGCTGGCTTCGGTTCGATTTGTAAGTCGTCAATACTGATCATCCTTACTCTAGGGATTCCCTTTTTTTTTGTCAAGATGACCACTTCGGTTTTCTCCAGTGCTAAACTCAGCCCGCGAGCAGTCATCCAGTCCCTCACTTGGCGCATTAGCATACCTAGCCTAAGTTGCGCTTGTTCAACGGTGCGTCCAGTGACCAGAGCCGCAAAATCACCCACATAGCCGACCAAGCGCGACTCATCTGGCATCTCAAGTCTCAGTAGCCCGTCGTAAGACACGTTCCACAGGTCCGGACCAAGGACAGATCCCTGGGCAACACCCGATGTAATTTCCATCCTCCGTTGGCCCTGTGTCGTGTCGTAGAGTAGGCTTCGGTCCATTAGGTAGTTCCTCAAAAGCCGCATTAGATATTCTGGAACTTGAAAAGAGTTTTCCAGCGTGTCCAGAATATCCACTCAGCTAGCGGAGTTGAAGGCATTCCTGACGTCGAGTGTCACCAACAGGACGATCCGTCGCTTGGTGCGACTAAACGCCTCTGCCTTTTGGACCGCGTTCACCACCTCTGCAATCGCATCAATGGTAGAACTTCCTGCTCTGAAGGCGTACTGCCGAGGAGATAGGTCCCCAGCAGCACGAATCGCGTCAGTGAGTCTTCCCTTGATGAGTTTCTCTAGCACTTTCCCAGCCGTGCCTAGCATGCATAACGGGCGGTATGCAGACGGCGATTCGGGATTTCGTTTCCCCTTGCTGATCAGCACGAGCCTCGCCACCTTCCATCGTACCGGGAAAACCCCGTCCCGTAGGCAAGCGTTGAATGTGCTGAGCAGCAAGCCAGGACAATGGTGATAGACGAGCTGCAACACCTCAGCTGGAACACAATCTGGACCTGGAGCCTTCCTTGCTTTCAATGAGAGGACTGCCTCCTCCAGTTCCAGCTGTGTGAAGAGTGGGCACTCGACTGCTGTTTCACCATGGACAGCGTCAACACGGACGGGATGGGCGGGGAAGAGTCCCCGCACTATCGCGTCCATCTTTTCCGCGTCATGTATACAAGGTTTCCGTAGGGCACCAAGTTTCCCCATGACCAGCTTGTAGCCAAGGCCCCACGGATCCTTGTTTACATTGTCCACTAGGTCTGGCCAGCAGTGAGCCTTGCTACTGTTGATCAGTTTGCGAAGGCATTTCCTGGCCGACTTATATGCTGCCACCTGGTTGCATGCCTCGTCACGGTTCCGCGCCCGTTGAGCCTCACGCCGAAGCTTGTGACACTCCCTCCGCTTTCCATCGATTTCAGTTGACCACCAGTACACTGGGGGCTTGCCGTGCCGGGGTCTTCGACGGGGCATAGAAGCGCAGCAAGCAGTTGTAATTATGCTCATAGTAGAGTTCACCACGTCTTGAGCTGCCAGTTCTTCCGTCCCCTCCGAAGCTCCCTGCAGCGGCTCACCTGCTGTGAGAACCTTGACGAACCTCTCGACGTCCATTCTTTCGATGTTCCATCCAGTTGTAGAAGGCCGAGAGCATGGACGTCAGGAGATAGCATCACTTACCTCAAGCAGAATGCACTGATGATCACTGGCTGAGTAGTCCTCTAATACTTTCCAGTTGTGTATCCTCCGTACTAAGGATTCCGAGGCGAATGTCACGTCCGGTATGGTTCCTTCACAGCCAATATGGCGGAAAGTCGGTGCGTTTCCGGAGTTTAGTACGATGAGGGCTGTCCTGGCCGCCATTTCCAGGATTCGTTTTCCCCGCGGATCCGTCACAGGCATGCCCTATTCGATTGCTTTAGCATTGAAATCGTCCCCAACTAGCACTTTGCTCTCTGCGTTCGAGACAGCGCCCTCCAAAGCATTAAGCTTGACTTGGAAAGATGATATCGATACGTTAGGCGTTAGGTACACACTATAGAAGGTGATCCCTGACCACCGAACCCACACGAAACCATCCCCCCGCCCACAACTCTCCGCCTGAAAGTCACTGTTCTGAACCCAGATAGCGGCAGTACCAGTTTCATCAGAGTACCATAATGCAGGACTTCTATTATGGTGTTGCTCACTCAGCAACAACAAGTCGGCTTTCATGTCCCTCGCAAACTGCTTAAGCAGATTTTGGGCTGTTGAACTGCGGTGTAGGTTTAGCTGCAGGATGCGGGTCATCGAAGCTCTGATTTTGCCTTGGCTAGGGCTTCCTGGGACCCGGCATTTTCCTGATCCCAAGACGTGTCCAAAATCAAGTTTTGGATCAGCATCCTTGCAAAGAATACAGTGCGCCTCCTTCGTACACTCTTTTCTTTTATGTCCCATTTCACCGCATTTGTAACATAGGGAACTCCTATCGGGTCCTTTGCATACTTGTGTGGTGTGACCATAACCAAGGCATTTAAATCATTGAAGAGGCGTTGCTCTTCGCCGTATCCCACAGACAATCCACCCTATTCGTACTTTGCCCTTGTTTAGGAATTGTTCGGCGTCCTTTTTGGTCAAGTCAACTATGGCCATGCGTTGTCCCCTGTTGTTTTCTGGTGTCAGTCTTGCTTTGATACTTCCCACGCTAGGAAACTCCTTTTTGATGGCCTCTTCTACCTCAGCCAGATCCGTCACGCAGTCTATGTCTCGTATTTCGATCGTTGCCATCGGCTCGAGCGGGGCTATAGTTGCGCTTTTGCCGAGGACTTTCTTTACTGCGTCACAGAATGCTTCTTTATTGCCGGCCTCTGCTCCGAATTCGACCAGTACGTGGCCTGACCGCGTTGGTCGTACTCCTTTAATGGTAGTATTGGTGTCTTCGGGCCTTACGTTTCCCCTGATGTCCCGCAGTACCTCCGCGTAGGATCGGCCATCTTGGGGCTTTACAAGCAGTGCCTGCTGCCGGGGTCTTCGTCGGGGCTTCTGCCTCTCTTGCTTTGCATCTTAGTTTCATCAGCGATGATATTGCCAATGTCATCACGACACAGCATGGTTTTGTGATAACCACGTTCCAGGCTATTCACTACTTTGTATGCTTGTCTTGTGTTGTTGCTCGCTAAAATTACATCTATACTTCTCAATTGGTCGTCATAGTATTTTCTTTTCTTAATCCTAATTTTCTTATTCGCTACTCTTCTGAGAATTTTCATAGTGGTCTCTCTTCGTCCTGGTTTTCCTTCCTACATATTCGTTCTACGCCTGATTCTTTTTATCCAACGCATTCTGGCACTCATCATCGAACGCATTATTCCTCTTGCGCCAGGCTTGATGTCCAATCATCTGTTCTGCCAAGATCCTGACAGGCGCTTTCACTTCCAACCAGAGCTCGTTGCTCGTCTTAAACGATGCGTCTAATAAGGTGGGAGCCAGCTGGTTGTCGAGGGTCTCCGCTAAATGTTTGACCACAGACGCCGTTTGGAGCTTTTGGATGTAAAATTTTTGTAGCGGGCTGGTCTTCGCTGAATATGCCTTTGACATACGACATCGATAGGTTAATTTAATCAAGTAATTATTTGAGTTACAATTGGCCGATAAATCATACTATAACTAAAAAAGTTGAGTGAATTTCGACTTCTCACGTATTTGTTGTTATTGTACCCATAAAGACCTACATCCATGATGAATTGCGAGGAGAGTATGCAAAAAGTTCGAACATTTCCCCTTCTCCTGCCCTCCACGTTACTGACAAGGCAATTTCGAAACTTGTTTTGAATATATCTCGTTAATATATTTCTAATGACACCCTACTCGGCTACCAATGGTGAAATTTTTTTTGAAGTGTCACCTTCCTATATGGGGGACCCCCTTAAGCCCCTTTGAAAAATTTTTCTGCCCCAAAACTTCCCCGTTCCACATAGTTCCATGGCTGCAGCTTCTATAGTTTCGGAGAAAACGGGACAGACAGACTGACGGACGGACACAGGGCGTGATTGCAATAGGGTATTGTATGTTAGTACAAAACCCTAAAAAATTTTTCCTTTCCAGTAGAAAGCTAGTTTACTAAGAGGAGACGAAGACGGGGAGTAAGTATGCTACCGAGGGAGTAATTCGATTTAGTTACGCGGTGCCTAAGTTTGTGCTCGGTGTTTTAATTAGCGTAGACTGTTTGATTTGGGTTAGAATAACTTACGTCTGGCTCCGCATTGGTAATGAGATTGGGTAAGCGTGAATCTATTGTTGATTGATCAACAACCTCGTCAAGGGAAAATCACAGTGATGGCAAAACGTTTTCTTTGGGAAATCTTTGGGACGCATTTTAACGGGAATTTTAATAAGCGGCCGGAAAATTGTATTCAGACTTAGTTTGCTCGCAAAAGACCTATGACCAAAGTTCTTTTCTGAACTAGCTACCCTACCAGCAGCCACCTCGGAGTAAATTAAGGGTGCCCGGGCTAGTTGACCTATTGGGTACAGTCCGTTGGCATATACCAAGACTTCACGTCTTTAACCGATGAGAGGTTGGTTTAGATTTCCACAAATTCCACATATCTTCTTACAAACCTATTATTGAAGCCAATTGTCTTCTCAAGCTATTTATGAATGGCAACCGGTCAAAGGATGATCGATAAGACCAAAATATTTCATTTTTAACAATCTGCAATCGAAATTTATATCTTGTTTGTTCTTTTGTTTAAAAACAATATATTTTGTTTTGCAGTGTTTAATGCCACTTTGTTGATAGTGTTTTTACAATGGCAGTTTTGTATCATACCAAATAAACTAGAACTCCATCGTCAGCATATAATGTTTGATATCCCGTTAGTTCACATATATTTAGATTATTTGTACGAATATACAGCAGGAATAATTGTGCCAAGCATCAAGCCTTGGGGAACTCCTGGCTACGTACTGGGTTGGTCGCTCAAGACATTGCTGATTAAAGTTCGTTGGGATTTTCCCTCCAAGTGACTTTTAAACGATTGGTTAGGACTACCTTGATTACCATATGACTCAAGTTTACGAAATAATATGTGATGATCAACTGTATCAAAAGTTTTTTCGAATCTGCGAAAATTGCGGTAACGTAATCACCTCCGTCAAGTCCTACCTTAGTGAAACGTGTGACAAAAAGTAGCGCATCTAAAGTACCCTTGTTCATTCAAAACCCAAACTGCTGTTGTTTTAAGATAGAGTTTACAAGTGAGAGTGATGTTTAAGGATCCCATCAAAAGCGCAACCGGGTGATAATTATTTGGGTGAAGATGATCACCACCCTTAAATATTGTAACTGTTTTTGCAAGTTTTTAGTCTTCCGAAAATGACCCATTCCTAATATATACGAGGTGTGTACAAAAATTAAGGTGACTTTTCAAATTTTGCGGGCAACATACATTCGATTATCGATTTTTTTATGTTGGTACACCCGTCACGAATATATATTCACAGTTTCAGTTATATTATATGTTTAGTTTGCTTATGAGAGGCATAACGGTTAAAAGTGCTTTGCGTGCTCGGCGATTTTTTGCTATGGAGGAAAATGGATCAAAGATCATGAATTTTTATTCCGAAAACAACAGCATGATCATGCCTCATACACCATATTCATGGATTCGTAGTCCCATTTCGGCAACCAATTTCTATGCAAGATTTATGGAAAAATCGCTTAGTTCACATGGTCATTTAAGTGTATGAATCCCTAAATTAAATAGTAATTTGAATTATCGACTGATTGGGAACAATATATCTATTCTGCAATACAATATTTGGCACTAGATGATAGCACTTCCACGTTCAGAACCACTATTAGGTAACATGTTGATTTATTTTTCTTACTATTATTTTATTCACAAAATGTGTACATTATAAGCATTAAACTCCAATGCCGAATTCGCCCAAACAGTGGAATTTACTTATTAGAAGATCGGGTTTTTCAGCGTTGACAGACACAATATTTGCGAGATCATTGTGGAGAAGAATAACCGCTGTAGTGGAAACCAGCGCTCTTGCTCTTGACGGTGCGCGACATGAAGACCAAGAGGTTGGGTTTAAGCAACTGGAGAGACAACTTGTATCTGGCGTGGTGCCAATTGGAGACGTTGATTACGTTTGGAGGAGAACTGCAATTGTCTTGCTGAGATTTCTTGTATAAGGAGAATAGCGTTGGTACGTGCTGAACTGCATGCAAGGTTGAAATCAATGGGCTCTTTCACACGGGAATGGTAAAAACCCATATCCAAACAGGTTTCGCGCTTACGCCCTTATGTTTACACGTTGCATAGTTCAGCCAACCTGTTTTTGTATACGATACACGTCTTGCGAGTGTATGTGTCAAAAGGATCATTTGATCGTTAAACGTCGTGCGGACAACATGAAAGCGAAGACAGAGAGATAAGCGATTGAGAATTGATGTTTTAGCCTTGAATTGTGCACGAGGTAACAAAAACTGGAATGAAAAATGTATTTTATGATTGTTAAAGTTTGTCGATACAAACTTCATTGGATTTATTAGAACCTCCGTGTTTTTCCGCTTTCTGAAAAATAAATTCCAAATTTGAATATCCTTTTTAGTCGCATATTTTTTTTGTTGTGTTGTCAACTGGCTTATTATAATGTGATTCTATGAGGATTATGCGTACTGTTAATTTTCTATGGATTTAAAATAGGCAATTTAACTTTATTGAAATCGTGATATTTGTCGTGTTGTTTCCTGAAATTGAACATGGCCTCCGCTTTTATAAATTTATTAAATAACGCGTAGCTTCTCACATCCACGCATCCATTTTTGCACGCAAATTAAAGAAAGGCAATCGTTTCATGACGACTTCCTTCTTCATCGAATGTTCAATTCGGAATGATTACCGGCGTTTGTATAAAATTTCCCCCACCAAATGATCAACAAAATGCGTTTGTGTATGTGCGTTACGCTCGTTCACCCTAAAAAATGTTGGCTTGTTTTTACCATCAGGTTCCCTCAATGCCTCTCACCCTTCTTGCCCATATAACCTGTTTAACGCTCACTTTTAACGCTGCGTCTGAAAAAGCCCAATGGGCTTTTTCACACGGGAAAGGTAAAAACCGTAGACATAGAGAGTACTGGATCCCCAACCGGTCGTGAGAGCCGAAGCAATTGCCAACCTTCGCTAAAGTTGTGTGAAGTTGAGGTTTGCAGTGATATGCTTTTGTTTTAGCAGTCTATTCACGGCGAAATACGTTCACATTTAAAAAGTTTTTAATTTTAAAGATCGCGCGTACGAAATCGGAACTTTAATTCACTGTTTCAATTAAATATTTACGAAATTTCCATCCGCTTTGAAACATGAGTTTTCCCGCGTGTTTCGCGCTCTTTTTGATTGTCTTTTGCTTCGACGTTCGAGTTTTCCGTGAGAATCGTTTGTTGTTTGTATTCAAACTGTTTTTCGAATGATAACGAAGGCGCGATTGTGTGCACGTGAAATGAAATTTCGTTGACGTGCGCGGATGTCAGTGGGGGAAGCGATTCTTCTGAAGACAGAAAAGAAAACCCGTCTGGAAAATAAAGGGGAAAGAGAAGCAGAGGGAATCATATAATTTCGAGAGCGAAGATTATTTATAACTTATTTATGTGGCAAATTTGCTTCTCACATAGACGAGTACACAGATTCTCGTCGCTCGTCCATTTGTTTATATGGCTTTGGTAAAAACCCATATCCAAACAGGTTTCGCGCTTACACCCTTATGTTTATACGTTGCATAGTTCAGCCAACCTATTTTTGTATACGATACACGTCTTGCGAGTGTATGTGCCAAAAGGATCATTTGATCGTTAAACATCGTGCGGACAATATGAGAGCAAAGAAAGAGTGATAAGCGATTGAGAATTGTTTAAGCCTTGAATTGTGCACAAGGTAACAAAAACTGGAATGAAAAATATATTTTATGATTGTTAAAGTTTGTCGATTCAAACTTCTATTGGATTTATTTGAATTCTCCGTGTTTTTCCGCTTTCTGAAAAATATATTCCAAATTTGAATATCTTTTATTCTTGATGTGTTGTAAACTTGCTTATTATAATGTGATTCTATGAAGATTATGCGTACTGTTAATTTTCTGTGGATTTACAATAGACAATTTAACTTTATTGTAATCGTGATATACGTCGTGTTGTTTCCTGAAATTGAACATGGCCTCCGCTTTCATAAATTTATTAAATAACGCGTAGCTTCTCGCATCCACGCATCCATTTTTGCACGCAAATTAAAGAAAAGCAATAGGTTCATGACGACTACCTTCTTCACCGAATGTTCATATCGGAATGATTACCGGGGTTTGTATAAAATTTCCCCACCAAATGATAAACAAAATGCATTTGTGTATGTGCGTTACGCTCCTCCACCCTAAAAAATTTTGGCGTGTTTTTACCATCAGGTTCCCTCAATGCCTCTCACTCTCCTTGCCCACATAACCTGTTTAACGCTGCGTCTAAAAAAGCCCAATAAACAGCCATTCGTTCTGCTTACCCCATCATTTGTGTTTGGTATGATGCGAACCAACCGGCGAACATCATTGCTTTGAAGAAACCTTGTCACAACAGTCAGTCGACTTACTAGAAAAGAACAAACGCTTTCGTTTGAAATAAAGGATTTTTATGCTCATGGTGGTTGGTTTTGAATCTTTAACCACCAAACAAAAGAAAAAGAATATTTTCGCACCGTTTCCGCCACCCAGTTACATTCCACACTCGCAGTGAAAGGTCCACTCCGATCAACAATTAGTTGCGTGCTTGCAGTGCGTTCCGGAGTCTGATATCCACAATTTTTGTATTTCCTGTCTTACTCGTATGTACTTAAAGCGACACTACACCACCCAATCAGGGTGTCCAGTTCTGTGAAGCTAGTTTTCGTTCACGTGTCACTGTGAACTCCATTTTGAACTCGACTGAGTCGCCTGGAACTGTAATACCGATACACACTGGTCCTTGTGTCCTAATGGGATTTTTCATTGTTATGAGTGCATAACATTTTTTCGGCCGTTTAGTAGGAAAGTGCAGACGTTTGAAGTGGGCAATAAACTAGTGGCCAGTGTATAGTAAGCATAGATCTCAGAGAGAATGGATACGAAATGCATCGAGAGAATTGAAGCACTTTATCATGTAGCGTGAAGTTGGCGCGTTATTTACTGTGGATCGAATTTCAAATGAATTTGACGTGACGTCTCCCACTATTTTTCGTATCTTGAACTAAATCAATTTTCCGTGCTGGTATTCTAACTTGACGATGTAAAAGATTGAGAATGACTTACCCTACGAAGGATACGTCCCTGACATGCTTTCTAGAGATGTTTTCATAGTCCCACACAAGTCACTACATTTTTAATTTTTCGACACAAAAATACTCGCGATCCGTAACAAACTTTTCAGTTTGATTAATTATCACATTTGCAACGCTTTTGCACTAGATTCAACACGGTTTATCTTAAAAAAATGTTTTGTGTACAATTTCAAATTCAACTTAATTAGACGTTTCCCATTAATGTTGAATTTTCACAAATCATATGTTCTCAATCATATGGTTGATATTTTGTTGACAATTCGGTGTAAGAGGAGTGGAATTTTCGTGAGAGCAACTAGAGAGTTACTTGAGTGTGTGGATTCTCTAGCGGCATGAAAGGTAGGGGGATTTCAATTCGCATGCGAGAGGAAGGCATGTACATATGTAGTAAAAGTACTTCACTCACGTATGGATGAAAATAAGCTCATTTCGCGTCCATTACTTTATATGTCTTTGATAGTAAGCCACCAAATGGAGTAGTACAGAACGTAGGAGAGGGCAAAGTTGCCTGGGAAGTCATAGGACTGGTAAAGGAGAATGTGCTTTTTCAGACGCAGCGTTAAAAGTGAGCGTTAAACAGGTTATATGGGCAAAAGGAGTGAGAGGCATTGAGGGGACCTGATGGTTAAGGGATGCATCAGACTACGACTATATAGCCGCACTTCTGTCGCAAGTTACACATGGTTAAATGGAAGCCCACACACTGCGATTTTCGACAATTTTGTCCAGGTCGGCAATAGCAGGGATTCACGATTTTTCCTAAAACCAGTTTAGTAGGTAGTTTTTGTGATACTCGCGCAGGCGCACATCATTTGGGCATTTGACGCTGACGTGCACGGAAGTTTCTTGCATAGCGCACAGATGAGTTAGCGCATGTGTTCCTGGCAAAGACATACCTTTAAATGAGCATATTAGATCTGCGCACGCCTGAAATTCCTTTGCAAATCTTGTCGCAGTGTGTTCGTATTTGCGCCTAAAACTCGCTGGTTACGACAGGGAAATCGCAATGTGGCCGAACCCTAAAACAAGCCAACATTTTTTAGGATGAACGAGCGTAACGCACATACACAAACGCATTTTGTTGATCATTTGATGGGGAAAATTTTATACAAACGCCGGTAATCATTCCGATATGAACATTCGGTGAAGAAGGTGGTCGTCATGAAACGATTGCTTTTCTTTAATTTGGGTGCAAAAATGGATGCGGGGACGCGAGAAGCTACGCGTTATTTAATAAATTTATGAAAGCGGAGGCCATGTTCAATTTCAGGAAACAAAACGTTGAATATCACGATTTCAATGAAGATAAATTGCCTTGTTACCTTTCACTAGTGGTAAAGGGGGTTGGGTGCTCCGGTTGGGGTCTTTGGGTCCCGACCAGCCCGCGGAGACGGGGGTGGATGAGCGCCACTCGTCAACCCGTAAAATACCCCGGAAGCCAATTGGCGAGGTTAAGCCTCCCGGACCAACCAACGCTTTTCGCCTTCAACCCCTATATTACTTTTGTCCCACTAAGGGCTCCGCCCCAACTCACCAAGATCACTGCCCTCTTGCTTCGTGGTCGTCACTCTCCTTTCCTGGTGCACCCCCGGTTGTTCAGCTACGTGCCCGGTCCTATTCCGTAGTCGAACAAAATTGCACGCACTCCCCCAAGCCAGGTTCACAAATGGGGCGCCAAACCTAAAATATAAATATAAATGCGCCTCCTCGTCACCTTTCCAACCAAATGAATAGTCACGGAAAGAATTTAGGTTGGTCGGAATGAGACGTTTAATATAATGTGAGCAAAATTAATACTATTCATTGAGCAAATTCGTTAATTATCCCTAGTACAAATTCTTAATCATTTCATTTAACTCAACTACCTTGAGGCGCCCCGGCACGTGGTCGAAAATCCTGTTCCTCGATCAACTTTTAGGTTCTTGGAATCGCCGATTCCGCTCGGATCGCCAATGCCACACCAATTGAATCGCTGATGCCGCACAAATTGAATCGCTGATGCCGCACAGATTGAATCGGTGATTTCCACTCGAATCGCTAATGCCGCACAAATTGAATCGCTGATGCCACCCAAATTGAATCGCTGTTGCCGCCCACATTGAATCAACATCCGCCAGTACGATCGGAGAACGTCCTCACCCCGCAGAGGTCACACCAAGAAGAAAGGCCACTTCTTCTTTCACTTCCGTTCACTTCCCCCTAGTTCTCGGTAAGCACCGTTAACATTCCAGCGCATAAGCATTCCACCAAGCAACCTCTGCGCCATCTAGCTCTTTACGCCAATTAACCTGGGGGGAGAAATTTGAATATCAATGTCCGCTTTTTGTGCGCATTTGCTGCAATCTTCCTGGTCGTTGTGAATTAATTTCAACTAACTTATATCGTTGTCTCTCGATTTTGTCTTCGATGTACAATTTATTTGGTGGATATATTTCTCGAATTCAATATTGAATGTTTGTATTGATTGCATCATATTTTGTGAGTTAAAATTTAAATACACAGGGCTCGAATCATTGTCATCTTCTTGAGCATTACTAGTTGCTGATGCATTATTATATGCCTTCTGATATAGCACTAACTCCGCAAAATTCTCGCAATATTTGGTCAATTGTAAATAAACGATGGGTTGAGTTGAAAGTTATTATTGTGAGCCAGCACATTGGCGCTAAATATAACGAAGATGCTTTGTTAGGAAAATTCACGCTAAAATCCTTTGTAGCCGGACCCGATGATGTTTTGAGTACTCGTGAATCGTATGTTTCCAACATTGAATTCAGTACTGGGTTGAGGTTTCTATCCTTTGCCTCTTAAGGATTTCTTCAAGCTGGGCGTGGGTGCGTTTGGGCTCGTTTACTTCGCTGCGTTGTAATCCTTAGTTAATTAATTTAATTCTAAGCTTACGAGCTATCGTTTCTTTAATTGAATAGTATTTACTTACATTTTATCTTCATAAACTCTAGTACCCTGGCTCGGGGTGGCATTTAGTACTTTTCCGCGAGTCTATCCGTGTACCCGGGTGTAACAGGAAAGGAGTGTCGAACCCTGGAGTCGTCCCAGTTGGCCTTGACGGCCTCGCCATAAATTTCCCGTGACGTTCCCCCCCTTACTTCAAGGGTATTTCCGCAAAATCCACTTCCTATTCGCCTAGCCGCATCCTCTTGTTGCCGAAAAGGTTAAGAACTCGAGTTTGTCTCCCCATCCTATTGCCCCGACTAAGACGGTACTACCATTTGAACCAGAAAAATGCAGACTACCCCTACTAGTTTCACCATGTACCGTTTTTGAGGTCGAGGAGCGCACGTAACTATTGAGATGCCGCTGATGGAGGTTAAAATAAAAGAAGCGCGAGAGCAGCCGCCTGCAGCCTGCTTGAAGACGAAGGAACCTGAAGCAACTTATGACGACAAGGTAACCTAGTTTTACTAATCCCCTCAACTATCAAAGCAAAACTCCGCATAGTTCTGCTAATCCTTGTCAAATTTAGGTTACAGTCGAATCCTAACCAACCCAGCCTAGCGTACTATTTTATCCTCAAACCGCTAATCCCTGGCAATGCAAGTAATTCCCTTGACTCCTTAGTACTGCGTTAATTCAAACCTATTTCCTTCAAATCCAAAGTTGACCCCGAAACTCTCCTTTATTCCAGTGCTAAGTGTATCAACAGTCCTAATTCTAAGTCTTTTTGCTGCTCTATGTTCTCCTCGGTAGGGGAAATCCCAGCGACTTTGGCCTATGCTAAATCTAACTAACTGTCTAGATCTAAATCTTCTACTATCTATTCCTAACTGCTACCTAAAACAAAAGTTTGAACCCACCACATCTCAAAACTTCGCTACCATTCTATGCTGACCATAAGTGAAATCGTCCAATTTCTAATTACTGGTTCACCCGGGAAGCCTACGTTGCAATATTCTGAAGGAAAAGAAAACGCACCCAAAAGGAAAACAGACCTCAAATACCATCCCGTGCCATTAGAGAGGAAAGAAAATATCAATTACCCAGCGGTTTGACATTGCTGGCTTCCAGCCAGCACCCCGGTCAAGAGCCCTCTCCCAATCATTGCGTTTCCACCTGCGTAAAACCATTAATCCCCTCTTCTAACAAATAACAAGACAGTAGAGGAATAAAATTAACGCTTGATGCCCCAAGGTACAGAGAATCAAATTTCTATGAACCGAGCGACGGGACGAGCTTGTACGGGATGCATCCGACCGGTATTCTGCGCGTGGGTCACGACGTAAACTCGACTTCTTAATCGTCATCCGTAACTTTAGCTCATTTCTTATAGTCCTACTTAGTACTAATCTCATCGTGTGATTTCATTCCCTTATTCCCGCATTCTTAATCGTAGGCTAATTCATTCTCATTAAATATTATTCTTATTGTCTATTCTTTTATTATTTTTACATTAGGTTTAGTATTGGGGCTGATTGATATAGGGTTTCAGATCTTTGATATTCCATACCCCACAGTCCTCACGTCTATCGTTCTCCAATTCAAAGGTCCATCGCGACACTTTCTCTTTGACCGTAAAAGGTCCAATGTACTCCGGAGCTAATTTGGCAGAAAAATACTTAGCTGCGTCCGAGAGAACATAGTTTTTCCGCCAGACGCGATCCCCGACTTCAAGGTTCACGATTGGCCGTCTCAAATTGTATCTCTTTTTGTTCTTGTCTATCGCTTGCGCCATCCATTCCAGGACTTCCTCCCGTAATTCCTCTAGCTTATCCGCTCGTTGCTCTACTGTGATCGTCTCCCGCGTCGCTTCAGGACGCTGGTTGTTATCCCGGAAAAATATCATTTCTCTTCCGAAATTGAAGAAGAAAGGGGTAACTTTGGTAACATCGTGTCGGTACGTTCGCAGAGCACATGCTAACTTCGCAAGGTATAGATCCCAATCTCTGTGATTATCCTTGACATACGACCTGATCATCCGCTTAATATCCTGATCCTTGCGTTCCGCTGGGTTCGCTTGAGGATGATAGAGTGGCGTGAACTTTATATCTATTCCGTAACTTTCCGCTAGCTTTTGAAACGGTTTTCCGCGGAACTGTACACCGTTGTCGCATACCAACCATCGCGGTACTCCAAAGAGTAGAATCACCTGCTCCTCAATCAAGCGACATACCGCAGCAGCCGTGGCTTTCCGCAAAGAAAAAAGGAGAGTAAATTTGCTGACATAATCTATAATTGTCAGAATGTAGGTATGGCCTTGTTTAGACCTGGGTAGTGGGCCGACGAAGTCGACGCAAACCATCTCCCAAGCATCTCGCAATCCTTCTCCATGGGAAGCCATCTGTCCTACCAGTGCCCTCCTTTCGACTTTATTGGCTTGGCATGTCTTGCACCCTCTCACGTACCTTGCTACATCCGCTGCCATCTTCGGCCAGTAGTAGTTAGTGGCCACCTTTCCTAGCGTGCAACTGGTCCCCATATGCCCTGCCGTGGGCAGCATCGCCTCCTTGCAGAGGATACCTCCCTGGCACGTATTTCCAGAGCACGTCCCCTTCCACCCGCCAATCCGCAAAGCGATCTGGGTCCCTCTCTACATCCAACTTCAGTCTCCGGTACCACGCGTCCTCAATGTCCACACTAGCCACGTATGTGTCCGGTACCATCCGAGACAGCGCATCCGGAACTAAGTGCTCTTTGCCCTTACGGTGCACTATCTCAAAATCGTACTGCTGTATACGTACCGCCCATCTAGCAAATCGTCCTGTCGAGTCCTTTAAATTGCTCAGCCAAATTAACGAGTGATGATCGGTAATCACCTGAAATCTGGTTCCCTCGATGTACGGTCGCAGCTTTTCAATTGCCCACAGCACGGCCAGGCACTCTTTTTCGGTCGTTGAGAACTTCCGCTCAGATTTCGATAAGGACCGACTTAAGTAGCATATAACTCTCTCTCCGTCCGCGTGCTGCTGCGTAAGGACCGCACCAAGCCCCAAGTCTGATGCATCCGTCTGGATCGAAAAAGGTAAGTTGAAATCGGGACAGGTCAAAAAAGGAGCAGTGGAGAGTTTAAGCTTTGCATGCGTGAATGAATTCGCGCATTCCGGTGTCCATTCAAACTTAGTATTTTTCTTCAGTAAGTTTGTTAACGGCGACATCATGGTGGCAAAATCCGGAATGCATCGGCGGTACCAAGATACCATACCAAGGAATTGCCGGACACCTTTGACGTTTCGAGGGGCGGGGATCTCTAGCAAACTCTTCACTTTATCTGGATCTACGTTTAGTCTGTTTTCATCTACCACGTATCCTAGATATTTCAGCTGCCGCCGGCAGAACTCACACTTTTCTCGGGTGACCTTCAAACCAGCGGCACGGAGCTGCCTGAATATTTCCGTCAATACCTCCAGGTGTTTCAAAAAATCTTGCGTCACAACGACGATATCGTCCAGATATGTGAGCACGTATGGTTCCAGATCCAGCCCCAAGACTCGATCGATCAGCCGCTGCCAAGTTGCCGGTGCATTTTGTAGACCGAAACGCATACGTCGGATTTGGAAAAGTCCCCGGTGGGGTACGGTGAACGCCGTGAGCGGGCGTGATTCTTCCGCGACAGGGACTTGCCAATAGGCCGACTTCACGTCAAACGAAGACAAGTACTTGGCGTCTCGCAGTTTGTCTAGAGTTGCCGATACGTAGGGAATCGGATAAGCGTCGTGCTCAGTTACCCTGTTGAGTTTGCGGTAGTCCACGCAAAAGCGAAATGATCCGTCCTTCTTTTTCACCAACAGAATCGGTGAAGCCCAAGGGCTGGACGAAGGTTCTACTATCCCTTGCTCTAGCATCGAATTAAGTTCAATGTCGATGTGCTTCTGGACAGCTGGCGACACGGGGTAATACCGCTGTTTTATCGGGGCCGCAGTCGTCTTGATAACATGCTCCACTTGATTTGTGCAGCCGATACCATCTCCCATAAGGTCGAATTGCTCGTTGAGGAGCAAATCCAGGGCTTCACTCTCTGCGACCAATAAGCCAATACGTGGTGTCAACTGCTCGGTTACTTCGCCCCGCATAGCACTTACAAAGCTCCATCGGTTCTCACTCAGGGTGACTACCAGCCCAAACTGTCGGATAAAATCCACACCCAGAATAATCTCCTGGGGTACCGATGGGACGACCAGTACCTGAAACCAGATCAATCGTGCTCTCAACCTGAGTGGTATGCACACCACTCCAATAATCTTGCAGCTCATCTCGTTTGCCATCCGGATATTATTCAGTGTGGAGTCCAACAGCTCGATACCCATTCTATCCAGGATCTCCCATCCCTTTCCACCTACAATGGTATTCGAGGCCCCTGAATCCAAGAGTCCCAGAAATTTCTGACCAAGTACCTCCACCTTAAAATGCGGACGGGTATCCCCACTCTTCCTGTCAATGACAAACGCCACCTCTGCTCTCGCGGCTTCTTCTCCTCTTCTCCGTGTGCTCAGGCCGCCGCCTACTGAGCACAGTGCGAGTTTTCCGCTGGCTTACCGTGGGGAAGATTCGATCCTTGATCTCTATTGTTCCTCTCTTTCCCCGTGTCCCTATTACCGTGACGTTGTTCCCAACTTCTAAAACCCCTCCCATTTTCTCGCTGGCGACAATTTGGGCAAGTCGCTTTCCTGGTTTCTGGGCGACCACACCCAAAACATTTGCTCGGCTCTGAGCACTCTCTGGATGTGTGCCCTTGAGCCCTGCAATTCCAGCACTGAATCCCTGGCCACTGCATTGCAGCCATTCCCGGCTCCCCTGTTTGCTCCACATACGCCAAATTGGGTTCCAGTAGCCGCTGGCTTCTCCTCGATGGTGGGGGCTTATACGCCTCAACTGAAATCCGCGTGGCTTCCAGCGTACGTCCCAATTTCACCAAGTCTGCGGTTGATGCAATTTCCTGTAGAGCCAGTTGGGTTTGGTAGAAGGGCGCGATATTCTCCCTCAGAATTTCCAGCTTATCTACTTCTGAGCATGGGGTCGAGCGACGACGGAATAACCCCTCCATTGCCGACACGTAGACTCCCATGGACTCCTCAGAACCCTGCGTTCGTTTTTTAATCTCCTCGAGTAGCTTCTTGTCATAGTTTGGGGGGAGAAACTCCGCCCTCAACTCTGCAACAAGCTCCGCCCAGCAATTGATTCCTGCTCGCTGTGCTCGAAACCAGACCAAGGCCCGCCCTTCAAATAAGTCTACCGCTGCTAAGTAGAGCTGTTCGGTGGACACTCCGCGTGCTAATCGGAGCTCCTCCACTCGCTCCAGAAATGCACTCAGCGATCCCGAGTCCCCACTATATCGAAGTCCCCACTTGGAGACGTCCTGCCACTTCGCAGCAATCAGCGCAGGCCACAGAGGGGGTGTCTGGGAAGCACTGGGTCCAACCTGTATTTGCGTTCCAGCATCTTCTTTCAGCGCGGATGTCCGTGAGGTGCTAGGTCCAGCCTATCTTGTCGTCACAACATCCTCTTCTATCCCTTGCTGTTTCATCGGAGTGCTATGTTCGGCTCGCGCAGGTTGTTCCCCGGGCTCTCCGGGCTCCCTCCTTCTCCCTCCGCTTGTTCCAGTAAGTCCCCTATTGCCATAACCAACTGGACCCGCAACTTTTCCAGCTGGTCCTCCATTTCGTCGTCTACCGCAGTAATATTTTTGAGCCTCCTTAGGGCGAAGTCTATCTTTGCCCGGATCTTCCAAAAATCTGATGACGGAGACTTCTCGTTGAACGTCTCCAGTAAACTGTCTACCTCCTGAAACTTCTCCTGTACGGCCTTCAAATTGTCTTCGGGGGAATACGGGTATGTCCTCACTGATATTAATGAGGTATCCCCAGAGGCTTCAGCTCTGACGGCCTTCCGCAGCAACTTCCGCATTACCTCCACTGTCCCGGTAGGCTGCCCCCTAATCTCTAACTCATATATGAGCTCCTCGCGGCACAGTCGATCTACCAGTATTCTACCCGCCTTGGCCATCGTGAAACGAACGCTTAGCTTTATTCTTAAATTAACTTATATGTCCTACACAGTATGCAATTTACGCCTCTACTAATCTTCAAAATTTCACTTTATTTCTCCAAGCGATATATATGATATAAGCAATATTCCACTAAAGTTTATGTCTACCGAGATGACGACTATCGTTTCTTTCAGCGCCAAAGTGCTATTTACCTTTTCCTTCATGTCCAGCCGTCACACGTCTCGTTCAGGGGTTTAGTCACAAAGACTCTCGTGGCGCTCCGCTCGAAGCCGGATCCTGAGATGTGTTCGCTGCCGGCGTTGTCACGTGATCCTACGAATCGCCACACTACGTCGTTCAGATATCCTTTATCTCCTATATGTTTCCACGATTGGATTTGGCGCAATCCCATACGATCACTTTCCGTTCATAGCAGCAATCTTATCGCTTTTCACATAACCTCACAGTCCCGCGATTCTACACATTCACTTACGAACACAAATTTAGCCACTCTTCACTGAATATCACACTCCCGCAATTGTACGCATTCACTTTCAAAGCACCAATTTTACCACTGTTCACTTTCACGATAAACGTACGACGTAACTTTTAAGACTTCGCGCTTTCGAAGGTGCAGTTCAATTAGGGAATTCCGTAATGTGCCCCACGTTGGGCGCCAAATGTTACCTTTCACTAGTGGTAAAGGGGGTTGGGTGCTCTGGTTGGAGTCTTTGGGTCCCGACCAGCCCACGGAGACGGGGATGGATGAGCGCCACTCGCCAACCCATAAAATACCCCGGAAGCTAATTGGCGAGGTTAAGCCTCCCGGACCAACCAACGCTTTTCGCCTTCAACCCCTATATTACTTTTGTCCCACTTGGGGCTCCGCCCCCACTCACCAAGATCACTGCCCTCTTGCTTCGTGGTCGTCACTCTCCTTTCCTGGTGCACCCCCGGTTGTTCAGCACGAGGGAGGGCTACGTGCTCGGTCCTATCCCGTAGTCGAACAAAATTGCACGCACTCCCCCGAGCCAGGTTCACAAATGGGGCGCTAAACCTAAAATATAAATATAAATGCGCCTCCTCGTCACCTTTCCAACCAAATGAATAGTCACGGAAAGAATTTAGGTTGGTCGGAATGAGACGTTTAATATAATATGAGCAAAATTAATATTATTCATTGAGCAAATTCGTTAATTATCCCTAGTACAAATTCTTAATCATTTCACTTAACTCAACTACCTTGGGGCGCCCCGGCACGTGGTCGAAAATCCTGTTCCTCGATCAACTTTTAGGTTCTTGGAATCGCCGATTCCGCTCGGATCGCTAATGCCACACCAATTGAATCGCTGATGTCGCACGGGTTGCCAATTCCGCACTACTCGCCAATGCCGCACCAATTGAATCGCTAATGCCGCACAAATTGAATCGCTGATGCCGCACAAATTGAATCGCTGATGCCGCACAAATTGAATCGCTGATGCCGCACAAATTGAATCGCTGATGCCGCCTAAATCGAATCGCTGATTTCCACTCCGATACAATGAATCAATCTCGCCAGTACGATCGGAGAACGTCCTCACCCCGCAAAGGTCACACCAAGAAGAACACAAGCCACTTCTTCTTTCACTTCCGTTCACTATCCCCCCAGTTCTCGGTAAGCACCGTTAACATTCCAGCGCATAAGCATTCCACCAAGCAACCTCTGCGCCATCGAGCTCTTCACGCCAATTAACCTGGGGGGAGAAATTTGAATATCAATGTCCGCTTATTGTGCGCATTCGCTGCAATTTTCCTGGTCGTTGCGAATTAATTTCAACTGACTTATATCGTTGTCTCTCGATTTTGTCTTCGATGTACAATTTGTTTGGTGGATATATTTCTCGAATTCAATATTGAATGAAATACACAGGGCTCGAATCATTGTCATCTTCTTGAGCATTACTAGTTGCTGATGCATTATTATATGCCTTCTGATATAGCACTAACTCCGCAAAATTCTCGCAATATTTGGTCAATTGTAGATAAACGATGGGTTGGGTTGAAAGTTATTATTGTGAGCCAGCACATTGGTGTTACATATAACAAAGATGCTTTGTTAGCAAAATTCACACTAAAATCCTTTGTAGCCGGACCCGATGATGTTTTGAGTACTCGTGAATCGTTTGTTTCCAACGTTGAATTCAGTACTGGGTTGAGGTTTCTATCCTTTGCTTCTTAAGGATTTCTTCAAGCTGGGCGTGGGTGCGTTTGGGCTCGTTTACTTCGCTGCGTTGTAGTCCTTAGTTAATTAATTTAATTCTAAGCTTACGAGCTACCGTTTCTTTAATTGAATAGTATTAACTTACATTTTATCTTCATATACTCTAGCACCCTGGCTCGGGGTGGCATTTAGTACTTTTCCGCGCAGTCTATCCGTATACCCGAGTGCAACAGGAAAGCAGTGTCGAGCCCTGGAGTCGTCCCAATTGGCCTTGATATATATATATATATATATATATATATATATATATATATATATATATATATATATATATGTGTATATATATATATATATATATATATATATATATATATATATATATATATATGTGTATATATATATATATATATATATATATATATATATATATATATATATATAAATATATATATATGCAGCTGTAAGTCACTTTTACCTTTTAGGACTGCCTTAACACAATGTGCCACTTGGTTCCATTTGTCAACCGATTCAATCATCACTTCGACTACACTATCTGGAGTGAGCTCTCCAATCCCCCTGTAGAGCCGCCGCAGTTTGTCCCATTTTGTGCACGCAAAAAATGCGTGGCAGGCATTGTCTTCCTCTCCTGGACAAAACCGACAATCAGGGGACCATGAGCTACCAATCTTGTGTAGGTTAGATTGAAAACACCCATGCCCGCTCAAAACGCTGGGCAGATAGAAGTAAGTCTCACCATGCCTTTGATATAGTCATGGTCTAATACCGGGGATGGCCCCGCAGGGGGAATGCCGGTCGACAAGACCACTCTTGGAGGCTAGCATTCTTTGGGGAGTTCCGCCCCCACGTAACCGAGGAAATTCCCGCAAGGAGAATGCCGGTCGACAAGTGCACTCTTGGAGGCAAGCATCCTTTGGGGAGCGCCACCCCCACGGACCCGAGGATATGGGGGTGCTGTGAGGTTCCCTCCTGGGATGACAGGTGACGACTCTGATTGGATCTGGACTACGCTTTGGACAACGAACTGGAATTGACGCTTTGGGCTGGTGGATGTGATGGTTTGGACCTAGTTGCTTTGCACACTAGCACCGAGGTGAAACTCGTGTGTGAACGGCTCCAATTCAACTGTCATACCGTCTCCGTCCCGGTAAAACGTTGGCAAGCCTCGGAGTACGTTCGAAGTTCGCACCATTGAGTTGGTGGTGTAGGTTCGGTTGAGACGGACTCCCGATAAGTGCTGGTCTGGCTCTGAGCACTTGTCCCCATAAGGGCTTGTGCCAACCCTCGCATGGCCTCCCTGCTCTGCAAAGATAACCATGGGACCAAAAAGGCGACTACACACACAAACGGAGATAGCGGCTCCGAGGGGGACCCAACAAAAGTGGAGCAAATAAAATCAAAAGGCCAAAAATACCAAGAAAAAGAAATGAAAAATAATAACGACGACGCAACCAGCGGTTGCAGCTACGATGTCAACAATACATCGCGAGCGGTACTAACAATGACAAAAACGAAGACTAACACAACGACACCGAAGACGGACAAAAAACAGAGAATAGCAGACAGTCTGGTTCAGACTGAGATTCCTGCGGCGTTCGGGCGCAGCAAAAACATGATGCAAACGCCCGAGCGTCCTATTAAGGAGAAGTGGGAAACTCTGCAAGATACTTCAGGTGTTCGAGCAGTGGGAAATAACATAAAGAGCACCAAAAATTCGATTGTCACTGCTGCGATCGTTACCGAAGTGACCGATGCAAGGGTCACAAATCCCGACATTACAACGAAAAATCCAGAAGCCAACGAGGAGATTACGGAATTAAAAGCAAAGAGTGACCAGACTCCGCGTGAATGCACCACCAACGTTGAAAATGTGGCGGAAGTACTGCACTCGGAAACGGAACGCGATAACCTCTCCCAAGGATGGTTGCAAGGTACAATTGCGGCCCAGCGATACGAAGAAGAAAGACTACTCCAAAAAACGGGAGATGTTCTGAAAAGAATGCAAGCTGCATGCGAGTCCCCAAGAATCAGCAAAGCAGCAAAGGCAGGGCTCCTTGAACTACAGGAGCTCCTAGATTGCATAGGGCACTATTGGAGGAGCTGGTTAAGGGCTGAAGATGAACAGAAGGCTAAAGAGGCGCTTTGGGTGAAATCCAAAGGCGACATGCAGGTAGCTCCATTATTAAAAGTCAATAAAAGAATGGTGCTAGCTCAGTCGAAGGAGATCGGGATGAAAGAAGGAAGGACGGGCGTAAAGCACTAGATCACGGGTTCCAGACAGTGCTTACAAAAAAGTGAAGAAAGCCGCAAAGAAACTCCTTCAAAAAAGCCAGAAAATAAAAGTCAATAAAAGAATGGTGCTAGCTCAGTCGAAGGAGATCGGAATAAGAGAAGGAAGGAAGTGGCTCTTGATGGGCGTGGAGCACCAGATCAGGGGTGTCAGACAGGGCTTACAAAAGGAGCGAAGAAAGCCGCAAAGAAACTCCTTCAAAAAAAGCCAGAAAGTAAAGGGACAACGCATGGCCATAGTTGACTCGACCGAAAAGGACGCCGAACAATTCCTGAACAAGAGCAAAGTACGAATAGGGTGGATTGTCTGTGGGATACGGCGAAGAGCAACGCCTCTTCAATGTTTGCCTTGGTTATGGTCACACCACATAAGTATGCAAAGGACCCGGTAGGAGTTCCCTATGTTACAAATGCGTAGAAATGGGACATTAAAGAAAAGAGTGTACGAAGGAGGCACACTGTATTCTTTGAAAGGATGCTGATCCGAAACCAGATTTTGGGCAAGTCTTGGGATCAAGAAAATGCCGGGTGTTCCAGGAAGCCCTAGCCAAGGCAAAATCAGAGCTCCGATGACCCACATCCTGCAGCTAAACCTACACCGCAGTTCAACCGCCCAAAATTTATTTGAGCAGTTTGCGAGGGACATGAAAGCCCACTTCTTGCTGCTGAATGAGCAACATCATAATAAAAGTCCTGCATTATGGTATTCTGATGAAACTGGTACTGCCGCCATCTGGGTTCGGAACAGTGACTTTCAGGCGGAGAGTTGTGGACGGGGGGATGGTTACGTGTGGGTTCGGTGCTCAGGGATCACCTTCTTTAGTGTGTACCTTACGCCTAACGAATCGATATCATCTTTCCAAGCCAAGCTTAATGCTTTGGAGGGCGCTGTCTCGTACGCGGAGGGCAAAATGCTCCTTCGGGGCGACTTCAACGCTAAAGCAATCGAATGGGACATGCCTCGGACGGATCCGCGGGGAAAGAGAATCCTGGAAATGGCGGCCAGGACAGCCCTCGTCGTACTAAACGCCGGAAATACGCCGACTTTCTGCCGTATTGGCTGTGAGAAAACCATACCGGACGCGACGTTCGCCTCGGAGTCCTTAGTACGGAGGATACACAACTGGAAAGTATTAGAGGACTACTCAGCCAGTGATCATCAGTGCATTCTGCTTGAGATAAGTGATGCTATCTCCCAACGTCCGGGCTCTCGGTCTTCTACAACTGGATGGAACATCGGAAAGATGGACGTTGAGAGGTTCGTCAAGGTTCTCACAGCAGGTGAGCCGCTGCAGGGAGCTTCGGAGGGGACGGAAGAAGTGGCATCATTACGACTGAAAATAGAAAAAGACAGCTTCCTTTTAATTTTGTGTATTATTTTTATTCTCGAAATCGATTTTCGACCGTAATCGTTCGGTCTTCTTCGCTGAAGAAGACCGAACGATTACGGTCGAAAATCGATTTCGAGAATAAAAATAATACACAAAATTAAAAGGAAGCTGTCTTTTTCTATTTTCAGTTGGAGTATTTTGTGAAGGCGAAAATGAATTCGATTACAAATATCATTACGACTGCTTGCTGCGCTTCTATGCCCCGTCGAAGACCCCGGTACGGCAAGCCCCCAGTGTACTGATGGTCAACTGAAAAGCGAAGGGAGTGTCAAAAGCTTCGACGTGAGGTTCAACGGGCGCGGGACCGTGACAAGGCATGCAGCCAGATGGCAGCATATAAGTTGGCCAGGAAATGCCTTTGCAAACTGATCAACAGTAGCAAGGCTCGCTGCTGGCAAGACCTGGCGGACAAGGTGAACAAGGATCCGTGGGGCCTTGGCCACAAGCTGGTCATGGGGAAACTTGGTGCTCTACGGAAGCCTTGTATACATGATGCGGAAAATATGGACGCGATAGTGTGGGGAGTCCTCCCTGCCCATCCCGTCCATGTTGACGCTGTCCATGGTGAAACAGCAGTAGAGTGCCCACTCTTCACACAGCTGGAACTGGAGGAGGTAGTCCTCTCATTGAAAGCGAGGAAGGCTCCAGGTCCAGATGGTGTTCCAGCTGAGGTGTTGCAGCTCGTCTATCACCATTGTCCTGGCTTGCTGCTCAGCATATTCAACGCTTGCCTACGGGACGGGGTTTTCCCGGTACGATGGAAGGTGGCGAGGCTCGTGCTGATCAGCAAGGGGAAGTGAAATCCCGAATCGCCGTCTGCATACCGCCCGTTATGCATGCTAGACACGGCTGGGAAAGTGCTAGAGAAACTCATCAAGGGAAGACTCACTGACGCGATTCGTGCTGCTGGGGACCTATTCTCCTCGGCAGTACGGCCTCAGAGCAGGATGTTCTACCATTGATGCGATTGCAGAGGTGGTGAACGCGGCTCAAAAGGCAGAGGCACATAGTCGCACCAAGCGATGGATCGTCCTGTTGGTAACACTCGACGTCAGGAATGCCTTCAACTCCGCTAAATGGATGGATATTCTGGACACGCTGGAAAACTCTTTTCAAGTTCCAGAATATCTAATGCGGCTTTTGAGGAACTACCTAAAGGACCGAAGCCTACTCTACGACACGACACAGGGCCAACGAAGGATGGAAATTACATCGGGTGTTGCCCAGGGATCTATCCTTGGTCCGGACCTATGGAACGTGTCTTACGACGGGCTACTGAGACTTGAGATGCCAGATGAGTCGCCCTTGGTCGGCTGTGCGGATGATGTTGCGGCTCTGGTCGCTGGACGCACCGTTGAACAAGCGCAACTTAGGCTAGGTATGCTAATGCGCCGAGTGAGGGACTGGATAACTGCTCGCGGGCTGAGTTTAGCACTGGAGAAAACCGAAGTGGTCATCTTGACAAATAAGAGAATCCCTAGAGTAAGGATGATCAGTATTGGAGACATACAAATCGAATCGAAGCCAGCGGTGAAGTACCTGGGGCTACTGATCGACTCGAAGATGAGTTTCTCTGAGTAAATCAGGGCAACGGCTGAGAAGGCTGCTTCAGGAATATCGGCCCTGAGTCGACTTATGGCTAACGTAAGGGGACCCACCCATCAAGAAGACGCCTCTTGATGAGTGCTGTAGGGTCAGTGCTGCCATACGGAGCAGAGGTAGGGGGCGACGCTCTCAGCAAGGAGGTATACCGGAAACGCCTGGCACAGGTACAGAGAAGAGGAGCACTGAGAATTGCATCTTCGTATACAACAGTATCCATCTCGGCGGTGAGAGTGATTGCAGGCGTGATACCTGTCGCCCTCCTTGCTAGAGAGCGCCGCACTATTTACCTGCGCCGAAACGAGGATGCAAGGGACATAGTTGTTCGCGAGGAGAGACAGCGCTCGCCCAACGATTGGCAGCGGTCTTGGGTGAATTGCACGAAGGGAAGGTGGACAGCGTGCTTCATCCCGGATGTGAGACCGTGGCTAAATCGAAGGCATGGTGAGACTGACTTCTATCTGACCCAGCTTTTCAGGGGGCACGGGTGTTATCAGTCTTACCTGCACAAGATCGGTAAGTCACGGTCTCCCGATTGTCGGTTTTGCCCAGGAGAGGAGGACAATGCCTGTCAAACATTTTTTGCGTGTACAAAATGGGTCAGGCTGCGAAGGGAACTCTACAGGGAGACGGGAGAGCTCACTCCGGATAATATAGTTGCGGTGATGCTCGAATCGGTTGACAAATGGAACCAGGTGGCACATTATTGGGCAGTCCTAAAATATAAAAGGGACTCACAGCAGCCAGGGGCGCTGGGGCTGGGGGATTGCTCTTCTGGCATTTCCTCTTCCCCTCTCCCCTCCCGCTAGGAAAGGGACTCCTCAGCTTTAAGGCGCCCCACGGCGTAACAAAACGAGACCTGGCCCGAAGTAATGTGTCAAACGGCCCCAGGCTGGGTTCTCAGGTTGGCAGGGGAGGTGTTTAGTGGGTAGTCCAGTCACGCATGGGAGTTCCACATTCTGTGCATAAATGGCATTCACCTCCCTACCACAAAAAAAAACACCGGGGATGAAGGGCAAAGTCCAAATCATTTATAGCAGATCTGTGGGGAAAAGAAATCATAGAAATGGTGGCCAGGATAGCGCTTGTCATACTAAGCACTGGAAATACGCTGACTTTCCGCCATATTGGCTGCAAACCAATCATACAGGATGTGGTATTCACCTCAGAGACTTTAGTATTGAGGATATACCATTAGCAAGTATTAGAGGACTACTCAGCCATTGATCATCAGTGCATTCTGCTTGAGGTCAGCGATGTTGTCTCCCGGCGTCCGTGTCATCGACTTTCTACAATTTGTTGAAACATTAAAAGGATCGACATCGACAGTTTCGTCAAGGTGCTCTGCTACAGGGAGATTCGCAGGGAATAGAAGAACTGACAGCTCAAGATGTGGTGAACTCAACTATGAGCATCATCTCTACTGCTTGTAATTCTTTTATGCCCCGTCGGGAATCCCATCATGGAAAGCTGTCAGTATACCGAAGATTGACTAAAATTGCTGAAAAGCAAAGAGAGTGTCACAGGCTTCAGTGTGAGGCTCAGCGGAGCGGAACCGTGATAAGACGTGCAACCAGGTAGCAGCATATAAGTCGGCCAGGAAATGCATTCACAAATTGTCTGGAAATAGCAAGGCTCGCTGCTGGCAAAGTCTAAACAGGGATTCATGGGGCCTTGGCTACAGGCTAGTTATGCGGAGGTTTTGTGCCCTACGGATGCCTTTCATACATCACACAAAAAGATGAACCATATAGAATGGACATTCTTCCCCGCCCCTTCCGTCCATGTTGACGCTATATTCGATTCTTCACACAGCCAGAACTGGAAGAGGCAGTCCTTTTACTGAAAGTGATGAAGGCTTCAGGTCCAGATGGTGTTCTAGGTGAGGTGTTGCAACTTGTCTATCACAATAGTCCTGACTTGCTGCTCACTGCATTCAACGCTTGTTCACGGGACGGGGTTTTCCCGATATAATGGAAGGTAGCTAGGTTCGTGCTGATCAGCAAGGGGGAAGGAAATCCCAGCTTATCGTTTGAATACCACCCGTTATGGATGCTAGACATGGCTGGAAAAGTGCTAGCGAAACCCATCAAGGGAAGACTCACTGATGCAATTTTCGCTGCTAGAGACCTATCTTCTCGGCATTATCTGGCGCAGTTTTTGAAGAAATAACTGGAGGACCGAAGCCTGCTACACGACACGACACAGGGCTAACAAAGAGAGGAAATTATATCGGGTGTTGCCCGGGAATTCGTCTTTAGTATTGTATCTAGTGAAATTATTATTGTAGATTTAAAAATAATACGCCAAAGCTCTTGGCGGCCCAAAGACAACTCTATTTTTAATTTGAGAATTAAGTAATAAAAAACCGCCGATGATGGCAGTCTAGAGTCTTGTCTTAATCTCCTTTATTCCATAATTTTATTTCCTTATATACTATTTGTAAAAGCCATTACACATTATAATTTATGTTCTACCTTTAAATTTGTGAGAACATGAGTGGCCCTTTCAAGTGGTCAATGTGTAACCCGAAAATCTATGTCAATAAATATCAAATTTATTACTCATAACCACTTGTCCTACATTCCAATCATCTAATTTCCGACCTTACCCTTCAACGCCGAATCGTATGGCTGCATACAAGTCACCATATGCACTTGTTTACTATTGCAATATGATGCACTCAACTTTCATTCACAATTTTTGAATGAAATGTTCCATACTTTACAAGATGTGAAATGATGGTAAAAGTATTTGGAACATGTGCAACATGAAACATGATTGCGACTATGAAGTAATAAACATGATCGTGTATGATTGGTCGCGTGATCGAGTATGCATATATGACTAAAGTTGGAGTAGCCATGGAATTTTTGTTGTATTCAATTGCACTCTAATATGAATGAATTGAATTCAATTCACACATCAGTAATTTGATGTAGTGACATCATTCCATTATTTTAATCCTATGGAATCTTAGGATAGGCAACTGAGACTGGAGATACCAGCTGAGTCGAGCTTGATCGACTAAGCGGATGATATTGCGGCTCTAGTAACTGGAGGCACTGTTAGACAACCACAACTTAGGACAAATATGAGTATGCGCCAAGTGAGAGACTGGATAACTACTCGTGGGTTCAACTAGCACTGGAGAAAACTGAAGCAGTCATCTCTACAAAAAAGAGAATCCTCAGAGTAACGATGAACAGTATTGGGGACATACTAGTCAAATCGAAGTCAGTGATGAACTATCTGGGGCTACTGATCGAGAAAAAGATTAAATTCTCTGAGCACCTCAGGGCAACGGCTAAAATGGCTCTTTCGCGAGTATCGGCTCTGACTCGACTTATGACCACCGTAGGAGGACCCAACCCATCAAAAAAATGCCTCTTGAGCAAAAATATGAGGAAACGCTCTCAGCAAGGGGGAATACCAATACCAACTTGGCACAGGTACAGAGAAGAAGAGCACTGAGGATTGCATCTTCATATCTAACAGTCTCTGATTTAGCGGTGAGAGTCATTGCAGGCGTGATACCTGTTACCCTCCTTGCTAGAGAGTACCATGCTATTTACTCGGATTGAAGCGAAGGTTACCGTTGCCCACGAGTAGAGATGGCGCTCACTCAACGCTTGGCAGAAGTCTTGGGTGAATTGTATGAACGGAAGGTGGACTGCGCGCCTCATTCCAGAGATGAGACCATGACTAAATCGAAGGCATGGTGAGACTGACTTCTTTCTGACCCAGATTTTGAGTGGGCATTGGTGTTTTCAGTCTTACCTGCACAAGGTTGCAAAGCCGTGGTCCCCTGATTGTCGGTTTTGCCCAAGAGAGGAAGACGATGCCTGCCGCTCATTTTTTGTGTGCACAAAATGGGAAAAACTGCACGAAACCTCTAGATGGAAACAGAAGAGCTCACGCCAGATGGTATTGTTGCGGTGATGCTTGAATCGGTTGACAAATAGAACCAGTTGGCACATTTTGCTCAGGCGGTCCTTAAAGATAAAAGGCACTCACATCAGCCGGTAACATTGGGGCTGGTAGATTGCTCGACTGGAAGTTCCTCTTCTCCTCTCCCTTTCCGCTAGGAGAGGCATCCCCCAGCTCGTAGGTGACTCAAGTAGTTGTAAAATGAGACCTGGCCCGAAGTAATGTGTCAAACGGTTCCATGCTAGATTTTCGGGTTGACAGTGGGTAGTCCGATCGATTACAGGCATAAGGGTACCACTCTTAGTGCGTAAATAGCATACAATTCCTAACTACAAAAACAAAACTAAACTTTAGCATTCGGGTATCAGCATGGCTATTTGTGCTACGCACTCCATCCAATTACCGCAAACTATACCCAACTTATTCCAAGGTCAGATGGAGAAAATCAGTTTTTAAATCGTTCCTTAATTAACACAGAATGTTCATCTCAGCAATAATTTCATTCTGCAATTCTTTCTTCTTCTTAGCCCCTTTTGGGTCTTCGCTTCCTGCAAATAGTGCTTCCAACTATCTTGGTCTATTGACCGTATCCTCCAATTTCAAAATCCAAGCAGGGATAAACTGTCTTCATCAACCGGGTCCAACCAGCATTTTGTCGGTTTCCCCACTGGTCCCCAGCCTTCAATCCTCCCAACGAATACCTTCTTGGGTATCCGTTGTTCATCCATACAATTCATGTGGCCAGCTCATTGCAAGTTCCGCAGTCTTACAATTGTTGAGGCTTCCGGTTCGTCAAAAATTTCATACAGCTCATGGTAGCATCAAATTCGCCATTGATCTAGCTTCACTATGGTTATTCACCTCATGACCCGTCGCTCAAAGGCGTTCAATATATTTGCGAATGCTTGGGTTAAGCTCCATGTTTCACACTCATAGCATAACACAGGTCTTATCACAGATTTGTATACTTGGAGCTTTGTTTTCCTGTGTATACAGCTGGTCTTCAAGATAATCAATAATGAATAAAATATTTTATTTGTGACCTGCATTTTTCGGCGTGTTTCGTCTCTTTTATTGCCTGTTTTCATTATTTTGGCGCCCAAATACACGAATTCATTAACATTTTTGATACTGTATTCGTCAAGTGTAATATTTTGTGTATTTGAGGTGTTTTTCTTTGACTGCGTCATGAGCTTTATTTTATATTCAATGATTTGTAGCCCTAGTAGCTTTGCTTTGCTGCTGAGTTTCAGGAAAAGTTTTTTGGCAATCGTTAATGACAAAATAATGATGTCAAACGCATAGGCTACTTCTTGGCTCGACTTATATAATAATGTAACTGACGTATCGACAGGTAGCTTCCTTATGACGTACTCCACAGCCAAATTGAATAGCAATGGGGCCAGTCCATCTCCCTGCTTTAGTCCGATATTTGTGTCAAAGGCATCGGTGAGTTGGTTATCGATGAGGACTTGGGAAGTCATTGACGTCATTGTCATTTGGGTAAAATGGAATAATTTGGCTGAGATACCAAAGCAAAGCATTATTTGCCACAGTACGTTACAATCAATACTATCGTTGGCTTGCTTGAAGCCAACAAAATTTTGTCTTACGTATAAGTTAAACTCGCAGCAGTTTTCAAGTACCTACTTGACTGTGAATAATTGGTCTGTTGTTGATCTGCCTGCTCTAAAACCACCTTGATATTCCCCAATAATACTGTAGGCGTATGATCCGATTTTATTTTCTATGATTTTAAAAAATATTTTGCACGCCATACAAAGTAGTGATATGCCTCTATAATTGTGGCACTGTAGCTTGTCACCTTTTTTGTGGATATGGAATAAAATTGATTGGCTCCACTCTTTCGGCATATATTCTTATTGCAAAATGTGCTGGTTGACTTTGTGAATAGGTTTATGAGCACTACTGCCACCATATTTGATGAGCTCGACTAGAATCTCATCGATGCTCGGCGCTTTATTATACTTCTAGGCTTTGATGATAGAACACACTTCATCCAGAGCTGGTCGGGCGAATCGAAGTTCTCCGCAGCCCTCTATAGGCTCCACTGCTCTGGAGCTGTGTGGAAGATTAAGGAGGTTCTTGAAATATGATGCCCAAATTATCTTAATCTTGGTTTCATCAGCGATGATACTGCCACTTTCATCATGACAGAGCGGGGTTTTGGGCTGATAACCACGTTCCAGACATTTCGCTAGTTTGTATGC
Organism: Odontomyia ornata; assembly: GCA_963969285.1. Lineage (NCBI taxonomy): Eukaryota > Metazoa > Arthropoda > Insecta > Diptera > Stratiomyidae > Odontomyia > Odontomyia ornata. The sequence goes on along the minus strand of OZ017739.1, from coordinate 235,022,255 downwards.
TTGTCCTGAGCTGCTGCTTGCTAGGCTTACAGCAATACTTCTCAATTGGTCGTCATAGTATTTTCTTTTCTTAATCCTAATTATCTTATTCGCTACTTTTCTGGGATTTTCATATTGTTCTCTCTTTGACCTGGTTTTCCTACCTACGTATTTTTGTATGGCTGATTCTTTCTATCTAACGCATTCTGGCACTCATCACTGAAACAATCATTCCTCTTGCACCAGGCTTGAAGTCCGATCGTCTGTTCTGCCACAATTCTTTCACGGAGTAATTATTGATCCACGTTTCCCTACTAAAATCATTAACGATCTTATTTCTCTCCCTAAGTAACATATGATGAATGCCATTCAGCAACAGTGGTTAGAGGTAGGTGCATTCGAATTAAATACTGCAAAAGGTTTTAGGCACACCAACCTTGTTTCACACACTATAGGTATCGAGGACTCGAGACCATTCAAATAGGAACATTATGTTACCTCTCCAGCTATTGAAAGGTAAGGATACACCAAGCTGGATGGTTTGCTTATAAATATTAGAAGCTAAAGAAGAGCCGCAGGGTGCCTGGTTGCCTTTCGTAACCTTTGTGGAAAAACCTAATAAGATGCACCTTGGTAAGGACACCAAGGAGGTCAATGCAGTGGTGGTCAATGATGCTTACCCTCCCCCATTATCAACGCAATACTCAGTAGACTGCCAAAAGCCCACTAAATTACAAGCTCTGACTTTTAACGTATTAAGATGCACCTTTGTATAGACAATAGGGAAGTCAATAAGTATCGGTCGAGGATGCTTATCCTCTCTCACTTATCAACGCAATACTCAGTAGACTGCCGAAAGCACACTTTACTGTAAGCCTTGACTCAAAGGATGGTTTTTGGCAAATTTCACTTGAAGTGGGATTTAGGGATAAAACTACCTACATGGTTCTCGTTCATTACTATGCCTTTTAGTCTATGAAACGTATCGCTAATGATAACTCGGCTGATGGGCAAGGCAATTTCACCTCACATTATACACTAAGTGTTTCTTTACTTGGATGATCTCCTACTATTACTACAAGAAGTGACCTTACATATTTGCAAGGTGGGACTCATCAAATATTTAGAATCGCTAGTTCCTGACCAAAGAAGTGTGATATTTGGGACTCATCACCGATCATGGTACCATTAGGACTGATCTTGACAAGACTTGGGCTGTTGGTAAGTTCCCCTTGCAGTCGCGACGTATCTATGGAGTGTATGTAGATCGTATAGACAGTTCGTGATTAACTATACAGCAGTGTCAACACTGACATATTGCAGAAAGTTAAGTTTGTCTGGACCAAATACAGCCAGAAAGCATTCGAATTGCTGCAACAAGCACTAAAATTTGTGCCAGTGTTTCACAGTCCTGATTTCTAGAAATATTTCACTCATAATGGATTCGTCACTCTTTGGGGAAAAACCTCCTATTGATTACATGTTGGCGAAGCTAAACTTGGCCCAGAAAAATTTCATCATATCTAAACAGGATTGCCTGGCAGCTGCAATGGCCATCAAGAAGTTTTGAGCATACGTTGAAGGCCATCAGCTTGAAATCATCATCGATAATGCTTTGTTACAATTGTCAATGAACCAAGCTGACCTTCATGCATGCTCAATTTGATGCGCTCGTGAGCTGCAAGGCTTGAAATTAACCATGAAGCACAAAAACAGAACACAAAACATTGTTCTTAATACGCTCTCCCGAATATTTTCACCGGAAAGAGAAAAACTGACACTAAACAGCGATAGCTCCATTCAAATAGATTTGAAGAAGCTCCACTATAATTCGGGAAACCACCATGAGAAAAAGCAAACTATCGTGATCCAACAATCACATTTACCTGATTTGAAGGTAGTAGATGGCTATATACAGAGGAACAAAGTACGCAACCGTTGCCTCGTTTCGTGGAGAAGAGTCTTCGAAGCTCTGAGTATCGAAGAAGATGACTGAAAATCTGATTTTTCACACACACGACCATCTTCTTAGTGCTAACGGTGCTTATAGGCTGTCGCTCTGGCGTCTAGAGAAATACTTTTTTTTTGACAAAATCCCCAAGTCTAGCGATGCTGTGAAAAGAAATATGCTTCAGCGGCATCAAAGTCAAAATCAAAATTTCGCCCAAAGTAATGCACATTTTCAGCCGCTTATATCAGCAATATCACCAAATGTTTCTCATGAGCATCCAGTGCAGTAGTTCTAGCAGCATTATCATTCTTTGCCCTCTCCATTAATATCACCTTATGTGCAAGATGATTATGTCTCTCCACATCTATCCAGCGATCAACAATCATCAATCGATCATCGAGGACCTCAAGATCTGCAGGCTCGTCCTGCCAGGCGTAGTATGCTTGTTCTGCAACAGCAATAGATCATTCAACCGCAGCTTCAGAATGATAGTCATGCACCAAATACTTCACTTAACCCACAAGTAAGCGTCACGACAGATAATGGTATAAAACTGCAGTTTTGCCTCACTTCAAGTTTTTATATCGAGACGAGCCTATGAGACTTCAAACGAGGATATGACCAATTACGTTATTTCTAAACTTGGTTATGTATCTAAATTATTTAAGTGCGTCAAATTAACCAAGGACAATCTTCCGGGCCAACTAATAAGCTCCTTTAAACTAACTATTTTGCACGCCCTACAAAGTAGTGATATGCCTCTATAATTTTGGCACTGTAGCTTCTCACCTTTTTTGTGGATAGGGAATATAATTGATTAGCTCCACTCTTTTGGCATATGTTCTTATTGCCAAATGTGCTGGATGACTTTGTGAATAGGTTTATGAGCACTACTGCCACCATATTTGATAAGCTCCACTGGAATGTCATCGATGCTCGGCGCTTTATTATACTTTTAGGCTTTGATGATAGAACACACTTCATCCAGAGCTGGTCGGGCAAATGGAAGTTCTCCACAGACATCTATAGGCTCCGATGCTCTGGAGCTGTGTAGAAGATTAAGGAGGTTCTTGAAATATGATGCCCAAATTATCTTAATCTTGGTTTCATCAGCGATGATACTGCCAGTTTCATCACGACAGAGCGGGGTTTTGGGCTGATAACCACGTTCCAGACATTTCGCTAGTTTGTATGCTTGTCCCGAGCTGCTGCTTGCTAGGCTTACAGCAATACTTCTCAATTGGTCGTCATAGTATTTTCTTTTCTTAATCCTAATTATCTTATTTGCTACTTTTCTGGGATTTTCATATTGTTCCCTTTCTGACCTGGTTTTCCTACCTACGTATTTTTCGTATAGCTGATTCTTTCTATCAAACGCATTCTGACACTCATCGTTGAAACAATCATTCCTCTCGCACCGGGCTTGATGTCCGATCGTCTGTTTTGCCACAATTCTTTCACGGAATAATTATAGATAATATAGAATTTCATCATGTCTTAACAGGATTGCCTGGCAGCTGCGATGGCCATCAAGAAGTTTTGAGCATACGTTCAAGGCCATCGACTTGAAATCATCATCGATAATGATTTGTTACAATTGTCAATGAACCAAGCTGACCTTCATGCATGCTCAGTTTGATGCGCTCGTGAGCTGCAAGGCTTGAAATTAACCATGAAGCACAAAAACAGAACACAAAACATTGTTCCTAATACGCTCTCCCGAATGTTTTCACTGGAAAGAGAAAAACTGACACTAAACAGCGATAGCTCCATTCAACTAGATTTGAAGAAGCTCCACTATAATTTGGGAAACCACCATGAGAAAAAGCAAACTATCGTGACCCAACAATCACAGTTGCCTGATCTGAAGGTAGTAGATGGCTATATACAGAGGAACAAAGTACGCAACCGTTGCCTCGTTTCGTGGAGAAGAGTCTTGGAAACTCTGAGTATCATCTTCTCCTCAGTGCAAACGGTGCTTATGGGCTGTCGCTCCGGCGTCTAGAGAAATACTTTTTTTTGGACAAAATGCCTAGGTCCAGCGATGCTATGAAAAGAAATAAGCTTCAGCAGCATCAAAGTCAAAATCAAAATTTCGCCCAAAGAAATGCACATTTACAGCCGCTTATATCAGCAATATCACCAAATGTTTCTCATGAGCATCCAGTGCAGTAATTCTAACAGCATTATCATTCTTTGCCTTCTCCATTAATATCACCTTATGTGCAAGATGATTATGTCTCTCCACACCTATCCAGCGATTAACAATCATCAATCGATCATCGAGGACCTCAAGATCTGCAGGCTCGTCCTGCCAGGCATAGTATGCTTGTTCTGCAACAGCAATAAATCATTCAACCACAGCTTCAGAATGATAGTCCTGCACCAAATACTTCACTTAACCCACAAGTAAGCGTCATGACAGATAATGGTATAAAACTGCAGTTTTGCCTCCACAAAAGTTTTTATATCGAGACGAGCCTATGAGACTTCAAACGAGGATATGACCAATTACGTTATTTCTAAACTTGGTTATGTATCTAAATTATTTAAGTGCGTCAAATTAACCCAGGACAATCTTCCGGACCAACTGATAAGCTCCTTTAAACTAAAGGTAACCTTGAGTTTATCAATTATGCTGCAACCTGAATTCTGGCTTCAAGGATTACTGGTTAAATCCTGTAACAAGCAGCAATCCAGAAGTCGATTTCGGACTAAAACGGGAGCTCAATGAGTCCTCATGTTACTAACAAAATGTTCATGGTTTGAGAACCAAGTCAAATGACCTGCAAGCAGCTTCTTCTATTTATAGTGATAAAACTATATGCTTAACAGAAACTTGGCTGACTGATGATATTTCTGACAATAAGCTATTTCTGACAATGAGCTTCTACCCTTTTTTGTCTTCCGTAGTGATCGCGACTGGTTAGTCAGCGGGAAACTCGATGGAGGTGACGTTCTTGCATGTGTTCATAAATCCGTCAGCTGTGCTCGGTGCGCGGGTTTCTATGCTTCTCCTCCAGTGGAATATGTAGCTGTCTGTGTTCTCTTCCTATGTAGCAATACGAGGCACTCATGTTAGTAACTTAAATACCATACTATCTGAAACCATCCAGGGAAAGACTCCTATGTGTCGTCCAAAAAAGCGAGATGATGTCTCATGGCTCGACTCTAACTTAGTTGTGGCTCTGAAAGCTAAGGATTCTGCTCGTTTACAATTTCTGAAATCACGTCTCCAGAGGGATTTTGAACTGTTCAAGGAGCTTCGCAAAGAGGCCGAAAAAGAAGCTTCCTCCGCTTAATAGAAATATATGGAGCATATTGAAATCTCCTTAAATGCCAATCACACGAAGCCATTTTGGTCCTATATCCATTTTTAAGGGGGTTTTGCAAAATAATTTTACAAAACTCTACTAGTTTCGCGACCTGTCTGTCCGTCCGTCCGTCCGTGTGTCACAGCACTTTTTCTCGCAAACTACTTAAGCTAGAAACATCAAATTTTGTATGCAGGTGTAAACTGGTGCTCTCTTCAAAGTTCACCTACGAAAAATTTTATTAGGTATTTAAAGGGGGGGTTTCCCCATATAGGGGAGCGGCCCTCTAAAAAAAAATCATCAAAGGTAGCCGATATGGATATCAAATGAAAGGTCTTGCTGAGCACTTTCCAAAACAGGTCTTGATTTGATACTTTTTGCTTCGAGGGACGCGCAGGGAGGGGAAATACACGAAAAATTTGTGTCCCCCGTCGCGATTGGACATCTGTGATCCGAAAAATCTGAAAAAAATTATGGTGATAGGTGTTTGTGAGTACAACAACAACAGATTCCTTAGAAGTAGAAATACGCTCAACTTTTTTAATAATAGTATGATATTCGAATTTCACGTTTTCCCCAATAAAATCGCATTGGTACCCTAAAACTGAACAACATTTACGTAGTCCTACTAAGGGTTCTTAAGCTTTGTAAGTTTGATGAGAATCGAATGATATACACGGAAGCTATAGCCGTTTTGAATTTCTCGAGTTACAACAACAATAACACATGATTTTGGTATTTCATGGACTTTCCATCGAATCAGTCCCTGCAGTTTTCACTTGATCTTCTTGAAATTTTATTCATTGCTGGTGACCGCATTTCTGAGAAGTTGGGTACAAAACCCTTCTGACATGAGCATAGGTCTGTTTACCCAACTTGTTTTAAAAATTCTCGTAAATTACCTCAATTCGTTGGCTACGACAACATTATCTCTACATTATTACGAAATACTTGTGATTTGTTTTCACGGTATTTCTCATCCATCTTCTCTTGTTCAAATATCGGTCCATTTGCTAAGGAGTCCTCTAAACATTGGTTCTTATTGGATGCTTCTGGGTTTGTTACAAATTCACTCGAGATCGAGCTTATAATGCAAAACGTGAGCTTCATGAAAGGTCTATCAACCTTGTCAATCAACCTTTGCCGGATTTCTCCAAAACTTTTGACTCTGTGGATCATAATCTTTCAGCTAAATAAAGAGCTTTAATCTTCTCCCTTTCCTTATATCCTGGTTTTCCACCCATGTCACTATCCGTGCATGTGTTGTTTCTGTCAACTCCTACCTCTTTTCTCCATTTCATTCAGTTTCTAGTGTCCCACAAGGACTAATTTTAGGTCCTTTACTTTTTCTTATTTTTATCAATGACCTTCCTACTTCGTTATCATCATTCTGTTTCTTATATGCAGACGAACGCAAAATATTCAGAGTTATCGAAAATAAGGAGGACTGCGTTTTATTGCAAAACGATCTTCATAAATTAGGTCGATGGTACATTTCTAACGCTTTTAACATTAATATTTCTGAATATCACCAAATGAGATCCTCTAACAATAAAAAAAACCCTTTGTTGTTTCCTCACTCTATTCTTGGAGAAGTCCTACATGAAAGTTTATACATAAAGGTTCTAGGTGTTATATTTAACGACAAACTAAAGTTTGATCATCACATAATGATGATCGTTTGTAAGGCATCACGCCTTACTGGCTTTATCCCTAGATCCTCTAATAATTTTCGCATTCCTTCTACTTCCATCCATCTATTCGTTTCCTCAGTTCGTAGTGTGTTAGAATATTCTTCGCCATTGTGGAATCCGTACCTCAAATATCTTATTGAAACTATCCATAGTAGATTCAGACGTGATTTATTTTACAGATTCTGGCTGGACTAGAAACTCTACATAGATGATCTACTAGCTTTACACATTTCTTCTTTAGAATTGCGAAGATTATTTTGAGATGACTGCTTATTTTTAGGGTTTTGTACTAAAATACAAAACCCTATTGCAATCACGACCTGTGTCCGTCTGTCCGTCTGTCCGTCTGTCCGTCCGTCCGTCCGTCCGTCCGTCCGTCCGTCTGTATGTCACAGCACTTTTTCTCCGAAACTATAGAGGCTACAGTCATGAAACTTTGTGGAAAGGTCAGAAGTTGTGACTTCTTGAAAGTTCAAGGGTGAAAAAATTTTTCGAAGGGGTTTAAGGGGGGTCTCCCCATATAGGGAGTTGACCCCTCAAAAAAAAAATTTCACCAATGGTAGTCGAGTAGGGTGTCATTGGAAAGGTCTCAATGAGATCTTCTGAAAACAGGTCTTAAAATTGCCTTATGAGTATCGAGGGGGGCAGGGGAAGGGGAAATGTACGAACTTTTCCCCCCCTCGCGATTGGACACCTTCCATCCGAAAAATCTGAAAAAAATCATGAATGTAGGCCTTAGTGAGTATAACATCAACAAATACATGAGAAGTCGAAATTCGCTCAACTTTGTTAGTAATAGTATGATTTATCGATTTTATGTTTTCTTGAATAAAATCTAAATGGTACCCTTAAATTCAATAAAGTTTAGCAAACAGATGACCATTTATAAGATTGATCTTTTCTGAAAGTTTCATAATGATCGATCAGTATTTAACGAAGTTATAGCGATTTGAATTTTCCTGTATTACTATGGAACAATGTACCCTGTATTGCTATGGAAACATATGGCTATGGAGCCATATGCGCTTTTTACCGACTTAGACACTACAGCTTTGCTAGGATATGCACGAAAGTTTCAGGAATGATAGATATCATGAGGATGACTACATACACTTGAAACAAGTCAAAGAGGCAGGAGAGAGCTCCTAGCAAAAGGGCTTTGTAACCATTCTAGGATTCGAAAAAATACGCCATGAATCGATGCTTACAGTACAGAGGAGTGGTACATGAAAAATGTGTTTTCTCCCTCGCGAATGGACATCCGTGATCTAAAAAAATCTGAAAAATTTATCAAGCGAGATATTTATGGGTATAATTTTAACAAATACCTCAGAATTAAAAAATTCTTTCAACTTAGTTAGTAATAGTATGATCCTCGAACATGACGTGTTTTATTCGTAACTGGTTACGGCATTTTGTAAGTTGAGTACAAAACCCTTCTGACATGAGCATAGGTCTGTCTACCCAACTTGTTTAAGTTGCACCATCATTTGCTTCCGGATAATATTTGCTGACTTGTCTCTCTTCATAGCTCAGTTAGGTTTAGCGCTTTCATGTCATTGTCCGCGTCCCTTTTGCGGAACATACTTTTTCTGTTGTTTAACACTTGTGTGATTACCCCGTTTACATAATAGCATGGGTTCTCTGCCTAATTATTTTCATATTTTTTTTTTAACTAATCTCAAACGTTTGATCTCAAATCTTTACTTGTTTTATATTGTTTTAAAATTTAATCTTTTGTTTGATTATTTCATCTAATCTGTAATTGGATTAACTATCTGTTGATTATGATGTTAAATAAATAAATAAACAGGTCAAGGAGTATGTAGTAGCTTATGAAACATGAAAAAATTCTCAATTTCCAAATGTCCTTGGTCTTCCTGCTTAACGTCTACTATGTACTCTGCCATTGAATGTTTTTTTTCGGGCGGTTTCCTTCCGTTCTTTCCACATAGCTCACCCATTGAAATTTTCGTAACTATACGCAAACAGATACAAGTGGCTCAACAAGTATGAGTAGTTGAAAAACTCATCGTTATAATGTAGTGGCCTATCTGTTCCTTGTTTAACTGTGCTTAAAATTTGCCAGAGCACTTGGCGTTCAAATATGTCCACTACTTTTTCGAATTTGCTTGTCAGCGGCCAATTTGTACTTTTATATAACAGCATATTCATTTGTTATACTACTGATTAACATACCAGGTTCCGTAATATAAAACTAAGAAATCGTGTCTTGTAATATACTCTGATATCTTGCAGTGATACCCAACAGAGATCTTTCATCCCTAAGCAATTTGCTAACCTGCTGACAAGTAAAACCTTGGCAGGCCTTCGAGTACATTCGAAGTTCGCACCATTGGGTTGTTGGTGTAGGTTCGGTTGAGACGGACTTCCGATTAGCGCTGGTCTGGCTCTGAGCACTTGTCCCAATAAGGGGACAAGGGCTCAGAGCCAACCCTCGCATGGCCTCCCTGCTCTGCAAAGATAACCATGGTACCAAAAAGGCGGTTACACACACGAACGGAGATAGCGGCAAAAGACCACAAATACCCAGAAAAAGAAACGAAAAATAATAACGATGACGCAACCAGCGGTTGCCGCCACGATGTCAACAATACATCGCGAGCGGTACTAACAACGACAAAAACGAAGACTAACACAACGACACTGAAGACGGACAAAAAACGGAGAATAGCAGACAGTCTGGTTCAGACTGAGATTCCTGCGGCGTTCGGGCGCAGCAAAAAAAATGATGCGAACGCCCGAGCGTCCTATTAAGGAGAAGTGGGAAACTCTGCAGGATACATCAGGTGTTCGAGCGGTGTGAAATAACATAAAGAGCACCGAAAATTCGATTGTCACTGCTGCGATCGTTACCGAAGCGACCGATGCAAGGGTCACAAATCCCGATATTGCAACGACAAATCCAGAAGCCAACGAGGAGATTACGGCACTGAAAGCAAAGAGTGACCAGACACCGCGTGAATGCACCGCCAACGTTGAAAATGTGGCGGAAGTACTGCACTCGGAAACGAAACGCGATAACCTCTCCCAAGGATGATTGCAAGGTACGGACTTGACCGAAAAGGACGCCGAACAATTCCCAAACAAGGGCAAAGTACGAATAGGGTGGGTTGTCTGTAGGATACGGCGAAGAGCGACGCCTCTTCAATGTTTCAAATGCCTTGGTTATGGTCACACCACACAAGTATGCAAAGAACTCGGTAGGAGTTCCCTATGTTACAAATGCGTAGAAATGGGACATAAAAGAAAAGAGTGTACGAAGGAGGCGCACTGTATTCTTTGCAAGGATGCTGATCCAAAACCAGATTTTGGACACGTCTTGGGATCAGAAAAATGCCGGGTGTTCCAGGAAGCCCTAGCCAAGGCAAAATCAGAGCTTTGATGACCCGCATCCTGCAGCTAAACCTAATCCGCAGTTCAACCGCCCAAAATCTGCTTGAGCAGTTTGCGAGGGACATGAAAGCCGACTTCTTGCTTCTGAGTGAGCAACACCATAATAAAAGTCCTGCATTATGGTATTCTGATGAAACTGGTACTGCCGCCATCTGGGTTCGGAACAGTGACTTTCAGGCGGAGAGTTGTGGACGGGGGGATGGTTACGTGTGGGTTCGGTGCTCAGGGATCACCTTCTTTAGTGTGTACCTAACGCCTAATGAGTCAATATCATCTTTCCAAGCTAAGCTTAATGCTTTGGAGGGCGCTGTCTCGAACGCAGAGGACAAAGTGCTCGTTGGGGGCGACGTCAACGCTAAAGCAATCGAATGGGGCATGCCTCGGACGGATCCGCGGGGAAAGAGAATCCTGGAAATGGCAGCCAGGACAGCCCTCGTTGTACTAAACACCGGGAATATGCCGACTTTCTGCCGTATTGGCTGTGAGGGAACCATACCGGACGTGACATTCGCCTCGGAGTGAGTACGGAGGATACACAACGGGAAAGTATTAGAGAACTACTCAGCCAGTGATCATCAGTGCATCCTGCTTGAGATAAGTGATGCTATCTCCGGACGTCCGTGCTCTCGGTCTTCTACAACTGGATGGAACATCGAAAGAATGGACGTCGAGAGGTTCGTCAAGGTTCTCACAGCAGGTGAGCCGCTGCAGGGAGCTTCGGAGGGGACGGAAGAACTGGCAGCTTAACACGTGGTGAACTCTTCTATGAGCATAATTACGACTGCATGCTACGCTTCTATGCCCCATCGAAGACCCCGGCACGGCAAGCCCCCAGTGTACTGGTGGTCAACTGAAAAGCAAAGGTAGTGTCAAAAGCTTCGACGTTAGGTTCAACGGGCGCGGGACCGTGACCAGGCATGCAACCAGGTGGCAGCATATAAGTCGGCCAAGAAATGCCTTCGCAAACTGATCAACAGTAGCAAGGCTCGCTGTTGGCAAGACCTAGTGGACAAGGTGAACAAGGATCCGTGGGGCCTTGGCTACAAGCTGGTCATGGGGAAACTTGGTGCCCTACGGAAGCCTTGTATACATGATGCGGAAAACATGGACGCGATAGTGCGGGGACTCCTCCCTGCTCGTCCCGTCCGTCTTGACGCTGTCCATGGTGAAACAGCAGTAGAGTGCCCACTCTTCACACAGCTGGAACTGGAGGAGGCAGTCCTCTCATTGAAAGCGAGGAAGGCTCCAGGTCCAGATGGTGTTCCAGCTGAGGTGTTGCAGGTCGTCTATCACCATTGTCCTGACTTGCTGCTCAGCATATTCAACGCTTGCCTACGGGACGGGGTTTTCCCGGTACGATGGAAGGTGGCGAGGCTCGTGCTGATCAGCAAGGGGAAGGGAAATCCCGAATCGCCGTCTGCATACCGCCCGTTATGCATGCTAGACACGGCTGGGAAAGTGCTAGAGAAACTCATCAAGGGAAGACTCACTGACGCGATTCGTGCTGCTGGGGACCTATTCTCTTCGGCAGTACGGCTTTAGAGCAGGATGTTCTAACATTGATGCGATTGCAGAGGTGGTGAACGCAATCCAAAAGGCAGAGGCACTTAATCGCACCAAGCGATGGATCGTCCTGTACGTAACACTCGACGTCAGGAATGCCTTCAACTCCGCTAGATGAATGGATATTCTGGACACGCTGGAAAACTCTTTTCAAGTTCCAGAATATCTAATGCGGCTTTTGATGAACTACCTAAAGGACCGAAGCCTGCTCTACGACACGACACAGGGCCAACGAAGGATGGAAATTACATCGGGTGTTGCCCAGGGATCTATCCTTGGTCCGAACCTGTGGAACATGTCTTACGACGGGCTACTGAGACTTGAGATGTCAGATGAGTCACGCTTGGTCGGCTATGTGGGTGATTTTGCGGCTCTGGTCGCTGCACGCACCGTTGAACAAGCGCAACTTAGGCTAGGTATGCTAATGCGCCGAGTGAGGGACTGGATAACTGCTCGCGGGCTGAGTTTAGCACTGGAAAAAACCGAAGTGGTCATCTTGACAAAAAAGAGAACCCCTAGAGTAAGGATGATCAGTATTGGAGACATACAAATCGAATTGAAGCCAGCGGTGAAGTACCTGGGGCTACTGATCGACTCGAAGATGAGTTTCTCTGAGCAAGTCAGGGCAACGGCTGAGAAGGCTACTTCGGGAATATCGGCTCTGAGTCGACTTATGGCTAACGTAGGGGGACCCAACCCATCAAGAAGACGCCTCTTGATGAGTGCTGTAGGGTCAGCGCTACCGCACGGAGCAGAGGTATGGGGCGACGCTCTCAGCAAGGAGGTCTACCGAAAACGCCTGGCACAGGTACAGAGAAGAGGAGCACTGAGAATTGCATCTTCATATCCAACAGTCTCCGACTCGGCGGTGAGAGTGATTGCAGGCGTGATACCTGTCGCCGTCCTTGCTAAAGAGCGCCGCGCTATTTACCTGCGCCAAAACCAGGATGCGAGGGAGATAGTTGTCCGCGAGAAGAGACAGCGCTCGCTCAACGATTGGCAGCATTCTTGGAGGAATGGCACGAAGGGAAGGTGGACTGCGCGCCTCATCCCGGATGTGAGACCGTGGCTAAATCGAAGGCATGGTGAGATTGACTTCTTTCTGACCCAGCTTTTGAGCGGGCACGGGTGTTTTCAGTCTTACCTGCACAAGATCGGTAAGTCACGGTCTCCCGATTGTCGGTTTTGCCCAGGTGAGGAGGACAATGCCTGTCACACATTTTTTGCGTGTACAAAATGGGTCAGGCTGCAAAGGGAACTCTACAGGGAGACGGGAGAGCTCACCCCGGATAATATAGTTGCGGTGATGCTCGAATCGGTTGACAAATGGAACCAGGTGGCTAAAATATAAAAGGACGCTGGGGGATCGCTCTTCTGGCATTTCCTCTTCCCCTCTCCCCTCCCGCTAGAAAAGGGACTCCTCAACTTGAAGGCGCCCCACGGCGTAAAAAAACGAGACCTGGCCCGAAGTAATGTGTCAAACGGTTCCAGGCTGGGTTCTCAGGTTGACAGGGGAGGTGTTTAGTGGGTATTCCAGTCGCGAATGGGAGTCCCACACTCTGTGCATAAATAGCATTCACCTCCCTACCACAAAAAAAAAACCTGCTGACAAGTGTAAGATCACAGATCTCTGTCCCTGATCCGCCACTTATCGAGCAAGGAAATTGTATTGAATTATTAGTTATTTCGTAATCTTAAATTCTCGTCTCCATGCGCCTTAGCTGCGTAGGCTTCAAGCATTGTGGGCATTTTTCTGTACGTTTTTTGTGTCGTCTTCGACAAAATTAATTCGCGGAGTTTCTGTTGGTTTCATTATGTTGTCGATTTAGCTATCGTCGCGATAAAACCATGTGTGCAAATTGTTAGTAACCAATCTCTGGCAGTAATCTAACCAATTTTTGAAGTAAGTTTGCTGTCATTTTTGACTTTGTTTATTTTATCCACGTTGTGGCAGCCGGTACCATTTAGAACACGCGTGAAGCTCCTGCAGACCTACGTAACGTGAAATCACTTCACCGCAAGACGTATTAAGCGTAGAATGTTGATAACATTACCGCCGATGAAGTGCGAGTGAACCTAGTTTATTCGGTGTTCATCCTTTCACTTTGTGCATCTTGAGAAATTTGTGAAGTCTGTCGCAATAGATGTTTCCATTAGCAAACTTCCATCAGAATCTTTTGAACTAGTGCAAAGACGAAAACATTCCTGTACAATTATTAGTTATTGAGTGCAATTCGCCGCGTTGTAAATAGTTTTTGCAGGGTTGGATAGGACGTAAGTGGCTGCCCGGAGCAACCACTGCCATCAATAGCACTTACGCTCGATCGTGAAGACATTGAAAAACTCCACTTGACGCGGTGCCAATTTGTGCAGTCAGCAAATCTGCAGCAGCAATTAAACATTTTAAGCATATTGTGCTCTGCCACGGTGCAAAGTCAATAAGGAATCGCGAAGGGTTATTGAGGAATATCGAATGTCCAACGAAAGTTTTAGGGAACAACTTGGAATAGAGAAAAGTATGAAAATTGAACGTGTTTTTGAGAGCTGGACCCGCAAATGCGTGAAAATGTTCGAAGTTAGTAGCTAAAATCTTATTTTCATTTATTTCCATAAACTTGTTGTTTAGCAGAGTCCCCGCCAAGTGAAGTTTGTGGTATCCGTGGGTATCGAATGGAAAGAGGTCTGCATTTTCATATCTCGTGTTTTATTTACAAAACTGCGAACAAGGAAGAATTACTTAACTAGCCGTTCCATTACCCGCATGACGGATAGATCCATGTGTCAACAGAATTAATTCCACCGTCATCTCTTGTTGAATGGAAAGTTTGCACTATCGAGATTTCAAGCAGTGACGAGTGTAACAAGGTGTTAATAAAGATTTTCCATTTAACATAACCAATAAAACATTCTATTCAGGGCAAAGTGCCTTTCAGTGGAACAGTCGCTGGGTCGTTCCAGCGATTGTAATGAGCACCACCTTCAAGCAGGCCGTTCCCCGCGAGCATAGGGAACGAACTTACATTCTATATGCATCCTTCGTTTGACTGTTGTAGATACACCTGATTTCGGTCATGCTACCGACAATTTTGATTCTTTCAGTGCAATCTTAGAGTATATCGATGAACAGTACGAACGATTTTTATGTGATGATACACGGTTGTTTCTATTTCATTTAATCATTTGGATATCCATTAAAGCCAATTGATGTAGAATTCATCAAAAAAATGCATTCTGAAGTGAATATAGTACCTATTATTGCCAAAGCTGATTGTTTGATGAGGAAGGAGATTCTACGTCTGAAATGTCGTATTCTGAAGGAAATCGAAGAATATGGAATTAAAATTTCTTCACTGCCTGATTGCAACAGTGATGAAGAGAAAGATTATAAGGAAAAGGTCAAGGAATTGAAAGTAGCCGTTGCCTTCACTGTATGTGGAGCAACCACATTACTCGAAGTCAAAGGAAAGAAAGTTTGTGGCAGATTATATACCCGGGGTATTGTAGAAGTAGAAAATCCTGACCATTTTGATTCCCCTTATATTAACTTATGTATAATGTTGACCACCCGCAGCTGGCTAGGAAGATTGGATTTATCATGAACTTTTTAAAGTAATAATAATGCACAAATAATCTAGACACCCTACAACTAACCCATTTAAGAAAACACGATAAATAAGAGAACGAAATTTCCTCAAACAGAAACGTAAAATCTTTTTAGATTATTTAATTACATGGTATATCGATACAATCGATGCAATTTAAATTTAATTACAGTACGTAAACAAACAAAACGGCAGAATTTCAGGTTTAAGTTAATAAAATCAATTTAAATTAATTGCGGAATTTAGAAGCATGTAAAGATTTAACTTTTGTTTGTGTATCAATTATAACATAAACACAACAGAATTAACAACCTGAACAAATATCAAGAGCACGCGAATACGGCAAGCCAAAACGAGACGAAAACAACATACTGACAAAGAGAGCATTTAATTTAATTACAAAACGAGGCCAATTTGCTCGAGCAATGAACGGCTGAGCCCGATTTGTATTTAGATGAAGCAAAAATCATTTACTAATATATCAGCACATGAAAATAAACCAACCACAACACGAGAATTTGCATGATATTTGTAGACTGTACTTTAGCTTAGTTATGTTACATTAGTTCCATACGCTCCTAGCCTTTGAATTATTAAGGAGAAACTAAATTTCAACACATTTGAACAAGGACTTGTAAAATGGCTATTAACTGTATTTCAATAATCATAAACCCTAATGATAAACACGAATTATTAATTGGACAAAATGCTCAAACATATTACGACAAAATAGGATAGTTAATTAGAGTAGCTTACAGGATAAGGATAGATGAAAATATAAATATTTTAAATGGAATCAGTTCAAAATTGCCTGATGTGATCGTTTAGTTACAACAAGTATAAACGTATTAACATAAACACCTAGAGAAAAACTAACTAACACCTAACCCTCGATAAGAATCACGCATACATTAAACAACATTGTTGTAACATTTAGGGAGAGACACATACAAAGAAGTTTAAAATTAATAATGAGACAACTAAAAGCAAGTCAGACAAGGAAAAGTATCTAATATAAATGGTCATATTTGCACAATTTTCTTTTGCGTTGCAAATTTTTAAATTATACAAGTTTCTCGTTTTTAGTTAGAAGCTCATAATATTTGTAATAGGAATCCTAATTTTATTAGCTTTAAAATGTTGAAAGTTAGAATGCCGAAGATGAAAAATAGTATGAACTGTTTAAAAAACCAAATTCTTTCCTTTTCAGTAAGCACTCGTTCTTTTTCAGAAGGAATTGACGGGGAAGGTGAGTATGCTACCAAGGGGTAGGGTTTCAATAATCCACGATTGGTCTGCTCTGTGCTGCGATACGGTATGTGGTGCCGTAGGTTAGCCTTGCGTTTTTTTATTTAGAGCGCATTGATTCAGTTTTGATTTCGAATAATTTATTTCTAGCACTACCTTGGTGAATAATCGGGAACGTGTGATTTTGATTGATGTTGTCTTTTTCTGATTTCTCTTTTTTGGACATGACGTACGGTCGGAAAGAGATGAAATTGAAGTAAAATCGAGTTGTTGAAGGTTGATTTGACACGTTATAATCCAGCATTCGAATCGGTGGCTTACAAATTTGCATTCACTCTTAGTCTGCTCGCGGAAGACTTGCGACAGAAATTCGTCTCCGAACGAGCTGGCCTACCAGTAGCCACCTCGGAGTAGGCTAAGGGTGTTCGGACTCATTGACCTGATGTGTATAGTCCGTTGACATTTCCAAGACTTCACGTCTATAACGGATGAAAGGTTGGTTTAGATTTCCTTTCGAAAACCTCAAATAAACGAGAATATGTTAAAAAATTATTACGATCTTTTTAACCACTTCTAATTATAACATCTAATGCCATTCAAAATTCACTTAGTCATCAAACTAAATAGTACAGGAAACCAATAATGATTTATTTGACTGAGCTGACAAATGTGGTCGGTTTCTAAAGTGTACCGTAAAAATATCTAAAAACGATTTTAAATCTTTACTCGGTGTTTTAATTCAACTCTGTGCAGGATTTCATTCAAGCCTTGTAAATAATATATCTAATATTTGATTCTTTATTTTCATATTATAACCAGCATCCCCGTCTTAAAATCGTGCGTATCGAAAGTGACAAGAATTTAAACTAAAAGAAATCATATATGTGAATTCCGGAGAAGCGATATAAATCAAGGCCTCATATTAAGGATCCTCAAAATGGAACTTTTACCAAGATTTAAATTTGCAAACACAAAACAAATATTTCTTACAAATCATAAACTTGCATTTTAAGGGCTTTGTACTAAAATACAAAATCCTATTGCAATCACGACCTGTGTCCGTCTGCCCGTCCGTCCGTCCGTCTGTAGGTCACAGCACTTTTTCTCCGAAACTATAGAAGCTACAGTCACGGAACTTTGTGGAAAGGTCAGAAGTGGTGACTTCTTGAATGTTTTGGGGTGGAAAATTTTTTCAAACTGGCTTAAGGGGGATCCCCCCATATAGGGAAGTGATCCTTTAAATTTTTTTTTCACCATTGGTAGTCGAATAGGGTGTCATTCAAAAGGTCTTCATGAGATCTTTTCAAAACAAGTCTTCAAATTGCCATACCAGTAACGTGGAGGGCGAGGGAAGGGGAAACGCACGAGCTGCTAGCGTACCCCCCTCGCAATTGGACACCTTTCATCCGAAAAATCTGAAATAAATCATGGATATAGGTCTTGATGGGTATAACAACAACAAATACTTGAGAAGTCGAAATTTACTCAACTTTGTCAGTAATAGTATGATTTATCAATTTTACTTTTTATTGAATAAAATCTTAATTGTACCCTTCAATTCAATAAAATTCAGTACACAGATGACAATTTATAAGATTGACCCATCCTGAAAGTTTCACAAGGAAATTATAGCGGTTTGAAGTTTCCTGTATTACTATGGAACAATATGCGCTGTATTACTTTGGAAACATATGGCTATGGAGAATATACACTTTTTACCGACTCAGACACTACAGGTTTGCAAGGATTTGGATGATAATTTCAAGAATGATAGGTATCATGAATATCTTTGAGAATTGGTCCAGCTAGTGGTATCAGTAATCGAAAAACAAAATAGTGGCTATTCTAAATGAGAAGATTGTATAATTTTGAGTTATTTTTCCCCATTTCAACGTTCAAGGTGTACGCTTTCAACACTTGATTCAATTTAATGAATGACTGAACATGAGTACCTACAATTAATATCCAGGTGAAACAAGTCGAGGAGGCAGAAGGGAGCTCCAATCAAAAGAGCTTTGTGACTATTCTAGGGTTTCAAAAACATGATTACAGTACAGGGGAGTAGGAAGTGCTTCAGTGGGGGCACAGGCGGAGAAATACACGAAAAATCTGTTCCTCCCTCGCCATTGGACACCTGAAATCTAAAAAATCTGAAAAAAATATCAAAGGCGATATTTCTGAGTATAACAATTGTAATGAATCGGCCCTACGCCACTGCCGACTATTATTCAGTCGTTGACGTTAGATGAAAAGACAGATGGCAGCAGGTGTCACTGCCAGCCAATGACCATTAGTGGGTAGCTAATACATACGCAATGCGCCACCTTATGACTTCCCATCCTACGTCAATTTTGTTTGGGAGTGTCAAAAGTGCATTCGAGCTGAGAAAGTCGACGAGATCGGTACGGCGGCAGTAACGTCGTCCTGGTCAGCATTTTATTTAATTTTTTGCTTAATTAGTCGTGTTTTAATATTTCCAGCCTGTCCTGACACGGTTAGTGAAAGTGAAACTGTAGTCTAAGAAGTTTTGCACGTCATATTGATGATCGCCCCTCAACTGGAAATCCACCGTTATATTTTGAAGCCGCGATTGGGGCTTACGTGGAGCGGTTAAGTAAAAGGAGTCGCTCATGGTGCTGCAAATCAGGAGTAGAGAGGTAGGGAAGTTGTTTTCGAGTTTCCCATCTTTAATTTGGTTTATTTGAAGTGCCTCTAACCTGGTTTTGAATGCGCCACCGCTTTCCGACGAAAGTTTACCAGCTTCAGTTGTCGGTATCTTTTCCTGGTTTAGTCACGTGTACAGTAAGTGCAACCCTTTGTGATTATATTTTTAAATAATTGTATTTCCGAACAGGCGATTGCGGGGAAATGGTAAAAGGAAGGAACAAACCATTTTTCGCTTTTGAGGTGTGGCACTACTTCTTGCTGAATGCAAACAAAAGTTTGCAGTCAGAAGAATGCAGCCACAACTGTTTGCAAGTTAACAAGTAAGTCTTACGGTGAAGAATCGGCAGTGCTCACGTCGTTAATTTAACGAAATAAGTGCCAAAGCATGATATGATTTGCATACCATCTCGCCATTAATTTCTCGCAACAAATTAAACTAGTTTTGGAAGCTGTTATCAAAAGTTAGGGTTGAAATAGTTTACTATTAATCCGAGTCTCGCTTCTAGGGTGAAAAATCTGTTAATGTATTTGCTTCTAATTTTTACCAATACCTACGCAAGCGGAAAATCGCTCCATAGAGAATATGGTGAAGACATTGTCCACAGCGCCACAATTTCTAAGCCCGCAAATATAATTTCACGGAGGAAGACTTGCAATGAAAACGCCAAAACGATTCAATCACAAATCTTGATTTTATTCAATTACACTTCAGTATTTATACACTTTTCTTTCACTTAACCTATATCTTACGCAGCTTATTTGTTTTTCTCTTTTTATTACAAGTCTAGCTTCATCATTAAAGAAAATTTTGTTTGAAAAATCGTTATCAATTCGCATATATTCTGCGTTGTGTATGGTCTTGAGGATTTAGTTCTTGAGCGAGTTGGATTTTGTACGGATAGAGATACAAATCCAAACGCAAAATCCGCCACAATGAGCCATAAGACAAGCTTAAATGTTGAGCACGTCGAGGAATCGAAAAATTCGGATCTTCCTCCACACTTTGATCAACGACAGCGATATTTTCAGCAGAAGGAATGTTGCGATAAGGCACAGGCCTTGCAATATCGATAATCGATCCAGTCTTTTCAAATTTTCTCACTGTGTTCAAAATTGTTTGCTGTGTAGATCGATTACGTCGACCGTATTTGGCTCGTAAAGCCCTAAATGTTGATACAGCAGAATCACCATTTTTATAATAAAATTTAATAATTTTAACGCAATCTCCGACTGTTAAACGATCCACATTTCTAAATGGCAAACTTTCAACTAAAAAAAAACACGCTTTGGATGACATTTAATTCTGACAGAAGTCAAATGGCAGGGTTATACTTTCCTACCACGAAATGGATAACCCTGTATATGATACCATTAGTGTATCTGTTGATAGCTTCGCATTGGCAGAAACGTGTTGCTTGCCAGATGTATTGCTATAACATACTTCAATATATTTATTTGTACGTACTTTTTTATCATTCGTATTATGCAACATAGTAAATTTCAATTTTGGTATACCGGTGATGTCGGACAAACTAGTGCAATCCCAACAATAGAGTTGATCAGGTTCTATTTTGGCGTTGGTGTATTTGTTGTTGACTTCAGTTTTCTTCTTATCATGCTACTACTAACAACTTTAGTTTGACATTTTCATCAGTGTCTGGAGGAATCATTGCTTTTAACTTGTCTAAATCTAATTCGATTCTAGATAACGCGTCCGCATTGGTATTCATGCTGCCCTTTTTATATTGTAGACTATCGTAAAGTTGTAATCAGCTAGGTCTACACGTATTCTTGTTAATTTTGAAGGAGGGTTTTTATGATTAAAATGTGAAACAAGTGGCCTACGGTCAGTAACTACTATGAATTTTCGACCGTAAAGGTAAGGTTTAAAGAAATTTATGACTCAATGGATAGCTAGTAACTCTTTCTATATGGTAGGTTTGTTGATATCATGCTTTGCTAATGATTTACTAGCGTAAGATATTGGAAAGTTGGAACCGATTTTACCTTGCGACAGACTTTTAACCGTTGAAGTGCGTGGACGTGTTTTAAATTCGCTCCACCAAACACATTGCATAATTAATAAGTGACACGCTAAAAGTGAATAGTATTAATTTAGTGGCTCTATTTATTTATAAACCAAACTTATTATCAATGTTCCATATTTTCTTCGGGTCGTTAATTACAAAATCAATTATAGTTACATTAAGGTGACCGAGTAGCGTCATAAATTTATCATCGGCGTTTTCAACCAGTGAACCAATTTCACGTAGTTTTTTTCCAGCAATTATGATTTGGTGCGTAAGCATAATCGAACGCATTTTAATTTGTGAAATATTTACGATTGATTTTATTGTTTTGTGCTAATCCTACAATTTGTGATAATTGAGTGTTTGTTTTGATATTGGATTGCATATATAGCAATTATTCAACCTTGACTTTGGCTTGCATAAGCTCGTAAAACAATTCTACGGCCTTGACTTTAAATTGCTAGGTCTGAGCTATATTACATAAACAATGAGCCATAAATGTGATCTTGCTAATTGTGTGGCTTTTGATCATACTTTTAAGTATGCAATATGCAAAAAATTTTGCAATCGAAAACTGCATGGTGCATAGATGGATGCTCCCAGGGATTGTTGTCATCTTTATTTGGAGTCACATTCCATCTGTTCGGACTGCCAAAACATTGAAGATACCCGATACCCTCATCAACGAAAAGAACCAATTAATTGCTCGCCAATGTTCCAAGTCTCGAGCAAACGATGAAAACTTCATGGAGATGGCAACCTGTTTCGATGAACTTGCTACGACGCAATCGAGCAGCAATAATAACATCACTAGAGTTCTTGAATCAGTCGACCAACGTCTTATTTTGATGAGAAACCTGGCATCAAATTCACATCTCCCAAGTACTGATATTTTGAACAAAGACAGGATGAACGAGATGCTAACACATATATTGAATAAAATGCCAGTACAACAAAATGACTCACATATTTCTGAAGTGATGGCAAAAATCGAAGGATTGGAAAAAAAGCTCACATCTTTGGAGGATAATGTAAAAAAATTTCCGGCAGCTCAAAAAATGGTTATAAATCCTGCCAGTGCTGATAAACACAAAGCTGAAAAGCAGACATTGGGTTTAAACGATGATACCCTCCACGCACATCTTCGATTCAAGTTCCAATTATTCTATCTCAAATCTTTGAAATGGGCACTTTTTGGTCCGAAGATGATTAGAACAACAGAATCAGGAAACTGGAGTCTACCAACCAAGTATCCTGGGAAATTTTTTACCTAGGGAAAGCTCTAACTAATCTCGATGCCATAGGGTTGCAACGGACTTTGGAACAAAATCTTAAAATACAAGGCTGCAAAGTGAAGGACTTGCTGCATCGGAGTAAACGTCGACGCGCTTTCAAAGTGTTTATACCTGGCAAATATGCATGGATATTTGCAAACCTGAGAGCCAAGAATTCCAAGTATGTCTGGGATTGTATGGTTTTTAGCAAATGGCAACGGACAAAAACATCAACCAACCTGGAACAACTAAGTATTTCTTCTAATATTTCTACTTATAATAAATTTAAGTTGAAAGAAGTATCGTATAGCTTGAATATCAAAAATACTAACATTAATTATCAGCGTACGCCAACTAGAATAAATCCTCATCTTAATTCTAATGTAGATGCCTATCAACCAAGCCATTACTTTCCCCTAACTTCCCAAAGAATGATATCCTGGCACATCACTCAACTGATAGCAATATTAGAAGTTTGCAACCAGAGAGCTCCAATATTTTGAGCGAAGATTCTATTATCTCTCCTTCAACCTCTGAAAACAACATAATGCCGGATAAATATCCTCATTTCGTACATGGTGGTGTACAAATTTCTTCCTTACCATCTCCTGGATCGAATTTATTTTTGAATCCACTTATACCTCCAGTAGTGAAAGCCACAATCAACTCCAGTAACGATATGGAAGGCAAATATCTCCTCTCTGGACTTAGAGATCATAAAATTTATGAAAATGTCAGACTTTTTCTGGCATACATGCACAGTGCTCCTGACACTACTTGCATTGATGGTAAAACCAAAACAATCATTCTGGTTATGATACAGCGAGAAGGCCTTCCCATAGATTGGTACCCTCCGTAGGCTTTATATCAGAAACCACGAGGAATTAGGTGTAACATCAGCACAATCTAATAAAGATCTCGAAACTTACAGGTCGCATGTAAGCTCTAATTATATATCAGCACTACAAAGATCTAGAGAGCAACATCGTAAGTTTTTTTGTCTCCAATAATGCACTTACTTCTAAGCGAACCAGACTCTTTTACCACAATTGCGGTGGTATGAAAGGAAAAACTAATGAGCTATATTTGGACACCAAATCATGCCATTTAAATGTTCTTTCCTTATCTGAAACGTGGTTGAACGAGTCTTTTCTTAATGAGGAGATTCTTGATGAAAACTGGACTATTTTGAGAGACGACAGAGATTCTCATAGCACAGGGCAATCACGTGGAGGAGGTGTCTTGATTGCAGTGCATAAGTCGTTTTTCAGTGAGTCCATAAGTACAGTTTCTAACAATTCTTACCAGCACAATATTGTCCGCATCAAAATGGCAAATGTAAACTGGTATATAGGGGCTTTTTATATCCCTCCAAGATCTACTGAAGAAGTTTACAGTTGGGCGTGTGATGTAATTTTTTCATTAGCTGCTTCCACCAATGAAGAAGACATAATTATCATCACCGGGGATTCCAACCGACTAAATCTGACATTTATGGTCAATGTTCTCAACAGTATAGACTTCAACATTACCAGCACCCTGTATGGCAATGATTTTCAGCAAGTTGCTCCGACCCCCAACCTTCATGGTAATTGGTTAGATCTCGTATTTACTAATGCATATGACGAAGTTGTAGTGAACCCAACAAGCGATGCGGAGCATTTATTTTCCAATAGCCGCCACCATTCCGCAATTTCAGGATATTGCAGAATGGGCGGTTCGAAGAGTTTTGCTTTTAAAGTTTCATAGACTTTCTGATACTCTTCTGTCCAATTGAATGTAACAATTTTCTTTAGAAGAAAATTTAAACATTTGGCTGTCTCAGCAAAATTTTGAATGAAGCGTCGGTAGTAATTACAAAAGGCTATGAATGTACGAATTTCATCTGCGTTTTTTGGCACTGGATGATTTTTGTTTGTTTCGTACTTTGATGTGTCAGTTCTGACACCTTCACTAGTGATCAAATGTCCTAGGTACACTTGTAATGAATCATGCGACGCCGCTGGTGACCACTACTAACACACTTTGCTGCTAGGTGGTTTGTCATTTCACGTTGGTTGCGACCAGTGCACATCCCACTCCGATTTTGTCGTGGGATGCCAACAGAATTTGACAGCCACATGGAAGTGAAGTGTGGAGGTAGTGGCCGCCACCCATGCGGAAGTCCCGGAGTGTGCCGATAGTTCAGGCAAATTCAACTCAACTAAATGATATGCACAACTTGGAGGTGAGCGTGAATATTCGTGGGCAGGCTAATCCAGACAGAACACCGAGCGCCGCTTCTAATACGGTTATATGCAGCCAAAGCGGTGCCAACAAGCATCTGTACCGGGGATTTCGAGGACTTCAAGCGCGAGATGAAGGCATCAGGTAGTTCAAGTAATCCGATTTATTTAATATTTGAACGAGACAGCATATTGTTTTAACTCTGACATCTATTGAAAATTCGTTCGGAACATCGGCACACGAAATTCCCGCGGTCGGACACCTGGTAGTTTTTGGACTTCCTGCTGAGTTCAATTGCTCTGAAACAAAATTACGTATCGAAAAAGGTTTTGCTACCTTTTTGTCTAAAGATTCACTTATTCAGGCACCAAAACCTTAACATAAATTCATGGCATTTAAGAATTTCGGTGAATTGAGTCATCGTCCGTTGTTAGTAGATCTCACAATTGAAGACCAATCAAGACTAAAAGTAATTTACGATTTCGCTGAAGATTTCCACGCTATCGATTTAGATTCAGCCGCGGTGTATAACATATATCTTCCTAAGCATACTCAGGGTTCGATAGTACCACATTGTAAAGTGACTCTTCCCAATTCAAGTGGCATGCAACTGCTACTTTGCTATGATAATGAGAGTGTTTATGGAACAACTAGTGGTCGTGTATCCACAAATATTGTGCTGCAGTGGGGCGAAATGCCAACGTCAGTGGCATATAATTGAAAATGGTCAAATAATGGCTGGGGCAACAAGGCAATTGAAATTCGTTCCGTTGAGACAGGACATTTAGATGACGTATTTATGCATAAGAAAGCGCAACGTTTAAAGTTCCGGGAATGGCTAATTGCTTAAAAAATTTACCAAAGTTCTAATATGGATAGTCATACCTGAGAAATGAAGTGAGAAGAAAACAGAGAAAATTTGTGAAAGCATAAAGTTCTGAACAATTTTCCGCTTCACGTACAAGCCGCGCGTACGTTGCCCAAACAATGCGTTGAAGAAGCAGGAACAAAAATATGTCCTCTTCCTATTTTGTTACATAAGCATGTTCTCATTTCATTTTTTTTTATACATACATACAAATATATACTATTATTATATAAGATGTAAATGAACGCCATTTATACACAAATACAATTTTTACAAGATACGTGAGAAATATTTAGATGAAATACGAAATTATATATACATATATATATATATATATATATATATATATATATATATATATATATATATATATATATATATATATATATATATATATATATATATATCATAAATTAATTCAAAATTCGCAAACATTAAAAGTCGTAGTCTACGGTACCAAATAAGTTTTCTAAAGAAAAACAAAATATTAGCATTAATTATATAAACCAGAAAAAGAAAGGTAAAACGCGCATAAATGTTATATTTAAATTTATAAAAACAAAGCATGATAAATTCAGATATCAGTTTTTATCACGAAATTGTTTTATGTGAAAGTATCAGTAAGCAAACAGAAACTTAATAATCTCTCTCCCTTTCTTTAGTTAATCTATATTTCGGCGTTGATTACAGTATTAGGTTAGCCTTATTGATGAAGACGAGTTAATATCAGAGTATGGTACGGAATACGGTTTCAATTCTTTTGTCGCTTACTAGTTTGTATTTTTGGAGAAATTCTATTTAGAATATATCTATATATAAAAAAAAACCCAAAAATCTTTAAAAGTAAAGTATTACCGATTAGATTTTACATCTAATCCTTTTCTTCATTTAATTGAATTGATCGATTTTCTAAGCTTTGTTTAAATGATTCTACTATAAAAATGACAAAGAGAGAGGGAAGTGTAACGAAGAAAATGATTAAGCCATTTTTCTGACATTATTTTGTCGTATCATCACCAATTATTACGTAAATGAAAATATTTTTTTGTAAATTTGAATTTTTATCGATAAACATACAAATTTAATCGTAAAATAGAAATTTAATGCTGAGTGTTTATTATCTATTGTTTAAGATAAATTTGATTTAATGCATATATTCATATGATTTCTAAAATTATCATTTTAATTATGTTTTTGTTAATTTCTTGTAGTAGTTTCCTTGAAATTATTCACATTTAATACAAGACACTGCGGTGTAGACTATGTCATCTATGAAAGTTTTTTTATATATGTCTTACATTGATATTGAATTGTAAATAGAGGGTTAGCATTACTTTTATAAAAGCAAATATTGTACTGAAGAAAAATGTGCTTAATATTGAGGTATCATCTAGCATGAAGTACATCAGTATGGTAAAAAGGTGACAAGCCTTGTTTAAGCAGCATTATATTAATTACACAATAGATAACTCAATAAGAATTAGCTTGATTAATTTGAGATAAAGTAAATATGAAAGGAAAAAGAATAAAACCATGAATTGCTTAACTCTAATAACGACCTTCCTTTCCAGTGGTTCTTCTTTTCAGCGGGAAATGAGGTGCAGGGTAGGTATGCCGTCGCGAGGGTAGGGTTTGAGAAAATCTGCTGAGGTCGGTTTCGCGTCGCGCGCGGTACGTGGTACTTTTGTTGTTTTGCCTTTTTATTAACGTAGCTTTTGTCGGGTTGGGTTAACGTAGTATACTTTTCGGTACCGCGTCGGAAATTCGGGAACGCGAAGTAAAAATTAGATTTTTGTTCTTGACTGGTTGATGAAGAAATACGGAGTAACGTAAAATTAGGTTTCCTCTCCGTATGGTTTTGTTTTGGTGACGCGTCTGAAAACGGGCATGTATTGGTGGCTGAAGATTGTAAATGAGCGTAATCCATTCGGAGACCCGCGACCGAAATCCTCTCCGAACTAGCTGGCCGACAAGCAGCCACCGCGTGAATGGATTACGGTGCACGGATTGGTTGACCGGTGGGTACCATCCGTTGGCACTACTCAGACTTAACGTCTAGAACCGATGAGAGGTCGGTTCCTCGTTCGGATCAAGACATAAAAATCATTACACACTACTCCCGATCTTAAAAATTGACACTTTGATGGATTTAATTTTAGATTATATTTACGTAATTTATTCAATACCTTTTGTGGTGGTGGTGTTTAATGCTGCAACCGAATACTATTATGTCGTCAACATAAAGAAAAGCCTCACGACTCAAACCACCAAGTGCAATAGTTACTAAGTGCAATAGTTAACATTCGTTGGAAACTATTGGACGAAATTTTAAAACCAAAAGGTAATCTTTTAAATTGGTAATGACCATCGTTTGTTGAAAATGCTGTTAATAGTCTAGAGTCTTTTCAAGTTCAATTTGGAGAAAAGAACAGGTCATATTTAGAGTGAAAAAGGTTGTCCGAAACGTCTTCAAGTCTAGTTAGAGGGAATTTATCATTAACGACTTTATCATTGAGTTTTCGGAAATCGACTACCAATCGCCATTTCTGTTCTCCACAATTCGCCTTCTTTGGGACTATCAAAAGTGGTGTGATTTGTAGGGACTAACAGATGTTTCGATAATGTCGTTAGATTGTAGGTCTATTACTTGCTGCTTAATTTCGTCGTTTTGGGCTTGTCGTAATCTATAATTTTTAATATAAACTGGGTGTATTGTTTGTAAACGTTGTTTATAAAAATTATTCATAGTCAATTTTTCTCCTTCTAGATGGAACACATCTTGGAATTCATCAATTATTTTCAACAAACTGCTCATAGATGACTTATCCAAATTACCTTTATTTATTGTTTCTAGCATTCTTTTAAGATGTTCTTCATTAGACATATGATTCGCTTGCATCATATGGTCGTATATCTGTATAGATAGAACATCATAATTTTTCAAAGGTTCAACTTATGCCTTGAATTCTTTTATGACAATGTCGTTGTCTGTGGTGCTCAAAATTTTCACATGTTGGATTCCTTTTGCTGGTCTGACAGAATTTCCAATGAAAATATCCTTTTGAATTTCCGAATCCAACAGAATGCAGTCTTCGTCCAGCGTCAAGTTTACTGGGACAATTGCTTCTGTTCTAGCGGATACGTTAATTTGATAACTGTTGGGTCTTTTTGTACTCATAGTGTAATGATTTTTTTACTTTTTAGTCCTTATATCGCAAAATATTTTCATGGTCTTGGGCTAACGCTTTATAAATATCAAATAATCGTTAAAACGATAAATTGAACGTACGCAAATGCTTAAAACGCACAAAACAGACGCTGGAATACAGAGGAATTTAAAAAGAAAATTTCATGGTTGGTCTCCTCCAAATTCAATACAAAATGCAAAAAGAAATATGAAATATTCTAAACTTTCCGAAAGTATCACCATGAAAATATCTAATTTTCGAAATAAGCTATTTTTGCAGCCTGACCCTATCCATGGTTCTTATAGAAACTATTTGCTAAGATCGAGACTAGTCAAGTCTGTATAAAAGTAAGTCAAAATATTGTTTGGTTTTATTCATATGCCATTTAGTTATTTTCGCCTAATATTGATTTATTTGAACTAGTGCCCGTATGAATAAGGAGAGAATAATTAAACATGAAATGACTGTTCACCGCTCAACTATCCTAAAGAATTGGATTTATTTACAATGATATCCCCCCATAGGCCTCTTCCGAAGAAACTTATTGCAACCAACGCTTGAAAACGTTATAAGGTGTGCATGCATAAGATTATAACTTCTTATGGACCTAAAAATTAATCATTGACCACCCATGTAGTATACGGGGTGCAGAAATATTTTCGCATTTTTCGCTCAAACCTACCTAACATACATGTGTATCTGACTTGTTTTGTTTGAAGGATCATACGACTAATCAATTTATTTTAAATTAAGTTTACAGAAAAATCTGGCTATCAGAAATAACGTACAATTTTGGTCATTTAAAGTAGTGAGTTTTTGTCGGTAATCGATTGGCAGCAAAGGGATTTCGATGATTTTTGTGAGGCTTCAAACTTATCTTCAACACGAAATATCCCAAGTCGTTGGAAACCTATCTCAATTAATTCAACTTGAAGTGTTTATATCATATATGTCTTCTATTTAAATTTTATCGAGATCCCAATGTTCTAGCCAGTCAATTTTCTGACTAGGCTCAATAATTATAAGTAGTAGTCTGTGGGTTTTGGTAAGTCTTATTAAGAATCAGTTTGTCCGTCGCACTCTTCGCATTGTTCAGTCTACGAGGCTTAGTTTAAATTGTTCAGCCAATGTTTAAATATCTATTCCTAACCACTAATACGAGGCAGTAATGATTTATTTAATTTGGTTTGGGCACCTTTCAACAGATATTTTATACACGAATGATCTAAACTTGATAGTTGGCCAACGTTCCTACCTGTGTTGGGAGCATGCGCTAAGAAACTTTCAGCTTTTATGAAATAAGGAACGTCTGACGCCCACGGGCTCTTAGTCTTTAAGCAAAAATAAACAAGATTCCGGCTGACATAATTTCTAGGTATTAACGACGTAACAGGACGGATCTGTTTAGTGAATTTTTCATAAATTATAAGTAGATACTTTAATGACAAGTGCAAATGCACATATGAATAAAATGAGATACAGTATAAAATTGCTTTGTAACGTAGTGGATATCGTATGTTTTGAAGAAATATTTGATTAAAGTCTTCATAAATAATTCAAAATTCCAGCACATATTTACGTGAAAATTAACAAATATTTAAATTATGTTGCATGCGTCCTATAGACAAATTACGTATGTTTTAATCATTTTGATCGTTAACCATAAAGTATCCTTTCCGTTTTGACTTAAATGCTAAAATAATCCTTTTTTTTTATCATAATTGCTATGACATATCTTATCCTAAATATATACATTTCCCTTTAAACCCAGCAAACATTCATTTCTACTAGTCTTAAATTAAATTAACTTCCCCTGATATAATTTTCACTAATATTATTTCCTTGCGTCTCAAAATTAATGTCATCAATAATTTTATAAATTTCTTCTTCTAACCTGATCTATCCTCAATGAATTTCTACATTTTCGTATTCTAACCTCGCCTCGAAATCGTTGTTAACTGGCATCTCGAATTTTCGAATATATATGAGCAGTCACGTAGCATCTATAGACTATGATGAGTTTGAGCCTCTTTGTTGGTTCTATGCGCATCGTGATGATTTCGTTCGTTTGAATTTGTGATATCAATAACGGTCAACACTTTCAGTTTTAAAAATTTCTACGGCACCATCAAAGCAGGAGGAGATGATACATGCAGTTCTTCATGCAGCAAATTTAAGTCCATCAGAAGATTCGGCTCTGCTTTGATCGTCTGTATGTGCACTCTAGACGTATCTTGTTTGGGCATAAGGTTAACTATCGGTTTTAGATGCACCTCCCGCTGTACCACCACTACCACGCTTTCTCCTTTATTTTTCTGTTAAGAAAATTATTACTCGACAAATGAAAAACAATTCAATTACTCCTTACCCACTGTTAGTTCATATTTTCGTCCCTTTTGAATCCTAAGACTGTGAGGGGATAACGAAAAATACAGTATTTTCCTCCCGCGTGTTTTCTCCCTCGTTGCGTCGGACTGTCAATCTGAACCTCCGACAAAACAGATGTGGACTGGGAGTGGTCGCAACTGACGCGGAATGGAACGCCACATGGCGGCAATGTGCAGTTTTATTGGTCGCCAGTGGCATAGTGTTTTGGTGGCAACGGTGGGGGGGCATTACCAGATGGATATGCCTCGAAATGTATAGGTGTTTGATTAATATTACGTTTCAAATATTTATATCCACAGATCTAAATATTTGGAAAGAAGAAAAAAAAAATATTTTCTGCGCAACGATATCCGCACGAAAGATGAAGTCCGCTTGCACTTCGAGGTCATACCCATCTGGCCGGGTGCAAGGGTTCGGGATCGGAATCACTTCGAGTCCCGGGCGTAGGCGTCACATTACAATAGGTAAGACGACTTCATCATCCTTGATATTAAACAGGGTTGTGTATGTTTCATAGTCAATTGTAGACATATATTTGACTCATATGTCCCTTCCTATGATACCATCCGTGGTTATTGGGAAGTTCTCGGTTACGATATGAAATGAGTTTGTTAATATGTTTTCTCCTATCTGTAAATCTAAATCTAGAGTTCCTAATGAGCTAGTAACCTCTTTGGTTATGCCGAAAAGTTTTATTTTACTATCCGATCTTATTTCATACTCTACTTCATTATATATATTATTCTTGCATATGGATATATCTGCTCCTGCGTCTACCAAAAATTTTAATTTATTGCCTGCATTATGGCAATTGATTTCTATAAAATTTGTGCAGGTGTTAGATATTCTGTATATTTTAGTTCTTTACTGGGAGGTTGCCTCGCATATCCTCGCAGGTTTCCTGCAAGTTTCCCAGGTCGGATACAACGTTAACGAACATTCTATTGTTTTGGTTCTGGTTGTTCCTATTTTGATTATACCTGTTGTTGATATTTCTCCTATAGTTGCCATTATTCCTGTAGTATGAATTTCTACCGCCGTAGTTTTGACGATTATCATTATTTTTCTTTTTATCTCGATTATTTCTATTGGTATTGTTACTTCTATTTCTATCTTTATTGTATCTTTTGTTTCTGTTATTTTTATTATTGTTTCTGTCATTATTATTATATCTGCTGTTTTTTTTTGTCATTTCTGTTGTTATTGTTTCTTTTCTTTTTGTTGTTATTGTCAACATTCATCACAGAGGCTGTTTGAGGTTCTGAGTTTTCTAATTCTAGAGCCAAAGAGACAGCTACTCCAAAGTTTTTGGGTCTAGTAGCGAAAATCGTGCTCCTTAATTGGTCGTTCAGACCATTTTTGAATATCGTTAGAGCATAGCTATCATTGAAGTTGGTTATTAATTTCTTTTCAGTGGCTGATTTAACTCGCAAATCAAAGATGTGATTTTGTCTTTATAAGCTGTGACACTGGATTTCTTCTGTGTCGTGTTACCAAGTTTTGTATGTAAATAAGTGAGTGTTTTGTTACTTTTGAATTTTGTTAGCAGAACATTTTTGAGTGTTGCGAAATTATATATATCGCTATTATTGATAGAAAGTTTTATGGTTGCACTAAGTTTGATATTTTTTACAAAATCTATAAGTAAAGATTTGCTGGTTGGAGATAATGTAGAGTCGAGTAGTTTTATAGTTTTTAGAAATGATTCCAACTTTTTATATTTCCCTTCGAAAGTTGGGATAATTTTGAATGCGGTCACAATTGAAAACTCGGCCATTGTTAATTTTTCTTCCAGAATAGGTAAACTTTCTTCGAGTTCTTCTTGCATACTAGTATCGGTTTGAATGTCTTCTTCGGTGTATCCTTGTCTTACTAACTGTAGCCAAAGTTCTCCTTCAAGTATGGCTGCTTCGGCTCTAAACTTAAGTTTTAAGTCTAAAGCTTCCGAATCGCTCTCTAAAAGGTCATTTAATAGAACTTTGAATTCTTCCTTTTGCTTTTTAAGTAAATGCAACTACGGAGGCATATAAATTCTTTGGGCTTTTTCTTAAATTTTTCAAATTTCTTCATTGTCGTCTACGATATTCTTCAACCAGTCCATGAGAAGTGAACTGAAAACATTGCATTGATGTTTATGCAAAAATTCCAAATATTTATTGAGAAAGTAGCAAGACTTTGTACATTATATTAAAAAGGTAGTAATTTTTCAATATCAATAGTTCTATTTGCACGTTTGATAACGTATTTCTTATTGTATTGATCATATGCGTAAAATATAACTAACCCTATGATGAAGTATTGTTGGTTGTCGAGCATTTGTTCCCTATCGTTGAAATGAAGGTGATTTCAATGCGAACAGCTGTTGTAATATCTTTTTTGATTCCCCGTGAATTATTCTTATCACCTTGTGTAGTTCCGCTCGTGCTTGTTTTAGGCCTCCTCTTTTCTTTCTACGAGCAGGAATTCTAGTTAAGTCCTCCGTTTTCTTCTTGAATTGATTTACGTTTCTCGGTTGAGGTTCCGCTACGGTTTTTGTAGGGTAATATATTGGTATCCCGCTACAGTTTTGTATTTTGGGAGAAAACTCCTCTGTTGATTTAGCTTGCAGCACTTCCTCAGCTAATAAAAATAGCTTATCCAAGCGTTGATTCATCTCCACGTCAATATCTAAAATATCTTCATCTTCCGAATCCTTTCCAAATAATTAAGTTTAGCAGGATCGCCATGAAATGTTATGAAATGTTATAGATTTTAAATGTTATAAATGTTATAGATTTCTCCTATGAATTGTTATAGCAGGGTCGCCATGAAATGGTTTCTTGTTATACGGGTTTCGTTACTATGCAAGCGGAGAGTTGCTCCGCAGAGAATATGGCGAGGACATTGTCCAAAATGGCGCAATTTCTAAGCCCGCAAATATAACTTCGCGGAGGGAAGACTTGCAATGAAAATGCTAAGCCTATTCAATCACAAATCTTGATTTTATTCAATCACACTTCGGTATTTATACACTTTTCTTTGACTTAACCTGTGTCTTACGCAGTTTATTTGTTTTTCCCTTTTTTTCACAAGTGTAAGCAAAAATTCGTAATTTGACATAATTCTACCTATGCTTTCCATTAAATTGATTTTATTGCCTCATGAACAAAAACCCACGCGTCTCGATATTACCAGAGTCCTTTTATTTCGTTCGATGGATAGATGCCAATTTTCC
>OZ017739.1:234905132-234977632 GCA_963969285.1 Odontomyia ornata | reverse complement strand
TTTTTTTATTATTTAGCTTTTTTTGCCAGCAGTTTCCACGTAAAATTTCACTATTGTGCACTTTAAAACTGTTTAAAAGTTCTCATTTTCAAAATTTTCTTTCTCACTTCTGACACCACTGTCGCGTGTTACGGCTCACGGCCAATAACCCTGGAAAGTGAAAGTCTTTTAAATTAAGTTAAAAGAGTTTATTTACTAAGAATGCACAATAATTAATTTCATTATTTTACAAACCGAACTTTAATTTACTCTTCACTTGTACTTTTAATTTATGTTTCATTTACCTTCAAATCACGATAACTTTAACTTTTCTATCAATCAATATCGCCTTCACTTTGTAAAGACTCGGGCGACGCTGCTGGGTGACCACTGCCGACACACCTTGCTGCTATGTGGCTTGTCATCCCATGGTGGTTGTGACGTTTGCACATCCCACGTGAATTTTGTCGTGGGATGTCAAATGAAAGTTGACAGCCACATGGCAGTGGAGTTGGGAAATGTGTCGCTCGCTCTCTGTCGCGGTTGCCTCAGTCGTCGCGAAAAAAGAAATTCCTTGCGAGATGTGCCACTGTTCGGGTTGACCATTTTATTTTAATTTATTCCCTCCGAACAAGCAAATCCCTGACGTGTTTTATGTGTATACTCCGTGGACGCGGCAATTCAACGAAGCACCACATATGGTAAATGGTGACACCTTCATAAGAGATCGATTGCCAGCTCTGAGGTTGGGTGATCGTCATATTGATCGTGGGTTGGATGCGCTATCCCTGAATGGTGGCATCTACGACAGGATTGGAAATCAAATGGAATTTCAAATACCTGCAACTTTCCGTAAGTTTTGAAATAATGCAAAAACCCACCAAAATATTCATAGATTAATGAAACTAAACAAAATTTTATACACACAGAACAACACTGGGCGGCGGAACAGTATCCTGGATGGTTGCAGCGCTCGCGCAGCACAATCAAAACTCGTCGCACTACGAACAAACCCCATCATCAACACAAATTCATCGCGAAATTCTCTCCGATCTAGCTGGCCGACAAGCAGCCACCGCGAAAATGGATTACGGTGCACGGATTGGTTGACCGGTTGGTACCATCCGTTGGCACTACTCAGACTTAACGTCTAGAACCGATGAGAGGTTGATTCCTCGTTCGGATCAAGACTTTAAAATCATTACAACTTCGCCCTCTACTCTTATCGCGGGTTTACTATAACCCCCATTTATTCAGCTCGGCTTCATATAGGGTCTCTAGTCAATCAATTCATTTCTCGTTTATTTGCGAATATTCTGATGAGGACTACCTGGGTTACTCGAGTAATTCTGAATAGATGCAGTGACGTCACTTGTTAAATATATATATATATATATATATATATATATATATATATATATATATATATATATATATATATATGTATATATATATATATATGTATATTAATTCTGCATATATGTGTATTGTAACATTCGATTGATACTGTCGCAATTATTTTCGCAACTGTTAATAACATCATGATCAACATTGATTGAAAAGAAGCAAGCAAGAAAAGTTAACGAAAGACGTTAAAGGCGAGTACTCAAAAGCGCAAGAATGGTCCAAGTAGGTCCATGATTTATACCTAAAAGTAAACAAGGAAATTTTTTTTCGCGACGACTGAGGCAACCGCGACAGAGAGCGAGCGACACATTTCCCAACTCCACTGCCATGTGGCTGTCAACTTTCATTTGACATCCCACGATAAAATTCACGTGGGATGTGCAAACGTCACAACCACCATGGGATGACAAGCCACATAGCAGCAAGGTGTGTCGACAGTGGTCACCCAGCGGCGTCGCCCGATTCTTTACAAAGTGAAGGCGATATTGATTGATAGAAAAGTTAAAGTTATCGTGATTTGAAGGTAAATGAAATATAAAGTAAAAGTACAAGTGAAGAGTAAATTGAAATTCGGTTTGTAAAACAATGAAATTAATTATTGTGCATTCTTAGTAAATAAACTCTTTTAACTTAATTTAAAAGACTTTCACTTTCCAGGGTTATTGGCCGTGAGCCGTAACACGCGACAGTGGTGTCAGAAGTGAGAAAGAAAATTTTGAAAATGAGAACTTTTAAACAGTTTTAAAGTGCACAATAGTGAAATTTTACGTGGAAACTGCTGGCAAAAAAGGCTAAATAATAAAAAAATCCCCGTTGGCAGCACCAGCCGGAAAGGTAAATTTCTCGTATGTAGCGTAAAGTTTCGAAAAAGAATTTGGCTTGCCTACTACTAAACTTCTTACTGCAATTTTCGTAGTACCACATGGGTATTTATTAACATAAAAAAAATCTGGCTACGTTCGTTTTTAAGAGACCTTTTATCGGGGCGCAAATATTTTGCTAATTAAATTGAGTTGCACGCGTATGGATTACATATTGAAAATCGGCGGATCATAAATTGTTGTAAACATATAAATACCGGTTTCGCACTTCTCGCATTTGCTGTTTACACAGTTCACAGTGGTAACCACACAAAGGCTTAAATAGCTCGAATAGTTAATTTCAAAAGATTTCCATAAAAGTTTAATCAGCACTTGCATTGCCATTAATATATACATTTTCATTTTTTTCTGAACTATGAGGGCCGTCATTTCGATTTTTATTAAAATCGGCTGCTAAAAATATTAAGCTGTAAATTTTTGACTTTTTTTTATTTGTCATTCGATTTGCATAATTAAATTAAATTAACTTGCCTTAATAACTTATAATTTCAAGTTTCAACGGAATCTGTTGAGAAACTTGGCTGCTAGAGGGCTACAGAAATAAAAAAAAATTGTATGCCACCCCCCTGTATGGGGAGACCCGCCTGTATGGGGAGACCCCCCTTAAATACCTTAAAATATTTTCTTGCACTACAAATTTCAAGAGGCACCACTTTTGACCTACGTAGAAAATTTCCTCATTCTAGCTCATGTGGTTTGCGAGAAAACTTGTTATGACGCACGAACAAACGGGAGGACGCATGGACAGACAGACAAGTCGCGGTTTTATAATTTTTTAGGGTATTGTTAAAATTTTTTTACAATATCTTAAAAATGATCTGGTTTATAAGTTCTTTCAAGTTAAGTCATTTAAAGCGTTTCCATGAAAAATATTCATTATTTCAGTTGGCACTAAAATAGCGAATTGCGCTTGCCTTCAGACCTTTGGGGGCCGCCATTTTGAATGCATGCATTTGATTTTGGATTATTTTAAATCTTTGTATGCTAGGACCTCATCAATCAATGTACTATCTCGTTCAAATAGGAGTTTCACTCTAGACAGGGGAAAATAGTTCAATTTTTAAAGAAAATGGCAGCTAAAAATATTAGGCTTTAAATTTTCGACTTTTTTATTTTTCATTCAATTTTAATAATTTTCTGCATAATACAGGAACATAGTACAGAGATTCATAATCTCAACGTTCATCAAAATCCGTTGGAAAATGTGACCACTAGAGGGCCACAAAAACATGAAAAAAACGCATATTTAAACGGCCGCCATTTTGAAACTTGCACATGCATGATCACCAAAATATCAAAGACTGTAGGCCTAAGCAATGTCTATGTTGAAACCAAGTTTCGTATATGTCGGATCAAAATTGCGACTTTTAAAAGCCTTTGAAATGTTGACCTTCACCTGGCCGCCATTTTGTTTTTTGCAACCTGACCTCCAGTTTTTTCACGTAATTCTTTAGGTACTTATAATTTCTATCCAACTGCCGAATTCCATGAAAATCTGTTGAAACCTTTGCCCACTATTACAACAACAAAATTTTGCACGTTTTTCGACCTTTGAGCGGCCGCCGTTTTGTTTCTGCCGTACCGACTTTGGATTTCTTATTGTGAGATTCATCACATACATCAGTGAACTTTTATACCAAATTTCATCCAAATCGGAGCTATACTTTGGTCAGAACAGAAATCACGATTTTTCGTCTAAAATGGCCGCCATTTTGTTTTTGCTCAGCCGATATGGCTGGTTCACGAATTTAACCGAGATAATTACCCAATACACCTTTCCTGAAAATTTGGTGAAAATCGAAGCAAAATTGCAACCTCTAGCGTGGTCACTAATTTCGTTATATCCCATAAGCTCGTATATATATATATATATATATATATATATATATATATATATATATATATATATATATCTATATATATATATATATATATATTTATATATATATATATATATATATATATATATATATATATATATATATAGATATATATATATATAGAATATATATATATATATATATATATATATATATATATATATATATATATATATATATAGAATATATATATATATATAAAGATATATATATATATATATATATATATATATATATATATATATATATATATATATATATATATATATATATATATATATATATATATATATATATATATATATATATGATGCTCTCCGCAATAGATAAATTTCTCTCGAGAAATTTACCTAAAATGCCACAAAGCGAAAGGTGGTTATCTGGACTTAGGAGAGCTCTCAGATGCGGAAAAAGGCGGAGAAGGTGGAGAAGCAGAACCAGCAAAATCAAATAAATCAGAAAATTTGCTGATAAAAATGTTGATGCTGATGCAGCAAGAGCTGTGACAATGGTCATCCAGTTTACCTGTGAAGCTAAATGAACAATCAGCGTAGCAAAATGAACAATCCACGAAGCTAGACCAACAGGCAATCGAAAACAAGGCGGATTTGCAAAAACAGTCAACTGATTTGAGGGAAGATTTGCAAAAAATGTCAACTGAAATAAAAGCGGAGCTCGGTAAACAGACCAAAAAAATTAAATGCGTCGAGAAAAATGTTTAATTGGTCGAGGAGAAGGTCAGCCACGTCAAGGAGAGAATCAACCATGAGATGGAAAAAATTAAAAAGAAATTGAAAGCAGTGAAAGCACTAGTAACTACCTCACCAGACCCGCTTATAACTGCAGCGCAACACGCATTCAGAAATGTGAGGACGCCAATATTCACCGGCAAACGTTCTGGAGTATTTTCGAAACCCAGTTCGAAGCCGCCACCAGGACAAATCACTGGAATAAGCCGGGACGAGCAACCGCAGTAATTCTTGCTCTAAGAAGCCCAGCTGCCGAGCTTTTCCAGACTATCCCCGTTGAGTTGCACTCAAACTCGGCTACTGTAATGAATGCCCTTGACATGTGTTACAGAGACGATCACCTGAAGCAGATTTATAAGTCACACCAACGGCATCAGATGCAGAATTCTAGCAAAACCCTACAACAGCTAGCTCAAGGCATTGAGCGACTTGCACCTTTGGCTTACCCAGCTTATGACCCGGAACATCGAGATGACGCAGCAACAGAAGCATTCATCAACGCATTAAAGGACCAGGAATTAATACAAGCCATGCGTTTAGCTCAAAAGCAAACGGTTAAGCATTATTGGCTTATAGTCTGAACTTAGAGGCAGTGAAAAACATGACTCAAACCACTGCCCGGACTGGCGAAGTAGTGACAAACGAGTGCAAGTGTGAGCACGTGGACTTGAGCGATAGCCACAGGAAAAAAGTGTCCCTAGATACTGGAATTATAGAGAGATAGGACACCTGCAAAAAGACTGCAAAATGCAAAGAACACCAAGCTATTGTCAAGGGTGTGCAGCTAGGAGGAAACCCAGACCGGGACAGGAGCCCAAAATGGAAGCCCTTCAAACTGAGGGGTCTGGAAACATGTAAGAGCCAATTTTATGGAGCAGAGGTTGGTTAGGAGGATTGACCTCTCATACATTACCATCACTGTGTCAAGACGACATTCTAGAGAAGCAGACTTATGTCTCCTGGGTCAATTTGACGTAAAACATTCCACCACAACAATCGATACTGGTGCAACCCGATCGATTATCCGACCAGATCTAGTGAGGCAACAACTTCTTCACGAGGGCAGGATTGTCCCACTGCAGACAGCTAAGGGAGAATCTTCACCTGTCCATGGAGAGGTCAATCTCTACATACAGCTGGGAGACCTTGCGTTCTGACATAGTATTTTGGTTGCGAACATTATGGATGACTGCATTCTCGGAATGAATTTTCTGTGACCACGTGGAATCACGTTGGATTTTGGCAAACGGGTATTGAAATTGCAGAAACTCAAAGTATTGATGGAGGATACAAGTGTCCAAATTCCCAAGATGAATGTGGTAGTATGTGCCAACACTGATGTACCAAAATCTTCCGAAAGCATTGTATGGGCCAAGCTTGATGGTGATTCTGGAGCCCACCGATCTCATCTGAACGAGCCAACCAAGACGTTAGCATAGCGCAGTTTGATTGTAGAACAAAGCCTTGTGAGGTCTGTGAGGAACGGATACGCGCTGGTTAGAGTCCTTGACACCACCGACTCAACCACAACCATCAAAGCGGGAGAAGTCATCGGCAGCTGCCAGCTCGTTTCCACCATCACCTCTTTGGAAGCTTCTCACGACCATCATTGGAAAAAGAAGCAAGACACAGACAAAGCCCAGGAATTTACTTCTGCAAGATTGAAGCAGACCAAATTGTCAGTGCAGCTATTCAAGCAAGCCTCTGATCTGGGCACCAAGTACAGTGACATCTTCTGAACAAGCGCGGATGACCAAGGCCGAGAGGGTATGGTAACTCATGTCATAGTTACACAGGCAGCCAAGCTGATTTGACGAGCTCCGAGACGTCTTTCTATAGCCAAACAAGCAGAAATTAGTGCACTGATCTCAAAAATAAAAAAGGAAGGTGTTATGGAGCCTTCTGTCAGTCCATGGGCTGCG
The DNA here is from genome assembly GCA_963969285.1 of Odontomyia ornata. NCBI lineage: Eukaryota > Metazoa > Arthropoda > Insecta > Diptera > Stratiomyidae > Odontomyia > Odontomyia ornata. The sequence continues at coordinate 234,970,814 of OZ017739.1, read as the reverse complement.
CCAGTAATTCTAATAAAGAAAAAGGATGGTAGCACTCGTTTTTGTGTCGACTATAGGCAGTTTAACGACGTCACTAAAAAAGATAGTTACCCGCTGTATGGACACTTTAGCCGACGCCAAATCGTTTTCTACACTTGATCTCAAGAGTGGCTACTCTCAGGTAGAAATTGACAAAAAAGACCGAGAGAAGACCGCATTTTCAGTTGAGGGCCAGATTGTAGCAATTTGTGGTGATGCCATTTGGGCTTCGCAATGCTCCAGCCATCTTCGAACGCCTGATGGAATACGTGCTACGATGTCCAACCTGGAATACCTACTTGGGGTACCTAGATGACATCATTGTTATCGGGAGAACGTTCGAAGAGCATGTGCGGAGCTTAGAAAAGGTTTTCTCACGATTGCGACCGGTGAATCTGGAACTTATTTCTAATAAGTGTACCGTTTGTGCAGCTGTAGCAAAATACCTGGGACACGCTATATCAGCAGAAGGGGTCAAAACAGACCCTGAGAAAATGTAAGCCGTGAAAAGCTGGCCAACACCAAACAACAAGCACCAACTACGTAGTTTTCTGGGTTTGGTGAACTACTTTCGAAGACTCGTCAAAGACTTTGTCAAAATAGCTAAGTGTCTCAATCAGCTAACCGAGAAAAGTTGTCCGTTTGTTTAGAATGCACAATGCCGGGCAGACTTTGAGACCTTGAAAGAGAAACTCTATAGATCACCCGTACTGGCATATCCGAAACCCGGGAGAATCTTTGTAGTTGACACCGATGCGAGCAACGGCAAGATTGGGGCTGTAATCTCCCAGCAGATCGATGGCAAAGAAAGAGTCCTCTCGTATTACAGTGGAGTTCTCTCAAAAAGTGAGAGGAACTACTGCGGAATATGGGAGGAGCTGTTGGCTTTAATAGAGGCCACCAAGCAATTCCCCAAGTACTCATATGGCGAGAAATTCGTTCCTCAAACAGACCATGGATCGCCGAGATGGCTGATTAACTTCAAAAACCCCGAGGGACAAGTTTCGAAATGGATCGAAAGATTACAATCATACGACTACAAAATAGTTCATCGGAAGGGCGGAGTTCATGGAAATGCTGACGCCTTATCTCGTTGTCCATGTCCAGCTAAGTGCAAGCTTTGCCATCGGATTGAAGAGGAGGAGCCGACTGTTGATCTACGAGTGATAATGGCCGAATTCGATGAAGTTTGGTCATTGGAGGAGAACCGAAATGCCCAGCTAGCCAATGAAGAAATCGGACCATTACTCGTATGGAAGGAGACAGCTGGGCGAACTGAGTGGAAGGACGTTACGATGCATGGTGCCACTCTGAAAAGTTATTGGGCACAATGGAACTCCCTTCAGGTGGAGGGTGGCGTACTCAAGTAGAAATGGGAAATTGTGAATGGTAGCTCCTGTAAGATGCTAACTATACTTCGCCAGAGCCGAATCCGCGATGTGGTTAAGGAAATGCACGAAGGATCCTCAGAGGCCACCTTGGTGCTAGCAAGCCCTTAGCGGAATTGCGGGAAAGGTTTTACTGGCTCACCGCTCGAAAAAACGTTGAGGACTGTTATCGTAGGTGCAAAATATGCGCCTCTACCAAAGGTCTGGAATGACGACTAAGAGGACCAATGCAAACCTATAACTTAGGTTTACCGTTTGAACGGATTGCTGCTGACATTGCAGGGCCATTTCCTGAACGTGAATGGGGATATCGGTATACGCTGTTTGTGACAATTTATTTCAACTAGTGGTCCAAAAACTACCCCATTCCCAACCAGGAAGCAACTACTGTAGCTGAACAGGTAGTGTTGAATTTCGTCAGTAGGTACGGCGTACCTTGTGAACTACATTCGGAGCAAGGCTGAAACTGTGAATCACCATTTTTTGGTAAAATGCGCGAGCTGCTGGGAGTACAGAAAGCAAGGATAACACCACTGCATCCCCAATCCGATGGAATAAACACCTGGCCAAGATGGTTGACGAGGGCCAAAGGAACTGGGACCGGCACATTACAATATTTTTGATGGCGTATAGAACTGCCGAACATGCATCGACGGGTGAAGCCCCAGCCAAACTCATTTTTGTAAAGACTATACGTTTACTGGCTGATATAAAGTTCGGAACACCTCCTGAGAAACCTCAAACGAACTCGGAGTACGGAAGTGGGCTAAGGCAATGGTGAAACCAGATACATCGAACAGTGCAAAAACACCTCGAATCAGCTCCTGACCGCATGGAGACTTGGTATAATCTAAAGGCAAATTCTACTCGCTTTCAGCAAGATGGATTAATGTGGCTATATAACCTACAATGACGGAAGAGTAGATCTTCGAAGTTGCAACATAATTGGAAGGGACCATACCAAGTTACAAAGCAAGTCAACGACGTCATATATTGCATACCGGAACACTGCAAGCCGAAAACCAAAATGAAAACGAGCACGTGGACCATCTTGCTCCATATAAGATCCAGGGAGACTTAACTACAACTGCCGACACATCCTTTCGGAGCGAAAAGAACTAAGGTGGGGCAATGTTACATGTCCACTCGATTTTCCGAATTACTGTCACAATTGTTGTCCCAAAGTGAAAAGTGTGCGCTAGAAAGCCCATGAATGGACCAAGTGGATCCATGATCAATATCTAGAAGTAAACAAGTGTCACTGCGTGTATTCAGAATTTCTCGAATGTCCCAGGTAGTTCTCATCAGAGCACTCGCCAATATACGAAAAATGGGCTGAATTACTAGAGATTCTATATAAAGCTGAGATGAATAAATGGTGGATATAGTAAACTTGCGATAAGACTAGATCGTGAATTGAAGTTTATATTGATTGATAGACAAGGAAAATTGTTCGTCACATATTTGAAGACAGTTGAAACTTAAATTAATAGTACAAGTGAAAAGTGAATCAAAGTTCGATTTGTAAAATAATGAAATTAATTATTGTGCATTCTTAGTGAATAAACTCTTTTAACTTAATTTAAAAGACAAGGCGTTTTCACTTTCCTGGAACGTTAAACTTATCGGCCGCGAATCGTAACACGCAAAAATATATAGATATATATATATACATATATATATATATATATATATATATATATATATATATATATATATATATATATATATATATATATATATAGTTTTTTTCTCTTGTAAATTCCTCGGGCCTTTTCAAGATAATTGGCCCGTCGGGTCTGCGGATATCAGATAATTGAATGCTAGGTATGTATTTTGAATCATGGATTTATTTGAACATATGACGGCTTATCAAGAGAGTATGACTCTTCTTAAAAAAGTTTAGTTTTCAACCAACACATTCCCATCAGCAAATCTCATATTCAAATTAAGTATCATCATACTCATAAAATTAAGTTCATTTGAAGCCTAAAAATATCTACTAACAGCATAAATGTTCATATTGTAGTCTTAATATTCTTCAAAAGTCGCGAAATATTTCAAATCTTGCTTTTGATTTGTAATAACGCTTTTTTATTTGGAAAAATTCATCTTCTTTGAAAACATTTAATAAAACCAGACAACTATGCATCAAAGCACGCCAAAGTAGTGTGCATCGATCGAAAAACATTGTCTGAAAGAAATTTTCGCTCAAAATGCTGAAATTGACGTCGCAGTGCCATTTATCTTGCAAGCAACCATTTTCGTGAAATAATTAGGTTAACTCCGGTACGAACCTGCTTTTGGAAGTGTTCCTGTTTGATGCGGTTGCGTGGAAGTTACCCCCGTTTTGATAGAATACTCCAGATTGTGGTTTGCACAAGTTGAGCCCCGTTCTGAGCTTACAAAACCTCGAATAACGCCATGCATTTCGATACTGTTGTATCCAAACTAGAAATGAAAGTGATTGCCTAGGTGGCCAATATTTTGATAGTGCTGCCGATAACAAACAATTATGACACACTCAAAACGAGACTCCTCTCTTTCCATGTGCTACAGGATCATTATTGCTCACAGCAACTCCTGCACCGCCAACATTAACGACTAGTGCCGGTCACAGCCCTTGCGGAAAATGCAGTCCAATGCGAGATATGCCGAAGCTGGTAATCAAATATTTCTGGCTACAGCGCCTCCCTGCAAGTGTTTGCTCAAGGCTTTTCACATTGTGAGTTTCTATACAATAGATGCAGACATTCAAAGTTATGCAAAAATGCGTCCTCATCGAGCAAACAATGTCAACGGCAAAGTGTTTGGGCAAGTGTGTGAACTCGCATCTGCTCTGATGCGGTGACAGCAAATTGTAGTTTATACCACCACTCTTTGCCCCAGAAGGCACCACTATGAAAGTAATCACCTGACAAGCTCTCTTACTACTATAAGCTTTTTGGGTCCACAGCCAGACTTTGCCACCCTCCATGATATACCGGCAGTCAAAATTTTGGATTTCAGCCAGATCCAAACCCGGTTGAGAAAGTAGAAGAGTCTCCCATTGTTTCCATAAACCACAGCTTCCAAAGCCAGTCTTCCACACCTGATAATGGAATCAAAAGTAATAACAATGCCCCCGGAATGGAGGTTGTTGACGGGCTAGCTTCCGTGTAAAAATATACATTGTTTAAAAACCTGCAAGAAATCCTTGGAATGGATTGGACCTATGGCAACAACTTCGCAACCGAAAAAAAGACCATGGCATTGGATGCAGTAATGTCAGATAACTCACTAATCCTGGCACTGTTTACAAGCCTTTTACATAGGCCAGTCAATATAAATTAAAAATACTGGTAATCCAGGATATGAACTGGGCTGGAAGAGATATTCAAATATGAGTTCAAGTCGCACGTTATTTACATGAGTTCAAATCGCATGTTATTTATTTTGAGGCAGTCAATGAATGGTTGTGTGCAATTCATATAAAAGTGAAATTTTTGAAATCTGGCTGATAAATGTATTCACCCCGACCAAAAAAACGAAGGAAACATTCTGCAATTACCGAGAAAAATTAATTAACTCATTACGTACAAACGAAACAAAAATAATTCAGGGTGATTTCAATGCTAAGGTTGGTAATGAGCTATCTCTTTGAGGAACAACTGGAGGATATAGCCTCCACGATGAAATAAATGACAACGGCCAGTGCCTGATTGATTTTACATCCAGCAGGAATCTAGTTATACGTTTGACTTTCTTCCCACATTGACGCATACATAAAATGACCTGGGTATCGCCGAATGACAACATACAAAACCAAATCGACCATATTTTGTGCTACAAAGATGCGCCTCGTGCATGATTGACGTCTGTACATACCAAGGAGCCAATTGTAACTCAGATCATTACTTGATCAAACCAACCTATCGATGTCGTATGTTACAGGCGTGCTCGGTAAAGACCAGCCCTTCTCAAAAATTTGACATCGAAAGTCTCCAATCAGATAGCTTCCATCATATTAGACACATCGCAGAAAACAAGCAACGAGCTATGGGTGAAGTGCAAGTGGCGATTAAGACTGTGGCGCGAAAGAAATGATTGGTTGGATGGTGAATGCCAGGATGCGTTAGACAATAAGAATCAGGCAAACGAGCAGTATATAGGTAGGAAAACCGGAACAAAGAGAAAAAACTATGAAAATCTCATAAGAGTCGTGAATAAGATAATTAGTAATAAGAAAAGAAAATCCTTTGAAGACCAATTTAGAAGTATCGATGTAAGCCTAGCGAACACCAACACAAGGCAAGCATACAAATTAGTGAAAAGCCTGCAACGTGGTTATCAGTCTAATACCACGCTCTGCCGTAATGACAATGGCGACATCATCGCTGATGAAACCAAGATTAAGGAAAGATGGGCATCATATTTCAAAAACTTCCTTAATCCTGCACACAGCTCTACAGCATCGCAGCCTATAGATATTCTCAGAAAATTTCCATTGACCCCACCATCTTGTCCCACCATTAAAGCCCAAAACAATAATAAACCACCGGGTATCATCAGATTCCAGTGGAGCTTATAAAATGTGGTGGCAGCGGTGTTTAGAAAGCCATCCAAAAGTCATTCGGCACGTTTGGCAACAAGAACATATGCCAAAAGAGTGGAGCCAATCAATTATATTCCCTATCCACTAAAAAGGTGACAAATTACAGTGCGAAAACTATAGAGGCATATCACTTCTTTGTACGGCGTACAAAATATTTTCAATAATCTTAAAAAATAAAAACAGATCATCCACCAACAGTATTATTGGAGAGTATCATGTTGGTTTTGAGCAAGTTGTATACCAAATATTCGTTGACTTTAATCAAGCACACGAAGTATTGATCATAACGTACTGTACCAAATAATGCTTTGCTTTGGTATCCCAGGCAAATCGGTCCAACTTACTAAAATGACAATGATACAAGAAGTACATTATTATACAAGTCAAGCCAAGCGGTAACCTGTGCGGATGACATGAACATTTTTTACGGTCGTTAAAACCACGAAAGAACTTTTCCTGATACTCGAGAGCGAAGCAAAACTAATAGGGCTACAAATCAGTGCGAATCAAACAAAGCTCATGACAAAGTCAAGGAAGGATACCTCATATATACAAAATATCACACTTGGCGAATACAGTATAGAAAATGTGGGCAAATTCATGTATTAAGGTGCCAAAATAACTAGAAATGCGGATGGAAGAGACGAAATACGCCGAAGAGTACAGCTCGTATATAAAATTTTTTATTCAGTTTTGACTATTTGGAAGATCAGCTGCATACAAAGGAAAATAAAGCTCAAAGTATACAAATCTGTGATAAGACTAGTGCTATGTTGTGGCTGTGAAACATGGACCCTAACCCAAGCATCCGCAAACATATTGAACGCCTTTGAGCGACGGCTCCTGAGGCGGATGATTGGAGGGAAGCTAGACGAGGACCAATGAAAAATTCGATGCAACCATGAGGCGTGTGAATTTTTTGACAAACCGGAGGTCTCAAGAGTTGTAAGACTGCGGAAGCTGCAATGGGTTAGCCATGTGAGTCGTATGGATGAACACTGAATACCCAAAAAGGTATTCATTGGGAGAACTGAAGAGTGGAGGCCAGTTGGGAAACTGAGGAAGCGCTGGTCTGACTCGGTCGATAAGGACAGTTCATTACTTCTTGGATTTCAAAATTGGAGGATGTGGTCCGTCGACAGTTGGAGGCGATTGTTGTAGGAAGATATACGTGGTTAACTTTCTTCGCTGACATCGAATGTGCGAATGTTTTCGTCACTCTCAAATCCTTAGCAGTATACAGCATACACATTTTTTTGCAGTCAACGGCATGCTATTGCAAAATAACGTTTCATTTGTCACTTGATGTCGTGTACTCGTTTCAATGGAAGTTCATTATCGCCAGCGTGTCACAACTAATTCTAGGAGCCAACTGCCTGAAACATTATGGTTTATTAGTGGATTTACCGAACTGACGACTGGCTGATCTGGTCACTATCAGCACGAGCCTGTATCAATAGAGGCAACTACAACCACTTGCACAACGTCAGTAACAACACGCATTACTATGCACTGCTTAGAAAGTCTCAGATGCTTACTATCATCCTCGCTGCACAAACCCCGACTAATAATGAGGTTTGTCATTTTATCAAAACCTCTGGGCCTCTCGTAGCGAAACTTAACTAAGGAAAAGCTACAGACAGCCAAAGAGAAGGTTGACTTTGTCCTGGATCAGGGTTACTGTCAGTCATCGGATAGCCCATGGGTAAGTCTCCGACATTCAGTGTGCAAGAAAGATGGAGCATAGCAGCTTTATGCGGACTAACAGCACCTTAATAGCACTATGGTACCTGACAAATACCCGATGCGTCCTATATAGGATATCATCCACAAGCACACTGGCAAAAAATTTTCTTGTAGATCATCCTTTTTAAAGCATTCCACCAGCAAGAAAAGCGATCTCCCAAGGAAAGGCTATTACAACGCTATTTGACCTTTTCAATTTTGTATCTCAGACCTTTCTGCATTTCATTGATTGCTGGGGTTTGGATTTCTGCATTTGTTGTATCCACCACCGTGTGTGGAATCTGCATGAAATTTCAAGAAATTTACCAATATGACCAAACTCCGTAATGTCATGAGAACCATAAAACCCTATCGTCAATTCAACTAAAATGCAGATGACATACATATACCCTCAAATAAATTCTGCATTGCTACGATAAATAACGATGAAACCCCAATAATCTGGATGCCTTCATAAGGACAGCGTGACTAAGTCCACCATACTCGTAAAGTTTACACAAATGAGTGCGCTTCGGACGTAGCCGTAGAGACAGTACTACAGCAAGCATAAAACAACTGCTGAATACCTTCCAGAGGAAAATCATATCGACAGCAATGACGGAACCAGCAGTTACAGCCACAATGTTAGCAATACATTGAGACCCGTAACAATGCCGATGAGTGCAACGACAGTAAAGACAGATGAACAAGTTGAAGTAGCAGAAGAGTGCTTCTGCCGGAAGGATTTTGTGAAAAAGTAAATCAAACAATATGTTCTGCAAATCAAAACTTGACGTATATACAGATTCCATAACTTGAGTTCGAAAAATTAAGTCCTACATTTAAATTCACCGCCATTTTGTCTCAAGTGTTTCGAGCCCGTTGCTTGATTAATCATGATATCACATCATGTTTGTAAATCATTTCTAAAATTTTCGTACATTTCTCGTTCCCCCTCAAAGCAAAATTTGTCATTTTTAGATCTGTTTTGAAAAATTCCCATTAAGACCTTTCATTGCCTACATGCAATGAACATTTTTTTCAGGGGCCACTCCCTTGTATGGGGACACCCCCCTTAAGCACCTCATACATTTTTTTTTGATTAAACTTTGAAGAGTGCGCCACTTGACATCTACTCACAAAATCTTATGTTTTTACCTTATGTAATTTGGGAAAAAAGTGTTGTGACACACGGTCGGACCGACAGATGGACAGACAGGATGCGATTTTAGTAGGGTTTTTTAAAATTATTTTACAAAACCCTAATAAGATCGCATCCTGTCTGTCCATCCATCCGTCCATCGTTATTTTACAAAACCCTACTAAAATCACATACTGACTGTCCATCTGTCCGTGTGTCACACCACTTTTTTCGTAAACTACATAAGGTAAAAACATAAGATTTTGTAAGTAGGTGTAAAGTGGCGCCTTCTTCAATGTTTCACCACAAAAAAATTTATGAGGTGCTGAAGGGGGGGGTATTTCCATAAAGAGGAGGTGCTCTCTGAAAAAAAATATTCATTGTATGTAGGCAATGAAAGGTCTTCATGGGAATTATTCATAACAGGTATGAAAATGATAAATTTTACTTTGAGGAGTGCAAGGGAACGAGAAATGTACATAAAAATGGAAAATAAAGGATAGCATCATTCAAACTGAAATTTCTACGGCATTTTTACGCAGCCAAAAAACGATGCGAACCCCAGAGCATGTTAAAAAAATCCCCGTTGGCAGCACCAGCCGGAAAGGTAAATTTCTCGTATGTAGCGTAAGATTTCGGAAAAGAACTTGGCTTGCGTACTACTAAACTTCTTACTGCAATTTTCGTAACACTACATGGCTATTTATTGACATAAAAAGAATCTGCCGACGCTCGTATTTAAAGATCCTTTATACAGGCGCAAATATTTTGCTCACTCAATAGAGTTGCACATTTATGGATCACATATTGAAAATCGGCAGATAATAAATTGTTATAAACATAAAAATACAGGTGTTGTCTTTCTCACATTTGCTGTTTACAAAGTGATTACCACTCAAAGGTGATAACTTGTCGGCTTAAATAGCTCAAATAGATAATTTCAAAAGATTTCCATGAAAGCTTTAACAGCACTTGCGTTGCTATTAATATAAACATTTTAAATTCTTTTCTGAACCATCAGGGGCCACCATTTTGAATTTTTATTGAAAACGCCTGCTAAATATATTAAGCTGCAAATTTTCGACTTTTTCATTTCTCATCCGATTTGAATAATTTTTTTGCAGGTTAAATTAACTTGCTTTAATAACTTATGGGGAGGCCCCTCTTAAATACTTTTTTTTTGTTTTTAGGTAAATTTCTCGAGAGAAATTTATCTATTGCGGAGAGCATCATATATATATATATATATATATATATATATATATATATATATATATATATATATATATATATATATATATATATATATATATATATACAGGGTGCGGCAGCATAACTTCCTTTTTTGAAATGCCCGCCCTTAAAGTGCTAACTGTTATAGCGCGGCGCTAGTAGTCTCATTCGAGAGAGGTGATTTTAAAGTTTTGCTCATCCCTTGGTTAGTCGCTATCATGCGTTGGAAAAGTGCGGAGCGTGCATTTATCGTTGTACCGCTGAAAGTTGTTTTGTTGAATTTTGAAAAAAGGAAGTTATGCTGCCGCACCCTGTATCTATATATATATATATATATATATATATATATATATATATATATATATATATATATATATATATATATATATATATATGGGATATAACGAAATTTGTGACCACGCTAGAGGTTGCAATTTTGCTTCGATTTTCATCAAATCTTCAGCAAAGGTGTATTGGGTAAATATCTCGGTCAAATTCGTGAACCAGCCATATCGGCTGAGCAAAAACAAAATGGCGGCCATTTTAGACGAAAATCGTGATTTCTGTTCTGACCAAAGTATAGCTCCGATTTGGATGAAATTTGGTACAAGGGTTCATTGATGTATGTGATGAATTTCACAATAAAAAATCCAAAGTCGGTACGGCAGAAACAAAATGGCGGCCGCTCAAAGGTCAAAAAACGTGCAAAATTTTGTTGTTGTAATAGTGGTCAAAGCTTTCAACAGATTTTCATGAAATTCGACGATTTGATAGAAATTATGAGTATTTAAAGAATAACGTAAAAGAACTGGAGGTCAGGTTGCAAAAAACAAAATTGCGGCCAGGTGAAGGTCAACATTTCAAAGGCTTTTAAAAGTCGCAATTTTGATTCGACATATATGAAACTTGGTTCCAAGATAGACATTACTTGGACCTACAGTCTTTGATATTTTGGTGATCATGCATTTGCAAATTTCAAAATGGCGGCCGTTTAAATATGCGTTTTTTTCATGTTTTTGTGGCCCTCTAGTGGTCACATTTTCCAACGGATTTTGATGAAACTTGAGGTTATGAATCTCTGTACTATGTTCTTGTATTTTGCAGGAAATTATTAAAATTGAATGAAAAATAAAAAAGTCGAAAATTTAAAGCCTAATATTTTTAGCTGCCATTTTCTTTAAAAATTGAATTATTTTGCCCTGTCTAGAGTGAAACTCCTATTTGAACGAGATAGTACATTGACTGATGAGGTCCTAGCATACAAAGATTTAAAATAATCCAAAATCAAATGCATGCATTCAAAATGGCGGCCCCCAAAGGTCTGAAGGCAAGCGCAATTCGCTATTTTAGTGCCAACTGAAATAATGAATATTTTTCATGGAAACGCTTTAAATGACTTTACTTGAAAGAACTTATAAACCAGATCATTTTTAAGATATTGTAAAATATTTTTAACAATACCCTAAAAAATTATAAAATCGTGACTTGTCTGTCCGTCCGTCCGTCCGCCCGTTTGTTCGTGCGTCATAACAAGTTTTCTCGCAAACCACATTAGCTAGAATGAGGAAATTTTCTACGTAGTTCAAAAGTGGTGCCTCTTGAAATTTGCAGTGCAAGAAATTTTTTTGGGGATTTAAGGGGGGTCTCCCCATACAGGCGGGTCTCCCCATACAAGGGGGTGGCATACAATTTTTTTTATTTCTGTAGCCCTCTAGCAGCCAAGATTCTCAACAGATTCCGTTGAAACTTGAAATTATAAGTTATTAAGGCAAGTTAATTTAATTTAATTATGCAAATCGAATGACAAATAATACAGTCAAAAATTTACAGCTTAATATTTTTAGCAGCCGATTTTAATAAAAATCGAAATGACGGCCCTCACAGTTCGGAAAAAAATTGAAAATGTATATATTAAGTGCAACGCAAGTACTGATTAAACTTTTATGGAAATCTTTTGAAATTAACTATCCGAGCTATTTAAACCTTTGTGTGGTTACCACTGTGAACTGTGTAAACAGCAAATGCGAGAAGTGCGAAACCGGTATTTATATGTTTACAACAATTTATGATCCGCCGATTTTCAATATGTAATCCATACGCGTGCAACTCAATTTAATTAGCAAAATATTTGCGCCTCGATAAAAGGTCTCTAAAAACGAACGTGACCAGATTTTTTTTTATGTTAATAAATACCCATGTGGTACTACGAAAATTGCAGAAAGAAGTTTAGTAGTAGGCAAGCCAAATTCTTTTTCGAAACTTTACGCTACATACGAGAAATTTACCTTTTCGGCTGGTGCTGCCAACGGGGATTTTTTTTTTGTGGAAGGGAGGTGAATGCTATTTATGCACAGAGTGTGGGACTCCCATGCTCACTAGAAAGCGACTGTGATACCCACTAAACACCTCCGTTCGATACACTACTTCGGGCCAGGTCTCGCTTTGTTACGCTGTGAGGCGCCTTCATGCTGGGGGATCCCTCTTCCAGCAGGAGGGAAAGAAAAAGTACCAAACAAGCGATTCCCCAGCCCCAACACCCCCGGCTGCTGTGAGTCCCTTTTATATTTTAGAATTATCTGAGCATATTGTGACACCTGGTTCTATATGTCAACCGATTCGAGCATCACCACAACTTTGTTATCCGGGGTGAGCCCTCCCACCTCCCTGTAGAGTTCTTTTTGCAGCCTGACCCATTTTGTACACGCAAAAATGTGTGACAGGCATTGTCCTCCTCTCCTGGGCAAAACCGACAATCAGGGGCCGTGACTTACCAATCTTGTTCAGGTAAGACTGAAAATATCCATGCTCGCTCAAAAGCTGGGTCAGATAGAAGTCAGTCTCGCCATGCCTTCGATTTCGCCACGATCTCACGTCCAGAATGAGGCACGCAGTCCACTTTCTCTTCGTGCAATTCATCCAAGACTGCTGCCAATCATTGAGCGAGCGCTGTCTCTCCTTGCGGACAACTATCTCCCTCGCATTCTCGTTTCGGCGCAGATAAATAGTGCAGCACTCTCTAGCAAGGAGAGCGAAAGGTATCACGCCTGCAATAATCAGAGACTGCTGGATACGAAGATGCAATTCTCAGTGCTCCTCTTCTCTGTACCTGAGCCAAAAGGTTTCGGTATACCTCCTTGCGGAGAGCATCGCCCCATACTTCTGCTCCGTACAGTAGCACTGACCCTACAGCACTCATCAAGAGGCGTCTTCTGGATGGGCTGGGTCCCTCTACGTTGATCATAAGTCTAGTCAGAGCCGATACTTCCAAAGCAGCCTTCCCAACCTTCACCCTGATTAGCTCAGAGTAACTCATCTTCGAATCGATCAGCAGCCCCAGGTACTTCACCAATAGCTTCGATTCGATTCGTAAGTCGCTTATATGCTGCCACCTGGTCGCATGCCTGGTCACGGTTCCGCGCCCATTGAGCGTCACGTCGAAGCTTGTCACACTCCCTTCGCTTTCCATCGATTTCAGTTGACCACCAGTACACTGGGGGCTTGCTGTGCCGGGGTCTTTGACGGGGCATAGAAGCGCAGCAAGCAGTAGTAATGATGCTCATAGTTGAGTTCACCACGTCTTGAGCTGCCAGTTCTTCCATCCCCTCTGGATCCCCCTGCTGCGGTACACCTGCTGTGAGAACATCGACGAACCTCTCGACGTTTATCCTTCCGATGTTTCATCCAATTGTAGAAAGCCGAGAGCACCAATGTCGGGAGACAACATTGCTTATCTCAAGCAGAATGTACTGATGATCACTGTCTGAGTAGTCCTTTAATACTCTCCAGTTATGTAACCTTCATACTAAGGACTCCGAGGCGAATGTCACGTCCGGTATGATTCCTCCACAGCCAATATGGCGGGATGTCAGCGTATTTCCGGAGTATAGTACGACGAGTGCCGTCTTGGCTGCCATTTGTAGGATTCGTTTTCCCCGTGCATCTGTTTGAGGCATGCCCCATTCGATTGCTTTAGTGTTGAGATCTACCCCAACGAGCTCGTTCCCGTCTGCGTTCGAGACAGCACCCTCCAAAGCATTAAGCTTGGCTTGGAAAGATGATTCGATTCGTTCGGAATTAGGTACACACTAAGAAAGTTGGTCACTGAGCACCGAAACTACACAAAACCATCCCAGCGTCCACAGCCCTCCGCCTGGAAATCACTATTTCGAACTCAGATGGCGGCAGAATACTATGATCCTGAACTTTTATCATGGTGTTGCTCACTCAGCAGCAAGAAATCTGCTTTCATGTCCCTTGCAAACTGCCTAAGCAGATTTTGGGTGGTTGAACTGCGGCGTGGGTTTAGCAGGATGCGGGTCATCGAAGTCCTGATTTTGCCTTGGCTACGGCTTCCTGGAAATCCGGCATTTTTCTGATCCCGAGACGTGTCCAAAATCGGGTCTTGGATTAGCATCCTTGCAAAGAATACAGTGTGCCTCCTTCGTACACTCTTTTCTTTTATGTCCCATTTCACCGCATTTGTAACATAGACAACTCCTATCGGGTCCTTTGCATACTTGTGCGGTGTGACCATAGCCAAGGCATTTCAAACATTGAAGGGCCATATCCTACAGACAGCCCACCCTATTCGTACTTTGCCCTTGGTCAGGAATTGTTCGGCGTCCTTTTCGGTCAAGTCAATTATGGCCATGCGTTGTCCACTGTTGTTTTCTGGTGTCAGCCCCGCTTTGATCCTGCCCAGGCTAGGGAACTCCTTTTTGATGTCCTCTTTTACTTTAGCCAGATCTGTGACGCAGTCAATGTCTCTTATTTTGATCGTTGCCATCGGCTCGAGCGAGGCTATAGCTGCGCTTTTGCCGAAGACTTTCTCTACTGTGTGGCAAAATGCTTCCTTATTCTCGGCCTCTGCTCTGAATTCGACCAGTATGTGGCCCGGTCGCGCTGGTCGTACTGCTTTAATGGCAGTGTGAGTGTCTTTGGGCCTTATGTTTCCCCTGATGTGCCACAGCACCTTCGCGTAGAATCGACCATCTTGGAGTTTTATGAGCAGTGCCTGCTGCCAGAGTCTTCGTGTGGGCTTCTTTCTCTTCTGTTTTGCATCAGGTCTGGAACTTTTTGAAGGAGTTTCTTTCCAGCTTTCTTCGCTCATTTTGCAAGCACTGTCTGGAGCCCCTGATCTAGTTTTCCGTTTCCATCAAGTGTCTCCTCCTTCCTTCTTTTATCCCGATCTCCTTCAATTTAGCTGGACGCCATTCTTTTATTAATTTTTGATTATCGAGCTGTCTGGACATGCCCTCTAGATTTCGCCACCAGTGGTTCTTTAGCCTTTTCCTTTTCTTTGGCCTTCTGGTCCTCTTCGGCCTTTAACCAGCTCCTCCGATAATGCCCTATACGGGCAGAGAGATAATATTAGAACAACACCTGCTTTTCGGAACAGCCTTTTGTCTTTATGTCGCTGGGCGGCAATTGTACGTTGCTGCCATTGTCCTTGGGAGAGGTTTTTGGATTCTGTTTCCGAATACTGTACTTCCGCCACCTTTTCGACCTTGGCGATGAAATCACACATCGTCGCTTTAGTTGCCTGGCCCCACGTTTTTTTTCTGCCGTAATCTTCTCGTTGATTCCAGGATGAATCTTTACTCATTCGGGATTGACAACCCTTCCTTCAATAACTTTGGTAGCGGTCGCAGCAGTGACCACCGAATTCTCGAGTTTCTTTATATTTTCCGCCATTGCTCGAACATCTGCCGCGTCCTGCGGAGTTTCCCGCTTTTCCTTCATAGGACGCTCTGGCGTTCGCTTCATTTTTTCGCTGGGCCCGAACGCCGCAGGAATCTCAGTCTGGACTAGACTGTCTGTTAATCTCAGTTTTTTGTCTGTCTTCACTGTCTTTGTATTAATCGTCGTTTTTGCCATCGTTAGTACCGCTCTCGATGTGCTGTTAACATCTTGGCTGGTACCGCTGGTTGCGTCGCCGTTATTGTTATTTTTGCATTCTTATTTTGAGTTTTTTTATCTTTTTTAAGGGATTTTGGTTACTCCAGTTTTATTGGGTCCCCCCCCTCGTTATCTCCGTTCGTGAGTTTAGTTGCCTTTTTAGTCCCATGGTTATCTTTGCAGAGCAAGGAGGCCATGCCCAGGCTGGCACAAGCCCTTATGGGGACAAGTGCTCAGAGCCAGACCAGCGCTAATCCGGAGTCCGTCTCAACGAAACCTACACCACCAACCCATTGGTGCGAACTTCGAACGTACTCTGGGGCCCGCCAAGGTTTCTCCGGGACGGAGACGGTATGATAGTTGAATTGGAGCCGTTCACATATGAGTGTCACCTCAGCGCTACCGTGCAAGGCAACTAGGTCCAAACCATCATATCCGCTAGCCCAAAGCATGAATTCTAGTTTGTTGTCCAAAACGTAGTCCAGATCTATTCTGGGTCGTTGCTTACCATCCCAGGAGGGAGCCTCGCGGCATCATGGTATCCTGATGAAAATGGTAGTTTTCGAACAGTGATTCCCAGATGGAGAGATATGAATGGGGGAATAGTATTGTGTGGGTTTGGTGCCCAGGAAGTACCTAAGGGTGAATTAACCGATATAATCTTTCAAGCAATGCTTAATGCTTTGGAGTATGCTGTGTTGAACGAAGATGGCAACGTGTTCATTAGAGGAGACTTGAACCCTAAATCAATCGAATGGGGCATGCTGGTCCTGGGAACGCTCGTCGTGTTAAACATCGAAAATAAGCCGACTTTTCAGCTTATTGCCTGTAAAGGGACCATACTTTAGCTGACATTCACCCTAGAGTCCTTAGTTTGAAAGATACACAATTGGTGAGTATTTGAGAACTACTGAGCCAGTCATCATCAGTAACTTCTGCTCGAGAACTGTGATGCTGTCTCTTAATGTCTGCACTCTTGACTTTCTTTCATTACATGGAACACTGGGGAATGAACATCAAGAGATTCTTTAAGGTGCTCACGGCAGGTGCTCTGCTGCAGAAGGACTCGCTTGGGATGGAAGAACTAGCAGCCCAAGACGTAATGAACTCAACTATGAGCATCATTCCGACTGCTAGCGGTGCTTCTATGCCCCTTTTATATTTTTATAATGATATATTATTATTTTTATGGCCCTACTCTTTGAGGCACAAAGCTTTTTTTCTGCACTCCAACACACTTACCTTCATTTTTTCCCTATGTGGACTCTTTCTAAACTCCAGTGAAAGATTGGGATTTTACTATTTTAATCATAATCAAATAAATGTCATTATTATTAAGTTAAGTTAATTCATTTATTTACACTTTAATGCTTAATAACTAAAGACCATAATCTACAGCAGATCTTAGATTTGGGCTGCAGGATCGGAGGTGTTTGTGGCCGCTCTGGTTGTCTGGGACTGTTGCCTTGTTGGTCAGGAGCCATCTATCTAGCGTGTCATTGCTGGGATGCCTTCACTTTCCTGGTCCGTCATTGAAGCTCTTTTCGGCGACGCATCAAAAGTTTAGATTTGGGTTGACTTCAAACTCATTGAATTAAGGTTCACCTTTGCTATAGATTATTAGAGTTAATTAGAGTCTTGGGTTGGATTAGATTTAGGTAATCGGTTTAACGGTTGGTAGTTTAGAGTAATTCCAGTAAGTTGTAATTTTAATGATTGAGTTTGGTTTAGTTAGATTTGGGTGTGAGTAATTTTAGGTTGAGTTTGATAATTGAGTTTAGTTTAGGTTTATCCGTTAGGTTTTGGTTAGGGCTAATTTTCACGTAGTGTGCATTATAGAGTATTTTTATTTTAGCTAGTCAGTTTTAAAATTTTAAAATTTTATATATTTATTTATTTGTTGGTCTGTCTGTCTGCTATTTAACTTATTTTTATAGACTCGTTTGTTTGTCCGTATTTATTAAACTATTTATTTTATACAAGTTGTCGGTACTGTCCATCTGTTCATTGATTTTAATTGTCACCATGTTTCCGCACACGCCATATGATTACTTCGCTTGCCCTTCACCGCGTTCTTCTCAGAATTTGCCAGAATTTCATTCACAGCATCCGTTCCGGAGTAATGGCCAGACACTTGAATCGGATGAAACGTTTATTCCCATGCATAAATGGGGATTCAAGTTTGATGGAGGCTCAGGTGGAATGGATGCTCGCCAGTTTGTGTTCCATGTTAGCACCCTGGCTCAAAGCTACTGTATTTCGGAGCGTGAATTGGTGTCAACCGTGCATATTCTCCTGCAAGGGTCTGCCGAAAACTGGTACTGGCAGATGCGTGAACTGTATGGAGACTTGAGTTGGAGTCAGCTGAAATGTGAACTCATTGAGCGATTTGGATCTCGGCTTGATGATGCACATAATTGGGAAAATATGTTCGCCCGCAAGCACAGATCACACGAGCCGTTCATCGAGCTCTTTGAATCCATTGAAGCGATGGCTCTCCAACTCAGGACTCCGATGAGGGACACGGATCTGCGAGAACTAGTCTTTAAGAACATGAATCTCCGATTGCAGAATCATCTGGCTGGACATGAGTTCTCAACCACCCGAGATCTCGTCAGAATGTGTCGCCGAATTGAAGTCACATGGCAACGGCTGGAAATGGTTAACCTTCGATATCCAGTTCAGACATGTGCAGTCAATTCCACCAGTCTGGTGGCCTCCCTGCTGAAGTGCATCCGGCTATTCCCTTGGAATCATTTTCTCGGGAAATTGGAATGTAGTCACCGAGGTCTGTAGATGTTTCTACACAGACGTCGCTGCCTAAGGTTCAATTTCACCAAAGCAATTCCCTGGACGTGGCGTGTGACTTTGATTCTGACTGCAAGCCTAACCGCAAGCGGTGAGGATCGAAGTCACGATTCCACAGATCATGGAAATATTTTGTCACGCGACGGCTTCTCAAGCGAGCGTGCATTGAGTCAATCGAGGCATCACACAATGACAAGCGGCCTTATGCTGAGATCAGCATTAAGGGACGCAAATTGAAAGGTCTGTTAGACAGTGGTACAAGCGTTAGCATCCTGGGAGCGGTAGGCCTTGACTTCGTCCGTAACCTTGGTTTGTATCTTCATTCGATGCATGCCAATGTCAAGACGGCATCAGTTCATAAGGCTGACGTGTTAGGATACGTTACTGCATTGGTTCAATTCAATAATCGAACTCGGTTGATTCGGTTTTTGATTGTTCTGGCATTAACGTATTCTATTTATCTCGGGACTGATTTTTGGGACGCTTTTAACGTCGCGCCAGTTTTATTGCCCCTGTCTGCAGAATCTTTTATTTCTACTTCAGTCCCCTTGAGTAGTTCTGCTCTTGCGGCCGGTGACCCATCCGAAGTTGTTGACCACCACCTATCTTCCATCGATAAGGTGAAGCTGAGCAAAATCATCCCGATTTCTAAACGTCATTATTCGGGTACTGCTCATTGCACGGTCCATACTCATTACAGTGGTGAAATCGGACTGCTGAATGAGGTACACAATGATTCGGATGGAGCATTGTCTGCCGGGAGGAGCGAGTTAAGTGACGGATACTGGGGCTTGCCAATCACCTAAACAGAAACCAGACAGAATATTTCCATGGTGTGAAGTCCAGTGAATGTCTACTTTTTTGTTTTTTTTCAGTTACCCCTGCCGACATTCCTTGTTTGCCCAGCTGAATGAGACACTCAGGGTTTGGGTCGTCCCCACGATTGTTGCGAATTCCGGCATTCCGACTTTCTCCCATTCGCAACTTCAAATTGCCGCCGTAATATTTCCACCTTTCTTTGGGCACTCCTACCTTTTCGTCTGTAAATTTATTTATTTTATCAACATTTTTCCATTTTCCCTTTAATTTTTACTTCCCCATCATCACAATCCTATCCTTTTCCCTCATTTCCAACTACAAAAAAAAAAAATAATACATACTAATAATTTCAATCTTCCCACTAACAACACTCCCTATATTAATTTCCACTAACGAGATTTCATTCTTTTCATTTTTCCTAACAAAACCTAATTTCTTCCTTCATACTAACAAATTCTATTCACCAGTTCCCACTAACAAATTTTATTTTTTTTTACTAACGAAAATTAATTCACGTTTCCCTACTAACAAAATTCAATCTCATGCCCAGATACATCGTTCAAGTTGCTAATCTGATGAATAGGAGATCGACAAGGCATAGCTCCATTGGTTACGTCGCGAGTTCTCGACCGGGGGTCTGCTGGAACCCTGAGTTCAAGTTCCCCCGGGCGCAGGGAAGCACTCATTGGGGTATCGGCAAAACCAATAGCTTCCGTAATGTATGTGTGACACTTTGCATTCAATCAAGCACTCCTTGGATTGTGCAAATTGCCATATGTAAAACAATGGATACTATTGAGGTTGCCGATATGGAACAAAAGATGTGTGGGTAGCGGAATCGGTGTGTAATGAACTTCGATCACGTTACCCAGATGCGGCAGCGGTAATTTGAAAATGAAAAGGATTGCGGAATCGGATTGGATGAAGGTGAAATGTGGAATGAAGTGGTTAGGATTGGGGCAGTTAGGATTTGACTGGGTGATAGAAAAGTAGTGCGGTGCGGAATAGTTAATTCGAGAAAAGATTCGGTATTTGAATTTGAAAAAGAACAATAGGGATTGCGGTTGGCGGTGCATTAAATTTTAGTTCGGGGAGGAAAGATTTTTATTTGGTGATTTAATCTTGAAAGAAATAGGGAGTTATCGCGTTTTTTGTGGAGGTGATTTACGAAATGGATTGTTGACATGCTGTTTTGAAGAAAAAGAGGATTTTGGGAATTAACAATTCTAGGAAGTGTATCAATGGTGTCAGTGGTTTGGTTTGGATTAATGACCCAATGTGATCAACGATCGTGAAAGTGCATAGAATACTCAGAAACGACGTGCAATTTATCGTATTAGAAGTGTATCCGTTTAAAATTGCAAAAAAGTGGAAGGTGTTTAAATATATTAACGAGAAAATTCCTTTGTTTAATGTGTATAAAGCTGGTTGTGTCTCTTCGTGGAGTGATAATAAATCGGAAATACTCTGAACATTTAAGAACTGAAACAACTCGTTACCAAACGGCCCTTAGCAATAAATGCATTCATATACTGCGAGCCTAAAATCCAAAGCAGATTATAAACAATGTACATCTTTGCCATTAACCCCATATGAAACCACGTTCGTACGTATATACATTTCCGTACACACATGGTTTCATATGCACAACAGTACTAATATACAACGAGCAAAGACAATTCTGTGTACACATGGTTTCATATGTACAACAGCACAAACATACAATGAGCGAAGACGATCGCGTATTAAATTACAAGAAAGTGTTAAAGGCACGCGCTACAAAGCAAACAAAAACAAATTGCCTTGAACACTTTCGCTTCCCTTTATGCACTTGACATTGCTAATATGCGAGGGCTAAGAACTTCTTACATGAATGCAATGTCTCGTTTTCTTATAGGAAATAAACACATGGAAATGAATGCATTTACCTCACGTAGAGTTAATGTTTTTTATGGAATAATGCTATCACTATAAGAAATGCAATATATTTAGAATTGCTATTAAGAATATAGATTTTTTGGAATAATGCATTCAAAATGGGAAATGCAACGCATAGAATTTCTATTGTGAACGTTGATTTTTTTTGCATAGTTTTTTGAGATTGAATATTTGAAATAGGAAATTGTATGTAATATATTTTGCTAAGGTAAACGAAATATGTTCGAAATATGTTGGAAAACTGAATATGTATTGGTATGAAAACGATGAGAAAAATTGTATAAATAGAATAAGTTGATATGAAAATAAAGCACTTTTTGTTGAGACGTTAAACCGGAGTGTTCTCCTTTCGTGTCAACAAGTTCAAGTCACACTCAGGCCCTGACCGCCTAACATATATGCGTTACCTAGATGCTCTATAATTTCTGGGTAATTATCAAAAAAACAATTATTTTCAAAAAAGGATAGCAGTACAGCCTTTTAACCCAACATGGCGATCCTGCCACTTTCTTCTGGCTCAACAGATACATATGGACTACGACGGGTTTTTAACGATGTGGGAAGCTTTTAGCCCAACCAGAGTTAAAGAAGAGGAATACGATCCTGGACCTGTACAGACAAATGTACCAGCTTACCACCCAAGTGCGACCCACAGTGAATATACTTGCGATACAACGGCAACAACAACCACACCGGGACCAAAACCAGGAGCTATTAACAAAACTAGCAACACAAATGTTACAACAGAAAAATTGATGAAACCAGGACCACAACCATTATTTATTAAAAAAAAAAATACTGGCAACGGCAAGGCAAACTTACCCGAGAAACAACGCAACACATCGAAGAAAAGCAAAAGAAGAAACGCGGCGGAAAAGCATTCAAACGACGCAAAGCAATTGCTGAATTGTACGTGCAATACCACACCACCGGCAACAAGACGGAAAAAGCTCAAATAAGGAAGCAGATCAAAGCACTTAGGAAAACATAAAATTTTCTTGTAATTTCCAAATTCTACAATAATGAAATTTACAAATTCAACAAAAACGTAATGTAATGTAATTTCAAAATCCTATAAACACATTCAGTCTCAAAAACATACAAAACATTAAAATCATTTCCTTTCACCCGCTTGAATTTTAACTTGAGATAATGGGTATCACAGATTCCAATATAAAAGAGACTATAGTCCTTGCAAATCAAGCTACAAATCAGTATTCTGCAAACCAAACTTGCTACTTACATTATTATTGTCATAATTGTCATGTTCCTGCTTTTGGGGCTATATCTGTTGACCAAACGGTTCATTAAGAAAACCATAGTAAAAGAAGTTAACAAAACAAACAAAGTTTAAGAGTACCCAGTTGTCCGCATTAATAAAAATTTTCGAAAATTTCAAAAAGAACCCTAACCGATCTCACAGCGAAACTTATCTGCTGAATACTCTTCTTAAATTAGATACATTAAAAACTCTTTTTGAGATTGAACTTAAACATTTAAGTGAACAAGATAAACTAGAACCCAAGAGAAAATTCAAGACTTATTATCAAAATATTATTAAACTCATATCGGACAAACGAGAGAACATAGAAACAACAGAAACAATGGCAACTACGGACATATTCAGTGGCTTAAAGTCCATAACTGAGTTTTTAGACAAACCTAGTGATTTACACAGGTTCCTAACCGTAGTGAAAATCATCGAAAAATCAATTCCAGCTGACCAGAAGTCTGACTTTCTACAGCTTGTATTAAACACGAAACTATCCTCAACAGCCAAAAACAAACTTAACTCCATAGAACCACCAGAAACTATAACCGATCTTGAAGCTAAACTTACTTCTATTTATAAATCCAAACAGACATCTAGCAACATAGTACAAAAATTATCTAGTTGCACCCAGAACCAACACTCCATATTCCAATTCGCAGAAACGATAGAAAACCTTATTGCAGAACTAACATTAGTATAAATTGAACAAGTAGGCGAACAACATAGAAATATACTGAAAAAAACAAATAATACCCTCGCATTCAATACTCTCAAAAATGGGATTACTAATAGAAACATTGTACAAACAATTGAAGCAAGCAGAGTTAGCACATTCAGAGAGGCAACGGAAATTGCTAAACAAGCTGAAACTACAGCAAAGGACAGCAAAATTCTTCACTACAACAGAACAAATTACAATAGGAATAATCATAATACGAACTACGGTAATAATTATAACGAGTTTAGAAATAAAAATAACTATCAATATAACAATAGGCAATTAAACTATAGACATAACAATAACCAACGTAATAACAGATATAACAGCAATGATAAACTACATAACAACAATAGGCCAACGAACAGCAGGGACAACCGAAACTTTGGACAAGCAAGAGAATACAATCAAAGACAAAAAAATAACGCTAGAATATACTTGACAGATTCCCAGGGAAACGAAAACTCCCCAGACACCAACCAGTAAATAAAACCGGTCAATCGGAGAATGAGAATACTGACAAAACATACAAAATAAATCTAACCAATTACAATGAAGACATATCAAACCCCATAGTCTTACAAATTCATAATCAAAAACTCACATTCTTGGTGGACACAGGTGCAGACATATCTATTTGCAAAAATTTATTCGACTTTATAAGCATCAATAATCGTGAATCCTGTTGGTTGTCAGGAATAACCGAACAAAGCATTCAAACACTTGGCATCGCAAACCTACAAATAAACATACCCGAAACCAACATTCTACACAAATTCCAAATAGTAGAAAAAAGCTTTCCCCTCCGAACAAGTGGTATAATAGGCAGAGATTTCCTACATAAATATCATGCAAATATAGACCACAAAACTTTGCTATTTTCTTTCAAATATAATAACAATCTAATTACACTACCACTCGAAACAAAGATATACAATATAAGAATACCACCCCGCTCGGAGATAATCCACCCAATAAACATAAATAACAAGGAAGACAGCCTTATTTGTGGAAAACACATCTCTGAAAACATTTTTATAAGTAATACCCTTATCCCGGCATAAGGCATCAAACACATTAGAATTCTCAACACTTCCAACAATGAAGAAATTATACAAAATTTGCAATTAGAAATCAAACCACTAACAAAGTACCACGTATTACACTGCAACAAAGAAAAAGCAAATCATCGTTGGCCCAAATCAAAAGAATTGCTACACATAAACTCCAAAGACGAGGTGGCCAAAACCACAATGGAAAATACATGCAGAGAACACCATGATATATTCCATTTAGAAGGTGAAAAATTAACCTGCAATAATTTTTACACACAACATCTGCATACAATTGATAATACTCCAGTGTACATAAAAAATTATCGAATGCCTCATGCACATACGGTCGAAATTAACAACCAAGTCAAAGACCTGATTGACAAAGATGTGATAGAACCATCTACAAGTCCGTACAATTCACCAATGTTAGTAGTCCCCAAACATTCCAGTGACGATACCAAAAAATGGCGATTAGTAGTCGATTATCGTCAACTAAATAAAAAATTAGTCAATGACAAATTTCCCCTCACTCGTCTTGACGATATACTAGATCGCATAGGAATAGCCAAATACTTCTCTACACTTGACATGACGAGCTCATTCCATCAAATAGAACTCGACCACGAATCACGGCCCATGACAGCATTTTCGTCAAGCAACGGACACTACCAATTCAAAAGATTGCCTTTTGGATTAAAAATATCCTCAAATAGTTTTCAGCGCATGTTAACCGTAGCTTTATCCGGATTAGATGCAAACGCGTTCCTATATGTCGACGACATCATAGTCTTTGGTTATTCCTTAAAACATCACAACCAAAACCTCGTAAGAACTTTCGAACGACTCCGTATGTACAATCTTAAACTAAACCCTTCAAAATGTAATTTTGTACAATCCGAAGTCGTTTACTTAGGACACCTAATCACCAGCAAAGGCGTAACAGCCGATCCCACGAAATGCGCAACTGTCAACAACTATCCAATTCCACAAAACGCAGATGATGTAACACGTTTTGTCGCCTTCTGTAATTACTACAGACGATTCATTCAAAATTTTGCAGCCATTGCAAAACCTCTCAATGAGCTGCTCAAGAAGAACAAAGAGTTGGACTGGAACGAAAAATGCCAACTAGCTTTCGAATCCCTAAAAAACTCCATTACCTCCCCACCAATTCTACAATACCCCGACCTTGAAAAAGAATTTGTACTAACAACAGATGCATCTGATTATGCCCTAGGAGCTGTTCTATCACAAGGCATCATTGGAGAAGATCTACCGATATCCTACGCTAGCAGATCCCTAACAAAACATGAACTCAATAAATCAGTAGTAGAAAAAGAGCTCCTTGCAATCTATTGGGGAATAAACCATTTTCGCCCCTACCTGTATGGAAAGAAATTTAGAGTCGTCACAGACCACCAACCCTTAGTATCCTTATTTGTAAATCGTAACCCCTCCCCTAAATTAACCAGAATTCGCTTAGACCTAATGGACTATGATTTCGATATCGTGTATAAACAAGGCAAAATAAATACTAACGCAGATGCCCTATCGCGTATAAAAATAAATTTTAATGATTTAAAAGAAATGATACCTACAACAATAAACGTCATAACTCGTAGCAAAACCAAAAAACCAACAAACCCTGTGACCACAAACACGGCAACAACTACCTCCAACATCGAGCCTGATCAACTCAATATGTGGGAAGGTACTTCAATTTCTGACATAAGAAATTTGCCAACACTAAAATTTGAGCTCAATGAAAATGAAAATAATAAAAGTTTCCCAACTACAATGATAATGAAAAATAAAAATATGATAATCGTGAAGTACAGTGATAATCCATCCTTAGACTTAGGTCAGGTTTTGGAGAAACTAATACTACTAATAAACAGTATCACGAGGATAGAGCTATCTAAAAACGATGAAATATTCAAATATATAAATAAAAATGAACTAATCGATATGTATAATAAAAAGCATGCAAAAATAATAAAAAATAGGCAAACTAAAATACAAATAATATTATATAATCCCCCGAGACACGTTGAACAAAAAGCCGATCAAATAAGATTGATCAGTGAATATCACGAGTCAAGGTGCGGAGGTCACACGGGCATAAAAAGGCCAACTGCAAAACTAAAACAAAAGTACATCTGGAAGAATATGAACAAAATGGTTAAAACTATAATACAACAATGTAACACTTGCAATAAAAACAAAATAACACTACATAACAAAGAAAAACTAACAATTACCGATACACCATCTACACCATTCGAAATCATAGCCATTGACACAGTCGGACCATTACGAATTTCTAACGGGTTCAGATATATACTTACAACACAATACGAACTAACCAAATTTGTAGAAGCCATACCTATCCCTACCAAAGAAGCCAATGTAGTAGCAAAAACAATAGTCGAGAACATAATCCTGAGAAACGGTCACTTTAAAACGGTTAAAACAGACAGAGGGACTGAATACGTAAACGAGCTATTCAAAAGCATTTGCGAAACCTTGAACATAGAACATAAAATATCTACCCCATACCACCATGAAACATTAGGTTCACTAGAACGAAATCATAGAGTATCAAACGAATACCTACTAACTTTCTGTGAGGACGATGAATGGCACAACCATATTCCTTTTTACACCTTCGCATACAACACTACACCCCATAGCGAAACAAATTATTCACCTTTTGAATTAGTCTTCGGAAGATTAGCTAGTTTAACAAGTGACTACGACAGTTCAAAACCCATTTACGATTATGACAACTACCTAACAGAACTTAAAGCACGACTATATCACGCACAACAAACTGCATATAAAATCTTAATTGAATCAAAATCAAAAAGAGCCAAATCAAATAGCATTAAAATAAACCCATTAAATATAGTAGCTGGTGACTGGGTATATCTTAAATCACAGAAAACAAACAAATTAGACAGTCCATACGAAGGACCATTTCAAGTAATTGAAAACCAAGGAGTAAATACCCTCATAAACAAAAATAACAAGAATATATTAGTCCATAATAATAGATTAAAAAGGAAACCACAACCAACAGATATAAACCCATAAACAAAAAAAAAACAAAAGAAAAAAAACAACAACAACAAAAAATTTTAGTCAAAAATAAGAAAAATCAAAATAGGAAATGGAAATATCTTAACGTACCCACCCTAAGGAATAACGTTTATATATATTTTGTATTATCAGCACACAAAAAAAAATTTAAAAAAAATAAAAAAAAATTTTTTTTTCCTATAGGACCGAAGTGTAATGCATTCATATACTGCGAGCCTAAAATCCAAAGCAGATTTTAAACAATGTACATCTTTGCCATTAACCCCATATGAAACCACGTTCGTACGTATAGACATTTCCGTACACACATGGTTTCATATGTACAACAGTACTAATATACAACGAGCAAAGACAATTCTGTGTACACATGGTTTCATATGTACAACAGCACAAACATACAATGAGTGAAGACGATCGCGTATTAAATTACAAGAAAGTGTTAAAGGCACGCGCTACAAAGCAAACAAAAACAAATTGCCTTGAACACTTTCGCTTCCCTTTATGCACTTGACATTGCTAATATGCGAGGTCTAAGAACTTCTTATATGAATGCAATGTCCTGTTTCTTTTTTTCTTATAGGAAATAAACACATGGAAATGAATCCATTTACCTCACGTAGAGTTAATGTTTTTTATGGAATAATGCTATCACTATAAGAAATGCAATATATTTAGAATTGCTATTAAGAATATTGTTACATGTACAAATAATTACACGTACAAATAATTCTGCGAGCTACTGTCGCAATTGTTTTCATCATCGTTAAGAACGTCAACGAATGAATTTACTCGAACCCCCGAGAACGCAACAAGCATGATCAACATCTGCAAGTGACGTCACTCCATTCATGAATTTGCTCGAACCTACCAGGTACCTCTCCGTAGAACGTTCGCCAATGCACGAGAAATGGGTGAATAGGTAGAGACCCTATATAAAGGCGAGCTGAATGAATGGGGGGAACCATTCATTCGAGCGCGATAAGAACTGCGATAGTAAATTTATGGAGTGTGTTTCGTAATAGTGAAGTGATTTAGAAGACAATTGCGATAATAAATTTATGGACAAGTGTTAGATTTATTTTAATAGTGACAATTAAAATTAGTGAAAGTGTTAAACTGATTATTGTGCATTTTCTGGAATTAAATAAACTCTTTTAACTTAAATTAAAAGACATTGCGTTTTCACTTTCCCGGAACATTAAAATTATAGGCCGCGAACCAAATAACACGCGACAGTGGTGTCAAGAAGTGCGAAAGAAAAATTTTGAAAGTGAAAATTTGAACATTTTTATAGTGCACAATAGTAAAATTTAAAGAAACATTAAAAATGCCACGAAGCTTAAACTTAAAAATTAATGAATTGACCATATCGGAGCTCAAGGAGGAGTTGGAACAGCGGAATCTGGCCACACAAGGTACAAAGGCCATACTGATTGCACGCTTGCGTGACGCGATCGAGTCGGAAGGCGTGAATCTGGATTCGGGTGAGCTCTCCGATGCGGAAAAAGGCGCAGAAGGTGGAGAAGTGGACACACCAAAATCAAAGGAGCCAGAAAATGCGCTGATGCAAATGTTGATGCTAATGTCATCCAGTCTGACTGCGAAGCTAGATGAACAATCAACGAAGCTAAATGAACAGTCATCAAGTCTGACTGCGAAGCTAGATGAACAGTCATCCAATTTAACAGCGAAGTTAAATGAACAATCAGCGAAACTAGACCAACAAGCGTTCGAAATCAAGGCAGACATCACACAGAAGCTGGAAAAACAGTCAACCGAAATAAAAGCGGAGCTCAGTAGTCTCAACAGCCAAATTAGATGCGTCGAGGAGAAGGTATACCAGGTCGAGGAGAGAATCAACCTTGAGATCAGCCAGGTCGAGGAGAGAATCAACCATGAGATGGAAAAAGTGAAAAAGGACTTGGAAGCAGCAAAGGCAGTAGTAACCGCCCCACCAGCACCAATTATAACCGCAGCGCAAAGCTCATCTAGAAATGTACAAGCACCAATATTCGATGGGCAAACGGTCTGGACTATTTACAAAACCCAGTTTGAAGCAGCCGCTCGCATAAATCACTGGAATGAGCAGGAACGAGCGACTGCATTGATTCTTGCTCTAAGAGGCCCAGCTGCCGAGCTGTTGCAGACGATCCCCGTTGAATTGCACTCAAACTCGAATGCTATAATGAATGCGCTCGACATGCGTTATGGAGATGATCATCTAAAGCAGATTTATCGGTCACAGCTAAGGCATCGAATGCAGAAGTCTGGTGAAACCCTACAGCAGCTAGCCCAGGACATTGAGCGACTGGCACTTTTGGCTTATCCAGCCTACGACCCAGAACATCGAGATGATGCAGCGACAGAAGCATTCATCAGCGCACTAAAGGACCCGGAATTGCAACAAGCCGTGCGTTAAGCTCAAAAGCAAACGGTTAAGGACGCATTGGCTTATAGTCTGAACTTTGAGGCAGCGAAAAATGTGACTCGTACCACTGCCCGGGTTCGTGAGGTAGTGACAGACGAGTGCAGGTGTGAGCGCGTGGAAATTGAGCGAGATCCGCATGTAAATGGTGCGCCTAGATGCTGGGATTGCGGAGAGAAGGGGCACCTGCAAAGAGACTGCAAGAAGCGAAGAAAACCGAGCTATTGTCCAGGGTGTGCAGCTAGGAGGAGATCCAGACCGAGTCAGGAGCCCAGAATGGAAGCCCTTCAAACAGAGGGGTCGGGAAACATGTAAGAGCCAACTTCGTGGGGCAGAGGTTGGCTAGGAGGATCGACGTCCCCAGCACCACCATCACCGTGTCAAGACTACATCGTGGAGAAGCGGACTTATGCCTTCCGGGTCAAATTGACGGAGAACACTGCACCATAACAATCGACACTGGTGCAACCCGATCGATTATCCGACCAGACCTAGTTAGACAGCAACAACTTCACAAGGGCAGAATTGTCTCACTACGGACAGCTACGGGAGAAACTGCACCTGTTCATGGAGAGGTCAACCTCCAGATACAGTTGGGAGACCTTGTGTTCCGACATAACTTTCTGGTCGCGAACATTATGGATGACTGCATTCTCGGAATGGATTTTCTGCGACCACATGGAATCACGTTGGACTTGGGAAAACGTGTCTTGAAATGGCAGAATGTCGAAGTACTGATGGAGGATCCCAGCTTCCAAATCCCCAAGATGAATGTAGTGGTATGTACTGACACTGATGTACCGAATTCTTCCGAAAGCATTGTATGGGCCAAGCTTGATGGTGATTCTGGAGACCACCGATCTTATCTGATAGAGCCAACGAAGACATCCGCATTGCGCAGTTTAATTGTAGGACGAAGCCTTGTAAGATCTTTAAGGAACGGATATGTGCCGGTTAGAGTCCTTAACACCGCAGACTCAACCACGAGCATCAAAGCGGGAGAAGTCATCGGCAGCTGCCAGCCTGTTTCCACCATCACCTCTTTGGAAGCTACTCACAACCATCATTGGAAAAGGAGGCAAGATACAGAAAAAGCCCGGGAATCCACGTCTGCAATATTGAAGCAAGTCAAATTGCCGGTGCAGCTATTCAAACGAGCCTCTGATCTGGTCACCAAGTACAGTGACATCTTCTCAACAAGCCCGGATGACCAAGGCCGAACGAGTTTGGTAACTCACGTCATAGACACACAGGGAGCCAAGCCGATTCGACAAGCACCAAGACGTCTCCCTATAGCCAAACAAGGAGAAGTGAGCGCGCTGATCTCGGACATGGAAAAACAAGGCATTATTGAACCTTCTGTAAGTCCATGGGCCGCGCCTGTAGTTCTAGTGAAGAAAAAGGATGGTAGCACTCGCTTTTGTGTCGACTATAGGCAGCTTAACGACGTCACTAAGAAAGATAGTTACCCGCTCCCACGCATCGATGACATCATGGACACTTTAGCCGACGCAAAATGGTTTTCTACACTCGATCTCAAGAGTGGCTACTGGCAGGTAGAAATTGACAAGAAGGACCGAGAGAAGACCGCATTTTCAGTTGGGACCGGATTGTGGCAATTTGTGGTGATGCCGTTTGGGCTTTACAATGCTCCAGCCACTTTCGAACGCTTGATGGAATACGTGCTACGTGGTCTAACCTGGAAAACCTGCTTGGTGTACCTAGATGACATCATCGTCATCGGGAGAACGTTCGAAGAGCATGTGCGGAACTTAGAAGAGGTTTTCTCCCGACTGCGACTGGCAAATTCGAAACTTAGTCCCGACAAGTGTACCCTTTTCGCAGCTGAAGTAAAATACCTGGGACATGTCGTATCAGCAGAAGGGGTCAAAACAGACCCTGAGAAAATTGAAGCCGTGAAAAGCTGGTCAACACCAAACAACAAGCGCCAACTACGAAGTTTCCTGGGCCTGGCAACCTACTATCGAAGATTCGTCAAAGACTTTGCCAAAATAGCTAAGTGTCTCCATCAGCTAACCGAGAAAAATCGTCCGTATGTCTGGAACGAACAATGCCAGACAGCCTTTGAGACCCTGAAGGAAAAGCTATGTGAATCACCCATACTGGCGTATCCGAAACCCGGAAGAATATTTGTGGTTGACACCGATGCAAGCAACGGCGGTATTGGAGCTGTACTCTCCCAGCAGATCAATGGCGAAGAAAGAGTCCTCTCGTATTACAGTCGAGTTCTTTCAAAAGTGAGAGGAACTACTGTGTGACCAGGAAGGAGCTATTGGCTATAATAGAGGCCACCAAGCAGTTCCACAAGTACCTATATGGCCAGAAATTTGTTCTTCGAACGGACCATGCATCGCTGAGATGGCTACTTAACTTCAAAAACCCCGAGGGACAAGTTGCGAGATGGATCGAAAGATTGCAGTCATACGACTACGAAATTGTTCATCGAAAGGGCAGAGTTCATGGAAATGCTGACGCCCTATCTCGTCGCCCATGTCCAGCTAACTGCAAGCATTGCCGACGGATTGAGGAAAAGGAACCGCCTGTTGATCTGCGACTGATAACGGCCGAATTCGATGAAGGTTGGTCATCGGAGGAGATTCGAAATGCCCAGCTAGCCAATGAAGACATCGGACCATTGCTCGTATGGAAGGAGACGACTGGGCGACCTGAGTGGAAGGACGTTTCAACGCATGGCGCAACCCTGAAAAGCTATTGGGCACAATGGAACTCCCTTCAGGTGGAGGGTGGTGTACTCAAGCGGAAATGGGAAACGGCGGATGGCAGCTCCTATAGGATGCAAACTATACTACCCAAAAGCCGAATCCACGATGTGGTAAAGGAAATGCATGAAGGATCCTCGGGAGGCCATCTTGGTGTTAACAAAACCTTAGCGAAATTGCGGGAAAGATTCTACTGGCTCCATGCTCGAGAAGACGTAGAGGACTGGTGTCGCAGATGCACAATTTGCGCTTCCGTCAAAGGCCCAAAGCGACGACTGAGAGGACAAATGCAAACCTATAACGTAGGCGTGCCATTCGAAAGGATTGCTGTTGACATCGCTGGACCCTTTCCTGAATCTGAATGGGGAAATCGATACACGCTGGTTGTAGCCGATTATTTCAGCAAATGGCCCGAGGTCTACCCCATTCCCAACCAGGAAGCAACTACTGTAGCTGAACAGCTAGTGTTAAATTGGGTCAGTAGGTACGGCGTACCTAGCGAACTACATTCGGATCAAGGCCGAAACTTTGAGTCACTAGTTTTTGGCGAAATGTGCGAGCTGCTCGGAATACGGAAAACGAGGACAACACCGCTGCATCCCCAATCCGATGGAATGGTCGAACGTTTCAACGGCACGCTCAATAAACACCTTGCCAAAATGGTTGACGAGAACCAAAGGGACTGGGACCGACATATCCCACTATTTTTAATGGCATATAGAGCCGCTGAACAACCGTCGACGGGCCTAAACCCCAGCCAAAGTCATTTTTGGAAAGATTATTCGTTTGCCAGCCGATATAAAGTTCGGAACGCCCCCTGAGAAACCCCAAACGATCTCGGAGTACGCAAGTGATCTAAGACAACGATTGAACCAGATACATCGGACAGTGCGAAAACACCTCGAATCGGCTACTGATCGCATAAAGACCAGGTATGATCTAAACGCTAATTCTACTGGATTCCAGCAAGATTACTTGGTGTGGCTTTATAGCCCGCAACGGCGAAAGGGTAGGTCTCCAAAGCTGCAACATAATTGGGAGGGACCATACCGAGTTACAAAGCGAATCAACGACGTCGTATACCGAATACAGGAACATCGTAAGCCGAGAGCTAAAATGAAAATCGTGCATCTAGACCGTCTTGCCCCATATTACACCCAGGGAGAATTGACTACAAATAGCGACACATCTTTTCGGGGCGAAAAGAACTGAGGTGGGGGCAGTGTTACATGTACAAATAATTACACGTACAAATAATACTGCGAGCTACTGTCGCAATTGTTTTCATCATCGTTAAGAACGTCAACGAATGAATTTACTCGAACCCCCGAGAACGCAACAAGCATGATCCACATCTGCAAGTGACGTCACTCCATTCATGAATTTGCTCGAACCTACCAGGTACCTCTCCGTAGAACGTTCGCCAATGCACGAGAAATGGGTGAATAGGTAGAGACCCTATATAAAGGCGAGCTGAATGAATGGGGGGAACCATTCATTCGAGCGCGATAAGAACTGCGATAGTAAATTTATGGAGTGTGTTTCGTAATAGTGAAGTGATTTAGAAGACAATTGCGATAATAAATTTATGGACAAGTGTTAGATTTATTTTAATAGTGACAATTAAAATTAGTGAAAGTGTTAAACTGATTATTGTGCATTTTCTGGAATTAAATAAACTCTTTTAACTTAAATTAAAAGACATTGCGTTTTCACTTTCCCGGAACATTAAAATTATAGGCCGCGAACCAAATAACACGCGACAATATAGATTTTTTGGAATAATGCATTCAATATGGGAAATGCAAAGTATAGAATTTCTATTGTGAACGTTGATTTTTTTTGCATAGTTTTTTGAGATTGAATATTTGAAATAGGAAATTGTATGTAATATTTTTTGCTAAAGTAAACGAAATATGTTCGAAATATGTTGGAAAACTAAATATGCACTGGTATGAAAACGATGAGAAAAATTGTATAAATAGAATAAGTTGATATGAAACTAAAGCACTTTTTGTTGAGACGTTAAACCGGAGTGTTCTCCTTTCGTGTCAACAAGTTCAAGTCACACTCAGGCCCTGACCGCCTAACATATATGCGTTACCTAGACGCTCTATAATTTCTGGGTAATTATCACAAAACAATTATTTTCAAAATAGGGTAGCAGTACAGCCTTTTAACTCAACACAATATTAGTAAAGTTAAATTAATTTATTAATGTCTTTCAATATTTTTGGTAGTTGCCCAGTTCCCCTTCTGTTGCAGAGCGTTCCGCAGCCGGAAAAGAAGGGTGAGTAGTTTTTAATTCTGTTTTTTTTTCTTTCTCGGTTTCTTTTATGATATAATAAAGTGGATTCATTAATTGATTGTTTTATTGGTGTAAATTTTAGTCGTAGCATTAATTGAAAGTAAATTTTCATATATTTTTATCTTTGAATCGAATTCAAATTTGTAAAAGGAAGAAAGCGGGCCTATAAAATTGATTTTTGTTTGTTTGATAAATTGGGTGCTTGTAAACTAGTTGAAGAACAAAATATAAAACATGAAGTGTTAAAATAATTACTTTTCATTTCTCAATGTGGCCTCTCCTCTCCCATCCTTTTCCCTTTGTGCTAGTTTTTATGTAAAGTGGCTCAGCACGAGCAGAAGGTGTCCCGGAAGTCCCACGACACAACTGAGCGCTAGCCGGCCTCAGTATGCTACCCCGGGCTACACACCCCTCTGCTAATTCTTAATGTCTGCAACTGCGGTGACTCCCGTGGTTGCAAGAGTACTCTATGTATTTTCCCATGTTTAGCACTTCCGAACTATCCTGTGTTTTCATGTTTTCCAATTAAACGCTACTGTTTTGTTTCTTCGACAAATATATATTTCGGGAGTAAGATGCTCCCTTTTTCAGTGTCAATTATTTTCTGAAATTTCAAGGCCTTTTCGAGGATAAATATCCTCGAAAAAGCCTTGAAATTTCAGAAAATAATTGACACTGACTAACCAAATTCTAGTTACCTAAGGTCTAATTGCTTAGTGTCTAATTGCTACTGGGTTTTATAACCTTTATATCTTAATGTTATTCTTAGCTTAATTATTTAGTCTTTAATTATTTTATTATTGCTTAAGGTCTAATTATTATTATATATTGCATGAGTGGTTTTGATTACTATTCGTACAATAGAAAAAAAATCTAACGCTATTTCACCATTACCAGGAGGCTAGAGTATCCATTTCCTAGGTCATCGTTGAGTCTCGTCTCGCTTGGCTGCCTCATGATCCACAATGATTCGTACACGTCCAGTTTTCGCATGTTTCTTACTTACTTCACTACCGTTAGGTCGTCCCATTCTATTTGATGTCCTTTGCAAATTTGTTTCATTACTGAAGATTTAACGTTGCTCGTGGCTCCTCGCTTCATCGCCGATTGTGCCTCCTTAATGTGCTCCTCGAATTTTATTTTAACCGTTCGTTTTGTTTGTCCAATGTATGCTTTATCACAGTGTTTGCATTTAATTTTGTATACACCGCACTTCTCATCTTTCTTCTTGCTATCCTTTGTATTTGTGAGCCTGCTCACTAGGATGCTCCACTCTTATTTGGGGGCCATAAGTATCGTCAGTAGTGACGAAGTCCTCTTAAGTCCCGTCTGTTTTCACCAGGCTCGGTGCCATTTGCTTGAGCAAATTTTAACCCTTAGTAGGTTACCTCGACCTCAACTCCGGTCGATAGGTGTTTGTATCTTTTGAATTCGTGGATGCGAAATATTTTTTGCAGTGAGTCGTTGTGCTGGTGAAAATAACCCGCCCCACGATACCATAATGCTAGCCTGTCAGCGCATCCACGCGTCCTCAGACAAGGCTGATCTCGGCGAATCCCACCAACGCTTCAGTCCTTTACGGAAACAGATTTGTACCCTACTTCATTTAAAAAAAAGCTCCGCCGTATCAATATTCGAAAGTCCATCGCCTCTAGGGTATCCTACTAGGTGTTTGAGTTTTTGGCGGGTAGGTGACCAAGGGATATTGCACTAATCGTGCCCCAGCAGCCTTAACAACTTCCGGACATGTGTTGCCCTCGGACCTGCATTAGATTTATTCAATGGCGGCTTACCACCATTGTATAGCTAGCAAGGCCAAATGATATTAGAGTCCTTTCGTGCATTCGGAAGTTGTTACTTAACATCATGTTTGCGGCAGATTCTAATCTGCACCCCAAACCAAGCGGTACCATAGTGTCTTCCACTACTTGGATTTTGATTTCTCGTGATTGACTTCTGAGCTAGTCCGTGACTATCCATGATAAGAAACGCGTTACTTGCGGGTCGAAATCAACCCTGGGCTGACAATATGTACCTGGTTAAAACTTGCGACCGAAAGACCTCTTTCGAACCCTGAAATTTATGGTGCCTCAAGATAGTAGCGCCTGTAATATGAAGGAAGAGCTCACTATAGGTGTCCTTGCCTGTTAAGGGAAAAAATTAAATGGAAAGACCGAATTCGATATTGATATTGAGATCATTTGTATCCACAATATTTATTTAAGTCTATTAATTAACCTTTACTTTGTAATTTTGAGAGTTGTTATAGTTTGACACTTTCAGCCACTTTGTGAATATTTTGTCCTGTCATTATTTAAATTTTGTTTATAGCGTCATTTTTAGTGCTACGTTTACAAGCTTTTATCGAATTAGATTCAAATTCTAGAATCACACTATGAACATTCAAAATGCATGTTGACTTTGCCCACATGTTGGCAAATAAATGTATCCAATGTATGATTGTTTGGTCGACGAAGGAAAGTGTGTTGATGTTTTTGGCTTCCTGAAGGAGTACATCAAGAATAATATCACTTTTGAAGATGGTTCACCAGACCAAATCTGCGGTGATTGTTGCAAAGAAACCGAGTCAGCGCTAGAGTGACGCAAATTCGGAGAGCAGGTTAATTTTTGTCTGGGGCTCCGGCAGTGAACGCAATCGTACCCCATACGCTATTCCACCATCTAATATAGCACACATCGTAGTGAGCTGGAAGTTGATGTTTTTGGGATAGGATCACCCAACGACTATCAGTGCCTCTCTAAGGAGGGTCATAGGCTGCGCCCAAATGTTATTCACTGGGAGAGCTCTCCGTGGAAGGTTTGTGAACACCTTTCCAATACATGACTGTGAAACGTTTAGGTATGCCACATTGCATGAATACGCACCAGTCGAGGGCGACTACATTTTAAAACAGTGACTATGAAGTAGACGCCAACAGGCTCAGGAGGCAGCAGCCGACTAGTACAAGGCTCTATGTTGCCTGTTGGAACGTATGATGAGTCCCATGCCGGAATCTGGGTTCCTAAGTATTTTTTGGTAGGGTATCAGGCCCGCGTTACGAGAACGATTGGTTTTTGCTCCTCGCCACAAAGACCAAAAGACACGTTGAACAGACGGAACCACCCCAGCTTCCATGTCGCTAAATGCCAAAATATTTACTTCCATTAAAATTTCCTCTATAAGTGTCTTCCGCAATATATCACCCCAAGTCTAATTCAGATGAGTACGCAGTAATACTAAACATCAATAATATTTAAAAATGCCTTAATCGGTCCATTTAAACATTTTGAGTAACCGCTAAACTATTTATCTAATATGCATTCAACATATACGTCACTATTAAGGGGATTCCAACTCAAATTCCATTCGGCCGAACTAGCTCATGTCACTATGTACAGTACACATTTTGCTATTGTTTTGGTTGAACTTGCTAATGAATCAAGCGGCCAGATACTCTTTCCGTACGATGAGTGATGGGATACCAAAGACGTATCGTCGTTTTGTTCCTAATGAATTTTGCCCTTTAAGAAACTTGCATATGAGTTCTAACAGAGAATCACGGTGAAGAAGATGTTAACAGACAAATCGATTGTTATGAAAAGTGTCAGGTTGAACTTGGACTTGCATATGAATTTTCTTAGAGAATTACGGAAAAGGAAATTCTTCACACGGTTCTTTAGAAACAGTTTTTCTTCTTCTTCTTCCTTGTAGCCCTAAAGCCCCTTTCGGGCCTTCGCTTAGAGATAGTTAGAGTATTTTATTATCTTGATCGAAGGTATCGGCACTCAGCAAGGTGATATGATCATTATCATGCTTTGGCCGTGTG
Organism: Odontomyia ornata; assembly: GCA_963969285.1. Taxonomy (NCBI): domain Eukaryota; kingdom Metazoa; phylum Arthropoda; class Insecta; order Diptera; family Stratiomyidae; genus Odontomyia; species Odontomyia ornata. The sequence continues at coordinate 234,931,803 of OZ017739.1, read as the reverse complement.
TCCGTCCACCCAGCTGCGATACGTTCTGATTTTTAAACGAGCACGTATCATAACTGAACAGGCTTATATTCCGTCCGAAGAACCACTCGAACTAAATCTCGTTGATGCCAACAAGACTTGAACCAGAAACCTTCGGCTTACGGGCTTAGTGCTCTACCCACTAAGCTACGCAAACTACAGAAATAGTTTTTAGGGAAGTTATATTTTGAATGGATTTAGATAGCAAGGAATTGTTAAAATTATGCAAAATAGTACAAGTATTTGTAAGAAAAGCGGCAGTTCTTTGTTGAGTACTCTGGCAGATACGTCACTAATATTGATCTGTCTATTCCGGCATCAACTGCCTTCCCCACATGCGGACCTAGCCGCTCTACAATTAGTCCTCGGTAACCCTCCAACTGTTTATTCTGGCGTCAACCACCTAACTCATATGGGGACCTAGCCGCTTTGAAACTAAACTTGATTCTGGCGTTAACCACCTAAACAATATTGGATCCAGCCGCTCTATAATTAAACTAGACAACCTCTAACAAACTATTATTTTTATAATGGCAAGTTTTCACCCCCCGAGGAATGCACGGCTCTGAGGAGATGTGGGAGGCTCTCAGGTCTAGGAGTACCCCACCTGAAGCAAACGTGCCCGTTTCCGCTCCTGCAAACGTTCTGGAATATAGAGCAGCAAGGCAACCAACCACCAAGCCTGAGGAGACAAAAAGACATATCGAAGGTAAGCCCCAATATCTACCTGGACCACGTACACTAACAATAGCGGAGTTTCAGCGTCGGCAACGGAAGCGGCCTCGTACTCCACCGCCTGAGCCTACACCACCGAAGAAACAGCGTAGAGGGAAAGCTTTTAAGTGGCACCAGGGCCTAGCCATACATTGCCATGATTACCATACGACTAGGACGTTCAACAAAAAAAGGGTCTTCGGGACCAGGTTTCGAAATTAAAGCAAGATGGCAAAATTATCGCCACCGTCCGGAAGTCATTATACACTTTATATTAATGTCATTTTTAAAATATATATATTTAACAAATAATTAAATTCGTAACTCCCCAAGTTCTTTTTACTGGAGTATAGGTAAAGGTAGAGGCACAGGGTATAGGTGAGTGTAAGGACGACACAAGTTATTGCATACAACCCATACATACCATCGCAGGATTGTAACGATTGGCGCAGCCGGTAGGATTTCGGTTTTTGTGGACTGCAATATATTTGCTGCATGGCAATTGAATTGGGTGCCATTATCTCATGGCACCTCCGAAACCCGATCTTACTTGTTCTGGTCATATGGTCTCCTTATTTAAACTTCACGGCCCATAATTAAACTTCAACTCCAAGTAGAAGAACCAAGCTTTAATAAAAAACACTAACAATATTATAACATTTAACCAATAACATTCCCTGATTACAGTGAGAAGAAAATTCAAAGTTTGATATAAAAAAAAAACTAAACTGTGCTGAAAATACCCAATGAAGCATTTCGTCCGCGAGGTAAAGATAAATAAATCATTGTAAGTTAATAATAATATGACGGTGTGTATACACTGATTAACAAATTGAACTTATGAACGAAAGAACTTTCTACGACAACGATATCCACCATCAATCTACTCCAACCGGAAAAACGACTGGTGTTACCCTAGGAAGCAGCAAAATACTGCCAACTCCAAGAAAAAAGTCAGAAACTTCTGCAGAAAACGAGGGTGAGGTACTGCGAGATCTTGCAACTCAGGAACTGACGTTGGTACTAAAACCGACCGACGCCGTTGGGAAATTGCACTTTCCACGTCTCGAACGTGTGAACCAATTTCACATTGACACGGAATGATTTCAGAAAGACATACGGCAGCTCCACGAAATCTCGTACCGACCCTCCACTAGCTTACTAAACCTATCGAAATCACTGGACAATTTCATCACTTCTCAAGACTTTAGATTATCTTTAAAATCGGACTTCCATTCCAACTCATCCCATGGTAAACGAAAAGCCAGGACCCCTGAGGTCTATAAAATAGCAGACTATACAAAAGTGGCCAAGCTAATGGGAGAAATGATACCTGTTTTCTATGGAGTCCCATGCCCTACATTGACTCTTAAGCTAACATACAAACATTCATAGGCTGCTGCGAAATAGTCTGGCAATGTCTGAGTTTCCCAGAACAGTCGGCTTTTATGCAAATTTTTCCCACGCGCTTCCGAGGTAAAGCTTACCAACCTATTGTCTCAAACTTTCCCACGACCATCGAAGCTGCAGAAAAACTTCTAAACCAAGTCTACCTACCAAAAGAGACATTCAAGACTTGATAAATAGCTTAATTAGAGCTGAACAGGGCACCTCCGGGACTCTTGCGGCTTCTACATCACACCTGAGACAGCTACTAAAACGAAACAAGCTACTACGGTAATCAATCTACATTTGGAGGATTTTGCAAAAGGCAAGCTTAGAAGTGGAGTAGCTGATCTTCATCTGTGTCAGTATCTCCTCGATAACGAGAAAGCTACTTTCGAGGAACTAGTCTACAAGGCTTTGGATAGGGAAAAACTTCAACAGGGAGCTGTCCCCTAACAAAACTGCGGCCAATTATATTCGAACCACCTACCCAAACTAGCCCCCTTTTCATTTAATTCCACAGCATATAAATAAAGTAAGTGGAAAGCATGAGTCAGAAAGGTAAAACAATTCTAGCCCTAACACTATGGGCAGTAAACAAATAAACCAACTTACGCTGGCCTCTAGCAAAACTAACTTTTGTCCAGAAGTCATACTACGGAATGCACAGCTTAAACAACAACTCACTATATGAACATTTAAATCCCGAAGAAAAAACATCAATAACAAAACTTTGTCAAGACTTGAACGACATTTTCCACTTGCCAGGTGACAAACTCACCTATACAAAAGCAATGACTCATAAAATTCCGCTAATAGCCACTTAAGCCCTAATTAACCAAAATATGTACCGGCTGAGTCAACGTCAAAAGGACATAATAAACGAACAACTCAAAGAACTGTTGGACACTGACACCGTCCAACAAAGCAAAAGTCCCTGGAATTCCCCTCTTCTAGTAGTGCCCAAGAAGCAGGAGCCGACGGAGAAAAGAAATGGCGAGTTGTAGTCGATTTCAGAAAATTGAATGACAAAACAATAGGAGACGCACTTCTATTACCACGCGTTGAGGACATCTTAGCCCAACTCAGCCACTCACGTTACTTCAGTACCCTCGATTTAGCTAGCGGGTACCGCCAAGTGCTCGTGCGGCCTAAAGATCAACCTAAAACAGCTTTCAGTACAAATTATGGCCACTACGAATTTAAGCGAATGCCATTTGGATTAAAAGGAGTACCCGCCCGCCATATTCCAAAGACTGATGAATTATATCCTGACCGGTCTACAAAGATTTGATTGTTTCGTCTACCTGAATGATGTAGTAGTTTATAAATAAAATTTAGAAGACCATATCAGCAAACTGCGAAAAATTTTCACCAGACTTAAAGAGAATAACCTGAAACTTCAAACTGAGAGCTGTCAATTTTTACGACCTGAGATCGTCTATTTAGGTCACATTTGTTTCCAAAAAGGTGCCCGCCTAGATCCTAATAAAACTCAATGCGTTCAAGATTTCCCGGTTCCCAATACAGTAAGACGACTGCAATCTTTCTTAGGTCTAGCTAATTACTATCATAAATTTATCCCGGACTTCTCTAAAATAGCCAAGCCCCTAACGAACTTACTCCGAAAGGGTGTCAAATACACTTGGACGAAAAAATGTATGGAAGCATTCCAACTTTTAAAAAATTCTTTAATCAAACAACCACTTTAAGCCTCTCCCGATTTCACTAAGACATTCAATCTTACCACTGACGCCAGCAATAAAGCGTTGCGAGCAGTCCTATCACATGGACAAATTGGGAAAGATAAGCCAGTAGCATATGCAAGTCGCACAGTAAATAAAGCGGAACGTAATTATTCGACCGTTGAGAAGGAACGCCTGGCGATTGTGCTGGTAGCCAGAATTTTTCGATGCTACTTACAAGGCCGGCGTTTCACGGTTTATACTGACCACAAACCTCTTGAGGGAACATTTAATGTGAAAGACCCGACCACACGATTGATAAGGTTCCATCACAAACTTTCAGAGTTCGAATATCAAATAGAGTATAAACCAGGCAAATATAATAATAAGGCTGGTGCATTGAGCAGTATTCCCCATGACACACTAGACGATTCTGAACAAAATAATCAGTGCAACATTGTCAGACGGGCACAGGCACAAAAACAAGAAAAACCACCACCTGCAGTGATTAACAATGAGGAATTGTTAGAATCACAGATGAAAACAGCAGCTACCATACAAGAAACCCAACAAGTAACAGATAAATTTCCAGAAACACTAAACTTTAATAATATTTACAATGATTCGATACAACCAGACCCCACCCAAAATACATTACAAAGTCCACACAAAGTTACTATCCTAGCCTCCCCCGAAGAAATTAGCACGGTGCTGTATGAATGCCACGACTCCACTTTTGGAGGACACCAAGGAGTCTCAGAAGCTTTCAAAAAAATTAAAAAACAGTAAAGATGCTAAAAGATATCAGAAACTATGTATGTCAATAAATGCAAGAAGTGTCAAACAATGAAAAACTCCCCAAAATATCGCATGCCCATGGTAATCACTGACATAGCCGAAAAACCTTCGAAAAAGACCCTTAGTAGAAACATCATCAGGAAATAAATACATATTAACATTCCAGCACAACCTCGCTGAAATCGTAGATTGGTAATTTTTTGATGAAATAATTACAAGGTACAGAATATCCAAACAAGTAGTTACAGATCAAGGGGCTAGTTTTGTAAGTAAGCTATTTAAAAGAGTACGTAAACTCTTACACATAAAAAAGCTGCAAACAATAGCTTACCACTCTCAGGCAAATGGGGCTTTAGAAAGAGCTCATAGGCCGCTGGTAGAGTGTATACGTTCTACGGTAGATAGCAACTCACAATCATGGGACCAATTTTGAAGAACGGCAGCCTTTGTTTATAAAACTAGTGAACACAACAGCACCAAGCTCACACCAATGAACTGTCTATTCGGTATTACAGCAGAGATCCCCTCCAACCTTAAAAAAGAACCAACCCCAATCTACATTAAAAAAATTACTATTTCCTTTTTAAAACATAAGCCTCAGAAAATGCATTCGATAGCGCGAAAGAATATCTTGAAAAGCAAACTAAAATCAAAAACATACTATGACCACAAAAATCCAATATCTTTCCACATAGGAGACAAAGTTTCATTAAAGAATGAAAACCGGAAGCATAAATTAGTTCAGGTATGGGTAGGCTCATATATTGTTAAATCAATCACTTCCCCTGTCAACGCAACAATTGCGATAGGGAAGAAGCTAGTAAATGTCCATAATAATAGATTAAAGCCCTTCTACGAATAACTTTTCCTTTCCCCCTTTCAGTCATGGCAAAAGCAATTATTTTAATACTAATCTCAGTTGTAATCACGGTTCAATCAAAAACCAATCCTCATACAACAATTTCTATTGAAAACACAGGGATATTGTTGGAAGACATAGGAAGTATACTGAGCTATCTCAGCACATGGAATATTGTAACGGAACTCAATTCAGGGGATATTAAATCGCAATTAAACCTCGCTGAATGCACTGCACAACTTGTATATTTACTGTGCTCAGTGAACAACACGGGATGCAAAGACCAACAATGTCACATACGCGTCCTTGTGGAAAATCTAAAATCCGTTCAGAAACCTTTCGCGAATCATTGATTCCTACAAGAGACAAAATATCACACTGCAACCAAATAGGTCAAGCGATGCACATACTGTTTGGCACAACAGATAATAAAAACGAACAAAGTTATGTAGCAAATTAAATCTATTGGAGCATAATGGAGAAGAATTAGTAAAGCTAGAAAAGCAACGAATTAGCGTCGTAAAAACGGCACTGGAGGAACTCCACAAACGATTGACCAACGTGATCACCAGACAACAACAAATTGGCGAACAAATTCGAGATATTTCTACCATTACCGATGCACTAATTGCAGGCAAACGTGAACAACTATTATTAACAACACTGTTGGCGCAATTATTAAAAATAGAATTTAGACAACGTACTCTAATAGATATTGTAGAATCTACTCAGATGAATCATATCCATCCCCTTCTTATTTCTAAACAAAAGTTGAAAAATGTTTATACAAAACCCGGTAATAAGTGCCCAGAATACTGTGACCAAGTGTTGACACAAACAGCAGATATACAGCACTAAAGGCTGCAAGATAAATTACTACTAGTAATCAAACTACCCATATCTCAATTACCACTTACGCAGTTGAAACAAATCCACACCTTCCCGATCGCCACCAATAAATCATTTCTAATGATCCATTTGTCGAATATTCACATGCAGCGAGTAACATTCCCACTCAGCGATTCCTTTTACTAAAAGGAGACAACTTATTCAACTCAAGAAACATTAAACATCCGGAGCCTGGTGATCTATATGTAGTCCAACTCACGACTCCGGTAGTCAGAGCATCACCGTCAACGAATAAAATAATAGCAATGTTGCATAACACTTTGAATAGAAATGTTACTCTTCCCCTTCGGATCAGCACTACTATTGGAAATACTTTCACTAAATTAAACAAACCCAATAGCTGGATATACTCGTATTCGTATTTTCTTCAAACAGAAACTCCCATTCACGTCAAATGTAACGAAAATGTTATCACACACACCATCATGGGCCATGGAATTTTAAACCTCCATTTCCCCTTAATAAATATCAACATAACCAGATAAACTCGTATTCCTGTTAACAGCTCGCTGCAACTTTTCTAAGAAAAAGATGTGAACAAACAATTTCAGACCAACTCCTACTCCCCTAAGAGATTTATGGCCAATTGAATGAAATTACATTCAAAGAAATGAACAAGCAGCATATGCATTTATCCCTCAGCTTAACAACAATTTGCATCATAACATTAGGGATAAACCTGTCTATTTGACATATAAAATGCTGCAGGAAACAAAATCATCTAACAATCACCAATCGGGAATCAAACCCAACATTTACCCTAAACCTCAATAACCAAGAAACGTACCCTCCTTAGAAGCCAACATCAAAGCATGGGAGCGAAATTTTAATTTTTCGTCGAATATCACTCCTAAATCTTTTAACTGTATAATTAACCAAAATATGTACCGGCTGAGTCAACGTCAAAAGGACATAATAAACGAACAACTCAAAGAACTGTTGGACACTGACACCGTCCAACAAAGCAAAAGTCCCTGGAATTCCCCTCTTCTAGTAGTGCCCAAGAAGCAGGAGCCGACGGAGAAAAGAAATGGCGAGTTGTAGTCGATTTCAGAAAATTGAATGACAAAACAATAGGAGACGCACTTCTATTACCACGCGTTGAGGACATCTTAGCCCAACTCAGCCACTCACGTTACTTCAGTACCCTCGATTTAGCTAGCGGGTACCGCCAAGTGCTCGTGCAGCCTAAAGATCAACCTAAAACAGCTTTCAGTACAAATTATGGCCACTACGAATTTAAGCGAATGCCATTTGGATTAAAAGGAGCACCCGCCCGCCATATTCCAAAGACTGATGAATTATATCCTGACCGGTCTACAAAGATTTGATTGTTTCGTCTACCTGAATGATGTAGTAGTTTATAAATAAAATTTAGAAGACCATATCAGCAAACTGCGAAAAATTTTCACCAGACTTAAAGAGAATAACCTGAAACTTCAAACTGAGAGCTGTCAATTTTAACGACCTGAGATCGTCTATTTAGGTCACATTTGTTTCCAAAAAGGTGCCCGCCTAGATCCTAATAAAACTCAATGCGTTCAAGATTTCCCGGTTCCCAATACAGTAAGACGACTGCAATCTTTCTTAGGTCTAGCTAATTACTATCATAAATTTATCCCGGACTTCTCTAAAATAGCCAAGCCCCTAACGAACTTACTCCGAAAGGGTGTCAAATACACTTGGACGAAAAAATGTATGGAAGCATTCCAACTTTTAAAAAATTCTTTAATCAAACAACCGCTTTAAGCCTCTCCCGATTTCACTAAGACATTCAATCTTACCACTGACGCCAGCAATAAAGCGTTGCGAGCAGTCCTATCACATGGACAAATTGGGAAAGATAAGCCAGTAGCATATGCAAGTCGCACAGTAAATAAAGCGGAACGTAATTATTCGACCGTTGAGAAGGAACGCCTGGCGATTGTGCTGGTAGCCAGAATTTTTCGATGCTACTTACAAGGCCGGCGTTTCACGGTTTATACTGACCACAAACCTCTTGAGGGAACATTTAATGTGAAAGACCCGACCACACGATTGATAAGGTTCCATCACAAACTTTCAGAGTTCGAATATCAAATAGAGTATAAACCAGGCAAATATAATAATAAGGCTGGTGCATTGAGCAGTATTCCCCATGACACACTGGACGATTCTGAACAAAATAATCAGTGCAACATTGTCAGACGGGCACAGGCACAAAAACAAGAAAAACCACCACCTGCAGTGATTAACAATGAGGAATTGTTAGAATCACAGATGAAAACAGCAGCTACCATACAAGAAACCCAACAAGTAACAGATAAATTTCCAGAAACACTAAACTTTAATAATATTTACAATGATTCGATACAACCAGACCCCACCCAAAATACATTACAAAGTCCACACAAAGTTACTATCCTAGCCTCCCCCGAAGAAATTAGCACGGTGCTGTATGAATGCCACGACTCCACTTTTGGAGGACACCAAGGAGTCTCAGAAGCTTTCAAAAAAATTAAAAAACAGTAAAGATGCTAAAAGATATCAGAAACTATGTATGTCAATAAATGCAAGAAGTGTCAAACAATGAAAAACTCCCCAAAATATCGCATGCCCATGGTAATCACTGACATAGCCGAAAAACCTTCGAAAAGGACCCTTAGTAGAAACATCATCAGGAAATAAATACATATTAACATTCCAGCACAACCTCGCTGAAATCGTAGATTGGTAATTTTTTGATGAAATAATTACAAGGTACAGAATATCCAAACAAGTAGTTACAGATCAAGGGGCTAGTTTTGTAAGTAAGCTATTTAAAAGAGTACGTAAACTCTTACACATAAAAAAGCTGCAAACAATAGCTTACCACTCTCAGGCAAATGGAGCTTTAGAAAGAGCTCATAGGCCGCTGGTAGAGTGTATACGTTCTACGGTAGATAGCAACTCACAATCATGGGACCAATTTTGAAGAACGGCAGCCTTTGTTTATAAAACTAGTGAACACAACAGCACCAAGCTCACACCAATGAACTGTCTATTCGGTATTACAGCAGAGATCCCCTCCAACCTTAAAAAAGAACCAACCCCAATCTACATTAAAAAAATTACTATTTCCTTTTTAAAACATAAGCCTCAGAAAATGCATTCGATAGCGCGAAAGAATATCTTGAAAAGCAAACTAAAATCAAAAACATACTATGACCACAAAAATCCAATATCTTTCCACATAGGAGACAAAGTTTCATTAAAGAATGAAAACCGGAAGCATAAATTAGTTCAGGTATGGGTAGGCTCATATATTGTTAAATCAATCACTTCCCCTGTCAACGCAACAATTGCGATAGGGAAGAAGCTAGTAAATGTCCATAATAATAGATTAAAGCCCTTCTACGAATAACTTTTCCTTTCCCCCTTTCAGTCATGGCAAAAGCAATTATTTTAATACTAATCTCAGTTGTAATCACGGTTCAATCAAAAACCAATCCTCATACAACAATTTCTATTGAAAACACAGGGATATTGTTGGAAGACATAGGAAGTATACTGAGCTATCTCAGCACATGGAATATTGTAACGGAACTCAATTCAGGGGATATTAAATCGCAATTAAACCTCGCTGAATGCACTGCACAACTTGTATATTTACTGTGCTCAGTGAACAACACGGGATGCAAAGACCAACAATGTCACATACGCGTCCTTGTGGAAAATCTAAAATCCGTTCAGAAACCTTTCGCGAATCATTGATTCCTACAAGAGACAAAATATCACACTGCAACCAAATAGGTCAAGCGATGCACATACTGTTTGGCACAACAGATAATAAAAACGAACAAAGTTATGTAGCAAATTAAATCTATTGGAGCATAATGGAGAAGAATTAGTAAAGCTAGAAAAGCAACGAATTAGCGTCGTAAAAACGGCACTGGAGGAACTCCACAAACGATTGACCAACGTGATCACCAGACAACAACAAATTGGCGAACAAATTCGAGATATTTCTACCATTACCGATGCACTAATTGCAGGCAAACGTGAACAACTATTATTAACAACACTGTTGGCGCAATTATTAAAAATAGAATTTAGACAACGTACTCTAATAGATATTGTAGAATCTACTCAGATGAATCATATCCATCCCCTTCTTATTTCTAAACAAAAGTTGAAAAATGTTTATACAAAACCCGGTAATAAGTGCCCAGAATACTGTGACCAAGTGTTGACACAAACAGCAGATATACAGCACTAAAGGCTGCAAGATAAATTACTACTAGTAATCAAACTACCCATATCTCAATTACCACTTACGCAGTTGAAACAAATCCACACCTTCCCGATCGCCACCAATAAATCATTTCTAATGATCCATTTGTCGAATATTCACATGCAGCGAGTAACATTCCCACTCAGCGATTCCTTTTACTAAAAGGAGACAACTTATTCAACTCAAGAAACATTAAACATCCGGAGCCTGGTGATCTATATGTAGTCCAACTCACGACTCCGGTAGTCAGAGCATCACCGTCAACGAATAAAATAATAGCAATGTTGCATAACACTTTGAATAGAAATGTTACTCTTCCCCTTCGGATCAGCACTACTATTGGAAATACTTTCACTAAATTAAACAAACCCAATAGCTGGATATACTCGTATTCGTATTTTCTTCAAACAGAAACTCCCATTCACGTCAAATGTAACGAAAATGTTATCACACACACCATCATGGGCCATGGAATTTTAAACCTCCATTTCCCCTTAATAAATATCAACATAACCAGATAAACTCGTATTCCTGTTAACAGCTCGCTGCAACTTTTCTAAGAAAAAGATGTGAACAAACAATTTCAGACCAACTCCTACTCCCCTAAGAGATTTATGGCCAATTGAATGAAATTACATTCAAAGAAATGAACAAGCAGCATATGCATTTATCCCTCAGCTTAACAACAATTTGCATCATAACATTAGGGATAAACCTGTCTATTTGACATATAAAATGCTGCAGGAAACAAAATCATCTAACAATCACCAATCGGGAATCAAACCCAACATTTACCCTAAACCTCAATAACCAAGAAACGTACCCTCCTTAGAAGCCAACATCAAAGCATGGGAGCGAAATTTTAATTTTTCGTCGAATATCACTCCTAAATCTTTTAACTGTATAAATTCATTCAGCACTTCACCAAAAATAAAGTATGGAAATGACAAGGGTAACTTTTTAATAGAATAAGTCATTTGATAATAATTAGAGATATTTAACGGAGGAGAATTAGACTTTCACCCTGAATTTAAACAAAAACGGGCATTTTGCAATAAGATATAATATTCAACTTTGTCAATTATCCTGAATATTTTGACAACATCAGCATATAACAGATAGGACAAGGATAAACACCAAGAAGAACCCTGAAGGTAGGATAAAAGGGCAACGAGAAGCAGAAGTTAACAGTAACAACACAAGAGTGGCTAGAAACATCGGAATAAAACCCAGAAATAAGAGAATTGCCAAGACCAAAGGTTTTCAGCTTGCTTAGAAGGATCTTACATATGATCCATAGAATAGAAGACTTTCGAGAAATATGTGTTTATTACATGAATTTGTCTTGTATGTTGGTAAAAATCAAAACGTTGAAAAAACGTTGATGAAGTCATGTTGCTCATTGGCAGAAAAGGGAGGAACTAAGTCATAGACTCTATTACGAGTATACCTTCACACATTCAAGGATCTGACTAAAACATGGGAGAAAAGAAATGGATTTATAGTAAGATGAAATAAATGCGGTACTATTAAAGTTATCATTATTTAATAATACGCTGCAGATTTGCGCAATTAGTCTGTGGTATAAGTGATATATTTAGGGGTTAATCAACACCAACGGGACAATTTATGGACTGACAATGTTAAAGGGTGGACAACGTGGCAAGTACTTAATTGAATGTAATGTTTAACCTATGTATGACGTATGTTTTGTAATGAAGCAGCGCCCAACAGTGATACTCAAAAATAAGCTAAATTTATCACCCCCTGCATCCAGTGATCGAACAGAAATCTAAATCCACAATAATCAGCACATTCAAACACAAAAGAAAGAGTTGCTTTATGATTGGATGTATCGACCAAGTCAAATTAGTCCAGATTTTCCTTTTGACAAGCTGCGAAGAGCCCTCTGAAGGGAGACGGGAGAGCTCACCCCAGATAATAGTCACGGTGATGCTCGAATCGATCGACAAATGGAACCAAGTGGCACGCTATGTTCGGGCGCTCCTCTCCCCTCCCACTAGAAGAGTGATCCCCCAGCTTGAAGGCGCCTCAAGGCATAACAAAACGAGACCTGGCCCCAAGGCCGTAGCCAGTGGGGGGGGGTTATAGGGTCAGAACCCCCCCCCCGAAATTTTCGACAAAAGTTTACTTTAAATCATATTTACTTAGTCAAAACTGTGAAAATCTGTTCCATCAAAACCAAGCGTAACCAATCTAATAAAAATATTAGCTAGCGCAAAATATTTTAAAGGAGAAAATAATGAAACCACGAGTTGCTCTTCGGGAATATTCTATTATTGGTAATTCATTAAATTTTTCAAGCCAAAATGAGATACATAATTTTACAATTATCATGTTCACTCATATTTTGATGACAAGGGGTTACATTAAAGCTATTTTCACGAATATATTAATGAATAAAAATTTTTAAACAGGAAAATGCAAGAAAATTTTAACCGTGTTTCATGAATTTGGGAAAGTGAATAGAAATGCTTGTAAGAATATATTGCTCCACATGCAAATGACCTAATGAAGCTACCAAAGGGATATCTTATTTTCCAAATGGACAAATAAACTAAGCAACTCTAAGTCGCCTCTTTCCTCTACACGACTTCATAATTACATATAATCTCTCCATATTTAAAATGTATGTTGAATAATCCTAGTCACGTTTCAACGAACTTCTTTAATTATCAAAAAATGAAATATAACGCTTCCTTTAATATTCGTTGAATGTTTATTAATTTGTACAAACACCGCGGGTTTCGGAATGAACACCTATTCCATCCTCAGTGCAAGCTAACAATTCTTATTTCCTAACCTACCTATTTATGCACATTTATTTAATTCATATTTTTCCAAACAATAATGAACTACTTAATCCTAGATAATTACCTACGCACACCTTTTCCCACCATAAAAGTTAATCTTCTGATTCGCCGTTAATTGCCTCGTTCGCTTCTTCGCCTTCGTTGCCCGCCCCATTCACATCATCGCTTACGTTACCTGGGTTTCGTTTCCTATTGATTTTGTTCAGGATGTCCATTAACGGGGATACATCCAGTAGACATCTTCAACTTAAATCATTATTGGGAGCCGTAAAAGATAAAACAAGTTGGGTAAACAGACCTACGCTCAGTCAGAAGGGTTTTGTATTCAATTTACAAAATACAGTCACCAGATCGAATAAAATCAAGAAACATGTCAAATAAGAAGAGAAAATATGAAATTCGAAGATTATACTATTATTGACAAAGTTGAACGAATTTCGACTTCTGACGTTTTTGTTATTGTTATACTCATAGATATCTCCCTTGATAATTATTTCAGATGTCCATTCGCGAGGTAGGAAACACAATTTTCATGTATTTCCCCCCTGTGCCCCCACTGAAGCAAAAATTGACAGTTTAAGAACTGTTTTGAAAAGCTCCCATGAAAAATTTCATTTCATACTCATATTGGCTACCTTTGATGCATTTTTTTCAGGGGCCACTCTCCTGCACTGTTATCATCGATTCATGGCCAATTTTTTCGAATCCTAGAATGGTTACAAAACCCTTTTGCTAGGAGCTCTCTCCCGCCTCTTTGACTTGTTTCGCTTATGGTTAGTAATTGTGGGTACTCATCTTCAGGCATTCATTAAATTGAATCAAGTATTCAAAGCATGCACCTTAAACGTTGAAGTTGGGAAAAACTAACTCAAAATTATTCAACCTTCGCATTTAAAACAGCCACCATTGTTTTTTACGATTACTGATACCACTAGCTGAACCGATTCTCAAAGATATTCATGATACCTATCATTCCTGAAATTTTCATGCAAATCCTAGCAAAACTGTAGTGTCTGAGTCGGTAAAAAGCGCATGTTGTTCCATAGCCACATGTTGCCATAGTAATAAATGCAGCGCATACTGTTCCACAGTAATACAGGAAAATTCAAACCGCTATAACTTCGCTAATTATAATTCAATCTTTATGAAATTTTCAGGATTGATCCATTTTATAAATTGTCATCTGTTTACTGAATTTTATTGAATTTAATGTTACCGTTAAGATTTTATTCAAGAAAACATAAAATCCGTAAATCATACTATTACTAACAAAGTTGAGTGAATTGCGACTTCTCACGTATTTGTTGTTGTTGTACTCATCAAGGCCTACTTTCATAATTTTCTTCAGATTTTTCGGATCACAGGTGTCCAATCGCGAGGGGGGGGGGGACACAAATTTTTCGTGTATTTCCCCTCCCTGTGCACCCCTCGAAGCAAACTTTGCCAAACTAAGACTTGTTTTGAAAAGTTCTCATCAAGACCTTTCATTTGATATCCATACCGGCTACCTTAAATTAAATTTTTTTTTTCGGGGGGTCACTCTCCTATATGGGGAGACCCCCCTGAAATACCTTATAAAATTTTTTGGTACTTGAACTTTGAAGAGAGCACCACTTTACACCTACATACAAAATTTGATGTTTCTAGCTTAAGTAGTTTCCGAGAAAAACTGCTGTGACACACGGACGGACGGACAGACAGACGGACAGACAGGACGCGATTTTAGAAGGGTTTTGTAAAATTATTTTACAAAACCCTAAAAACGAAAAATGAAGTAAGCAGGATTTACAAAATAACATGCCCAGAGTGCCCAAAAATCTACATAGGGCAAACAAGAAGATTGATTACCACAAGATTGAATGAACACGTGGGGGAGGCAGAAATAATATTAAGGAACAACAGGAGCAAAGAGCTGGTCAAATCAACGGTAGCGAAGCACATTTTGGAGGAAACTCAGAGAATAGGAGAAAGCGATGTAGAATTGGTTAAGGAAATCACGAAATGGTACAAACTGGACGCATACGAGAGCTTGATAATATTAAGGGAACCAGCTGATGCACGCTCAAATCACGATTTAGGTAATGGATATTCCCCGTTAATGGACATCCTGAACAAAATCAATAGGAAACGAAACCCAGGTAACGTAAGCGATGATGTGAATGGGGCGGGCAACGAAGGCGAAGAAGCGAACGAGGCAATTAACGGCGAATCAGAAGATTAACTTTTATGGTGGGAAAAGGTGTGCGTAGGTAATTATCTAGGATTAAGTAGTTCATTATTGTTTGGAAAAATATGAATTAAATAAATGTGTATAAATAGGTAGGTTAGGAAATAAGAATTGTTGGCTTGCACTTAGGATGGAATAGGTGTTTATTCCGAAACCCACGGTGTTTGTAAAAATTAATAAACATTCAACGAATATTAAAGGAAGCGAGTTATATTATCTAAACCAATGAGTCAGAACACCTGCGAACATGCAAATTTTAGCAAACTCGATATATGAGTCAGTAGAGTAATATAATCAATACTTTCATTTTTGCAGGTGATTCAATATGATTCATAAGAGATAGATATTGAATATCTTTGTCAAAGTGATTCAGTCATTTTTCGCAGAATCAACATAAATAATTTATAAAAGACTTGAGAATACAAAAAGTTAGTGAGTTCTAAGTTCTCACACAATATAGGTGGTTAATATTTAAGATACGGTTAATTGAATATTATAATTACCCGAGAGTTTAATTAATAAAAATTATTATAAATAACCTGTGTTTTAAATTCAATATAATTAAAGGGACCGCGGAAAGGTCCATAACTTTAATTTTTTTTAACCACAGTGAAACTAGAAACAAAATTGGCGCAGTCGGTAGGATGCCGAAGTGTTCGTCGCGTATAAGTTTCGGGAAGTTTTATTGAAATCGTGAGTGTAAATCGCGAAAGTGAAAAATAAAAATAATCCGAAACAGCGTTCGAACTAATAGCTGAAAAAGCTTACCGGTGTCCATAAAACGAACTTATTGTTAAACAGAGTGAACAGTGAAAAACAGTGAAAAGTTAAATAACAATTGACATAACATTTCCGAAAAAGTTTTTTCTAATAAAACAAGGACTTGCATTGTCCCGAAGGCAGAATTCGCCTCCTTGCTGTGCTCGTTGCAGACAAGGTTAAATAAAATACTTAAAACTATAAATCTACAGGAAGAGTCGCCCCTGTAAGATTTTAATATCAAAAACAACAAATTCAAAAAGCAGATACTAAGGCAATAGAACTTAAGAACTTTTCTTAATAAAAAGAGGAACATATAAAATCAAAATGCCAATCACATTTGTCGACATATTGAGAGAGGCGAGATTGATGCCTGCCTACACAGGAGATGAAGGGTTCCAACTTCATAGCTACATTCTTGGAGTAGAGGGCCTGATGTCACTGATAACTGATGAACAAGAAGCCAAATACATATCAGAAATATTGTTTTCAAAATTACAAGGTAAAGCTGCAATAGCCGCTCGAAGGATCACATCAAAAACATGGGAGAATGTGAAGAAAACCCTGATTACTTCTTTTGGAGTCCAGGAATCTTACTTAAAACTAAAGGAACAAGCGGATCGATATCATTCAAAGAGCGCAAAGGATGTCTATCAACATCTTACTGTAATTTTAAATAAGCTTAATTTAAAGTATTTATTAGATCCTGAACAACCAGATGAATTCAAACCAACTTATAATGAAATAAGCATTTTAGAAAAATTCCTTAGTAAAATTAACAGGACAGATGCAATGTATTTGAGGACGAAGGACGTTAAAACATTGGAGGAAGCTTATCAGGAATTAGTACAGACAGGTTATATTGATAATTATGAAGCATATAAAAAGAAACAAAAACATAATAAACAAAATAGGCACACGGAAGAAAGAAAAGGAGAAGAGGATAATCAAGACAATCAAAATGACAGCGGTCGTCTTTCAAATCAAAGAAATCAAAATAATTATAGGGATCGGGCTCACGGTTCCAACCAATACAGACAAAACAATTATAATGACAATTACAATCGAAACAGACAAAACTACAGACAAAATAATTATCAAAATCATTCTCATAATAACCAATATTATAATAATCATGACAGAGTAGAGCCTATGGATACAAACTTAATAAAAACCGAGGAAAATTTTCCTGTGCAAGCCTCGGAAATTCCTACCTTCCCATAATTCAAATTCATATTAATGTTCCACTGTTCCACTGTTTCAATTTTAGATATTAATCATTTACAGGATCATCCAATAACTAAAGTACATAACGAACAATATCGTACATTGTCTGGTACTCAAAAAATAGAGTATGAGACAATAACAAAAACTCCTCCAGAAATTGGTATTCGGAAATTCGCAAGATGGAAACTTGCGGATTTATCGGGTAGAAAATTCGACGCAATAATTGGTGCTAATATATTATCTTGCACCGGTTCGAAAATTAATTTCGGAAGTAAAAGTATTACATTTGGTGACAGTGAAGTGCCATTTATCAATGAAAATGAATTTAAAAGTGCAAGTGAAAGTGTCAATAAAAGTGTAAGTGAAAATGAACTAAATAAATTCAGTTTTGAAGAAATACATACTATGGAAGCCATGGATAAAATAGATATAGATATGAATAATTTGAATGAAAAAGAAAAATTCGAATTAAAGAAACTAATTAAGAAAAATCGAGAAATATTTTATTTAGAAGGAGATTATCTTTCAGCAACAAACCAAATTGAACATGAAATTAAAACAACAACAGAAGACCCAATATATTCTAAAATGTATAGGAATCCAAAAATACATGATCAAGAAATAGAAAAGCAAATCAATGAAATGTTGGAGCAAGGTATTATAAGAGAAAGCAATTCACCATACAATGCGCCTGTAGTCGTTGTTGCGAAAAAGATGGATAATTCAGGAAAAAAGAAATGGAGACTAGCTATCGATTATCGGAAGCTAAATGCAGTAACAATAGATGACAAATTCCCAATCCCAAACATCGATGGAATTCTGGAGAAATTAGGTCGAGCCCAATATTTTACAACTCTAGATTTGGCCAAAGGATTTCACCAAATTCGTATGAAGGAGTCAGACATTAAGAAAACAGCATTTTCCACAGCAACAGGACATTATGAATATACGAGAATGCCATTTGGATTAAAAAACGCGCCAGCCACATTTCAAAGACTAATTAATCATGTATTAAAAGATTATATCAATAAAATATGTTTAGTTTACCTCGATGACATTTTAATTTTTGGTACATCCATAGAAGAACATATCGATAATATTCAAAAAGTATTCAACAAATTAAGAGAAGCAAACTTAAAATTACAAGTTGATAAATGTGTGTTCCTAAAAAGGGAAACGCAATTTTTAGGCCATACTATTGGAGCAGAGGGTATAAAACCGAATGCCGACAAAATCGAGAAAATAATACTAGTGCAAATTCCTAAAAACCCTAAGGAAATTAAATCCTTCTTGGGTTTAACGGGATACTATAGGAAGTTCATAAAGGACTATGCTAAGGTGGCACAGCCAATGACACGATACTTAAAGAAGGATCAGAAAGTAAATCTGAACGACAGCGAATATGTCGGAGCCTTTGAAAAGTTAAAAAACTTGTTAACTTCAGCACCTGTTCTGAAACATCCTGACTTTGCACAAAGATTCAAAGTTACTACAGACGCTAGTAATTTTGCGATTGGAGCGGTTTTAAGTCAAAATGGACATCCTGTTTGTTATATAAGCAGGACATTAAACGATCATGAGAAAAGATACGCTGTAATTGAAAAAGAAATGTTAGCAATAGTTTGGGCAGTAAATTATCTAAGACCATATTTATATGGAAGAGAATTTGATCTACAAACTGATCATCATTAAGTGGCTATATCAAAAATTCAAAGGAAAAGATATTACTCCAAGATTACAAAGATGGATCATAAAATTGGGAGAATATGACATAAAACTTGAATACATTAAGGGAAAAGATAATATCCCAGTAGATTTTTTATCAAGACTGCGAGAAACAGGAGAAATAAACATGTTCAACAATGAAGATCAACATAAAAGGAAGAAAATTCAGATAACTTCAATTAAGACTTTAAAAGATAAAGTGCAAGGTGAACAAGCATCAGATGTTTCATCCGATATAAACTTTGATTTACAATTCTATCCAGAAATTAAGAAAGTAGTAAGGCAAAGAAGTCTTTCTAGAAAATCTGTAGAAAGTACAAGCGGTAATACAATACATTCACAAGTCGAAAATTTCAATGATCACATTCCAATTAAAGATGATTTCATTAACAAATATAAACAGCAAATATTTTTAGTAAGAAAAGAAAAACCAGAACACAAACTCAAGACAAATAATAGAAAAAGAATTATTTTACCAATAGAATATATTGAAAATGAAAATAAAACAATAGATTTCCTTAAAAAGAGATTACGTGGTGGACAAGTTGGAATATACAGTGAATTAGATGACCATGAGTATAATATTTTGCAACAAATTTTGATAAAAGGATTCGATAAAACTAAAATAAAATTTATTAAAGTATCTAAATTATTAAAAGAAATAGAAACCGAAGACGAATTAATTAAAACTATCAAGGATTATCATGAGAAGGAAACAGGCCATTCAGGGATAAAAGAAAATTATGGAGGATTAAAAAGAAGAATTTATTTTCCGAATCTACGGCAATATATTAATCGATTTATTAACGTTTGTAATATTTGTAACGAAATGAAAGTTGATAGAAAACCAATCAAACCAGTATTCGAATTATCTCAGACACCAACGAATCCTAGAGAAATAATCCACATGGATTTATTTTTCATCGACGGATTAACAATAATGACAAGTATAGATAAATTTTCAAAATTTGCAGTGGGTACGGTGATACAATCCAAAAATATGGCAGATATGAGAGAAGGTCTACTAACAATTTTAGCAAATACCGGACGACCTAACCTTATTATTGGAGATGGAGACTTTGAATCAGTTTTTTTAAAAGAAGTATATCAAATTAAAAACATAGAATTGCATATTACAAAACCACATTCCCATACAGGAAATGCAGACATTGAAAGATTTCACGAAACAATACAGGAGAAAATGAAAACGGGATGTAATAACATACCCAAACAAACTACAAAAGAAAAATTCTTTGAAGCTCTTGAATTTTATAATAGACAAATACATTCAACTATAAATGAAAGACCAATTGATGTGCACTTTGGAAAAATCGATAAAGAAATTATATATGATAGAATAATCAAGGCAAAGCATAATATGCTTATAAGAGATAATAAAAATAGAGAAGAATATACCGAAGAGAGAGAAAATATTTTTGTGAAGAACCCTAAAGCGATAAGAAATAAATTAGAACCTAAATTTAAAAAACAAACATATAATAATAGAATAGCAAAAGTTAATATATAAAGACCAAAAAAGAATATTATTATTACAGATTCAAATCAACCAGACAATTCGGAAGAAAATAAAGATGTCAGCAACGACGATGACGATGATGACCTATTATCTAATGCTTCTGTTGAACCAAACATCGGGGACATTGGTGATAGATAAAATCAACTCTGAAACAGGATATATCGAAATAAAAACTGACAAAATACAATTAGTTAACGAGAGACATATTATTTTACATAAAGTAAATTTGGAACATATACTGACAGCAATTAACGAAATTAGAAAGACTAATATGTTAGGAATACATGATCACCGACAATGGACATTAGACGAAGAATTGGATGATATGGAACATCAATTATACACACTGATACCAAAAGAATACAGACCAATACCTAAAGAAGAACATACTTACAAAACAAATATGACACAGAATACTCTTGAAAAAATTGTAAATAATAAATTTACAAAACCCCAAAATGTACCAAGAATCCCTGACAGACTTGCTGACACCTGTAGTTCTACATTTTTAACTAGTAAAACAGGATATAAAGAAATATGTGAAAATAGAAGAAAAAGCTTAGGTTTAAACAAACGAAAACGTAGGGGACTAATAAATCCCATAGGTAATGTATACAATTGGCTTTTTGGTATAATGGATGCCAATGATAGACAGAATATTGAAGATCATTTCAAATTAATAGATCAAAATAACCATGAATTAATAGATAAAATGAATAAGCAAATAAAAATAAATAAAAGGTTAGAAGAACAGATTAATAAAGTAATAGCGACTATTCAAATTGATAGAAAAATCATAGAACATTCATTAAACAAAACTACAGAAAGATGGAAGACAGAATTGTCATATTTAGCAACAGTTGTTAATATTCAAATACTACAGAATGAATTGGAAATTTTACAGGATAATATAATATCATCCAGACTAGGACTTATGAGTAGGAATATGCTAACAACCGCAGAAATAATTGATTATGCAATAGATGTAGATAAACTCAAACATTTAGAAATAGCCGTAGCCATTAGCAACAAAAATCCTTTAGAGCTACTATTTGCAATAAAAATTCCTCACAAAATTTTGAATACCTTCAAATACATTGTTCTACCTGTTCCTAATCAAAATAATTATGAAATTCAATTTGAACCAGAAAAATATTGTAAAAATAAATAATACTGTGTATACCTATAACAATGAAAATAATTTCAAGGACCTCAAACAAAGTCATTTGTGTTTTTTCGTAAATGAAACATGTACAATAATAAAAAGAGAAAGATCATCAATTGTAGAATTAGAAGTAGGAACAGTTCTGGTTATTCAATCAAAAATAAAATGGCATAATACATGTGACGAAAGAAATCAAGAACTTAATGGGAACTACTTATTTATTTTTAATAATTGTTCTATTACATTAAATAGCATAACATTTTCTAACAGATTTCCTGAATATAAAGCTCGAGTTTTAATTCCAAAAATAGATCTAAATTTTTCAAATTATCTTACACAACCCACATGGAATGAATTAAAGGACTTTCATCTATAAAATCTAGAAGAAATAAAAGAAATAAAATATGTAAGACAAACCCATCTGGCTATAAACATTTCAATAATTATTATCATTGTAATCGTCCTCATCATTATTTTTGTATACTTTTATTTAAAAAGAAAAACATTAAAAATAAAGATTAGTAACATTAAGGGTAAATTCGAGGACGAATTTCATCATAAGGAGGGAAGAGTTATATTATCTAAACCAATGAGTCAGAACATCTGCGAACATGCAAATTTTAGCAAACTCGACATATGAGTCAGTAGAGTAATATAATCAATATTTTCATTTTTGCAGATGATTCAATATGATTCATAAGAGATAGATATTGAATATCTTTGTCAAAGTGATTCAGTCATTTTTCGCAGAATCAACATTAATAATTTATAAAAGACTTGAGAATACAAAAAGTTAGTGAGTTCTAAGTTCTCACACAATATAGGTGGTTAATATTTAAGATACGGTTAATTGAATATTATAATTACCCGGGAGTTTAATTAATAAAAATTATTATAAATAACCTGTGTTTTAAATTCAATATAATTAAAGGGACCGCGGAAAGGTCCATAACTTTAATTTTTTTAACCACAGTGAAACTAGAAACAAAATTAGCGTTATACTTCATTTTTTGATAATTTAATATGTAGTTTCCCGATGGGATATTATCGATAAAATCTCGTCACGCATATTTTAGGATAGAGTCGAAAGGAAAAGTGAAAAGATCATAAAAAACAAACAAAAACACTCACATTGACTTTTCTGAGAAAAGAGCAGTGGAGTAGGGCAGGAGGATTTCTGGAGCAAATGATCTAAACAAAAGAAAAATTGCAATACTGCTATCATTAGTGAATTCATCATTAGTGAACTCGTTCGCGGTGTTTAATTTGTCATAAAGTTGAAAGTAAAAATTGTGCGGTGTTTTCCTTGCAAAATTAAAAGTGAAAATTGTATGGGGTTTTCCTTGTAAACTTAAAACTGAAAATTGTGTGTGTTGTGAAAATTGTGTCTGCTGTAAGTATAAAGCTATATTAAATAGTAAGTGATATTTACTTTAAAATTTGTCAATTTCATTTATATGGTTAATGGATTGAGAAACTATTTTTGGTAAACCATAGGGTAGAGTTAATAGACTAAGAGCCAGCGCCTGCCAGACCTACGTTATAGTATAACAGCTGGAATTTTTTCTGAGTTTTCTCTAGCATAGAGTACAATGTTTAGGGGTCATAAGCCTTGACTAGTGGTGTCATCGCCAGGTATCAGGTAATAAGGTGTACAATAAAAAAAACTGCCTCACGTTAAAGTATAAAAGCTGAGATTTGAATATTATCTTCAAATGACTAGTTAAAGTCAGTATTTAAGAAACCAGACCGATCCGAAGGGTCTAACACTCCGCAAGACGCGGCACAAGGTCGAGAAGAGTGTCGCCCATGCATATGACTAAATGTAGAAAATCAGTGATTGTTCAAACATTATTAAAGAGTAATTTTTTGAACACATATTCAGAAACTTTATTTATTTTAAATTCCATTGAAAATCTACATTTAGTCATATTCATCGGCAACACTCTCCTCGACCTTGTACCGCGTCTGGCGGAGTGTTAGACCCTTGGGAACAGTCTGGGTTCTTAAATACTGACTTTAAATAGTCATTTGAAGATAATATCCTAATCCCAGCTTTTATACTTTGACGTGAGAGAGTTTTTTTTATTGTGCACCTTATTAACTGATAACTGGCGATAGCACCACTAGTCAAAGTTTAGTACCCCGAAAGATTTTACTCTATGCTAGTGAAAATTCACAGAAAAAAGTTCAGGTTTTATACTATAACGTAGGTCTGGCAGACGCTGGCTCTCACTCGATAATGTTAGTTGTACAAATTTCAAAAGATCATTCTTCATTCTGCAGCCTGGTTTAATATTTATCTTTTTTTGAAAATTGCACTTGAATATAGTCTCCCGAGCAATTAAAGGCACCATAATTTTTAAATTTATATTTTCAAAGTATATTTGCTATAAAAAATCTAAAAGATAATTCAAAAAGTTTTTTAAGTTTTTGATTGGATCTAACTACACAGGGGGCTCTTCAATTTTTTTTTCATTCTTACCAGAAAATTTATAATGAATCTACGCATTGAAGACGTAAATCAGCAAATTTTTATTTGCGTCAAAGTTTGGTACACTTAAGAATTTTTAAGGTAGCCAAATAAATTCAAAAGAGTCAGTTCAAAGTTCATGGCAATTTTTGTGAAATTTCATTTGTCAAGTTTGAACCACACTTTTGGCTCATAAGCTGTTCCGATTCAAAGTAGCTTTGTTGAAAACTTCTTTTTATTTTTTGCATTGTTTCAATCGGATTTTTGCAACCTGTCAAATAGCTAATAAAAAAAAGAAAATTTACATTATAAGGTTGAAATTGTTTGTTTTTATTTAAAAAAGAAATAAACAGACAACTGATTAAACAAACACTGAAAAAGAAATCAGATCGATTTCGAAACAGTTCACTGTTTATTTTTTTTAATATAAAAACAAACAATTTCAACCTTATAACGGAAATTTTCCTCTGTCTTTAGAGCAAAGCATGTTTAATTTCGCTGGCCCGTGTTGTTTCGGAGAAACAAATCCTTAAGCTAAACAAGAACCTCTGTGACGAACAAACTCAAATAGTTCCATAAACTAAGAGAAGTTGCCGATAGAACTTTTACGTACAACATTTTCTCGTTCAACTTTAGCTCACCTATCACCTTGCTTCGGGGCCGTTACCTCGTTTCAATCAACTTATCGATAGCATATGCTCTGTAAAATGACTTGGGTGGAAACTTTGACGAACATTACCCAAATCATTTTTGTAGAAAATAACATTGACTTTAATTCATCCTATCCTTTATTTGCCTTCGACGCATAGAAAACGTGATATTCACAAAAAAAGAAACATTTTTTACAAGCTTTGACTTCGAGTAACCTCTTTTTAGGGTTTTGTACTAAAATACAAAACCCTATTGCAATCACGGCCTGTGTCCGTCTGTCCGTCCGTCCGTCCGTCTGTATGTCACAGCACTTTTTCTCCGAAACTATAGAAGCTACAGCAATGAAACTTTGTGGAAAGGTCAGAAGTGGGGACTTCTTGGAATTTCTAGTGTGGAAAAATTTTTCAAAGGGGTTTAAGGGGGGTCTCCCCATATAGGGAGGTGACCCCTCAAAAAAAAATTTCACCGTTGGTAGTCAAGTAGGGTGTCCTTACAAAGGTCTCAATGAGATCTTTTCAAAACAAGTCTTAAAATTGCCTTATTGGTACCGAGGGGGGCAAAGGAAGGGGAAATGTACGAACTTTTCGCTTACCCTCCCTCGCGATTGGACACCTTCCATCCGAAAAATCTGAAAAAAATCATGAATGTAGGCCTTAATGAGTACAACAACAACAAAAACATGAGAAGTCGAAATTCCCTCAACTTGGTTAGAAATAGTATGATTTATCGATTTTATGTTTTCTTGAATAAAATCTAAACGGTACCCTCAAATTCAATAAAATTTAGCAAACAGATGGTTATTTATAAGATTGATTTGTAATAGCGATTTGAATATTCCTGTATTAATGTGGAACAATGTGCCCTGTATTCCTATGGAAACATATGGCTATGGAACAATATGCGCTATTTACCGACTCAGACACTACAGCTTTGCTAGGATTTGCATGAAAATTTCAGGAATGATAGGTATCATGAAGATGAGTACATACAATTGAAACAAGTCAAAGAGGCAGGAAAGAGCTCCTAACAAAAGGGCTTTGTAACCATTCTAGGATTCGAAAAAATAGGCCATGAATCGATGATTACAGTACAGAGGAGTGGCCCCTGAAAAAAATTCATGAAATGTGGCCGATATGAGTATCAAATGAAAGTTCTCTACGAGAGCTTTTCAAAACAGTTCTTAAACTGACAGTTTTTGCTTTAGTGGAGGCACAGGGGGGGGGGGGGGGAGGGAAATACATGAAAAATGTGTTTCCTCCCTCGCGAATGGACACCCGTGATCTAAAAAATCTGAAAAAATATCAAGCGAGATATTTATGGGTATAACTTTAACAAATGCCTCAGAAGTCAAAATTCTTTCAACTTTGTTAATATTGATTTTATTCGTTGCTGATTACTGCATTTTGTAAGTTGAGTACAAAACCCTTCTGACATGAGCGTAGGTCTGTCTAC
>OZ017739.1:234765132-234900132 GCA_963969285.1 Odontomyia ornata | reverse complement strand
ATACATATTATTACTAAGTAAATCAAAACAATGAATACAAAAAAAATTTTTTTTATTGTTATCACCAAAATAAATACATATATATATATATATATATATATATATATATATATATATATATGTATATATATATATATATATATATATATATATATATATATATATGCATATATATATATATATATATATATATATATATATATATATATATATATATATATATATATATATATATATATATATATATATATATTGAAACATTAAATACATCTATTGTTAAAAAAAACAATAATCTCCATCAAGAATTGAATTTGATAACAGCAAAAATAGACACATATTAATAAATAAATTCATTAGATACCACTCAAAACAATGCACCCAAACTCAATAAAGTAAAACAAATCATGAACAATTTTAAAATAACATAAAAGTAACAAAACGTAATCTTTAACAAAATAGTATTTGCCAGAAATGTTTAATGCAGCTAATGACAATCAACGTACAGAGCCAAAAAAATAAATACACAAAAAAAATCACTACTAGTTTCAAATCTTAAAATTACATAACCAATCAACGTGCAGCTCATCTCCCCAAGATTCGCCGCAGATATATTAAATGAGGGAAGAGTTTGTAACGCCCTAAAAGACACGCTGAACAGAAGGAACTACTCCAGCTACCATGTAGCTAAGTGTCAAAGCGTTTACTTGTATTAAAAGTTCCTCTGTAAGTGTCTTCCGCAAAATATCACCCCAAGTCTAATTGAGATGAGTTCGCCGTAATACTAAATATCAATAACATTTAAAAAGCCTTCATTGGCGCATTTAAACATTTTGAGCGACCACTAAACTATTTATCTAACATTCATTCAACACATACGTCACCATTAATGGTTCGGCCATATTTCAATTTCATTATCGCATCGAGCGATTTTTAGACGTAAATATGAACAAACTGTGACAAGATTTGCAAAGGAAATTAAGACATGCGCAGAACTTATATGTTCATTTGAAGGTATGCGTTTACCAGGAATACATGCGCTAACTTATTTGTCCGCGATGCAAGAAACTTCGAATGATGGGCGCCTGCGTATCACAAAAACTTCCTACTAAACTGGTTTAAGGAAAAATCGCAAATTCTTGCGACTGTCGTCCTTGCCGAAATTGTCGCAAATCGCAGTGTGCTTGCTTCTATTTAACCATGTGTAACTTGCAACAGTAGTGCGACTATATAGTCGTAGCCTGATCTATGCGTAAGGGAATTCCAACTCAAATTACACTCGGCCGAACTAAAGAAAAAGCATTGGCTCATACCAGTATGTACAGACGTACACATTTTGCTGGTGTTTTGGTTGAACTTGTTAATAAATCAAGCGGCCAGGGACTCCTTCCGTACGATGAGTGATGGGATACCTGAGCCGTATCGTTGTTTTGTTTCTAATGTATTTTGCCCTTTAAGAAACTTGCATATGAATTCTAATGAGGAGTCACAGTGAAGAAGATGTTAATAGACAAATAAATTGTTATGAAAAGTGACAGGTTTTCGGACTTGCATATGAATTTTCTTAGAGAATTACAGAAAAGAAAATTCGTCACACGGTTCTTTAGGAATAGTTTTCAGGGAAGTCATATTGTGAGTGGATTTAGATAGTAAGCAATTATTAAAATTATGCGAACGTAAGCAACAAAACTAGTATAAATAGCACAGGTATTTGTAAGAAAAGCGGCAGTTTTTTGCAGGGTAATCTGTCAGATACGCCACTAATATTGATCTGTCTATTCCAGCATCAACCGCCGCTCTACAATTAGTCCTAGGTAACCCTCCAACTGTTCATTCCGGCGTCAACCACCTAACTCATATGCAGACCTAGCCGCTTTAAAATTAGTTTTAGGACTTCAAACTAAACTCTATTCCGGAGTTAACCGCCTAAATAATATGCAGGTCCAGGCTCTATAATTAAAATAGACAACTTCCAACAAACTATTATTTTTATAATGGTAGATTTTCACCCCCTCGAGGAATGGACGGCTTTGAGGAGATGTGGGAGGCTCTCAGGTCTAGGAGTACCCCACCTAAAGCAAACGTGCCCGTTTTTGCTCCTGCAAACGTTGTGGAATATAGAGCAACAGGGCAACGCATCACCTAACCCGAGGAGACAAAAAGAAATACCGAAGGTAAGCCCCAATATCTACCTGGACCACGTGCACTAACAATAGCGGAGTGTCAGCGTTGGCAACGGAAGCGGCCCCGTACTCCGCCCCCTGAGCCTACACCGCCGAAGAAACAGCATGGAGGGAAAGCTTTTAAGCGGCACCAGGCCTAGCCATACATTACCAGGAGTACCAAGGAGCTTCGCGACCAGATTTTTAAATTGAAGGAAGACGGCAAAATTATCTCCACCGTCTAGAAGCCATAGTACACTTTATATTAAATATCATTTTTAAAATATATATATTTAATAAATAATTAAATTCGTAACTCCCCAAGTTCTTTTTACTGGAGTAAAGGTAAAGGTAGAGGCTCAGGGTATAGGTGAGTGTAAGGACGACACAAGTTATTGCATACAACCCATGCATAGCATCGCAGGGTCGTAACAGGGTCCACAAAAAAACTTGAAGCCATGCAATGCTCCCAGCGTTCCACACCTCAAAGTAAATTCTTCAACCGAAGAGAGCAACAAGAACGACACTCAGTAGCTGAGCTCGAACACAGCATACCTGTTCTACCCGCGCCACTTTATCTCATACCACCCGTAGTACACAGCGCATCAGAGACCGTATCTCCATCATCCATGAAACTACGCCAAAGACATCAAACCAAAGTACGCGAACTGGCTCCTAGGCCACGACTTACTACATGTTGGAACTTCCAGGCAGACGCTAACATCTTTTATTTCTATTTTGGGAGGCCAGATATTTGTGCGCCAAGCTATACCAATTCCAAGAACCCAAAAAACTTACAAGTGAGTGCTAAAGACAACCATTAGTACTCGAGACAGACCCAGTAACGGAACAGTACTCCATCCAGTCTACTGACAGTTCATTGCAACAAGTTCCTCGCCAGAAAACACACTAGATACGATCATCTTGATACCTTTATTGGTCCACGATGCTGCAGATGGCACACTCTCCAAAGACATTTTTGAGGCGACCACTTCAGGTACTGCCTGAAGAACTCCGGTAGCTACGGACTCGTGCATTGAAACCAAACCACATTAGGCTGTAAGAGTATGTTGCTGCACCAGAGAGGATTTTTCCTGCAGAAGAGGTCACCTTATGCCAGCACAAGACTAAGTGGTCAAATCGTCATTGGAGGAGCTTCCGCAAGAGAGTGTGCGTCTGTCGCTAAACTTTGAACGTTTGTAACATCTCGAAGGTTTCTGAGAGTAACACCCGACCTTACGCTCCAATCAAAGTGTTGGGCAAAATTGCTGTTACACTGATTGACACGGGTGCAAGTATCAGCTGCCTTGCCTCAAGCCTCAGCTCAAAGGCACTACTACGACACATTACAGTAGTAAAACCCTGGCGCTCTGACATCAGCATAGCTGATGGCACCAAACATCCTTTCCAGGTTAGATTGACATTACCCGTCACGTTCAGAGGTCAAACTAAGGGTATTATTTTCTACAATATCCCTTCACTGAATCAGAACGTGTCCTTTGGCGTCGATCTTGTCCTTCAATTTGGTTTGGTCCCAGGCCTATTCATAGGCTCGCCCTTAAATACTAGATATGTTCACGAACCTGCTTCTGTACGGGACAGACACGAATTAACGTCTTACCAACGACAAGGTCTGGAAGCATCCATCGCTGCTTTTCCATCTTACGCTACGCAAGGCCTTGGCTACACTACTCTGGTCTCATATGTCATCGATGTTGGTGATAGTAAACTAACAAAGTAGCGACACTACGTACGTACCCCCTTTCGCTCATCGGTAAAATATTGGGAAGACTGCCAAAAGCAAACTACATCACAAGTCTCGACTTGAAAAAACCAGTTCGTTGCAATGCCTTTTGGTCTATGTAATGCTCGGCAAACGATGACCTGGCTGATGGACAAAGTGATTCCCCCTCATCTGAAACACCAAGTGTTCGTGAACTTGGATGACCTTCTACTCATCACAGACACGTTTGATCAACATCCTCTACTGTTCCAAGAAGTAGCCCTGCTTATCAGTAAGGTGGGATTCACCATCAATGAGTTAAACTCTAGGCTTATAGTGCATGGGCTGGAAAGGTCTTTTGACAGTGATGAGCTCCTGGCTGAGATTAAGGCCCTTAATCCGAATATACCTGATGGTAATTTGAAAGTTGTTAAATGCTGGAAAAGTAGAAAAAATGAGAAATTTTGGATGATATTTGAAGTTCCGGGAGGATTATTTAGGAGACTGGTAGATACATATATAAATATTGACTTCAACTCTCACTACTGCAGAGAAGAGCTGACGATCAGAAGATGCTATAAGTGTCAGAAGTTCGGTCATGCTGCTCTGAGATGTAGAAGTCAAATAGAGGTTTGTGCCAATTGTGCGGAACATCATAGCACAAAAATTGTAAATCTCAGGTTTCGAGATGCTCAAATTGTCTGCTGGTGAATAATGAGAATGTTTTGCATCCAGCTTCTCATAAAGATTGTCCTGAGCACCTCAAGGCTGTTAAAACTTTCCAGAGGAAGATTAACTACTTATCTGAAATATGAGGATTGCCACCAATTTAAGTATATTTTATGCTAATATTCGAAGTTTAAGGAATAAGTTTATAGATCTTGAGGTGTTTTGTAGTTCGCATGAGAATCTTGATGTTATAATTTTAAACGAAACATGGATTTGTAGTAACGAAGTCAATCTGTATAATCTTGATGGTTATAATGCTGTATATAACTGCAGAGATCACTCTCAAGGAGGTGGGACTGCGATTTACATCAAGGAAAGAATAAGGCATAAAGTCCTACTGGTTGATAGTTATTGTAGGACTTTAGTTATTTCTCTTGAAAGCGATAGAGGTGTTATCAATATTTGTACTTTCTATAAGGCCCCCAATGGAAATAGTTATGAGCTAATTGAATATTTGGACAGTATATTATAACTGATAATCGTGCTTTTCTCCTTGATCACGTTGTCTCTACATTAAGCAGGCAGTTAGCAACTTTTAGTATTAAATATAATGATTGGCTGGAACTTGACCACAGCACTTTATTTATTACTTTGGAAGGAATTAAAAAATTGTTATCCCCTATGGTTAAGAAGAAAATTTATAGTTTTGATAAAATTAAATTCATTGAATTGGTTAGAAGCAAATGTACGGCCTATAATGATTATATATCTATTTCTGAAATAATAAAAATAATGCAAAATGCAAAAGAAGCAGCTACTTCCATCAGAATGATTCGAACTAGGAGTAATAATTGGTTAACTGGTGATATTCTTAGGGAAATTAGGAAGAAAAATGATTTATTTAATCGATTAAAAAATTGCCAGGATGATCCTATATTGAACCAGAAATACAAGGTAAGAATATGGTTAACTCTTTGATTAGATCAGCTAAAAAAGTGTATTAAACAATCAGATAAATGCTGCTGAGGGAAATTCTAGAAAAATATGGCAGATTCTAAATAAAGAATTATTCTCCTCTGACAGGACTAAGAATCAAATTTCGGATATTTCTGTTGATTCACTTGGACCCCACTTCGGATCTGTTGGAAAAAAATTAGCGGAAGAACTTGACCAAAGATTCAATCTTTTAAATTTTTATAGAAAGCAAATTCCTTATAACTCTAAATCTATATTTCTTGAGCCTACCAATGCTAAAGAAGTAGTGTTATGCATTAACTCTTTAAAGAACTCTTCGGCTGGTAGTGATGGTATTTCGGCAAAACATCTAAAACTCGTCAGTGATA
This sequence comes from Odontomyia ornata, assembly GCA_963969285.1. Taxonomy (NCBI): domain Eukaryota; kingdom Metazoa; phylum Arthropoda; class Insecta; order Diptera; family Stratiomyidae; genus Odontomyia; species Odontomyia ornata. The sequence continues at coordinate 234,894,238 of OZ017739.1, read as the reverse complement.
TAATAGCTCCACATGTGGTATTCGACTTTAATAATTTTATATCTATGGGATCTTTCCTACAGACTTTATGGATGCTATAGTTGTGCCAGTTTTCAAATCAGGCAATGTAAATGACCCTAATAACTATAGACCTATTAGTTTAACTAGTACTTTGAGTAAGGTATTTGACAAAATAATTAATCTGATTTGCTTTATTGAAGATTCTTGGGATTTGAGGTAAGCCAATATGGCTTTATTGAGAAAGGTAGCACAACATCTGCTATTACTGATGCCTTACAGTTCATCAACGACGAACTAGATGTAGGTAAATATGTTGCAGCAATATTTGTTGACCTAGCGAAGGCCTTCGACACTGTTGATCACTCGATTCTGCTTCAATGCTTAAGTGAACTAGGAATAAGAGGCACTCCTTTGAAATTGTTTGAAAGCTTCGAGAAGGACAGAACAATTGCTGTTTGCTTGAATCAGAAAATGAGTGATAAATATAAAATCAACATACTGGGTCAAACTTTATTTATTTGGTACATTTATAATATTTATTTTTCTAATTTGAAGGGCAAATATATTGTCTATGCGGATGATACATTGCTATTATACTCGTATTCGGATTTCTCTCCTAGTGCATTAGAACGAAAAGTAAATGACGATTTAAAGGAGTACGGGTCATGGTTGTTAGGGAATAAGTTAACTATAAACATTAAAAAGTCCAAGTTTATGCTATTTAAACAACCAAACAAAGCAGATATTGTGTTGGACATTAAAATGTTCAATGAAAGTATTGAGCGTGTAGCATCGTGGAAATACCTAGGTCTTATCATAGATGATAGATTGTCATGGACTCAACAGATTAGTAGTCTGAAATCGAAATTGATTTTTTGGATTAGGGTGTTTCATTCTTATAATACCAGATATAATAATTATCTTAAGTTGTCGTTTGCTCGAGCTAAAAGAAAGCATAGCGACCCTGTTAGATTAGCAATAGAAGTATATAACTCATTACCAACTGATATAAAAAAGTTTAAAGTCTTTCCAATATTTAAGAAGCTACTTAGGGAACACACTGTTGAGGTTTGGAGAATCTGAGAAGTCATGTTTTGTGATCCTGATTAAATTTAATTTATGTTGTTTTTACTTTGTTTTTTTTTTTTTTATTTAAAAAGCTTTAAGATTTTGAACATTAAATAACTTCCTTTACACCAGCAGCCTTTAGTTGCTGGCTGAGACGTTGCGAAATTTGCTAGAAGAGTAAAATTGTTGGAAAATTTTGAAATTAATACGAAAAGAGCTTCTTCTTCTTCTTTTTTGTTCTTGTTTTTAGTTACTAACGTCAAATATCCCCTTATTGGTTATATGTGTGTGCTATCCTACAATCCAATAGTTAGATTATGTGTCTTGATCATTGTTAATAATAATATTACTAACAAAATTAAAAAAATATATAAAAATGAAAAAAAAAAATTTATAATTAATTGTAATATTTGTGTTGTGAGTGTGGTTATGGTACCAATCCATATTCTTTCTCCTTTCGGAATATGATGAAAGAGGATATGAAAAAGATGAAATGAATAGGTGTATCACTGGTTCTTTCTGAAGAAGCTCAGTATCCAATCTGATTCCACTGTACACTGAAAAAAATGTCCAGAAAAGCAAGTCTGTTATGATCGAAGTCCGATATATAGGTCATGTCATCGGGCATGGTACCATCAAAACGGATCCGGAGTGTTTGATGAGTTTTCCTCACCGAAATCCGTAAAGCAGCTACGACGTTTCCTTGAAGTAAACGGTTGGTACCAAAGGCTTGTACGAAATTACACAACAACAAGCCTCCAACAAGCCTTGACATCTGCTCCGATCCTGCACAACCCTGACTTTCAGAAAACTTTCTGGATTCATTGTGATGCAAGTCAACATGGAGTTGGAGCCGTGCTAGTGGAATCAACCGAAGAGGGAGAAGAAGCTTCCATTGCTTTTCGAACCCTTACGCTACGTACGAGAAATTTATCTTTCTGGCTGGTGCTGAAAACGGGGATTTTTTATAATGATAATTATTGTATATGTGAAATTTTTTTTTACGCGTGCATACCTTTTCCATAACAATATTTTTCTGGCGCGTGTTTGCAACTACACAAACTTTTAATTCTTAAGAATATAGTTTATTGATTTTTTATGTAAGAATGAATTGAACTGAAATTAGTACATTGAACTTAAAGCAATTTTGCATTTTAATTGGAGTTAAAGGTGAATGATTCTGATTTGGTTAGCTTTGCATTAATTGATTGTACTTTGATTATGATTCTACTTTAGATTAAACAGTAATGGATGTACTTTAAATAATTATGGCGAATCAAATATTTCCTTAGCAGTTTCCACCAGGATTTGTTTCCAAGTCACGTAACTTTTCCATAATGCTTCACGATCCCGTTCACGCTTTTTCTCTTTTTCAAATTCTGATTAATTGACGTTTCGACAGCAGTGAATATGGTTCAGCTAAATAAGAAGATCAGTAGGACTAGAAGCCAACTAACTCCATATGTATCCACCGCGACCGTCGACCTACGGTCAAAGCCTTTCAATGCGCGCACTACCCGCGTCGTCCGTTATTTTCCTTCACTCAACACTTAAACTCACTTAAATTTTCGATGAATACACTGAACTACTATTAGTCACAGTATATTTCTTGCTTTCTTAATTATCACTAACTAAAAGCAAAACGACCGCAGCAATATCGCGACGAAACAATAATTTTTCCCGGGCTGTGATGTTGTATGAGCACCGATAATGCACTTATTGTCAACCACCACTTTCCGGCGCGGTTTTCACGGTATGCTCGCTATGGTGATCAAAAGAAGACTTTCCGTTTTTTTGTCAATCGTCAACTTACGGCATCTGTCGCACTAGTAGTTCACGAGCGTAGTTCCTCCATCTGTACAGATTGCATTCGGCAATTTAATTCTTGGATGACCTGCGTGAAAAGATGTTGCCGTGTCCGAATTCCAATTGTAGATTTGCATCGTTAAATTTGTCAAATCTGTAATTAAAATTTGGATCAGTATTAAAGCGACTTTCGAGCATTTTGCTTAGGTGACTGCTCGATCAATACAGGGCAGCTACGAGGATTGCGAAAAAGGAGCTGAAAGATCTCCAGATGGAAAATTGATTGTGTTCGGGGTCGGGACGTAGAGTAGGATGACAGAAGAAAACGGTTAGATGATTAGTGGACCGACAGACTGACGCAAATACTTTCGACTTGCTGTAAATGGGTAAGATATTTTATTTCAGGCCAAAATAAGTACTTCTTAAGGCGCTGAAGCGTCCGGCCGGAGCCACCGTGGACACTAAGAGGATGGTTGTGTGCGCGGAGGATCAGATTGCAAGTCATTTCCTCTGGCACCCAGAGTTTCAAGACCTCTTCTTCCTGCAATGCATCACCGGTTATGTATTCATAACGTCGATAAATATCGCCTATCATTTTCAAATCAGGCAAATGTGCTTGTTGGGTTACGATGGTTTGCCTCAACTTGTTGGAGCTGTCTGACTTAAAATGCGGGCTGTCTAAATCTATCTTAATGAGATCATCATCATTTAATGCCAATTTTACTCCCTCGGGTGAAAACATTCACGAAAGAGTATCGGGCACGATGTGCTGGGTCCTTTTTCGATGTTTGATAGAATATTAAAACCCTTGCAGTTTAAGAGCCTATCGGGCCAGACTTCCATGTAGGTCTATTTGGTTCGTCAGCCATTGTAACGAAGCGCGGTCTGTGATGATTTCAAACTAGTGGCCTTCGATGTACACTCAAAATTTCGTGACAGCTATCACCGCTGCTAGATATTCATGTTCGGATATGGTGTAGTTCCTTTGGGCTGAGTTCAGTTTACTGGGTACGGAAGCAATGGAAGCTTCTTCTCCCTCTTCGGTTGATTCCACTAGCACGGCCTTAACTCCATGTTGACTTGTGAACCAACAACATCGGCCGTGAAAGTTGGTTCACAAACTTAACCGAGATATTAACCCAATACACCTTTCCTGAAAATTTGGTGAAAATCGGAGCAAAATTGCAACCTCTAGCTTGGTCACGAATTTCGTTATATCCCATATATATACATATATATATATATATATATATATATATATATATATATATATATATATATATATATATATATATATACTCGTATATATATATAAATATATATATATATATATATATATATATATATATGTATATATATATATATATATATATATATATATATATGTATATATATATATATATATATATATATATATATATATATATATATATTGATATAAGATACTCTCCGCAATAGGTTAATTTCTCTCGAGAAATTTACCTACAAGAAAGGTAGCCAATCAATAAACCATTGTTTATCAAGCAATCACTAATATCGTTTCATTTATCATTATTACGAAAATGATTTCAGGTTGGATTTACATTGTCCGTTGAGCCGGATAGCTATCAACAGGATTTGAGCACTTTGAAGACTTGCTCAACTATGGGAAAATCAGAAATTCGCTTGGACAACGCTTTGGGAGCTAGAAGCCACTACCCGATTGCAGTTATTGGAGGTTACGTTTGGGACCTAGAAGCTTCTAGCCGATTGCAATTATTGGAGTTTGAGCTTGTTTGCGATATCTACTTGAGAAAAGATTGCCCAGATCAGGAGTAGTCAAGGCTTGTCAACGAAAGTCTTGCAATTAGGGTTTGAGGCAAGACATTTGGAGATCCGCCGTTTTGTTTGCGGAGTTCGGCATCAAGATCTTCAAATATCTGGATCTGCAGTGTTTAGGAAATACTGGAGATCTGCGCGTTCTTAGGAACTTAGGAGAGTAAGCAACTAGAGTAAATATAGTGGCTTAATCATTTTGGGGCACATCTGGAGGCTGTGGTATAGGCTATCATATATATCTAGAGCAGTACTGAAAGCAGTGTGATCAAACTAGCTAGCAAGCAAGAGTGCGACCAAAACATTGAAATAACAATATCCTCGTGGGAGCAAGAAGATGAAACCTTAGTAACGAGTAGTCAAGAGATGCACTTCAAGAAGATTCAGAGATTCATCACTAACTTCAAAAAAGACAGTAAGTCGAGGCACAACCTTGCTTATTTTCCGCCAAGGACAGAACAATTGAAGACCACGTGAGCAACATGCGAAGAACAGCATGAAAAACGATGTAACCAGTTGAAAGACAATGCGAAAAAGTTGAATCAGTATGTGAAAGAATTCCAGAGTTTGGGAGAATTGGCGTTGGCTTACCTCACTTTATTTCAATCAAAAATTAACAGTTACTCATCGGGAAGTACATCACTGAGAATTAAAATTCCCTCGTTCACCGGAAGCTATGCAGATTGGTATGCACTCCAAGATTTATTTAAAAGCATGGTTCACAACAGCAGTCAGCTCTCAAATTTACAGAAACTACAATACCTACAAAGTGCTCTCCAGGGAGAAGCTGACCAGCTAACTAAACATTCAAGTATCACTGATGCGAATTACGAGCCAGCCTGGAAGTTGCTTTGTGAGCGAAACGATAACCATCGGGCTATCGCTCAAGATATGATGCAGTGGTTTTTCAATGTCGAACAGTGTAGCCAAAATGATCCATCAGGGCTAAGATCTATGCTTGATATGATGAATCAGCTCTTGGCAAATTTAACAATATTGAAGACCGATTTATTTTCGCTGGCCACAATCTTCTTCTTGAATCAGAATATGATGATGAATCCAAGAGGGAGTGGCAAAAAGCATAGCTGACTATAATGAAATTTCTTCATTGAACCAATGCCTTGAGTTCTTGAAACAACGATTCTTGATGCTAGAAGCATTGACATCAGGAAGACTAAAAACAAAGGTAGTGAAAGTAAATACGACACAAGTGGGCTCAAAGGCGGTATGTCCAATGTGTAATGCAGGGCATAAACTGCTTGAATGCAATACCTTCAAATAATCAAGCAATCAGGTTCAAAGAGGATTTGTAAAAAATTAAAACCTTTGTTTTAATTTTTTACAAGGGCAACACAGAGCGAGCAAATGTTCATCTAAATATGTATGCAGAATCTGCAGGAAAAAACATAATACTCTATTGCACCCAGAGGGAGTAGAGAATATGTTACAACTTGGGCAAAAACTCTAGCACCTATACAAGGACACGGTGCCTACACAGGCAAGAACTACGTACTCTTGGCAACCGCACAAATTCAAGTAAGTTATCCAGATGGAGGAACGTTAACATTTACTTGACTCAAGAGCTCAGTGATCATTCATCAGTGAGCCCGCCATGCAATCGCTACAGGCAGCAAGGTCAGGATCTCGAATAAGAATCAGTGAAATTGGTGCAGTCGAAAATGTTATCTCAAGAGGAGAAACAAAGCTCTGCGCGATCGTCCGCACTGACTATGGGAAACCAGAGAAACTCACTTTCACTTCACTGATATTAACTACAATCATAGGGCCACTACCGTGTACTAAAGTTCCTTTCAATATTCTACAGGGGCTGACTCTCCAAGGCCTAGCAGATCCCATGTATCACCAACCAGGAACTGTCAACATACTCATTGGAGCGGATCTTTACGATCGACTTCTATTGCCAGGTCTTCCATCCGGCCAACTTTGTGCCCAGAGAACAAAACTAGGTTGGGTTCTGTTTGAGTCAGTTCCATGCAATGCCAAAAATACAACGTGTACATTCGTCTCTTATGAAAGGTTGGAGTAAAACTTTACGGCAATTTTGGGAGACGGAAGAACTTCCGATAGCTAGACATATGACAAAAGAGGAAAAGGAAAAAGAGGATCATTATACAAATACGCTGATACGACAACCAACTGGAATACATTCCGTAGTCTGCCTTTTAAAAACAATACAGATCCATTCAACGAGATCGGCGATTCAAGGAAAATTTGCATCCATACGATTCAGGCAATTATAACATCGACTTTTACGAAACCCAACACTTTACGAGCAATATTGCATGTTTATGCAAGAATATATCGACTTAGGTCATATGTCAAGGGTACCAACTGAACGAGTCAAGATGACTTCTGCATACTTTCTACTCCATCGTGCCGTCATAAGGGAAACCAGTAGTACAAACAAACTGAGAGTGGTATTCAATGCATCCCAAAAATGTACAAAGGGAAAATCATTGAACGACCTCCTTCATACTGTACACACTGTTCAAGGAAATTTGTTGCATTTATTGGTGCGATGGATGGAACATAAATATGTCTTTGCAGCTGATATCGAGAAGATGTATCAAAAAATTTCCGTCCATGAACGAGATCGCCACTTTCAAAGAATTTTATGGCGCTTCAACCCAGGTGAGCCAATCCAGCATTTCCAGCTAAACACTGTGCCATACGGAACGGCATGTGCACCATATCTGGCGATCAGGACTCTACATCAGCTCATGACTGATGAGTATTCCTCACTCCCGCAGGCCGCTCAAACCTTAAGCAGAGACTTCTACGTATATTATGTTCTAACTGGATCGGACAACGTTGAAAGTGTGCTTCAGCTACAGATGGACTTGCGAAAACTTCTGAATAAGGGAGGGTTTCATCTGAGGAGATGGTCCTCCAATCACCCACAACCAGAAGAACGAGTTCCAGAACCAGAACGAGAGATACAGCGAACATTGCACATACCGGTCACTGAAAATATAAAAACGTTGGGTATTCAATGGCATCCAGCAACGGGTGAGTTTTCATTCTCTATCGTTAAACCAAATGATCAATTTACCTTCTCGAAGAGAAATATATTAGCTGAAATTTCAAGACTTTTCGATCTTAAAGGCTGGTTACAGCCATGTATTATGATCGGCAAGGTAACGCTACGGGAACTTTGGCAAGCAAAGAAAGGTTGGAGTGATGACATCGAGCTGTCCATAATCAAGGAATGGATAAAGTTGCATAACCAATTACCTGAACTGGAAAAGCTACGGATAAAGCAATGGCTTCAATTCACTCCTTCTCATCAATTCAAGCTGCACGGCTACGCCGCGGTAGTCTACATCCGAGTAATAACCACGCCATTAATAAGTGTGACACTCTTGGCTGCAAAGTCGAAAGTCGATCCAGTAAATGTTGAACCCATACCCACACTAGAATTCAACGGAGCCGTTCTTTTAGTCCGACTGATGGATAAAGTCACGAAGGCACATAACTGGACTAGCGCTCTTCGATACTTTTGGACTGACTCAACCACGGTACTAGGTTGGATTCAAAGTCCGCCAGCTTGATGGAAGGTGCTCGTAGCGAATAGAGTAAACACCATTCAACAACATCGTTCTGCGGAACTCTGGCATTATGTCAAGTCACAAGACAATCCAGTGGACATCGCAACTAGAGGAATGTACCCAAAAGAATTGTTGACGTCAAAATTGTGGTGGAATGGCTCAACGCACGAGCCGTTCGTGTGCCGCCATCTATGACTCTTACAACTTCCGAGAAAGAAAGGAAGATAACATCATTGATAGCCAATCTAGTAGAACCACCTGAATTACTGGAAAGATACTCATCCTTCCACAGACTAAAGAGAATAGTCGCATGGTGTCAGCGTTTTGCCTCCAATGCAAAGTTCCCCAAAATGAAGCCCAGTGGCAGCTTGACAGAAGCTGATCTTCGTGAAGCGTCCAGCACGTGCGTACAATTTTCGCAGCATTACGCATACAGTGAAGAGATCCAACAGCTGTCAAGGGGTGATAGTGTTCACACAAACAGCCGGTTAAAAGCCTTATCCCCATGGTTAGATCATGAAGCTTTTCTCAGGATGGGTGGTCGTATTCAACAAGCACTACTTGTAGAAGCAGAAAAACACCCGGCCATTATCCCAAAGGGTCCCTTGGCAAAACCACTAATCAATCAAGCTCATAAATTAACTTTGCACGGTGGCAGTCAGCTTACGTTGGCTACTCTTCGTTTATCATACTGGAGAATATCAGGACAAACAACAGTGAAGCAGGTGTTAAGAGAATGTGTAACTTGCTTCAAGATGACCGCGAGACCCAATCCAAAACTAATGGGCTGTCTACCAGCAGCGAGGGTACGTCTGGAAAAGCCATTCCTACATACTGGAATTGATTATGCTGGACCAATCACCATAAAATGGAATGGAGGACGAAGAGCCGAGACAACAAAAGCGTACATCGCAGTATTTGTCAGTATCGCAGTATTTGTCTGATTTAACTTCCAACGCCTGTATAGTGGCACTTAGAATGTTCATCGCAAGAAGAGGAAAAACTAGCTGTATCTACAGTGACAATGGTTCCAACTTCCTTGGCGCTAATAGACAACTTCAGGCATCATACAGAGTCTAAATGCAATCATGCAGTGCTTAAGCTGCCAATCAAGGGATTGCATGGAAGTTCATTCCTCCTAGTAATCCTCACGTTGGGGGACTCTGGGAAGCCGGCGTGAAATCTTTGAAAGCACATCTCTACAAAACAGTCGGACAACAAATCTTGAACGTGGAAGAGATGAATACGTTACTAGTTCAAATTGAAGCCTGTATGAATTCTCGGCCTCGAATACAAATAAGTGATGATCCGAATGACGTGGCGGCATTAACCCCAGGACACTTTTTACCGGTTATAATCTCTTTGAAACCCAATGAAAACAACTGAACTTTAATAAAGAGATGGCATCTGGTTCAGCAGATGAAACATTCATTCTGGCGAAGATGGACAGATGGAACAAAAGGGTTCAACAACAAGACAACTTCAAGGTAGGAGAATTCATCTTACTCAAAACCGACAATGCAGTGGTCTTCAGCGAAGATATTGGCAACGCATCCAGGACCAGATGGATGAGTACGTACCGTCACTCTCAAATTAAAGGGCAACATAACCAAGCGTCCCATCGTTAAATTATGCAGGCTGCCGTTCAGCAGAAACAAGCTCAGCAGCCCTCAGCAGAAACAAAAATTGAACAGCCAACGATCAAAAGCAAACTCAAAACTGTTTAAGTTACCAAGCGACATTCCGAGCAAAGCACCGCATCTCAGAAGAAAAGACGGATTTTTCCAAGCTTAGCAGCTATCCCAACCATTGCTAACCACGCTCATGATCCTTGGCGTTTTTCCATCTCTTACAGTATCAACAGTAGATGTCACATCATTGAAGAGTGTACTATACATGGAACAAGTAAGAATAGCCAACCTGATTCGAGGAACATTACAGATCAGCGTCGAAATTCCTTCATCAGACCTAACAAAGGATGATGCAAACATTGGGAGACTCAACATAAGTATAGCGTCAATATGTACCGTGAGCAAGTGAATATCTGAGAGTGTCCACTGGAGGGATCTTGCTAACCACATCTCAGAAATCAGCGAGGCAGTTTCACACAAAATCAACCTACTAAGATTTATGCAGACTCGAAATAAACGTGGTATTTTTGGCCAGATGCTTACGGCACTTTTTGGAGTTAACGATGAGACCATCACTGACGTACAAACTTTGTTTTCAAACCAAGACCAACTGAAAATACTCCTTAGTCACCAAGGCATAATAGCCCTTCAAGCCACCAAACGGTTAAACACAACATCGAGTAGGATCAACCACCAGCTGGAGCGATTTTCTGTACAACTCGCCAAGGGACATGAAGCAAAGAGCTGGTACATTGCGGCAGACGCCAATCAAGTCAACATCCAATTTTGGGCAACATATTAGCGCGCCATTAATTATATTCAAGAAGTCAATACAAAATACAACAACATTTTGAACGCTGTCAACACAAAAAAGAGTATACTAGAATGCATCAAGCTAGCAGACATTCGACAAACCATAAAAACCACCTAAAAGTTACTGTCAGCACATCTCTCAATATTACACACCACCACGTCTAAACTAACCATAGATTCCTGGAAGGATACCATCAATATTCATGGTTTCTTAACAATCATCGATCATCGTCGATTCGATCTTATCAAAGCTATAGCGACTCCTCGTCAATGGAAACTTGATGTATTTTCATCATTCAGTGTCACCAACTCAATCATCGGCATCAACTACCCAACTACCAAAGTTACTTCGAGACTACTAGGATAGATCTTGCTGATGCACCAGAGTTAACATCCAGAACATTTCTGCTGAAGACTGATACATTAACTGATATGAGGACAAAACCACATTGTATCATAAAGGAACTGTATAACCTCCACGATCAACCGGCGTGTCCTGAAACAACCTTTTGCATATCGTCACCAATCTGGTAGCAAATGATGTCTCCTAACACATGGCTCTTCATCACCCCTCGTCCTATCCACGCTCAGTTAGTGTGCCAAGGAGTACGCAACGACTTCCTAACTACCGGAACGGGAAGCAGCAGTCAGGTTTACACATGACTGTCAATTCCAAGCTGAGGACTTCATTCTTGTAGGCGATAAAACGATCACAGGACCTCCATTTCCAGTTTATTTATCGCCAAACGCTCCAGAGATCAACCTCACAATTCAGCACACCGAGATAAGATTGTTGAATATCTCAAAGGTTATTCTACATCCGAATTGTTCATGACCTCATTCGACCAACAAGAAGATCTGGTCAACAAAATTGATGGAATCCATTGGAAAGCTATACGGCCTCACGCTGCGATGTCAACTATTTCCATTTCTTTATCCGGCCTCCTCTGTGTAGGGATTATCATAACCACGATCTACTATTGTACGCGGCATACCAGCTTCATCAACAAAATAATTTTGGGTGGAACGCAATTCAATGTCGACTATTATGTGAACTTCATCTTCTACCAACAATCCATCGGCAGCGGAGGATCGACTTTAGCTAATTAGCAACAAGGAATTGTTGCTAATACGGGTGTATGCGGCCTTATAATATAGTAGGTATTCTGACAAAGTCATTTCACCATCATTGGAACATTACTTAAAACTATGCGTAGTATCGTATTTCTATGTGATTATTACAATTAGCTAGAGGAAAATTTCGGCAAAACCTCTACTGAACTTATCACTAACTTAACATAACTTAAATATCTACTTATAACTAGCTAAAATCTATGAGGCTAGGTTACGGCCAAAAGATAGGTGGTAGCAATTGCTGATTTTCAATTCGCCAGGGCATTAATTAGCGGATTGGGGGAGTCATTTGCTTTCGCGATTAATTTGTCACGGCGCGATGCAGGGAGCTGTAGAGTGTGATGACACACACTATCTAAAAATAAACACAGTTAGAATTAACGACTCACTCATTCATATTCTAAAACAAATTACCCATTATCATTGTCATTCAAAACCAAAACATGTTACGGTAATTCGTTTCCGTACACAAACGTCTGACATTGAATTCAGAGCATGTATACATATCTCAGATTACAAGAAATGTTCTCTACAGTACATTGCCATCATAAAATGTTTTCCCTTTTGCATTGTACTAAGCTTCATATTGCACCACTGCTAGAAGCACGGCTAAAGATATTGTATTACATTTCACTACTAAATTCTCATTCATAGTCTTGGCGATTGAGTCATTATAATGTTTGTAAATGATAATTGGAGTATGAATATGAAAAATGAGGATTTGTGAGCTAGCAATTCAGTAAATTGTATTGATGACACATTGGTCACATGAAGAAGTCTTGTTCACAAATTAGCCATTAAGGAATTTAGAAGTAATTAACTAGGTCATAGATTTTGTATTTAAGGCGATGTAAAACTGATTGGAAAATACAGTCGATCTCTGATCGTACTCGAAGCACACTGCTATAATTGGCGTGTCTTTTAATTCTTAGGAATATCGGCTCTTCAGATGCCATCAGCGTAGCGCTTGCGCTACATAGGTAATTAATTGAAGTCCCTTATAAAGTAACCCCTAAATTTACTATAGAGCTTATAAATTGGACTAACGCCAGCAAGGCTGTGTAGCTGTTCAGAAGAGAAGTAAAACGGTTTATTAAGTACCATTTTCAGGTATCTATTTTGGGTGATCTGAAGCTTTGTTACTAGATATTTAGCACATTGGATCCAGGTAGGTGAGCCGTATAGGGTGATCGGTTGGATTGCCATTTTGACGATGAGGACTTTTTTCTAGTGTTGAATTACGATTAAGGAGGGGGATAAAGCGAAAGCACGGCCTTACACGTTTTGGAGCTAATATGCTCAATATGTTGTTTATATAAATTACGAGTATGCAAAACAGAAATAAAAATTAGACAGAGTTAAAGAGGAAAAGAAAAAAAATATTACAAATCTAAAGGGGAAAGGCAGCTGCTAAGGAAGATATATATGCCAAATTGATATTCTGCGGAACATAGTAGGCTAAAAGGACAAAATACATGGAAGAAGAAATGCAGCAGAAGAAGATTAAAGAAAAAGAAAATACACACCATGCATATAAAGTAATATGAATTGTGATGACAGGGATTCAAATAAAGAGTTCAATAAGGACAAACAAAAACTACATGTGAAAGCTCTATTTAATATTGAATATTACAAATTAGAAATTTTGAAGCATGATGGGAAATAATGAAAATATAAAAACACATTATGCTGCTGCATAATATCTAATGAGAATGGTGAAACTATTTTTTTTATGCTCGCTGCCTAGTGTAACAAATTATGAAAGACCCGTATGTACGACAACCGGAATTAAGCACGACTTGCGAAGATCAAGCACGAATGTCGAATTATGGAAACCTACCACTTTACAGCGGGCGGTGATATTGGCAAATTGACGAGTCTGAGATGTATGCCTGAGATGATCAAGATCACCAAATCAATAGTGCTTAATCAGATTATCCGTGCTATCGCGAGTTTAAGATTCTGTTATTATTTACAATGAGTTAAGATATGAGTTACAATGAGTTAAGAGTGCCACTCCTTAATTCTCATTACGATGAATTTTCACATCGCGCTGGTTCAACTGTTTTTAAGACACCCCTGAATTTTCATAAAGAATAATCATCGGTATTTTGCATTCGTTCCTTTTACTTATTAAAAGTGACCATTGCGTTCATTTACATCTGTAGAGTGATTTTGGATGGATTAAAGTCGCTGAAATTTAGTTTCCTTGACTAATTATTGTTAAACGATTCCTAATTTAAAATGTTTTACTTCAGTTGTCGTCTTGCCAAAGGGACAATGATGTCGAAGACCTCCCAGGTCCGCATCAATAACCAACTCAACGATGCCTTTGATACAAATATCGGACTAAAGCAGGGAGATAGTTCAGTTTGACTTTGTATTACGTCATGAGGAAGCTACCTGCCGATACGCTAGGTACATTACTATGCAAGTCGAGCCAAGTAGTAGCCTATGCGGGCGACATCAACATTTTGTCACGGTCATTAACAACTGCCAAAAAACTTTTCCTGAAACTCGACAGCGATGCAAAACTAGTAGGGCTTTATATCCATGAAAATTAAACAAAGCTCATGACGCAGCCAAGGAAAAATACCTCAGATACACAAAATACCACACTTGGCGAACACAGTATAGAAAATGTTAGCGAACTCGTGTACTCGTATTTAGGCATCAAAATAACGAAAACTGGTAGTGAAAGAAACGAAATATGCCGAAACATACAGCTCGCAAATAAAATATTTTATTCAGTATTGACGATCTTGAAGACCAGCTGCATACACAAGAAAACAATGCTCTAAGTATACAAATCTGTGATAAGACCTGTGTTATGCTATGAGTGTGAAACATGGAGCCTAACCCAAGCATCCGCAAATATATTGAACGCCTTTGCGTGACGGATCCTGAGGCGAATAATGCGAGCGAGGCTAGACGGGGATCAATGGCGTATTCAATTTAACCATGAGTTGTATGAAATTTTTGACGAACCGGAGGTCTTAACTATTGTAAGACTGCGGAAGCTGCAATGGGTTGGCGTATGGACAAACAACGGATACCCAAAAAGGTATTCGTTGGGAGAACTGAAGGCCGGCGGCCAGTGGGGAAACCGAGGAAACGCTGGCCTGACTCAGTCGACCAAGACAGTTCATTGTTGCTCGGATTTCGGAATTGGAGGACGCGGTTAATAGATCGAGAGAGTTGAAGGCCCAGTTTGCAGGAAGCGAAGGCCCAAGAGGGGGCAGTAGTGCTAAGAAGAAGAAGAAGAACTTCAGTTTTTGGATTCAGTCAACTTATTGAAAACACCTGAATTTTATCAAGTCGTGATGTATAAAGTAATTTATCGCATCCAACAGAATCTAGAAGTACCCTTTCTCTTATTTGCTTATCCTCATGTTATAAACTATATATGTTTTGAGTTTGCCGGATTAAAGATTTAACATTTATTGCATAGCTTTTTAAAATTTTCCGAAACGTTCGAATATTTTACCGATGTCGAAGATGACGGGCAAATCATATAAAATAAAATGATAAATAAATTAATGAGTCCTTAAATTGATCAATCAATTAAAAAATTACTAAAATGTTGCTAGAGTTTCGGAAATCATAAAATTGAGTTATTATAGCTGTTGGATCAAGACTCTTTCGCCTTGACCTTTCTAAACTTGGGCCTTATGCCAAGTTCCGTTACTCCAGTGCAATGTACTGGCGTAACTTTATTTGTAATTATTGGCATTATGCCAATAACTAATACGCGAGCTTTGTATTTTGCACAAGTGCATAAACTTGTACAAAATATAATTGTGTTGAATGTTCTAATTAATCGGTTGGCCTTTTACCAATTACAAAAAACAATCTCAGTTCTTGTACTAGGATTTTATTCTTGGTTTGCACAAGTGCATAAACTTGTACAAGATAATAATTTCAAAATGAATTCAAATACACTCGTTGACTTTTGGATTACAAGTGAAATTTGTTTTGTGTATCAATCTTTTATATTAAAACTAAGTACATCGTGGAGTTGCAATTCCCACTCCAAGAAACGCAAACGCAACGAGATTCACTTATTTTAAAATAGGTAGATCATGTTGCATCCACATCTGAATCTTGTCCAGCGCACATCGACAAGGCATGTCGAAGCGCGCTAGACAAAACAAGTGTCAATTGCAGCTCCACGATGCACGTACAATTTATTGTCTTGAAACAAGAACTTTAGGAATTTTGATGTACACTGATGAACTTTAGGTGGTGATATCTATGAGAATCAACATATGGGAATTTTGTTTTTTTCTGTAATGTCGAATTGCTGACCAAGATATTTTTGATGTTGATTCTTATAGACATCACTTCACATTGGAATTTGCTACATCCTCCTCGCGTTGAACGGTCCGTTCAAACTTCTGCTTGGCTTACTGGTAGGCTGTGACGTCGAGGTCGAGGAACGGGTCTTCGAGTACGGGAGCGGCATAGAATATGTTTGAATTTGTATGTGAGGAAAGCGGTGAGAGCAATGTTTGAACCAAGGCTGATATATCCCACCGTGTAATGATGAACATGGTGCGTGTCGAGTTCAGTGGAATGGGAGAAATCCTGCGCCTGCAGTTGAGTTTTTAATACGTCAATTTCAGCTGCATATGTCTGATAGTGGCTAGACGTTTTATTTGGAATTCCCAAAAGCAAATTACTGAAATAAGTGCGGTGGCCTTGAATGGTTGCAGTGTTGGATTTGAGTACGCAGTCTGGCTCCATTTCAAGAATCCCTGACCCTGCCAAACTTATTGTGGAAGTCAATGTTCCGGTCATTACAAACAGCTGCAATTTTTTCTTGCGATTTAACGGAGTATAAGGACAAGGAGAGTTCTTTGAGCTGATGATGTGCTCCCACGAAGTTGGTTGCGTTGTCACAATACAGATTTTTGCAATGGCCTCGCCTGCCGATGAACTGTTTGAGGGAACCGAGGAAAGCTTCTGTGCTAAGATCACTCACCAGCCCTAAATGCACCGCCTTTGTGGCAAAACAACAAAATATGGCAATGTAGCCCTTTTGCGGTCGCGTTCCTCGCCCACGGTAATGAATCATCATAGGTCCACAGAAATTGACACCTGTATTGATAAAGGGCTTTGCAGGCTGCGCACGTGTAGGTGGTAAATTTCCCATAAGTTGAGAAAGTAGCTGTGGGTTCGCTCTATTGCATCGTATGCATTGTCGCACAATAGATCAAGGTGGCAATTGTCCTGGTGAATATCAGCTATTAGTAACTTCGTCAGTGGATGTTTGTACGGTAGTAGCATTGGATGTTTTGCATCAAATGATAGGTTTGATGCCTCTAGTCTACCTTCCCCTTTCGTCAAGAAAAAGTGTCAGGTCAACTATTGGACTATTTTTGTTGAGCTCTCTCTGATCTTGCTGGATACACTTTATAATGACCTCTAATGCTCTAAATAACCCGTGACTTGTGAGTGAATTGGCCAAAGATGTATTCAACGTGGGTCTTTTCTGCATGCGTTCTGTGAATCTGAGCACATATGCGACAATCCGCTGTAATCTTTTGAAGGAGTTTCGATGATGAAAATCGTCAACAAAATTGGATGCCTTGATAAATGCTATCATCGATGCAAGTTTTGCCTTCATTACTAAGTTACATGACTGTCGCTTTGTATATTCTGGCGGCCATAGTGTCTGAGCTCCATGCAAAAAGGGTGGTCCATATAACCAAATGTTACATCTTGCCAATTCTGTGGGGGCAATTCCACGAGAGAGAATGTCAGCGGGATTGTTTTTTGAGTCCACATGTCGCCATTGTTTTGTTACAGAAAATGATTGAATGCATGATAGCCTATTAGCAACAAAGCTATTGAATGCTGAAGCTGTTGCGTTGATCCACCCTAAAACAATTTCAGAGTCAGTCAAGAAGTAATGTAAGATCTCCTCCATTTGTAGGGCCGCTTTGACTCTTTGGGCAAGCTCCGTACCCAATTTTGCGGCGCATAGCTCTAACCGTGGAATCGTTATTGGACGAATTGGAGCCAAACGTGATTTTGAGCACAGAAGTCGGACGATAATTCTCCCATCCATCAGGGTTGCTCGAGCGTAGACCGCAGCACCATATGCCTTTTCTGAGGCATCACAAAAGATATGTAACTGGAATTGTTTGGGTTTCTCTCTCGCAAAAACGTGGCGAGGAAACTGTACCTTTTCTAAAGCTTGCAAATTCCTGTGAAAGTTGAGCCACCTAGTATACATTCCTTCTGGCAAGGCCGCATCCCAATCCAGCTCCAAGCGCCAAATGTCCTGCAGGAAAACCTTGGCGGTGACGATGACCGGACCCATAATGCCTAGTGGATCAAGCATTGTAGCGATGTCGGAAGAAACTGTCCTCTTCGTTATTTTTGTATCCCTAGTGGTTATATTGCTTCGTATTTGGAAATCATCAACCTTAGGAAGCCAAATTAGGCCGAGCGTTTCAATGAAATCTTCAATGTGACTGCTAAAATCCAACAGCACTTCTTTGTCATCAGGAGGAATATTGTGCAAAAGGCGAGGATGGCTGGCACACCATTTGTGGAGCTTCATACCAGCGCCTTCTGATATTTTGATAAGTTCATCTTGCGCTTGAATTGCATCTGCTAAGGTATCTGAGCCCGTCATGGCGTCATCCACGTAAAAATCTCGTTTTAATACATTGGCACCAAGTGGGTAACGCTGCATTTGATCCTGAGCAAGCTTTTGCAGACATTTAGTTGCCAAATAAGGAGCACACGTCGTTCCATATGTAACGGTGTTTAACTGGTAGTAATATAGCGGCTGACTTGGTTCATTCCTCCAGACCAACAGTGGATATTTATGGTCATCAGGATGCAGCACTATCTGCCGGTACATCTTTTGTATATCAGCTGTAAAAACATAGCAAGGTAGCCGGAAACGGAGCAAGATTGAAAACATATCATATTGAATTGTTGGTCCAGTATGCAGTATGTCGTTTAAAGATATATTTGTAGTTGTCTTGCAGGAGGTATCGAAGACTACCCTGAGTTTAGTTGTGCTGCTTTCGGGTTTTAGGACACAATGGTGTGGGAGAAAATAACGTGAACCTTCACACGACTGCAAGATTACCTCTTCCGTATGACCGAGCTTGATGTATTCATTTATGAACTCCTTATAGTGCCTCTGCAGCTCGGCATTCTTTTGAAGTCTCCGTTCTATTCCGAAGAATCTGCGAGTGGCAATATCCTTAGATTCGCCTAATTTTTTGGGATCGTCATTGAACGGCAGTCTCACCAGAAATCGGCCCTCGCGGGTTCTTTGTGTCGTCTGGCAGAAATGTGTTTCACAAGATTTCTCCGCTGAAGTATGATGCGGTTTGTTGTGCGTCACTTCCTCAAGCTTCCAGAACCTTTCAATTGTGTTTTTCAGCCTTTGATCTTCTGTAAGAACTCCGCAAGTAACAGAAGCGGTATGATCAGTGTTGACCTTGCCGGCCAAAATCCATCCAAGAAGTGTATTTTGCAATACTGGCAATTCGCTGCCTAACTTTATTTGGCCAATCAATAGCAAATCATAGAAGTGTTCAGCACTTAGAAGAAGGTCAATGCGCTCCGTATGATGGAAGTTTGGATCAGCTAGCTTCAAATTTTTTGGTATTGGCCATTCCGATATGTTTAATTCCATCGATGGCTGAGGAGATATTATTTTGTCGAGTACATATGCCTCTAAGTGCGTAGTGTATGCATTCAGCCGTGACTGCAATACAATATTTACCCTTTTCTGGGTCCTTTGAGAAGTACCTCTAACCTTTTCAATGCATGTGGCGTGAGATCGAGAAGATTAACCCAGCTTCCTTACAATGCGTTCAGTTATTAGATTGACTTGTGATCCGGGATCAAATATGGCTCGGCACTCCATGCTTTTTCCGTTGCTGCTTGTAAGCTTAACAATAGCAGTACTTACAAGTACATAACCGCTCGTCCTTTTGTTGTGGAGCGTAGTCAAAGGTAATGAGGATGTATCCTTACGTTGTTTGACTTCTGGTTTTGGATCACTGGAGGTCTTGGATACCTCCATTTTCTGCTTAGATTCGCTGTTCAAGTGCAACAGGCTGTTGTGTTCTCTTGAGCATTCTTTACGTCCTCGCGATGTACAGGCAGCAGCTCGATGTCCTTCCTTGAAGCAGTTAACACACATTCCCTTGGTTTGGACTAATTTGAGCCTTCTTGATGGAGTAAGCTTCAAAAATTCAGGGCAGTAATAGATCGGATGGGTTTGATTGCAAACCAAGCATGACGATGTTGCCACTGCTGCAGCTGTAGCCTTTGTGGTTTTCCTCCGAGCTTCCTCAATGCCTTTGGTCTTGTTGCCTAAAGCCTCCAGTACTTGAAAACGCATTTTTAAGAATGACAAAAACCCTTTCATTGGTTGCAGACCGCGCGGATTCGTTAACGATTGCTCATACAAAGAATGAGTAGCAGAGTCCAGCTTCTTTATCAGGATGTGTAGAAGCATTGGATCCCATCCTTTCGTACTGATGTTCATATTTTCTAGACCTCTAATGCACTCTTGAGTCGTGTCATGTAGTGATCTTCCGACTGCGGCTGATGGCTTATCGCTTGCACAGGATGGTTGGCCCAGTAGTTTGTTGATAAGAGAAGCAACCAATAATCTCCGATTATCGTATCTATCATTGAGCGTCTTCCAGGCTGACTCATAATTATCATCGGACAATGCAAAATTCCTTAGAAGTTTTCAGCCTCTCCTGTCAAGTAAGCTTTGAGGTACCACATCTTCTGGCAGTTTGACATCGTTTGATTGTGCACCATCTGTACGAAAAGGTCGTGGAATTGTCACCATTGCAGATATACGCCATCAAATTTAGGGAGCGTAGTTTTTGGAAGGTTTACTCCAGGACTTGAAGATGCTAACGGAGCTGGTGCAGGTGTAGGTCTCAGCTCTTCGAATTTAATTTCGAGTCGAATCAACTAATCCTGAGTGATCTCTTCAAGTTTTATGTGTTGGTTGAGATCGTAACCGAATATCACTGGGTCATCGGTGCGCTCTAATATTGTCTATCTAATATGTGTCCAATATTTGTTGATCAACTCCATTTTTAGCTTGCAAAAAGCAAATCAATCTTTTATATTAAAACTAAGTACATCGTGGAGTTGAAATTCCCACGCCAAGAAAGGCAAACGCAACGAGATTCACCTATTCTAAAATAGGTAGATCACGTTGCATCCACATCTGAATCTTGTCCAGCGCACATCAACAAGGCATGTCAAAGCGCGCTAGACAAAACAAGTGTCAATTGCAGCTCCACGATGCACGTACAATTTATTGTCTTGAAACAAGAACTTTAGGAATTTTGATGTACAATGATGAACTTTAGGTGGCGATATCTATGAGAATCAACATATGGGAATTTTGTTTTTTTCTGTAATGTCGCATTGCTGACCAAGATATTTTGATGTTGATTTTGAAAGACATCACTTCACATTGGAATTTGCTACAATAGCTTTGAAAAGGTATTCATCAGAGTCTGGTATTTAAATTTAATTAATATAATTCTAATGCTAGAGCTGGAGGGTTTTTTTTTTTGGTAGGGAAGTGAATGCCCCTTTACGCACATGGTGTGGGACTACCGTGCTCGCAAGAAGGCGACTGGACTATTCACTCAACACCTCCCCTGTCAACCTGAGAATCTAACCTGGGACCTGATTCCATTTGTCAACCGATTCGAGCACTCATCAAGAGGCGTCTTCTTGATTGGCTGAGTCCCCGTATGTTGGCCATGAGTCGACTCAGAGCCGATATTAACGATGCAGCCATTGCGCTGATTTGCTCATAGAAATTCATCTTTTCTCGATCGGTAGCCCCAGGTAGTTCACCGCTGGTTTTGATTTGATACGTATGTCTCCAACACTGATCATCCTTACTCTAGGGATTCTCTTTTAAGCAAGATGACCTTTTTTAGTGCTAATCTGAGCCCGCGAGCAGTCATCCAGTGTTTCACTTGGCGCATTAGCATACCTAGCCTAAGTTGCGCTTATTCAACGGTGCGTCCAATGACCAGAGCCGAAACATCATCCGCATTGCCGATCAAGCGTGGCTCATCTGGCATCTCAAGTCTCAGTAGCCCGTCGTAAGACACGTTCCACAGGTCTGGGCCAAGGAAAGATCCCTGGGCAACACTCAATGTGATAGCCGTCCTTCGTTGGCTCTGTGTCGTGTCATAGAGCGGGCTTCGGTCAGTAGGGGTAGAATGTATGTTCTGGACCACTTTTTTCATACAAATTTCAAATGTGGTCTAGGGCGTGTGTCTTGAGTGTGTGGGTGCGTGTATTAGGATGGTATAGGTAAGTGCTCGAGATAAGATGGTGTGAGTCGGTGTTAGATGTGGCTCTCTTGGATGGTTTCAGGGGGGAGCGTGTGTATCTTGGGTGCCTGGGATGAGTACGAGTGGGCCTTAGATAAATATACATCTGTGTCATGGTTAAGTCGACAAGTGCCCAGGGTCTTAGTAGCCTCTAATGGTAAATAGTGAAACTAGGCATATTGACTATATTCTGGGGTAGTCCCATATTTCCAATTAATAAATTAAATACCTGGGTTTCTCAGCGTGCGTTTATATTGGGTTAATATACAAGTTTGAAATTAATAGGAGCTAGCCTTTGACGCTTTCAGCGATAGATAATTATACTATCCATATTTTTTAGTCATCTGGAAGGGTTTCCTATATATGTCTTAGTTTTAATAATCTTTAGAGCTTACATATAAATTTTTTTCGTCCATTCATTTAATTATATAAATTTTTCTCATTACAAAGAGAATACGGATATCAATTTCTAGATATTCTCATGATATTTTTTATCAGTTTCCCGAGTCCATGTGGTAAAAAGGTCAAGATATTTGAACCCATAAATCATTTACATGGCCATCTTCATTCTACAGACGATCCTTTTTAATCTCAAGTACCTTCCGCAGCGTTTTTTTCTTATCGCATGCACTTGCATGCATCCATATGTGACATATTATTCTTGTGGATGTTTTTTTTTCACACGTGATATGGAGTGAGTTAATTTTTTCCATGTTAGGGAAAGGCTATTAGTTCTTGTGGTTAAATTTTATGAGGTGATAATTGGACATGGCTTCTAGTGATCGTATTGATGAGAATAGAAGCTAGTTAAGTGAGATAAATGTATGGTGATTATGGCAGTATGATTTATGAGGTGCCGCTTATGATGACCCCAATAATGGGAAAAAGTGAGTAGTGTATACATGCTACTTGATATATGTGGAAATTTGAGTATGGGAATTTTAGATGTTAGAAACAACGTATGTATGGAATGTGTTAAGAAATAAGAACATTATGGGTGATAATTTATTGAGTACTTTGGGTTTTTGTAGCCGTTGATGTTTCAGGCGTATAGACCAGATACAGAGTGTATGATAATTTTTTGGTGAGAATTTATAATGTTTCGTCTACAGTGTCCTTTATGGCTGGGAACGGGAGCTAGCTTATCTTAAGGTATTTGGGGTGACCTTTTTTTTGCTTGTATAGATTATAGGAATAGGTTCAAGAATTGTATAAAAAGGCCTGAAGAAAATAAAGAAGGTTATTGTGGTTTCAACGCAAAACGTGTGCGGTTCAGAAGTATATTTGCCTTCAGTGGCAAAAGAAATAAATTTTGTTTAAAATAAATAGAAATATCGGCTCTTCGGATGCCATCAGCTCAGCGCTTGCGCTGACCTATGATACAAGCAAGTATTGCTTTAAATCTCTGCTTTGTAGTGAAATTGAAGCATATTTGCCTTCAGCGGCAAAAGAAATAAGTTTTGTTTAAAAAAAAAAATAGAAATATCGGCTCTTCGGATGCCATCAGCTTAGCGCTTGCGCTGACGTAGTTGAAATTCTTAATCTACGATAAAGTTAAAACCCTGATCTACGATAAAAACAAGTTTTGCTTTTAACTTCTGCCGTTTAGAGGCATATTGTTCTAAGAGTTCTTAATAATCTCCAACTCTGATGTTGCTATAGGTAGGGGATTTATTTTTTCTTTTTTTATATGTTGATATAGCGAAATCTATTCTATCTCCAGGTTGAAGGTTTCTAACGATTCAGGACAACCAACCTCCTTTTATCAGCTTCAAAGGAGCAAAAAGTCCAGTTCAAAACATTTCTACGCAGGAGCAATAAAGTAATTGGACAACAAATCTCCAGTTTCAGCATTCCTTTTCAATCGGGACATTTTTTGATAACTTTTTGATAAATTATATTCAGAAAGACGTCGGGAGTTAGTTAAGAATTCTTTGCATTATACTCGTATAGTTTTCACTGTTTTATTTGATTAAGTTAGTAAAGTATAAAGAGTAAGATGACTGTATCCATACATAAACCCTTGAAAAGAAAGTATAATAAAACTCCTAATAAACAACACTGTCACTTTTGCGAAGTTGAAGTTAGTCAACAATTTTTCAGAACCATTTGAAAAGTAATGAACATAAAAACAAGTTGGGTAAACAGACCTACGCTCATGTTAGTAGGGTTTTATATTCAATTTAAAAAATGCAGTCACCAGATTGAATCAAATCAAGAAACATATCAAAGACGAGTTTATTGGAGAAAATATGAAATACGAAGATCATAATATTTTTAACAAAGTTGAACGAATTTCGACTTCTGAGGTTTTTGGTATTGTTACACTCATAAACATCTCCCTTGATAATTATTTTAGATGTCCATCCGCGACGGAGGAAACACATTTTGCATGTATTTCCTCCCTGTGCCCCCATTGAAGCAAAAACTGACAGTTTAACAACTTTTGAAAATCTCCTTTCATTTCATACTCATATCGGCTACGTCTGATGAATTTTTTTTAGGGACCACTCTCCTGTACTGAAATCATCGATTCATGGCCAATTTTTTCGAATCCTAGAATGGTTACAAAACCCTTTTGCTAGGAGCTCTCTCCCACCTCCTTGACTTGTTTCACTTATGAGCATTAATCGTAGGTACTCATCTTCAGTCATTCATTAAATTGAATCAAGTGTTCAAAGCATGCACCTTAAACGTTGAAGTTGCGAAAAAATAACTCAAAATTATTCAATCTTCGCATTTAAAACAGCCACTATTTTGTTTTACGATTACTGATACCACTAGCTGAACCGATTCTCAAAGATATTCATGACACCTATCATTCCTGAAATTTTCATGCAAATCCTAGCAAAACTGTAGTGTCTGAGTCGGTAAAAAGCGCATGTTATTCCATAGCCATATGTTGCCATAGTAATACATGCAGCGCATATTGTTCCATAGTAATACAGGAAAATTCAAACCGCTATAACTTCGCTAAATATGATTCAATCTTTATGAAACTTTCAGGATAGATCAACCTTATAAATAGACATCTACGTACTGAATTTCATTGAATTTAAGGTTACCATTAAGATTTTATTCAAGAAAACATAAAATCGATAAATCATACTATTACTAACAAAGTTGAGTGAATTGCGACTTCTCATGTATTTGTTGTTGTTGTACACACCAAGGCCTACATTCCTGATTTTTTTCAGATTTTTCGGATCACAGGTGTCCAATCGCGAGGGGGGGGGGGGACACAAATTTTTCGTGTATTTCCCCTCCCTGTGCGCCCCGCGAAGCAAATTTTGCCAAACTAAGACCTGTTTTGAAAAGTTCTCATCAAGACCTTTCATTTGATACCCATATCGGCTACCTTCAATGAAATTTTTTTTTCGGGGGGTCACTCTCCTATATGGGGAGGCCCCCCTTAAATACCTTACAAAATTTTTTTGTAGTTGAACTTTGAAGAAATCACCACTTTACACCTACGCACAAAATTTGATGTTTCTAGCTTAAGTAGTTTCCGAGAAAATCTGCTGTGACACACGGACGGACAGACGGACAGTTTGGTCGCGAAACTAGTAGGGTTTTGTAAAATTATTTTACAAAACCCTAAAAATGAGAGCCATTGTTTCAAAGATGTTATTAGTGCTCAACTTCAAGAACTCACTGCTATAAAAGTCAATTTAGAACTATTTTCTGTTTTCATGAAATTTGATTTAACTAGCCAGAATGGTATAAGCGATTTAAAATTCTTCAATACGAAGAATGTAATCATTACCAGGGGTTGCGACCTTGAGTATGTTTACAAAGATTTTTGTGCTGTTATCGTGAAAAAAAGTGAGGAATTTCAAGGGAGGGATGGTGGCTGGGCATTCCAACAGGTCTTTTATTTACAGGTTAACATAAATAAGTATACACCCTTCCATGGAGGATCTTATCTACCTCTACCAAAAGAGGTGTTATCAAAAAAAGCATGTGTGAATGCAAAAAATACCGATGATGCATGTTTTGCATGGTCTATCGTTTCTGCTCTTCATCCCACAGAGAAACATTCTGATCGTATTAGCTCTTACCCCCATTACTCATCTATTTTGAACTTGGAAGGCATTACGTTCCCTATTTCTTTTAAAGAGATTCCCATTTTCGAGGAAAAAAATAATTTGAGCGTAAATATCTATGGTTGGAAAAAGGGGTCTATTGAGGGCCCATTCTATTTTTTCTAA
This sequence comes from Odontomyia ornata, assembly GCA_963969285.1. NCBI lineage: Eukaryota > Metazoa > Arthropoda > Insecta > Diptera > Stratiomyidae > Odontomyia > Odontomyia ornata. The sequence continues at coordinate 234,867,827 of OZ017739.1, read as the reverse complement.
AAACAGACAAGACTCTAAAAAACATATAAATCTACTTTATGTGGAAAATGAAAGAGGTACCATAGGACATTATTGCTGGATAAAAAATTTAAGTCGACTTGTGAATAGTAGAATGACTAAACATTGTGGCATATCCTACCTCTGTGATGGGTGCCTTATTAAATTTACCAGCGTTGAGCGATACAATGAGCACATCAAACATGATTGTAATAAGATCCATACAATTTCACCGTCAGAAAACGAAAAATATTTAAAGTTTAAAAATGTAGGAAGGCAGATAAAAGTTCCATTTATAGTCTATGCTGATTTTGAAGCATTATTGCAACCAATAGAGTCGTGTTCTCCAGACCCTCGGAGTTCATTCACAGAGACTACTCACATTCATGTACCCTATAGCGTTGCATATTATATAAAGTGTAGCTATGATCCATCAAGATAAAAAATAATTGTCATTTGACAGGAGTCTTTAGAGGTGCAGCTTGTAACAAGTGTAATATTCTATATAGAGTTCCCAATTTTTTACCTATAGTCTTCCATAATCTTAGTGGATATGATGCTCATTTCATATTTCAGAATTTTGGAGGAGATCCTGATAGCATTGAAGTCATTCCTAAAAATAAGGAAAAATATATTGGATTTTCCAAACATATGAGGGTTGGTAATGAAACAATAACATTAAGATTTATTGATTCCTATCGTTTCATGAGCTGTAGTTTAGATAAACTTGCAAAGAACTTAAGTTCTGATAAATTTCTCGAGACTAAAAGGTATCATTCCGACGATAGTTTGTTCAACCTCACGATAAGAAACGGGGTTTTCCCATACGAGTATATAGATTCCTTCACCAAACTTGATGAAACATACCTGCCTGCCAAATCATGTTTTTACAGTACACTTCAAAATAGCGGGATCAGTGATGAAGAGTATAAGCATGCTCAAAATGTATGGGAAAAATTCAATTGTCCAACACTGGGCCAGTACTCTGATGTTTATTTAATAACAGATGTGCTCCTATTTACAGATATATTTGAAGAATTTAGAAATGCATGCCAGGTAATCTATGGACTAGATCCAGCTCATTATTTTACGGTCCCTTCACTCAGCTGGGATAGCATGCTCAATAGCACTAAAGTTGAGCTCGAATTGCTAACAGATATTGATAAGTACAATTTCGTGAAGCAGGGAATTAGAGGAGGACTCTGTCAATGCACTAAAAGATTTTCAAAGGCAAACAATAAATATATAACTTCATACAACCCAGGTCTTGATAGTAACTGTATTCTGTATATTGATGCAAATAACCTATACGGTTGGGCAATGAGTCAATATTTACCCATCAATGGTTTTCGCTGGCTAAGCAACGAGGAAATCCAATGTTTAGATATTCTGAATGTTGAGGACACTGCTTCTAAGGGGTTAATTTTATCCGTTGATTTAGACTATCCAGAAGACCTCCATGAGCTACACAATGATCTTCCATTTTGCCCCGAAAGTCGGATCCCACCTCTTGAAACATCTAAATGTGAGAAACTGATCGCAACCGAATCAAATAATCGTAATTACATTATCCACTATAGAAATTTAAAACAGTGTTTACGTGCAGGACTCAAATTAGTTAAAATACATCGTGCAATAGAGTTTAGTCAATCACCATGGTTAAAAAAATATATAGACTTAAATACTAAAATGCGCACTAAGGCAACTAATGATTTTGAAGAAGATTTCTGCAAATTAATGAATAATAGTGTATTTGGAAAAACCATGGAAAATGTAGATAATTATGTAAGTGTTAAGGTCTCAACCCATTGGGATAATGTCGGAAAAAAGAAAGGAGCTCATTACTACATTAGTCGACCTAATTTTCATAGTTGTAAAGTAATTAACGAAGATTTAATTCTCATTCAAATGGATCGAATCAATGTTAAATATGATAAGCCAATTTATATCGGCATGGCAATTCTTGATGTGTCACAAACGTTGATGTATGATTTTCATTATAGTTTTATCAAAAATAAGTACAATAGTCAGGCTCAACTTTTATATATGGATACAGACTCTTTTATCTATAATGTTAAAAACTGAGGACATTTATGATGATATTAAAAATAATATAAATTCATTTGATACTAGCAATTACCCTAAAAATAATGTATATAATATTCCTCAAGTTAACCAAAAAGTATTGGGTAAATTTAAAGATGAAAGCCCCATAAATCCCATAGCAGAGTTTATTTGAACAAAAGCAAAGTCATATTGTATTATAACAGATAAGTCATATATAAAAAAAAATTAAAGGCATCAAAAAATCGGTTGTAAATAATGAAATTGGGCCATCAGATTTTATAAAATGTGTAGAGGATACGAAATTAAAATTATTTAGTAAGATGTATACATTTAGATGTGATAAGCACCTTATTTATACTAGGTTAGTTAATAAAATAAGTCTTTCACGAGATGATGATAAGCGTTTCCTGATTCCAAATTCTTTTAATACTTTAGCTTGGGGCAATCATATGATAGATTCATAGTTTTAGTTCATAAAAAATACACTATATGTTATCAAATAAGTCATTTTATTATACTATGTTTGTTACAATAAATCAATTTTGTTAATACATGAATTATGGTCTTTTGAAAATTATAACGATTTAACAAAGATTTTGACACCTTTTGTCTTCAATACCTTGTCCACTAGGTTTAGCTGACAAACCCGTCTGTTTAGCTGGTAAGTGGTCTATGTAGCTATCTTTTTAGCTGATGCCCTGTCTGTTTACTTGATATGCTATCTCTTAAGCTGTCTGTATAGCTGTCTTTAGTTGATAAGTTGAGCGTTTGACCTAACGTGCTAGCTTTCATTCCCTAAATTTATTTGATGCTTGATAAGTATCTATTTATAAGAAATTTCCTATGACTTTCCATACAGTTACAGTCAGCATTCTTACACCTTACTTCAAATGTTATATGCTCGTAACGATTTGCTTTAAGCCTATTGGTTATCAAGACTGCATGTTCATCATCTTCCAAGTTATTTGTAGGCATACATGGGTCAGACAAGAATCTTCACGTCTATGTTGCTGTTCTGGTGAACAAATCTTGATTAGAAGGAAGCCATTGTTATTTGCTCGTGAGTTAATTGATCTTATTTCATACTGATGCATTCTTCATAAGAATAAGTCAAGTCACCATTCTTTTTTATGTGCGTCAGTTTTTCTCTTGACCTCTGTCTATCTAATCTATAGGATCCTCTTCCTACAGCAATTCGATCATGTCTTCATAGGATTTGCGGCCTATGGGACCCTTATTGCCCACTATAATGTTCCATTGCATTGAAACTATGTTGCTACACTTATGAACTCATCCAATATGCTCAAAAATTATATGATCCCATGGATCAGCCATTTGAATCATTTTGTAAAGCACAAACTTGTTGAAAAGATCTCTACTTCATGCAAACCATCGCTAGGGCCTTAACATGAATTAATTCAGCCTGTTGTTTAGTCGATGTATTAAGGGTTTATAGTGGAACTTATTAAGTATATTGAATCATCTTGGTGTTCTAATGTATGATCAACCCTTTTGGATTATCTGGGATATGCTATGACCGGAACGATTTTTTTTCCTATCATTGAACAATTGAGTAAAATTTTGGTACCTCCAACTGACTAAAAATCTGTCATTGATCCATTTTTAGAAGAGGTTTGATTGGGTTTGATGACTTGAGGCTGCATCATTACTCACAACCTGTGAAATGATTAAATATTACAGGCAAATGTGTCTAGATATGTACATTATAATAGCTATCAAATGTATATGTATTAGTATCATATGATCGACCGGTCTCTTTATCATGCAAAGAGGGTTATCCACAATCACCGATCAGTTGAGCCGCCTGATACGGTCATGAGTTTTCTGTTCAGCAGTTGAACTATGGTCAACTTGACACCAATATGTTTTCTCTTTCGCACCTACTAACCCAATTGCCTGACGAACTCAAGGGAGCCTTCTCTTTCACACCTACAACTCGAGTTGATTGGTGAGCAGAAGGAGGTGAAGAGCCTTACATGGCTTCTACCCAGCCTGCCCCTTGCCATGCATGCATGATGATCCTCGCAGAGATGCAAAATAACCTTCTACCCAGCCTACCCCATTGCCATGCCGGCATGATGACCCATCATCATGCATTATGACGCGTCATAACGCATGATGACCGGTCATTGATGCCTACGTGGCAATGAGGTAGGCTGGAGAAGGTTATTCTGCATCTCTGCAAGGATCATCATGCATGCATGGCAAGGGGCAGGCTATGTAGAAGCCCTGTAAGGCCCTATACCTCCTTCATCAGCTAAAAAGATAGCTACATAGACCACTTACCAGCTAAACAGACGGGTTTATCAGCTAAACGGTTAGCTCATCAGACAGCATAACAACTAAACAGACAGGGCATCAGCTAAATAGACAAACGCATAGACAGCATTAAACATAAAATAGGCAGCTCATCAGCAAAAGTGATAGCTACACAGACAGCTCAATAGATATTATATCAGCTAAACAGACAGGGAATCGGCTTCAAAGACAGCTACATAGACCGCATTATACATAAGATAGACAGCTCATCAGCAAAAGTGACAGCTAAACAGACCACTAGGAACTGGGTAGGACCAAATATTCGAATGATTTCCTAGTGGACAAGGTATTGAAGACAAAAGGTGTCAAAATCTTTGTTAAATCGTTATAATTTTCAAAAGACCATAATTCATGTATTAACAAAATTGATTTATTGTAACAAACATAGTATAATAAAATGACTTATTTGATAACATATAGTGTATTTTTTATGAACTAAAACTATGAATCTATCATATGATTGCCCCAAGCTAAAGTATTAAAAGAATTTGGAATCAGGAAACGCTTATCATCATCTCGTGAAAGACTTATTTTATTAACTAACCTAGTATAAATAAGGTGCTTATCACATCTAAATGTATACATCTTACTAAATAATTTTAATTTCGTATCCTCTACACATTTTATAAAATCTGATGGCCCAATTTCATTATTTACAACCGATTTTTTGATGCCTTTAATTTTTTTTTATATATGACTTATCTGTTATAATACAATATGACTTTGCTTTTGTTCAAATAAACTCTGCTATGGGATTTATGGGGCTTTCATCTTTAAATTTACCCAATACTTTTTGGTTAACTTGAGGAATATTATATACATTATTTTTAGGGTAATTGCTAGTATCAAATGAATTTATATTATTTTTAATATCATCATAAATGTCCTCAGTTTTTACATTATAGATAAAAGAGTCTGTATCCATATATAAAAGTTGAGCCTGACTATTGTACTTATTTTTGATAAAACTATAATGAAAATCATACATCAACGTTTGTGACACATCAAGAATTGCCATGCCGATATAAATTGGCTTATCATATTTAACATTGATTCGATCCATTTGAATGAGAATTAAATCTTCGTTAATTACTTTACAACTATGAAAATTAGGTCGACTAATGTAGTAATGAGCTCCTTTCTTTTTTCCGACATTATCCCAATGGGTTGAGACCTTAACACTTACATAATTATCTACATTTTCCATGGTTTTTCCAAATACACTACTATTCATTAATTTGTAGAAATCTTTTTCAAAATCATTAGTTGCCTTAGTACGCATTTCAGTATTTAAGTCTATATATTCTTTTAACCATGGTGATTGACTAAAATCTATTGCACAATGTATTTTAACTAATTTGAGTCCTGCACGTAAACACTGTTTTAAATTTCAATAGTGGATAGTGTAATTACGTTTATTTGATTCGGTTGCGATCAGTTTCTTACATTTAAATGTTTCAAGAGGTGGGATCCGACTTTCGGGGCAAAATGGAAGATCATTGTGTAGCTCATAGAGATCTTCTGGATAGTCTAAATCAACGGATAAAATTAACCCCTTAGAAGCAGTGTCCTCAACATTCAGAATATCTAAACATTGGATTTCCTCGTTGCTTAGCCAGCAAAAACCATTGATGGGTAAATATTGACTCATTGCCCAACCGTATAGGTTATTTGCATCAATATACAGAATACAGTTACTCTCAAGACCTGGGTTGTATGAAATTATATATTTATTGTTTGCCTTTGAAAATCTTTTAGTGCATTGACAGAGTCCTCCTCTAATTCCCTGCTTCACGAAATTGTACATATCAATATCTGTTAGCAATTCGAGCTCAACTTTAGTGCTTTTGAGCATGCTATCCCAGCTGAGTGAAGGGACCGTAAAATAATGAGCTGGATCTAGTCCATAGATTTGCTGGCATGCATTTCTAAATTCTTCAAATATATCTGTTAATAGGAGCACATCTGTTATTAAATAAACATCAGAGTACTGGCCCAGTGTTTGACAATTGAATTTTTCCCATACATTTTGAGCATGCTTATACTCTTCATCACTGATCCCGCTATTTTGAAGAAAAACATGATTTGGCAGGCAGGTATGTTTCATCAAGTTTGGTGAAGGAATCTATATACTCGTATGGGAAAACCCCGTTTCTTATCGTGAGGTTGAACAAACTATCGTCGGAATGATACCTTTTAGTCTCGAGAAATTTATCAGAACTTAAGTTCTTTGCAAGTTTATCTAAACTACAGCTCATGAAACGATAGGAATCAATAAATCTTAATGTTATTGTTTCATTACCAACCCTCATATGTTTGGAAAATTCAATATATTTTTCCTTATTTTTAGGAATGACTTCAATGCTATCAGGATCTCCTCCAAAATTCTGAAATATGAAATGAGCATCATATCCACTAAGATTATGGAAGACTATAGGTAAAAAATTGGGAACTCTATATAGAATATTACACTTGTTACAAGCTGCACCTCTAAAGACACCTGTCAAATGACAATGATCTCTTACTTTCCAGGTTTCTGAGTCATACTTTTCATCACAAATATGACAAGATACTGCGTTTAAAAACTTCTCTTCTTCCTCATTGGACAATTGCATGGGCTTGTTCACCTTTAAGATCCTAAATATTCGTTTTACATCTTCCTGCAATCTACTTGGGAAAATCTTGGGGCAATCGCTGCCTCTGAAAATTTCTAATTTATTCAAGGATGGATCATAGCTACACTTTATATAATATGCAACGCTATATGGTACATGAATGTGAGTAGTCTCTGTGAATGAACTCCGAGGGTCTGGAGAACATGACTCTATTGGTTGCAATAATGCTTCAAAATCAGCATAGACTATAAATGGAACTTTTATCTGCCTTCCTACATTTTTAAACTTTAAATATTTTTCGTTTTCTGACGGTGAAATTGTATGGATCTTATTACAATCATGTTTGATGTGCTCATTGTATCGCTCAACGCTGGTAAATTTAATAAGGCACCCATCACAGAGGTAGGATATGCCACAATGTTTAGTCATTCTACTATTCACAAGTCGACTTAAATTTTTTATCCAGCAATAATGTCCTATGGTACCTCTTTCATTTTCCACATAAAGTAGATTTATATGTTTGTTAGAGTCTTGTCTGTTTTCAGAAAAATAGAATGGGCCCTAAATAGACCCCTTTTTCCAACCATAGATATTTATGCTCAAATTATTTTTTTCCTCGAAAATGGGAATCTCTTTAAAAGAAATAGGGAACGTAATGCCTTCCAAGTTCAAAAGAGATGAGTAATGGGGGTAAGAGCTAATACGATCAGAATGTTTCTCTGTGGGATGAAGAGCAGAAACGATAGACCATGCAAAACATGCATCATCGGTATTTTTTGCATTCACACATGCTTTTTTTGATAACACCTCTTTTGGTAGAGGTAGATAAGATCCTCCATGGAAGGGTGTATACTTATTTATGTTAACCTGTAAATAAAGGACCTGTTGGAATGCCCAGCCACTATCCCTCTCTTGAAATTCCTCACTTTTTTTCACGATAACAGCACAAAAATCTTTGTAAACATACTCAAGGTCGCAACCCCTGGTAATGATTACATTAAATCAAATTTCATGAAAACAGAAAATAGTTCTAAATTGACTTTTATAGCAGTGAGTTCTTGAAGTTGAGCACTAATAACATCTTTGAAACAATGGCTCTCATTTTTTAAAAACTCTTCAATACTTAGTTTCTCATTTTCGTTAATGATTTGGTACGTTGCTATTCGAGAAGCAAATGCTTGTGAATTTTTCTTCACTTTTCCTTGATCACAACTATTGATTTGGGATGCATTTTTTTCATGTTCAATACTTTTCGAATGGTTCTTGAAAAATTGTTGACTAACTTCAACATCGCAAAAGTGACAGTGTTGTTTATTAGGAGTTTTATTATACTTTCTTTTCAAGGGTTTATGTATGGATACAGTCATCTTACTCTTTATACTTTACTGACTTAATCAAATAAAACAGTGAAAACTATACGAGTATAATACAAAGAATTCTTAACTAACTCCCGACGTCTTCCTGAATATAATTTATCAAAAAGTTATCAAAAAATGTCCCGATTGAAAAGGAATGCTGAAACTGGAGATTTGTTGTCCAATTACTTTATTGCTTCTGCGTAGAAATGTATTAAACTGGACTTTTTGCTCCTTTGAAGCTGATAAAAGGAGGTTGGTTGTCCCGAATCGTTAGAAACCTTCAACCTGGAGATAGAATAGATTTCGCTATATAAACATATAAACAAGTTGGGTAGACAGACCTATGCTCATGTCAGAAGGGTTTTGTACTCAACTTACAAAATGCAGTAACCAGTAACGAATAAAATCAAGAAACATGTCATGTTCGAGGATCATACTATTATTAGCAAAGTTGAAAGGATTTTGACTTCTGAGGTATTTGTTATAGTTATACCCACAAATATCTCCCTTGATAGTTATTTCGATTTTTTAAGATCACGGGTGTCCATTCGCGAGGGAGGAAACACATTTTTCATGTATTTCCCCCACCCCCCCCCCCTATGCCCTACTGAAGAAGAACTATTTTGAAAAACTCTCATAGAGAACCTTCAGTTGATACTCATATCGGCTACCTTCCATGAAATTTTTTTTCAGGGGCCACTCCTCTGTACTGTAATCATCGATTCATGGCCTGTTTTTTAGAATCTTAGAATGGTTACAAAGCCCTTTTGCTAGGAGCTCTCTCCTGCCTTTCGGACTTGTTTCAATTGTATACTCATCTTCATGATACCTATCATTCCTGAAATTTTCATGCAAATCCTAGCAAAGCTGTTGTTTCTAAGTCGGTAAAAAGCGCATATGGCTCCATAGCCATATGTTTCCATAGTAATACAGGGTATATTGTTCCATAGTAATGCAGGAAAATTCAAATCGCTATAACTTCGTTAAATATTATTCGATCTTTATAAAACTTTCAGAAAAGATCAATCTTATAAATAGTCATCCGTTTAAGGGTACCGTCTAGATTTTATTCAAGAAAACATAAAATCAATAAATCATACTATTACTAACAAAGTTGAGTGAATTTCGACTTCTCATGTATTTGTTGTTGTTGTACTCATTAAGGCCTACATCCATGATTTTTTTCAGAATTTTCGGATGGAAGGTGTCCAATCGCGAGGGGGGGTACGCGAAAAGTTCGTACATTTCCCCTTCCCCTGCCCCCCTCGGTGCTCATAAGGCAATTTCAAGACTTGTTTTGAAAAGATCTCGTTGAGACCTTTCCAATGACACCCTACTCGACTACCAATGGTGAAAATTTTTTTTTGGGGGTCACTTCCCTATATGGGGAGACCCCCCTTAAACCCCTTTTAAAAATTTTTCCACCATTGAAGTTTCAAGAGGTCACTACTTCTGACCTTTCCACAAAGTTTCATGGCTGTAGCTTCTATAGTTTCGGAGAAAAAGTGCTGTGACATACAGACGGACGGACGAACGGACGGACGGACGGACAGACGGACACAGGTCGTGATTGCAATAGGGTTTTGTATTTTAGTACAAAACCCCTTAAAAAGAAATAATAAATCCCCTACCTAGAGCAACATCACAGTTGCCTCGTATTCGGCACTAATTCAGCCTATATATCGGTGCTTAGTAATCTTTGGAGATTATTAAGAACTCTTAGAACAATATGCCTCTAAACGGCAGAAGTTAAAAGCAAAACTTGTTTTTATCGTAGATCAGAGTTTTAACTTCATCGTAGATTAAGAATTTCAACTACGTCAGCGCAAGCGCTAAGCTGATGGCATCCGAAGTGCCGATATTTCTATTTTTTTTTTTAAACAAAACTTATTTCTTTTGCCGCTGAAGGCAAATATGCTTCAATTTCACTACAAAGCAGAGATTTAAAGCAATACTTGCTTGTATCATAGGTCAGCGCAAGCGCTGAGCTGATGGCATCCGAAGAGCCGATATTTCTATTTATTTTAAACAAAATTTATTTCTTTTGCCACTGAAGGCAAATATACTTCTGAACCGCACACGTTTTGCGTTGAAACCACAATAACCTTCTTTATTTTCTTCAGGCCTTTTTATACAATTCTTGAACCTATTTCTATTCTCTATACAAGCAAAAAAAAGGTCACCCCAAATACCTTAAGATAAGCTAGCTCCCGTTCCCAGCCATAAAGGACACTGTAGACGAAACATTATAAATTCTCACCAAAAAATTATCATACACTCTGTATCTGGTCTATACGCCTGAAACATCAACGGCTACAAAAACCCAAAGTACTCAATAAATTATCACCCATAATGTTCTTATTTCTTAACACATTCCATACATACGTTGTTTCTAACATCTAAAATTCCCATACTCAAATTTCCACATATATCAAGTAGCATGTATACACTACTCACTTTTTCCCATTATTGGGGTCATCATAAGCGGCACCTCATAAATCATACTGCCATAATCACCATACATTTATCTCACTTAACTAGCTTCTATTCTCATCAATACGATCACTAGAAGCCATGTCCAATTATCACCTCATAAAATTTAACCACAAGAACTAATAGCCTTTCCCTAACATGGAAAAGATTAACTCACTCCATATCACGTGTGAAAAAAAAACATCCACAAGAATAATATGTCACATATGGATGCATGCAAGTGCATGCGATAAGAAAAAAACGCTGCGGAAGGTACTTGAGATTAAAAAGGATCGTCTGTAGAATGTAGATGGCCATGTAAATGATTTATGGGTTCAAATATCTTGACCTTTTTACCACATGGACTCGGGAAACTGATAAAAAATATCATGAGAATATTTAGAAATTGATATCCGTATTCTCTTTGTAATGAGAAAAATTTATATACTTAAATGAATGGATGAAAAAAATTTATATGTAAGCTCTAAAGATTATTAAAACTAAGACATATATAGGAAACCCTTCCAGATGAATAAAAAATATGGATAGTATAATTATCTATCGCTGAAAGCGTCAAAGGCTAGCTCCTATTAATTTCAAACTTGTATATTAACCCAATATAAACGCACGCTGAGAAATCCAGGTATTTAATTTATTAATTGGAAATATGGGACTACCCTAGAATATAGTCAATATGCCTAGTTTCACTATTTACCATTAGAGGCTACTAAGACCCGGAGCACTTGTCGACTTAACCATGACACAGATGTATATTTATCTAAGGCCCACTCGTACTCATCCCAGGCACCCAAGATACACACGCTCCCCCCTGAAACCATCCAAGAGAGCCACATCTAACCCCGACTCACACCATCTTATCTCGAGCACTTACCTATACCATCCTAATACACTCACCCACACATCTAAGACACACATCCTCCCCTGGCGACCACCCAAAAGATCCACACCTATTCCGGACTCACCCCTTCTTATCTCAGGCACCTACCTATACCACCCTAATACACGCACCCACACACTCAAGACACACACACTAGACCACATTTGAAATTTGTATGAAAAAAGTGGTCCAGAACATACATTCTACCCCTGTTTCGTTCCTTTAGGTAGTTGCTCAAAAGCCGCATTAGATATTCTGGAACTTGAAAAGAGTTTTCCAGCGTATCAAGAATATCCACCCATCTAGCGAAGTTGAAGGCGTTCCTGACGTCGAGTGTCACCAACAGGACGATCCGTCATTTGGTGTGACTGTGTGCCCCTGCATTTTGGACCGCACTCACCACCTCTGCAATCGCATCAATGGTAGAACGTCCTGTTCTAAAGCCGTGCTGCCGAGGAGATAGGTCCCCAGCAGCACGAATCGCGTCAGTGAGTCTTCACTTGATAAGTTTCTCTAGGACTTTCCCAGCAGTGTCTAGCATGCGTAACGGGCAGTATGCAGACGGCGATTCGGGATTTCCCTTCTCCTTACTGATCAGCACGAGCCTTGCCACTTTCCATCGTACCGGGAAAACCCCGTCCCGTAGGCAAGCGTTGAATGTGCTCAGGAGTAACACGCAACACCTCAGCCGGAGCACATCTGGACCTGGAACCTTCTTTGCTTTCACTGAAAGGACTACCTCCTCAAGTTCCAGCTGTATGAAGAGTGGACACTCGACTGCTATTTTACCATGGACAGCGTCAACACGGACAGGATTAGTATCAATTTGCGAATGCATTTAATCAATTTGCAAATGCATTTCCTGGCCAAATTATATGCTTTCACCCAGTTGCATGCCGCGTCACGGTTTCACTGGCATTGAGCCTCACGTCGAAGCTTGTGACACTTCAGTACACTGGAGGTCTGCCATGCCGGGGCTTTCGATGGGGCATAGAAGCTTTGCAAGCAGTCATAATGCTGCTCGAAGTTGAGTTCACCACGTCTTGAGCTGCCAGTTCTTTCGTTCCCTCCAAGGCTCCCTCGCAAACTACTCGAGCAGATTTTGGGCGGTTGAGCTGCGGTGTAGGTTTAGTTGCAGGGTGCGGGTCATCGAAGCTCTGATTTTGCCTTGGCTGGAGCTTCCTAGAAAACCCGGCAGTTTCCTGATCCCAAGACGTGTCCAAAAGCATATCTTGGATCAGCATCCTTGAAAAGAGTACAGTGTGCCTCCTTCGTACACTCTTTTCTTTTATGTCCCATTTCACCGTATTTGTAACATGGGGAACACCTATCGGGTCCTTTGAATACTTATGTGGTGTGGTGTGACCATAGCCAAGGCATTTGAAACATTGAAGAAGCGTTGCTCTTCACCGTATGCTATAGACAACCCACCTTATTCGTACTATGTCCTTGTTCAGAAATTGTTCGGCATCGTTCTCGGTCAAGTCAATTGTGGCCATGCGTTGTCCCGTATGGTTGTCTGGTGCCAGTCTTGCTTTGATTGTGCCCACGCTAGAGAACTCGCTTTTGATGGGCTCTTCTTCCTCGGCTAGATCCATGACGCAGGCAATGTCTCTTATTTCGATCGTTGCCATCGGCTCGAGCGAGGCTATAGTTGTGCTTTTGCTGACGACTTTCTTTACTGCATTACAAAATGCTTCCTCATTGTCGGCTCTGCTCTAAATTCGACCAGTGTGTGGCCCGGCCGCGTTAATCATACTGTTTTAATGGTAGTGTTAGTGTCTTTGGGCCTTACCTTTCCCCTGATGTCCCGCTTGTTGGGCGTGCGAACTTTACCTTCTGGCACTTTTTGAAGGAGTTTCTTAGCGGCTTTCTTCGCTCCCTTTGTAAGCACTGTCCTGAATCCCTGGCCTGGTGCTCCACGCCCATTAAGTCTCTTCCTTCTTCTTTTGTCCTGATTACCTTTGACTAGGCTAGAAGCCATTCTTTTATTAGTTTTTGATGGTGAAGCTATCTGCATGTGGCCTTTAGATTTTGCCTCCGGCGCTTCTTTAGCCTTCTGCTCTTCTTCGGCCTTTAACCGGCTCCTCTAATAATGTCCTGTGCAGTCAAGGAGCTTCGCTAGCCCAATCTTTACTACTTTGCTGATTTTTGGGGAGTCGCATGCAGCTTGTATTCTTTTCAGACATCTCCCGCTTTTCGGAATAGCTTTGCGACCATCCTTGGGAGAGGTCATCGCTTTCCGTTTCCGAATACAGTACATCCACCACATTTTTGACATTGGCATTGCAATCACACAACGCTGCTTTATTTGCCTGGTCATTCATTTCTTTCCTGCCGTAATCGCCTCCTTGACTTCAAGATGGTTCTTTATTATATTGGGACTTATGACCCTTGCGTTGGTCGCTTTGGTAATGATCGCAGCAATGACCATCGAATTCTTGATATTTTTTATAATTTCCTCCACCACACGAGCACCTGAAGCATCCTGTAGAGTTTCCTGCTTTTCCTTTTTAGGATGCTCTCGCGTTCGCATAATTTTTGCTGCACCCAAGGGCCGCGGAAGTCTCAGTCTGGACAAGACTGTCTGTTAATCTTCTTTTTTCGTCCGTCTTTACTGTCATTGTAATAATCGTCGTTTTGTTATTGTTATTACCGCTCTCGATCTGTTAACATCGTGGCTGCAACCGCTGGTTGCGTCTTCCTTGTTATTATTTTTGATTTCTTCTTTTGGGTGTTTTGATCTTTTTTAAGTGTTTTTGGTTGCTCAAGGTTTACTGGACCCCCCCCCCCCCTCAGTGCTGCTATGTTTGTTCAGCACAACTGTGTAAAGCAACTAGGTACAAACCATCATATCTGCCAGCCCAAAGCATCAATTCCTCTTCGTTGTCCAAAGCGTACTCCAGATCCAATCAGTGTCATTACCTGTCATCCATGGGGGGAACCTCATGGCGCCCCCCATATCGCCAGGTCCGTGAGGGCGGTCCCTTCCAAAGAATGCTAGTCCCCAAGAGTGCTCTTGTCGATCGGCATTCCCTCTGCAGGAATTTCCTCGGGTACGTGGGATGGAACTCACCAAAGAACGCTAGCCTCCAAGAGTATTTCTGTTGGCCATCATTTGCCCTGTGGAGGGAGCTGGAGGCTTAGAGACCAAATAAAAATTTAAAAAACTAACTTCTTGGCAATAGAAATTACATAGAATAATAGAAATTTGTTTGACTATTAGAGTGGAAATATTAAATAAATTAGAATATGTCGTAATTGGTTTGTGGCTGAAATAAATATATTTTAAAATAAAGTTCAGATAATTTAATGTCTTTAAATTCACAGAATTTCCCTATGCTTTGAGCGATTTGGAGATGGAAAAGAAAAGAAATGCTTGATTAAATAGCACACTCGCCCTTTCCATTAAACGAAAGCCTGACCGGGTATGGGACCCACCATGTTGGCTGGCCCCTCCATTATAATGAGCTAGCCATCGGGTGAGCTCACCCCTTTTTAAGACGTTTACAGGTGCTCTCGCAGGGTAGAAGGGCGTTCCGCTTGCGTGTCTATTTATGGTATTGTGTTATGTGATTCCATCACATAATACTACAACATAAACTTGCCACGGAAAACTTCATGCAAATTATATTTGTATGAGTTTTTCTCTTAAATGAAAAATACATGGCCATGTCTACATTGGATCTTGATCCGGATGGGAGTTTGAGGGCGTATCTTGTTCACTAGGATGCTCCACTCTTATTTGGGGGCCATGAGTATCGTTGGTAGCGACGAAGTCCTCTTAAGTCCCGTCTGTTTTCACCAGGCTCAGTTTGATAATTGCTTGAGCAAATTTCAACCCTTGGTAGATTACCTGGGTGTCGATTCCAGTCGATACGTGTTTGTACTTTTTGAATTTATGGATGCAAAATATTTTAATGCTAGACTGTCAGCGCACTCACGCGTTCTCAGACAAGGCCGATCTCAGCAAACCCCAATGTCCTTTCTCGCCGAGGCAGTACATCATCGCTGCATTCCTTCAGGGAGACGTATTTCTACCCTATTGCATTCAACGTGGGACCAAAAAAGCTCAGCTTTATCAATAGTCGAGAGTGTGAGACAGTCCATCATCTCTTGTTCGAAATAATCCATAAATGAACAAGCACTTTAAACGTTATAAAATGTATTTCGGTTTTACTTCACAAAAATCAAATAGTTCAATAGTTTCAAGAAAAGAACGTACTACCGGCGATAATGTTCGAATACGAATGAATTATCAGTAAAAACAACAGTTTGTTGAATGGCAATTCGATTATCAAATGAAAAGTGTTGGTTTATGGTTGTAGTTCAACGACAAGTAAGCAAACATGCTTGTGCGTCACGGGGCGATGCAATCTCGAATAGCAATTCATATACCGGCAACGTACGGCCATGAAACATGCACCCGTGGATCTCTGCAACTTCGTTAACATTCTCCCCCCGCTGGGCGATGAAGGCCGAGTCCAGGACATCGTAATTAAGATGAAAGATGAATGCTTGAATTGTTTTTGTTGATCCCGTCATAAGTGTTCCAAGGTCGATGTAGATGTTTATCAAAGCATGATGTTCGGGATGCCTTTTGTAGACGGTACTTGGTGACATAATTTTCTATCTCATAGTAGTAGTATTAGAAATCGTTGCAAAAAAATATTGAAACTTGATATCCGAGCGTGTCGATGACGTTGTTATAATGTCGTAACATAGTGATCATTATGATGATGCGAGTTTCAATGGTCCTTGCATGCTGTCTTGTTGAAAGTGTGATGTATGAAATGAATTCAATTCATTTAAAGTCTATAATGATTCCGATTTAATTGTCGATTTGATGGAGCAAAGTCGTCCCAACTATGTTGAGCATTTGCAGCCATCTCATCTTAATTAATAGTTCAATTGCTATATTGTGGAAAAGGGGAGAGGATAGGATTGTGGTGATACTATATTATTTCAATTTATTGGTAACGCAATAATTTTTGTTGTTGATCTTTTGTAGGTGGTGCCATTACATTTGACGGTGGCAACTATAACTAAGGAGTCAGTTCCAGGATGTACTTCAACAATGCGAGCGAGAGGCCATCGAAAGGGAGGGTAGCGATCATCCTTCAAAAGACATACGTCGCCAATTTTGAACGGTTCCGTTGAGGATAGCCATTTGGGTTGTTGTTGCAGTATACTAAGGTACTCGTCTTTCCATTTTCTCCAAAAGTTTTGAGACAATCTTTGTGATAATTGCCATCGCGTCAAACGATTTACGTTTTCATCCGTAACGTCCATTTCGGGAAGTGCCATCAAGTTGTCACCGATTAAAAAAGGCCTGGGGTTAGTGCATTAATACTGTCCAGATCGTCGTTCAGTGGGCAAAGCGGTCATGAATTTAGGCATCGTTCGATTTGTACAAGTGTAGTGAGTAACTCCTCGTAAGTCAATGGTGTAGTTCCAACCACTCGTCTCAAATAGTATTTTATAGATCGCCCACCAGCTTCCCATAAACCGCCGAAGTGTGGGGAGGCCGGAGGGTTAAATTTCCATGTTATCCCCATGTCAACTAATTTGTTCTGAACGTTGTTGGGCTTCATAATTTTTTGAAGTTCCAAGTTTGCTCCAATAAAATTTGTGCCACAATCGCTATATAGATACTGGCAAAGTCCCCTTCGTCCAACAAAACGCGATAAAGCGGCTAAAAATGTCTGAGTCGTCATGTCATTTATCAATTCGATGTGAATAGCCTTTATTGCGAAACAGACAAAAATCACAACATAACCTTTGTGAGTTCGACTTTCGCGTCTGTTTCTGTCCTTAATTAGAAAAGTTCCGCAACAATCCACATCTGTGTGTGTAAACGAACGAGTAATAGTAACTCGCGGCTTCGATAAATTGCCCATCAACTGAGTTGATTCGTGGGATTTGGCCCAAAAACATTTAACACACTTGTGCACAAGATGCTTGATGACATTTCGTCCATCTATCACCCAATATTTGCGTCGAAGCGTAGTTAGCATCATTTGAACGTTTCCATGTAGTGTAATTTGATGTGTGTGACGCACCAACAAATCCATAAAATTGCCCCCTTTAGGAATAATGACGGGGTTCTTCTCATCCATGCTCAAATCCGCATTTGCCAAACGGCCACCTAATCGTAGAATGCTATCTCCATCAATAAAAGGGTAAAGTCTACGCAATTTACTTTTAGCATCGATCTTTTTATGATTCCTCAATTTGCGAATTTTATCAGCGAATTCCCTTTGTTGTACATGCTTTATCCAAAATTGTCTTGCGTCATTTATCTCCTTAGTTGTTAACGTTGCTTTTTCGAAGATGCATTTCATCACTACAGTGGCGAATCGTAGACAATACGCGGTAACCCGTAGTAAGAATGTTAGTGAAGAAAACTTTTCCAATAGCTGATTCATATCGTCAACTGATTTTACATGATGATTAACAAATTGAACCTCATCAAAAATGACCTCATCAGGTTTCGAATTTGGCCACTTGTAAGAAGCTTCTTTTAGCCAGGGTGGACTATACCACCATAGTTTTATATTGTAAAATCCTTTTGCATTAACTCCTCTCGAAGCGATATCCGCTGGGTTATGCCATG
This sequence comes from Odontomyia ornata, assembly GCA_963969285.1. NCBI lineage: Eukaryota > Metazoa > Arthropoda > Insecta > Diptera > Stratiomyidae > Odontomyia > Odontomyia ornata. The sequence continues at coordinate 234,849,464 of OZ017739.1, read as the reverse complement.
ACCGAATGTGTTTCCATGGTCTATTACCTAAGTTTTAAAGTATTTGTGTTGTTTGATTCGCTTCGAAAACAGGTAATTTTTGAGGGGGTTTTGTTAAATAAGCCAATACGATCGATGAATCGCACCATAAATATACACTCGCATCATATTTCAAAGTATCGATGATTGTTTTCATAAGCTTCGATAATAGAACCGCGCCACAGAGTTCAAGGCGTGGTGTTGTTTGCTCGTTAACTGGCGAAACTTTCGTTTTGGCCATTTGTAGATGTGGTTGTACTACATTTGTCGACCGAGTAACCATATACATGGCAGCTGCATATGTGACCTACGATGCATCGCCAAATCCATGAAGCTCTATAGTTGAGTTTTTATTATATCCGATATAACAAGAAATCCTTATTAGCTCTAATTCCTTTAATTCTTGTCCATACGCAGACCAGTGTACTTCGATTTTTTGTGGTATCGGCTCGTCCCACTCAATGCCATGCAACCATATTGACTTTAGAAATATTTTTCCAGTTATTGTCACGGGCGACAACCAGCCCATCGGATCGTATAACCGAGCGATATCCGAAAGAATTGAACGTTTCGTAGTTGATTGTATAGCACTCAGATTGATGTGGTATGTGAAGTTATCAGATGCCGGTAGCCAAACAATGCCAAGAGATTTTATTCCATCTAAATCCAAATTCACTGAGCTGCATTGTTCGATGTCTTCGTTTGCAATGCTTTCCAGAATTTCTGGGTCATTTGCCACCCACTTACGAGGTTTAAAGCAACCGGAGGCCAATGCATTATCGATCCCTTACCGTGCTTCGATCGTTTCTGTTAGTGTGCCTCACCAGACAAAACGTCATCCACAGAAAAATTGTCCAAAATGATCCGGAGTGCGCTGGGAAATTTACTTTTTTCATCTTCTGCCAACTGCAGAAGGGTTCGTATCGCGAGAAACGGTGCACATGTTGTGCCGAACGTTACAGTTTTCAAATAATAATCCTTCATATCATGCAATGGGTTACTCCTCCAAACTATCATCTGAAAGCGATTATCGTCTGGATGTATTCCGATTTGGAGAAACATTCTGGCTACGTCAGCTACATATGCGTACATGTTTAACCTCCATCGTAGGACGACCGCGATCATATTCGAACTTAATAAAGGACCGGTCAGAAGTATATCCGTCAAGGAATTTCCAGCAGTTGTTTTTCCTTGAGGCGTCGAAAACAACTCGCAATTTGCTTGTAGTACTTTCTTTCTGAACTGCGTGATGAGGTAGATAGTAGTTGGGATGCGGCGATTCTCCCTTGCATTCCTCCATGTATCCCGAATTCAGGTACTCCTATAGACATTTAGTTTATTCTTGCTTCAACTGTGGGTCCGATGCAAATTTCCTCTCCAAGTTCAATAAAGAAGCACGCGCTGATTTTTTTGAGTTGCCCAGGGTGTTTTGGATGTTATGTGATTGAAATGGCAATCGCATTACGTATCGTCCATCCTCATTTCTAGCAACGTTCATTTTGAAATGATCTTCACACTGCTGCTCTTCCAGCGTTGAGAATTCAGTAGGTTGAACTTTTTCCAGTTTCCAAAATAATTGCAATTGCTCACTTAAATCAATGCTCGAATCGTCGATAGTTTTGTTGAAATTGTGGTATTGAGTTGAAATGTTTCTAGTTGCTCCTAATTTCGCTTCCTGTGCAATTGGTCCAATATAAAGTTTTGGAATGTTTGCAACGATAATACTAGCGTACACATCCGCGCCAAGTAACAAATCAATTCTTCCAGGCTGATCGAATTGAGGGCCAGCAAGCTGAACTATCACGAAGTTGTGGACAATGTTACAACGGGAGTGAACTAGAAGGAAGAAAACTACTTATATCATGCATGACTAATGCTTCTATACCCATCCTAGTTCCATCCTTTGATAACATCCCAATTTGAACGTTATTAGTAATTGAGCGAACCTTTGTTTGTCCAACACCAAAGAGTCTAGCATTAATTGTTTGTTTTTTCAGGCCCAATTGCTGTACCGCCGATTCAAAAATGATACTGACTTTTTTTTTGTGGTAGGGAGGTGAAGGCATTTACGCCCGCCAAGTCTGGCAGTGTGGGACTCCCATGGTGGATACCCTTGGACTACCCACTAAACACCTCCCCTGTCAATCTGACAACCTAGCCTGGAACCGTTTGACACATTGCTTCGGGCCAGGTCTCGTTTTGTTACGCCGTAGGGCACCTTCAAGCTGGGGAGTCCCTTTCCTAGCGGGAGGGGAGAGGGGAAGAGGAAATGCCAGAAGAGCGATCCCCCAGCCCCAGCACCTCCGGCTGCTGTGAGTCCCTTTTATCTTTAGGACTGCCCGAGCATAATGTGAAACCTGATTCGAGCATCACCGCAACTATATTATCCGGGGTGAGCTCTCCCATCTCCCTGTAGAGTTCCCTTCGCAGCCTGGCCCATTTGGTACACGCAAAAAATGTGTGACAGGCATTGTCCTCCTCTCCTGGGCAAAACCGACGATCGGGAGACCGTGACTTACCGATCTTGTGCAGGTAAGACTGAAAACACCCGTGCCCGCTCAAAAGCTGGGCAGATAGAAGTCAGTCTCACCATGCCTTCGATTTAGCCACGGTCTCACATCCAGGATGAGGCGCGCAGGCCACCTTCCCTTCGTGCAATTCCTCCAAGACTGCTGCCAATCGTTGAGCGAGCACTGTCTCTCCTCTTGGACAACCATCTCCCTCGCATCCTCGTTTCGGCGCAGGTAAATAGCGCGGCGCTCTCTAGCAAGGAAGGCGACAGGTATCACGCCTGCAATCACTCTCACCACCGAGTCAGAGACTGTTGGATACAAAGATGCAATTCTCTGTGCTCCTCTTCTCTGTATCTGTGCCAATCGTTGTCGGTATACCTCCTTGCTGAGAGCGTCGCCCCATGCCTCTGCTCCGTACAGTAGCACTGACCCTACAGCACTCATCAAGAGGCGTCTTCTTGATGGGCTGGGTCCCCCTACGTTGGCCATAAGTCGACTCAGGGCCGATATTCCCGAAGCAGCCTTCTCAGCCGTTGCCCTGATTTGCTCAGAGAAACTCATCTTCGAGTCGATCAGTAGCCCCAGGTACTTCACCGCTGGCTTCGATTCGATTTGTATATCTCCAATACTGATCATCCTTACTCTAGGAATTCTCTTTTTTGTCAAGATGACCACTTCGGTTTTCTCAAGTGCTAAACTGAGCCCGCGAGCAGTCATCCAGTCCTTCACTCGGCGCATTAGCATACCTAGCCTAAGTTGCACTTGTTCAACGGTGCGTCCGGTGACCAGAGCCGCAAAATCATCCACATAGCCGACCAAGTGCGACTCATCTGGCATCTCAAGTCTCAGTAGCCCGTTGTAAGACACGTTCCACAGATCCGGACCAAGGATAGATCCCTGGGCAACACCCGATGTAATTTCCATCCTTCGTTGGCCCTGTGTCGTGTCGTAGAGCAGGCTTCGGTCCTTTAGGTAGTTCCTCAAAAGCCGCATTAGATATTCTGGAACTTGAAAAGAGTTTTCCAGCGTGTCCAGAATATCCACCCATCTAGCGGATGATACTGACTTGAGAGCCTTGGTCCAGTAAGGCTCGTACCAATAGTCGACCATCCGAAGACGCTAAAGTAACTAATGCTGTGGCTAACAGAACTTCGAAGTAATTCCCAACACGATGTGAAGCTGCTTCGATATTCGAGTCAAGAGAGTCGTTATACATACCATGAGCGAAACTAACAGTCGCTTTAGGAACGCTGTTCAATTGTGGACGATGTAGCAGTGAATGATGTGCCTTCTTACATTTTGAGCAACGTGATGTGCTGGGACAATTTACCAACATATGCCCTTTACGAAGGCAATTTAAGCAAAGTCCACTTCGTTTAGCCAATGTAAATCGTTCACATTGATTGGCATCAATAAATTTTTTACAATTGAAAATGTTGTGGTTTTCCTTACAAATGCCACATCCAGAATCAAAAGCAATTTGGCATGTATTTACTCTTCTAGTTGATGAGGATTGTTGGGTCTTGGACGAATTAGTTCCGCAAGCATCTAAAGCTCGGAAACGATTTTGCAGGAAATGCTTTAAATCGTCAAAGGAAGATCTTTTCTTCGGATCGGAGGCTTGCTGATGTTCCCATAATTGTCGAGTGTTAACTGGCAACCTTTCTGCAGTCAAGAAAATAAGAACCATGTCCCATAAATTATCTGACTTTAAGTTTTCTACAGCTTGAACGCACTCCACTGTACTGTCGAGTAGCTGTTTTAGCGACGAAGAGCATTCTGAAGCATTTCGTAAATTAAAGAGCTTCCGGAGCTGCGTTTTTAACAAAATGTTTTTGTTGTCATACTGGTCATTTAATAATTGCCAGGCAATTACAAAATTTTTTTCGGAAACTTTTAGATTGTTCAATAACTTCGCGGCCTCCCCACTTAAACTGCTCTTTAAATAATGCAACTTTTCAACTGATGAAAGTCCAACACGATTGTATATCAAGGACATAAAGAGGTTTTCAAAAGTGACCCAGTTCTCAAAACTCCCATCAAACCCTTTTATCGAAATTTGGGGAAGTCTCACTTCCGAACGACTAACGGAGCTCTCATTAGCCCCAGTATCGGTACTAACGGAATATACCACTAATACTTCCGTTAGTTCAACTATCAACGATATGCATCCGTCCTGAATCTTTTCAAACATACAATTTTTGAAGTACGGATGCTCAATTTCATCAACAACTCCTGTAAGCGTATCTAGAATCCTCTCATGGATTGATTCCGCCTTACACTTTATGTCCTCAATCCTTTCAATCATTTTTTCTAGATACACTTCACGAGGCTTAGGGTCGGATTTTTGGCTCAAGTTGGCCGACAAAAGATCCAAATTTTGCAAATGCATCTTTTGTTTTATCACTAAAGCCTCCATAATATCAAAGAATATCACCACCGAGGGAATATAGGTAAAGGATAAGGAAGGACTCACGGTTTATTATAATTTGCAATTTCTTGATGACGTTTAACTAACTCGCGTTCACTTTGACCGGCTAATTCCGCGAAATATTATCACAATCAATATCAATACACTTCAACTAGTCAGAAATCAAGATCCGGCTCGAAGGACCAAAATTGTGTTCGAAATAATCCATAAATGAACAAGCACTTTAAACGTTATAAAATGTATTTCAGTTTTAATTCACAAAAATCAAATAGTTCAATAGTTTCAAGAAAAGAACGTACTACCGTCGATAATGTTCGAATGCGAATGAATTATCAGTAAACACAGCAGTTTGTTGAATGGCACTTCGATGATCAAATGAAAAGTGTTGGTTTATGGCTGTAGTTCAACGACAAGTAAGCATACATGCTTGTGCGCCACGGGGTTTGCGATCTCAAATTCATATACCGGCAACGTATGGCCACGAAACATGCACCCGTGGATCTCTGCAACTTCGTTAACATCTCTAGAGTTGAAGTTTTAGGGGGTAGGTAACTACTAAGGGATATTGCACTAATCGTGCCCCAGTAACCTTAACAACCTTCGGACGTGTGTTGTCCGCGGACCTGCATTTGATTTATGCATTAGTGGTTTAACACCATTGTATGGCTAGCAGGGCCAAATAATATTAGAGTCCTTTCGTGCATTCGGAAGTTGTTACTTAAATTCATGTTTGCGGCTGATTCTGATCTGCACCCCAAACCAAGCGATGCCTTAGCGTCTTGCACAACATGGATTTTGATTTCACGTGATTGGCTTCTAAGCTAGTCCTGATTATTCATGATAAAAAATGCGCTGCTTGCGGGTCAAATCAACCCTGGGCTGACAAACTGAACCTGGTTAAAACTCGCGACCGAGAAACCTGATATTTATGGTGCCTCAGGAGAGTAGTGCCTGTAACATAAAGGAAGAGTTCTCTATAGGTGTCCTTGCCTGTTAAGGGAAAAAAAATCACAAGGAAAGACCAAATTTGATATTGAAATTGTTTGCATCCACAATATTTATTTAAGTCTATTAATTTACTGTTACTTTTTTTTTTGAGAGTTTTTATAGTTCGCCACTTACGGAGCCTTCTTGAAGACTTTGTCGTGTCATTATTTAAATTTTGTTTATAGCGTCATTTTTAGTGCTAGGTTAACACGCTTTTATCAAATTCAAATTCTAGAATCACACTATGAACATTCAAAATGCATATTGACTTCGCCTACATGTTGGCAAAGAAATGTATCCAATGTATGATTGTTTTGTCAATGAAGTAAAGAGTGTTGGTGTTTTTAGCTTCCTGTAGGAGCACATCAAGATTAATATCAAGTTTAAAGATGGTTTACCAGGCCACATCTGCGGTGATTGTTGCAAAGAAACCGAGTCAGCGCTAGAGTGACTCCAATCAAAACGAGGACTCCAGAACCAAGCCATGAACCAACCGACCCAAATTCGGAGAGCAGAGTACCTTTCGTCTGGAGCTCCGAATTCACCCTCTCGAGCCATGTCTTGGGACTCCAGAGATCTTCCACTATCAACATAGCTAGCAGTTTGTCGAACTGAAAGACCTACACATCACGAAGAGATAGCACCGGAACTATCCAGCAGCGAACGCAATCGCTCCCCGTGCGCTATTCAACCATATAAAATAGCACACATTGCAGCCAGCTTGAAGTTGGTTTTTGGACCAGGATTTTTATTTTATTTTTTATTTTGCACTTTAAGAAACTTGCATATGAATTCAAATAGAGAATCACGGTGAAGAAGATGTTAACAGACAATTAAATTGTTATGAAAAGTGCCAGGTTGAGCTTGACCTTACATATGTATTTTCTTAGAGAATTACGAAAAAGAAAATTCTTCACACGGTTCTTTAGAAATAGTTTTTAGGGAAGTTATATTCTGAATGGATTTAGATAGCAAGGAATTATTAAAATTATGCAAACGTAAACAACAAAATTAGTATAAATAGTATAGGTAGTTGTAAGAAAAGTGGCTGTTCTTTGTCGGGTACTCTGGCAGATACGCCAATAATATTGATCTTGTTATTCTGGGCTTAATCACCTTCCCCACATGTGGCCCTAGCCGCTCTACAATTAATCCTAGGTAACCTTCCAACTGTTCATTCCGGCCTCAACTATTTAACTTAAATGCGGATCTAGCCACTTTAAAATTAATCCTAGAACTTCAAATTAAACTCTATAATGTTACAAATGCGGTGAAATGGGACATAAAAAAGAAAAGAGTGTACGAAGGAGGCACACTGTATTCTCTGCAAGGATGCTAATCCAAAACCTGATTTTGGACACGTCTTGGGATTGGGTGTTCTAGGAAGCCCTAGCCAAGGCAAAATCAGAATTCCGACGACCCGCATCCTGTAGCTAAACCTACACAGCAGTTCAACCGCCCAAAATCTGCTTGAGCAGTTTGTGAGGGACATGAAAGCCGACTTCTTGCTGCTGAGTGGGCAACATCTTAATAAAAGTCCTGCATTATGGTATTCTGATGAAACTGGTACTGCCGCCATCTGGATTCGGCACAGTGACTTTCAAGTGGAGAGTTGCGGACGGGGGGATGGTTTTGGGAAGGTTCGGTGGTCAGGGACCATCTTCTTTAATGTGTACCTAAAGCTTAATGAATTGATACCATCTTTCCAAGCCAAGCTTCAGGCTTTGGAGGGCGCTGTCTCGAACGCAGAGGGCAAAGTGCTCGTCGGGGGTGACGTCAAAGCTAAAGCAATCGAAAGAGGCATGCCTTAGAAAACGAATCCTGGAAATGGCGGCCAGGACGGCCCTCGTCGTACTAAACTCCGAAAATACGCCAACTTTCTGCCGTATTGGCTGTGAGGGAACCATACTGGACGTGACATTTGCCTCGGAGTCCTTAGTACGGAGGATACACAACTGGAAAGTATTAGAGGACTACTCAGCCAGTGATCATCAGTGCATTCTGCTTGAGATAAGTGATGCTGTCTCCCGACATCCGTGCTCTCGGCCTTCTACAACTGGATGGAACATCGGAAGGATGGACATCGAGAGGTTCGTCGAGGTACTCACAGCAGGTGAGTCGCTACAGGGAGCTTCGGCCGGGACGGAAGAACTGGCAGCTCAAAACGTGGTGAACTCTACTATGAGCATCATTACGACTGCTTACTGCGCTTCTATGCCCCGTCAAAGACCACGGCACGGCAAGCCCCCAGTGTACTGGTGGTCAACCGAAATCGTTGAAAAGTGAAGTGAGTGTCACAAAGTTTGATGTGAGACTCAACGGGTGTGGAACGATGACGAGGCATGCAACTGGGTCGCCGCGTATAAATCGACTAGGGATCGTGTGTTGACGCTGTCCATAGTGAAACAACAGTCGAGTGCCCACTCCTCACATAGCTGGAACTGGAGGAGGCAGTTCTCTCATTGAAAGCGAGGAAGGCTCCAGGTCCAGATGGTGTTTCAGTTGAGGTGTTGCGGCTTGTCTATCACAATTGTCCTGACTTGCTGCTCAGCACATTCAACGCTTGCCTACGGGACGGGGTTTCCCGGTACGATGGAAGGTGGCGAGGCTCGTGCTGATCAGCAAGGGGAAGGGAAATCCCGAATTGCCATCTGCGTACTGCCCGTTACGCATGCTAGGCACGGCTGGGAAAGTCCTAGAGAAACTCATCAAGTGAAGACTCACTGACGTGATTCGTGCTGCTGGGGACCTATCTCCTCGGCAGCACGGCTTTAGAGCAGGACGTTCTACCGTTGATGCGATTGCAGAGGTGGTGAACGCGGTCCAAAAGGCAGAGGCATTTAGTCGCACCAAACGATGGATCGTCCTGTTGGTGGCACTTGATGTCAGGAACCCCTTCAACTTCGCTAGATGGGTAGATATTCCGGATACGGTGGAAAACTCTTTTCAAGTTCCAGAATATCTAATGGAGCTTTTGAGGAACTACCTAAAGGACCGAAGCCTGCTCTACGACACGACACAGGGCCAACGAAGGATGGCTGTTGCATTCAGTGCTACTCTATGGAGCAGAAATATGAGGCGCCGCTCTCAGCAAGGAGGTATACTGAAAACGTTTGGCACAGGTACAGACAAGAGGAGCACTGAGAATTGCACCTTCGTATCCAACAGTCTCTGACTCGGTGGTGAGAGTTATTGCAGGTGTGATACCTGTCGCTCTCCTTGCTAGAGAGCGCCGCGCTATTTACCTGCGCCGAAATGAGCATGCGAGGGAGATGGTTGTCCGCGAAAAGAGACAGCGCTCGCTCAACGATTGGCAGCGGTCTTTGGTCAATTGCACGAAGGAAAAGTGGACTGCGCGCCTCATCCCGGATGTGAGACCGTGGCTAAATCGAAGGCATGGTGAGACTGACTTCAATTTGACCCAGCTTTTGAGCGGGCTTGGATGTTTTCAGTCTTACCTGCACAAGAATGGTAAGTTACGGTTCCCCGATTGTCGATTTTGCCCAGAAGAGGAGGACAATATCTGCCACACATTTTTTGCGTGTACAAAATGGGTCAGGCTTTGTAGGGACCTCTACAGGGAGACGGGAGAGCTCACCCCGGATAATATAGTTGCGGTGATGCTCGAATCGGTTGACAAATGGAACCAGGTGGCACATTATGCTCGGGCAGTCCTAAAGTATAATAGGGACTCACAGCAGCTGAGTGCGCTGGGGCTGAGGGATCGCTTTTCTGGCAGTTCCTCTTCCCGTCTCCCCTCCCGCTAGGAAAGGGACTCCCCAGCTTGAAGGCAATATGAGACCTGGCCCGAAGTAATGTGTCAAACGGTTCCAGGCTGGGCTCTCAGGTTGACAGGGGAGGTGTTTAGTGGGTAGTCCGGTCGCACATGGGAGTCCCACTTTCTGTGCATAAATGGCATTAACCTCCCTACCACAAAAAAAAAACTCTTTAATTAAACTAGACAACCCCTAACAAACAACTTATTTTATAATGGCAGACTTTTACCCCCAAGGAATGGACGGTTTCGAGGAGATATAGGAGCCTCTCATGCCTAGCACGTGCCCGGTCTGGAATATAGAGCAGCAAGGCAGCCAACCACCGACCCCGAGGGAACAAAAAGAAATACCGAGGCTAAGCCCCAATATCTACCTGGACCACGTGCGCTAACAATAGCGGAGTGTCAGCGTTGGCAACGGAAGCGGCCTCGCACTCCATGACCTCTAGCCTACAGCACCGAAGAAAGAGCGTAGATGGAAGGCGTTTAAGCGGCACCAGGGCCTAGCCATACGTTACCAGGAGTACCACACAGCTGGAGACGTTCAACGAAAGGAGGGGCTTCGGGACCAGATTTCGAAATTGAAGGGAGACGGCAAAATTATCTCCACCGTCCGGAAGCCATGATACACTTTATATTAGATGTCATATTTAAAATATATATATATTTAACAAGTAATTAAACTCCCCAAGTTCTCCCCAAGTTCTTTTTACTGGAGTATAGGTAAAGGTAGAGGCACAGGGTATAGGTGAGTGTAAGGACGACACAAGTTATTGCATACAACCCATGCATACCATCGCAGCCGGTAGGATTTCGATTTTCGTGGACTGCAGTTTATTTGCTGCATCGCAATAAAACTGGGTGCCATAATCTCATTGCGCCTCCGAAACCCGATCTTACTTGTTCTGGTCATATGGTCTCCTTATTTAAACTTCACGGCCCATAATTAAACTTCAACTCCAAGTAGAAGAACCAAGCTTTAATAAAAACCACTAATAATATTATAACATTCAACCAATAACATTCCCTGATTACAATGAGAAGAAAATTCAAAGTTTAATAAAAAAAACTAAACTAAACTGTGCTGAAAATACCCAATAAAGCATTTCGTCCGCGAGGTAAAGATAAAAAAATCATTGTAAGTTAATAATCATACGACGGTGTGTATACACTGATTAAAAAATTGAACTTACGAACGAAAGAACTTTTTGCGACAACAATATCCACCATCAATCTACTCCGACCGGAAAACCGACTAGTGTTACCCTAAGAAGTAGAAAAATACTGCCTAGTCCAAGAAGTAAGTCAGAAACTTCTGCAGAAATTGAGGGTAAGGTACTGCGAGATCTTGCAAATCTGGAACTAACGTCAGTACTTAAACTAATCAGCACCATTGAGAAACTGCACTTCCAACGTCTCGAACGTATGAACCAATTTCGCACTGAAACGGAGAGATTTAAGGAAGACATACGCCAGTTCCACGAAATCTCGTACCGACCCTCCACTAGCTTACTAAACCTACCGAAATCGCTGGACAATTTCATCACTTCTCAAGAATTTAGATCATCTTTCAATCCAGGCAGCACTACACAAACTCCGACTTCGATTCAAACTCATACGATGGTAAACGAAAAGCCAGAACGTAAGGTCCGTAAAATAGCAGACTATACAAAACTGGCCAAGCTAATAGGGGAAATTATACCTGCTTTCTCAGGAGTCTCATGCCCTTCATTAATAGTCTGGCAATGTCTGAGTTCCCTAGAGCAGTCGGCTTTTATGCAAATTTTTCCGACGCACCTCCAAGGTGAAGCTTATTGCCTCAAACTTTCCCACGAACATCGAAGCTGCAGAAAAACTTCTAAACCAAGTCTACCTACCAAGTGAGACATACCAAGACTTGATAAATAGCTTAATTACAACTAAACAGGGCACTTCCGAGACTCTCATGGCTTCTACATCACGCCTAAGACAGCTATGAAAACTGTGCCAGGAAGCTACGTTAATCAAATATGGCGAACAAGCTGCTACGGTAAACAATCTACATTTGGAGGATTTTGCAAAAGGAAGGCTTAGAAGTGGAGTAGCTGATCCTCATCTGTGTCAGTATCTCCTCAATAACGAGAAAGCTACTTTCGAGGAACTAGTCTCCAAGGCTTTGGATAGGGAAAAACTTCAACAGGGGGCTGTCCGCTTCCAACAAAACTGCGGCTAACCATATTCGAACTATTTGCCCAACCTAGCCCCCTTTTCATTAAACCACACAGCATATCTAATTAACACCTACGTTGCGCCTTTTGAACCACAAACTCCAGTCACTTCAAATATGAATGTTGGGAAGCCCAAAAATATTCAAAAATTATCTGCAATTTTCGCAGGAGGAAGGGGCACACCTACAGAGACTGTTACCACAACAAAAACACCCCTTTTTGGCCAAACTGTAAAGAATATAGACACAATCTGAGGGATTGCAATGCAAACCATTCCAACCCAATGTCAGCGATACAAAAAAAGTTTACAGTGTACAAACGCCATGTGACTTTTGCGGTGGTACAAGTCACACTGTAAGCGCATGCCGTCAAAAGCAAAAATGGGAAACAAAACCCAGAGAAATGAACGACAGTCGAGCCGGAAACCCCCGATTCGACTTCAAAATTAAAAACAGAATAGTGGTCATTACTAAACCAACTCAAATTTTGGTGGTGAATTTCTCAAAAGCAAACAAGAGAAAATCAATAAGAAGAGAGAATATAAACCATGATTCTAAGCTAGTTACAGTGGCTACCTTTAGATATAAGAAATCAAGATACTGCTCGTACAACCCTAACAATAGACACTGGCGGAGAGGTCAGTATAATTAAAAGAGCCGTGTTAAGCGATTCACTCTGTAGTGAAAAAAGGTATATAATTGTCCGTGTGGGAATGCAGCGATGGTCTGCTGCCTCGATGGAAGAGGATGTTAAGATCCGCCGAGATTGGCCCTGTCTGGGGACGCGTGAATGCGCTGGTAGCTGGCGTTGCGGTGTCGTGGGGTGGGGTCCTTTCCCCCCAAGCACAATAACCACAACAAAAATATTTCACATACACGAATTAGGGAGGGGTCGAATGCAGGTCGACTGGGGTCGAGGCCGAGGTAACCTACTCAGGGTTGATAAGTTTTTTCCGGAAAACGAATTGTGCCGAGCAAAAACGGATGGACTGACAAAGACTTCGTCATTACCCGACGAGTCATATGGCCAACAAATGGGCATCCAGATGGAGGTGGTGCCCCCTCGCACCCTTCCAACCGGATCAAGATCCAAACGTAGACGTGGCCATGTGTTTCCCATTTGAGTGAAAACTCATACAAAAGCACTTTGTATGACTCTTTCCCACAAATGAGAAGCACAAATGTAACCAATTTATGCTGTAGAGTTATGCAATGAAATCACATAACCCTATATCATAATAAGGCACGCGAGCGGAAGGCCACTCTACCCGGCCAGAGCGCCTGCTAAGCAACAAAACGATGGAGCACACCCGATGGCTAGCCCATATGAACTGAGAAGCCTGCCATCGATGCGGGTCCTATACCTGGTCAGATTTGACGGAATGGAAAGACCAAAGTTTTAGCGTTTAAAGATTCATTTTATTATCGAACAAAAATATATAAATAGACGAAAGAGGTTTCCAATCCAAAGGTCTACGAAGTATATAAAACAAAGTATTCAGTGCATTCAATTTCACAATTAATCTATCCGAGCTTGTAATTCAACAAAACAAAAAAAAGGTTACCGCACTTTGCTTATGGCCAAGAAAAAACGTTTGCTACCATCAACTTTAATTCTGACTCCATTGGAATTTTGTTACAGGTGAACATAGAGATTCCATAGTGTTGCTCACCCCGAACACTACCATACGCGATCTCTTAAAAGTTTAACCTACGCAATACCGAGCCGCACTTTATTAATTTTTTTGGTAACCTTATGATGTAACTATCAGCAAGTAATTTAAATTTTCATTCATAAAAGGACTACTGGTTAAATTACGGAAAGAAAGCCACATAGTAATTTTTAATTTAATAATTGGTTAAATTACGGAAAGTAGGCCACCTGATAATTTTTCCTAATTTTATGTAAATAAACTCAAGTAGTTAGGTCGGTTCCGATTCACACGCCACAATTATGGACAACCCAATCAGCAACAAGCACCGAAAGCATCAAAAACCAAGGCAAGCTCGAAATAAAACGCAAAATACACATGATAGCGGAAACGTTCTTCATCTAATCAAATAACCCCTCGAAGCAATCGGGATTGCGTCACAAACAAAATAACATGCAACGCTGGGAGGAAATTCGAAGTCGAATCGTTGCTCCCGTCACGCAATAAGAGGTGATTGTGGTATGCGCGATAATCTGCGAGTATTTATACGAGTATTACTACGTCGAACCAAGGTTTCATCATACTGACTGTAGTTTCATCGACTCTACGTTCCGGCATAGACTCTCAATGAATTTCGATGCAGTATATAATTCAACTAAATCAAATTCGGACCATAGTGCTAAATGTACAGCCACTGAGCTCCCGGCCAAGGACACAAACTCAAAGATCCTGCCGCAAACATCTTCACACTCACGCAATTCCAGCAGAGATGCTGCTGAGGCAGCAACGACACGTATACCGCAAGAAGACACTAGCGAGCTTAACACATCATTAGTGGCAAACACGGGAAGAGTAAGGTGCAAATTTGAGGCGTAACGTAACTAAAAGAAACAGCAACAAGAAAACGGAAGTGCTAAGGAGGAGGTGAAAGGAGTACTCTAAGTCTTAGAAGATTTGACCACGCAAGAAGAATTCACTGCAGCTCGATATACATAGCAGCAAAATCAAACATGAAGCTAAAAAAATATAGCACAAAATGACCGAATCTGGAGGCGTTACAAGTAGACCCAAATAAAAACAACGTTTTTGAGTCTGGAAAGGACTCAGACAAATGCCGTTTGTTGAGCTTGCAACGTGAAATCAGAATGAAATCATCGTGAGAAATTTCAGCCAAACCAGAGGCATGAATGACTCTAAAAATAGCAAACCAAACTCACTTTGGCACATCAACAAACGACCGCCGATTACGCGAAGCTAGAACGAGAGAAGGCTGACAAATCGACTAAAATACACGCAAGAAACACGAATATCTTCTTCTTCTTAGCACTACAGCCCCTTTCGGGCCTTCACTTCCTGCAAACAGTGCCTCCAACTGTCTCGGTCCATTGACTGCGTCTTCCAATTCCAAAATCCGAGCAGCGATGAACTGTCTTCGTCGACCGAGTCAGGCCAGCGTTTCCTTGGGTATCCGTTGTTCGTCCATACGATTCATGTGTCCAGCCCATTGCAGCAGTCTTACAATCCTTGAGACGGTGTGTATACACTGATTAAAAAATTGAACTTACGAACGAAAGAACTTTTTGCGACAACAATATCCACCATCAATCTACTCCGACCGGAAAACCGACTAGTGTTACCCTAAGAAGTAGAAAAATACTGCCTAGTCCAAGAAGTAAGTCAGAAACTTCTGCAGAAATTGAGGGTAAAGTACTGCGAGATCTTGCAAATCTGGAACTAACGTCAGTACTTAAACTAATCAGCACCATTGAGAAATTGCACTTCCAACGTCTCGAACGTATGAACCAATTTCGCACTGAAACGGAGAGATTTAAGGAAGACATACGCCAGTTCCACGAAATCTCGTACCGACCCTCCACTAGCTTACTAAACCTACCGAAATCGCTGGACAATTTCATCACTTCTCAAGAATTTAGATCATCTTTCAATCCAGGCAGCACTACACAAACTCCGACTTCGATTCAAACTCATACGATGGTAAACGAAAAGCCAGAACGTAAGGTCCGTAAAATAGCAGACTATACAAAACTGGCCAAGCTAATAGGGGAAATTATACCTGCTTTCTCAGGAGTCTCATGCCCTTCATTAATAGTCTGGCAATGTCTGAGTTCCCTAGAGCAGTCGGCTTTTATGCAAATTTTTCCGACGCACCTCCAAGGTGAAGCTTATTGCCTCAAACTTTCCCACGAACATCGAAGCTGCAGAAAAACTTCTAAACCAAGTCTACCTACCAAGTGAGACATACCAAGACTTGATAAATAGCTTAATTACAACTAAACAGGGCACTTCCGAGACTCTCATGGCTTCTACATCACGCCTAAGACAGCTATGAAAACTGTGCCAGGAAGCTACGTTAATCAAATATGGCGAACAAGCTGCTACGGTAAACAATCTACATTTGGAGGATTTTGCAAAAGGAAGGCTTAGAAGTGGAGTAGCTGATCCTCATCTGTGTCAGTATCTCCTCAATAACGAGAAAGCTACTTTCGAGGAACTAGTCTCCAAGGCTTTGGATAGGGAAAAACTTCAACAGGGGGCTGTCCGCTTCCAACAAAACTGCGGCTAACCATATTCGAACTATTTGCCCAACCTAGCCCCCTTTTCATTAAACCACACAGCATATCTAATTAACACCTACGTTGCGCCTTTTGAACCACAAACTCCAGTCACTTCAAATATGAATGTTGGGAAGCCCAAAAATATTCAAAAATTATCTGCAATTTTCGCAGGAGGAAGGGACACACCTACAGAGACTGTTACCACAACAAAAACACCCCTTTTTGGCCAAACTGTAAAGAATATAGACACGATCTGAGGGATTGCAATGCAAACCATTCCAACCCAATGTCAGTGATACAAAAAAAGTTTACAGTGTACAAACGCCATGTGACTTTTGCGGTGGTACAAGTCACACTGTAAGCGCATGCCGTCAAAAGCAAAAATGAGAAACAAAACCCAGAGAAATGAACGACAGTCGAGCCGGAAACCCCCGATTCGACTTCAAAATTAAAAACAGAATAGTGGTCATTACTAAACCAACTCAAATTTTGGTGGTGAATTTCTCAAAAGCAAACAAGAGAAAATCAATAAGAAGAGAGAATATAAACCATGATTCTAAGCTAGTTACAGTGGCTACCTTTAGATATAAGAAATCAAGATACTGCTCGTACAACCCTAACAATAGACACTGGCGGAGAGGTCAGTATAATTAAAAGAGCCGTGTTAAGCGATTCACTCTGTAGTGTAAAAAGGTATATAATTGTCCGTGTAGGAATGCAGCGATGGTCTGCTGCCTCGATGGAAGAGGATGTTAAGATCCGCCGAGATTGGCCCTGTCTGGGGACGCGTGAATGCGCTGGTAGCTGGCGTTGCGGTGTCGTGGGGTGGGGTCCTTTCCCCCAAGCACAAGAACCACAACAAAAATATTTCACATACACGAATTAGGGAGGGGTCGAATGCAGGTCGACTGGGGTCGAGGCCGAGGTAACCTACTCAGGGTTGATAAGTTTTTTCCGGAAAACGAATTGTGCCGAGCAAAAACGGATGGACTGACAAAGACTTCGTCATTACCCGACGAGTCATATGGCCAACAAATGGGCATCCAGATGGAGGTGGTGCCCCCTCGCACCCTTCCAACCGGATCAAGATCCAAACGTAGACGTGGCCATGTGTTTCCCATTTGAGTGAAAACTCATACAAAAGCACTTTGTATGACTCTTTCCCACAAATGAGAAGCACAAATGTAACCAATTTATGCTGTAGAGTTATGCAATGAAATCACATAACCCTATATCATAATAAGGCACGCGAGCGGAAGGCCACTCTACCCGGCCAGAGCGCCTGCTAAGCAACAAAACGATGGAGCACACCCGATGGCTAGCCCATATGAACTGAGAAGCCTGCCATCGATGCGGGTCCTATACCTGGTCAGATTTGACGGAATGGAAAGACCAAAGTTTTAGCGTTTAAAGATTCATTTTATTATCGAACAAAAATATATAAATAGACGAAAGAGGTTTCCAATCCAAAGGTCTACGAAGTATATAAAACAAAGTATTCAGTGCATTCAATTTCACAATTAATCTATCCGAGCTTGTAATTCAACAAAACAAAAAAAAAGGTTACCGCACTTTGCTTATGGCCAAGAAAAAACGTTTGCTACCATCAACTTTAATTCTGACTCCATTGGAATTTTGTTACAGGTGAACATAGAGATTCCATAGTGTTGCTCACCCCGAACACTACCATACGCGATCTCTTAAAAGTTTAACCTACGCAATACCGAGCCGCACTTTATTAATTTTTTTGGTAACCTTATGATGTAACTATCAGCAAGTAATTTAAATTTTCATTCATAAAAGGACTACTGGTTAAATTACGGAAAGAAAGCCACATAGTAATTTTTAATTTAATAATTGGTTAAATTACGGAAAGTAGGCCACCTGATAATTTTTCCTAATTTTATGTAAATAAACTCAAGTAGTTAGGTCGGTTCCGATTCACACGCCACAATTATGGACAACCCAATCAGCAACAAGCACCGAAAGCATCAAAAACCAAGGCAAGCTCGAAATAAAACGCAAAATACACATGATAGCGGAAACGTTCTTCATCTAATCAAATAACCCCTCGAAGCAATCGGGATTGCGTCACAAACAAAATAACATGCAACGCTGGGAGGAAATTCGAAGTCGAATCGTTGCTCCCGTCACGCAATAAGAGGTGATTGTGGTATGCGCGATAATCTGCGAGTATTTATACGAGTATTACTACGTCGAACCAAGGTTTCATCATACTGACTGTAGTTTCATCGACTCTACGTTCCGGCATAGACTCTCAATGAATTTCGATGCAGTATATAATTCAACTAAATCAAATTCGGACCATAGTGCTAAATGTACAGCCACTGAGCTCCCGGCCAAGGACACAAACTCAAAGATCCTGCCGCAAACATCTTCACACTCACGCAATTCCAGCAGAGATGCTGCTGAGGCAGCAACGACACGTATACCGCAAGAAGACACTAGCGAGCTTAACACATCATTAGTGGCAAACACGGGAAGAGTAAGGTGCAAATTTGAGGCGTAACGTAACTAAAAGAAACAGCAACAAGAAAACGGAAGTGCTAAGGAGGAGGTGAAAGGAGTACTCTAAGTCTTAGAAGATTTGACCACGCAAGAAGAATTCACTGCAGCTCGATATACATAGCAGCAAAATCAAACATGAAGCTAAAAAAATATAGCACAAAATGACCGAATCTGGAGGCGTTACAAGTAGACCCAAATAAAAACAACGTTTTTGAGTCTGGAAAGGACTCAGACAAATGCCGTTTGTTGAGCTTGCAACGTGAAATCAGAATGAAATCATCGTGAGAAATTTCAGCCAAACCAGAGGCATGAATGACTCTAAAAATAGCAAACCAAACTCACTTTGGCACATCAACAAACGACCGCCGATTACGCGAAGCTAGAACGAGAGAAGGCTGACAAATCGACTAAAATACACGCAAGAAACACGAATATCTTCTTCTTCTTAGCACTACAGCCCCTTTCGGGCCTTCACTTCCTGCAAACAGTGCCTCCAACTGTCTCGGTCCATTGACTGCGTCTTCCAATTCCAAAATCCGAGCAGCGATGAACTGTCTTCGTCGACCGAGTCAGGCCAGCGTTTCCTTGGGTATCCGTTGTTCGTCCATACGATTCATGTGTCCAGCCCATTGCAGCAGTCTTACAATCCTTGAGACCTCCGGTTCGTCAAAAATTTCATACAGCTCATGGTTGTTTCGAATTCGCCAATGGTCCCCGTCTAGCTTCGCTCGGATTATTTGCCTCAGGACCCGTCACTCAAAGGCATTCAATATATTTGCGGATGCTTGGGTTAGGGTCCATGTTTCACACGCATAGCATAACACAGGTCTTATCACAAATTTGTATACTTGGAGCTTTGTTTTCCTGTGTATGCAGCTGGTCTTCAAGATCATCAATAATGAATAAAATATTTTATTTGCGAGCTCTATTCTTCTACGTATTTTGTCTCTTTCATTGCCCGTTTTTCGTTATTTCGGCGCCTAAATACACAAAAATCGCTAAAATTTTCGATACTGTATTTACCAAGTGTGATATTTTGTGTCCGGATCCGTTTTGATGGTGCCATGTCCGATGACATGTCCTATGTATCGAACTTCGTTCATGGCAAACTTACTTTTTTGGACGTTGATGGTGAGTCCCGCCTTACTGATGTGCAGAGCTACTTCTTGCAGGAGTAGAAGGTGTTGGTCAAACGTTTCCGTGACGAGTAGAAGATCATCCAGGTACACGAGCACTTGGTGTTTCAGATGAGCTGGAATTGTTTTTTCTATCAGCCGGGCCATCATTTACGGAGCATTACACAGGTCAAAAGGCATTCTGACGAACTGATATAATGGTTGTCCGGGCACAGTGAAGGCGGTCTTATCCCTCGGCACCTAATCGAGTGAAATTTGCTAGAATGCATCTTTTAGATCGAGACTGGTAATTTAATTTGCTTTTGGCAGTCTCTCCAATATTCAATCGATGAGCAGAAGAGGGTAAGCGTCTTTGCTGGTTAATGCGTTTACTTTCTGGGCATCTAGACGAAGACGGACTTTACCTGGCTTCACCACCAAGGCTACCGATGAGGACCAGGCACTTTGGGACTCCTCTATAACCCCCAAATCTAGCATCCTATCCAACTCTGCATACACTAACTTTTCCATGGCCCGATAGATGGCATAGTGTCTCTGCTTAACTGGCTTACTATCGCCAACATCGATGAAATGTGAGACCAGTGTAGTGTGGCCAATGCCTTGCGTAGCATAAGATAGAAAAGCAGCAATGGATGCTTCCAGACGGCGTCGTTGCTTAGGCGTTAATTAATGCCTGTTGGGTACAGAAGCGAGTTCGTTGATATATCTAATATTTAAGGGTGCATTGGTGAGTAAGTCTGGGGCAAGACAAAATTGAAGGAAGAAATTGACGCCAAGATACACGTTCTGAGTCAGAGAAGGGATAATAAAGAAGGTAATATCCTTAGTCTTACTTCAAAACATCACGGGCGTGGTTAATCTACCCTGGATAGAATGCTTGGTGCCATCCACGGTGCTGATTTCAGGACGCCAGGGCTTAATCAAGGTAGGATGTTTATGGAGTACCTTTGAGCTGAAGCTCGAGGCAAGGCAGCTGATACTAGCACTCGTGTCAATCAGTGCAATCCCGATTTTGCTCAACACTTTGATTGGTGCGTAAGGTCGAGTGTCATTCTCAGAAACCGCCAAGTTGTTACAAAAGTTTAAGGTTTGACGTCTCCAGTGCTGCCTCCCTATGCAGCATCGGCAAGTAGCCTGCTAGCACCATGTGGTCACCTGCCAACATCACTACGATCAGAGAATCCACCCGACCAATGAAGACCTCTATGTTCATGGGGTTTGGCTCCCCGCTAAAGTGCAGATATCAGCCCTGAACGATGCTGGAGATATGCTTCGGCTTCAACATTTAAGGTGGCCCCTGCGGAGCCACTGGACGTAGAGTCAGTGGTTGTATTTGGCTGAGTCGTGCTGGAAGATCCCATGAGTCCCAAGGAATGTATCGAGATGGTGAATCCAGATCCTCAGACGGATAGTAATCTGTTCTCTGAATCTGGCTCGGTTTATAACTGGGTCTTGAGGTTGTCGTGCCGATTTGAGTCGTTGTAGCGCTGACTCGGCTTTTTCACAACGACAGATGAAGGAGTATATTTGTTCCACTTCAGTGTAACAGTCACCGCAGATTTGGTCTGGTGAGCCATCTTCAAAGGTGATATCAATCTTGATGGAATCTTTCAGCAAGCCAACAACACCAATTCTTCTCACTTCATCGTCCAAATAATCGCACAGCAGATAAATTTTGTCTCCAATGTGTAGGCAGAGTCAGCATGCATTTCCAATGTTCATTATGTTATCCTAAACAAAATTACGCTATAAATAAAACTTAAATATTGACAAGACAAAAATTTTTAAAAGTAGCCGAAAATGGCAAGCTATAACAACTTCTCACCAAAAAAAAGTATATGTATATATAAATATGTATCATGCAAAAAATGTTAAATTACGTTATCATGAAAGTTCGGTCTTTCCATTCCGTCGGTTACCTTTCAAGATAAGGACACCAATCGTACGCTCCTCTTGTTGCATCACAGGGACTATTCTCTTGCGGCACCATAAGAATCAGGGTTCAGAAGTACTCCTTCGTCCGCAAGTTTTCACAAGTTACAACTTGTCAGCCCAGGGCGAGTTCTGACCCACAAGCAGCGCGTATCTTGTGATTTCATGTGATTGACTAGCTAAGTAGCCAATCACATGAAATCAAGATCCATGTAATGAAAGACACTTGGGCACCGCTTGGTTTGGGGTGCAGATCAGAATCCGCCGCAAATATGATGTTGGGATACTAACATCCGAATACACATAAGGACCCTAATATCATTTGGCCTTACCACCATTGTATGGTGGTAAGCCACCAAGGTTTGAGTCAAATGCAGGTCCAGACGATATTGCTGTCCGAGGACAACACACGTCCGGAAGTTATTAAGTTGCTGGGGCACGATTTGTGCAAAATTCCTAAGTACCTACCCTAACCGCCAAAAATTTTAACACCTTGTAGGGTCACCTAGAGATGATGGTCTGTCTCATGCTCACAACAGTTCATACAGCCGGGCTTTTCGGGCTCCATGTTGGGCGCCATTTTGTAGTGAAATAGGGTATCAGATTGTCCGTATAGGACTGCAGCGATGGTCTGCTGCCTCGGCGGAAGAGGGTGTTAAGATCCGCCGAGATATCTCTTGTCTAGGGACGCGTGAATGAGCTGGCAGGCTAGCAAATTAAGTCACTGCTGGCTGAGATTGCCAAAAAAAAATATATGTTACACACTTCTTTAATTTAAACACATTGGATACACTAAACAAAGATTATTTTATTAAAACGAACACATTAAACTTTCTACAATAACTTAGCAGAATTTCTGGAGTCAGTCAGCCAGAGTTTCGACTTTCGCGTCGCGATACTGGGGGGCGAAGCCAAGTATCTCAATGATTTTTATAAAGCGAATCTGCTTATGCAGCTTGAGAATGAACTTTGCAACTTTTACGTGAGTCTGCTGATTCGAGTGCATGTTGCAAGTAATTTCCGATTTCGCGTGAGACACTTGAGGAAATTGTCGGCACGTTCCCGCTTACGTTTGCGGTTTTTTTCTTTTGAGGGAAAACTGAACGGATACGTAACTTCTCCCCCCTTACAATGAGGATTCTCCTAAATTCTTTCTTTAATATATATTTTAGCATTATTTTGTCCTTTTTTGTAAAAAATACATATGAAAATTATCAAGAAATTCTAATTCTTTAATTTTTTCAATATTTTTGACATTTTTTAGAGCAACTTCTTCTAAAGTCAGTTTTTCAGTAACATTTTTAAATATTTCGTTTGAAGAGCAGAAAAATCGTTCTAAAAATGTTTCCTTTACATTAGAAAAATAGTGGTCCTAAATTTTTATTTCACAATTGTTAAAATGGATCAATACATTGTTTTTTATTGATAATTTTCTTTCATCACAATTTTGAGTAATGTTAATTCCATTTGCATTTTTTATAAGTAATGTCTCATCGTCAACTTCAATAATTTCTGTATTTATATTTTTGACCAATTTACAATTTTGACTATATAAACAATTTTTACTTTTCAGTGCTTCGTTCAAAGATTTCGATTTGTCAAAGGTATACACGATATCATTGTACTTAAAAATAGTTTCTGAGGGAGAATCGTTTTTTTATGATCTGAATTTAGCATTGGTATGATTTTTCTTAAATTTATCTGAATGAATAGACTGGAAATATTAATGGCAAATATCAAAAGGTTCTCTTCCAATTTCGCTAATCCCAATTTTATGTATTGCATTTTTGTTAAATTAATTTTAAATTTTTGGGCCTTTTCGTTTGTTAGAATGTTAGGATTCAAAAGGCCATGTCTTGCAGAAGCTACGTTGTCCAAGATATGTTCCAGTTTACTTTTTAGGATTTGAATTTTAAAAAGTTGGTCGTAGTACATGTTGTCGTAAATTGTGTGTTTTGATATTGTATTGAGTCTCGAAATTATCGTTCTGCGGTCTGCTTCAATAATGTGTTTCAGTTGTTAAATTGTCTGGTTAAATGCATTGTTAATTGCAATTTGTTGGGCAAGTGTTGTAATTGCATTATGTGAATTTGCCTTCACAGTCTTAAAATGGTCGTCTATTGTCTGTCTGTCTTCCTCGTCCATTGTTCCGAATAACCATTTTTGCGTGGTTCCTACCAAATTAATTAGAACTCCTTTTCTTCTGTTTGTTTTGGGAATGATAGTATTCACTTTATTTTTCAAATGAGTTAACTCTGTCAAAAGCAAATTTTTGTGGTCTCCTTCTAAATATTCTATGTTTGTAAAGAAATCGTTTAGGATTTGTAAAATTTCCGTCCTGCTTATTATGTGGATAACTATGTTGTATTTGCTGACTATTTCCGTTTTGTCAAGTTGGAGTTCAATGAATCCCATCTGTTCAGATATTTCATGTAGGTTTAATCGTCCTGTCACTGGTGTAGTCAATATTAGTAAAACTGTCAATATAGCCATTAAAACCTGAAAAAATTAGGAGAATATTTTTCCTTGTAAGATTTCTAGGATCATTTTCTTTCCGAAATAGGGTATATTTTCTTGTGAAAACGTTATTTCAGAGTTACTTGCTATGTATTCAGCAATCATGCAGCTGAACACTCCGCAATCATTGTTATTTCTTTGCTGCGGTGTATCGGCTAAACTTTCTTTTACAAACTCAGAGACCTCAATTTTTATTTTTCTTTTATCTATGGACTCTTTCACTAAATAGTCTTCTATAGTTTTGAAGATTTGCGGGTTTGCGTGACCCATGGAATCATAATATTTTATACTTTTGTCCCTAAAATCGATAATACTTATGCACCAACGAACATTATTTATATTGGTTGGAATTAGTAAAATATCGTATGAAAAGATATCTGGTCCTCTAGTCCATCTACGGACAGCACCATAACCTCCTTGCAAAAGGCGAGGCAAAAAGAAGGTATCCATTGTGTAGACATTAGGTAGATTTCTAGCTGTTTCCTGCTGCTTCCGTTCCACTATTAAATTCATGTAAAAGTAAATGATGTTATCATTCAACCAGTTTCGTTCCCGTAATGAGTTTATATCGTGTCTTGTTATGTTCTGTTTAAATTTTGAAACTAGAATGTCATTTTGATGGCCAATATTTAAAACTTTCTCTATAGCTAATTTCTGTTCTTGTGTAATTGTATTTTCAGTATGCTGATCAATGTTTGTAAATTTTCTTGGCTTCTTAATGTTGGATGGATGTACGTTCTCTAGTTTTGCTTTCCTGAATCTGGGTAAGTGTTTTTGTCTTTCGGCTCTATAGTTTTTGATGAGCCCTGGGGACCTATTTTCAATATAGTCTTCCCTTTTTTATTAGATTTTTCTAGCCATTTTTCTTTAGCTTCTTTTAAATTTTTCTTGATTTTTTCCAGATCGACTTTGTATTGTTGAACTTCAATGGGGATGGCTTTAATTGTTGAGTGAAGCTTTTCATTATAATTTCTAACTGCTTTCTGAATCAGGGTTCTCGGGGACTGTCCTTTTAGGTAAATTTCTCGAGAGAAATTCACCTTTTGCGGAGAGTATCTTATATATATATATATATATATATATATATATATATATATATATATATATATATATATATATATATATATATATATATATATATATATATATATATGGTATATAACGAAATTTGTGACCACGCTAGAGGTTGCAATTTTGCTCTAATTTCCACCAAATTTTCAGGAAAGGTATATTGAGTAAATATCTCGGTTAAGTTCGTGAACCAGCTATATCGGCATGAAAATCGGTTGAAAGCTTTGGTCACTATTACAACAACAAAATATTGCACGTTTTTCAACCTTTGAGCGGCCGCCATTTTGTTTCAGCCGTACCGACTTTGGATTTTTTATTGCGAGATTCATCCTATATATCAGTGAGCCTTTATACCGAATTTCATCCAAATCGGAGCTATACTTTGGTCAGAACAGAAATCACGATTTTTCGTCTAAAATGGCCACCATTTTGTTTTTGCGCGGCCGATATAGCTGGTTCACGAACTTAACCGAGATATTTACTCAATATACCTTTCCTGAAAATTTGGTGGAAATTAGAGCAAAATTGCAACCTCTAGCGTGGTCACAAATTTCGTTATATACCATATATATATATATATATATATATATATATATATATATATATATATATATATATATATATATATATATATATATATATATATATATATATATATATATATATATATATATATATATATATATATGGTATATAACGAAATTTGTGACCACGCTAGACGTTGCAATTTTGCTCTAATTTCCACCAAATTTTCAGGAAAGGTATATTGAGTAAATATCTCGGTTAAGTTCGTGAACCAGCTATATCGGCCGCGCAAAAACAAAATGGCGGCCATTTTAGACGAAAAATCGTGATTTCTGTTCTGACCAAAGTATAGCTTTGATTTGGATGAAATTCGGTATAAAGGCTCACTGATATATAGGATGAATCTCGCAATAAAAAATCCAAAGTCGGTACGGCTGAAACAAAATGGCAGCCGCTCAAAGGTTGAAAAACGTGCAATATTTTGTTGTTGTAATAGTGACCAAAGCTTTCAACCGATTTTCATGAAATTCGGCAGTTATAGATATAAATTATAAGTATTTAAAGAATTACGTGAAAAAACTGGAGGTCAGGTCACAAAACACAAAATGGCGGCCAGTTGAAACTCAAAACTTCAAAGGCTTCGAAAAGTCGCACATATATGAAACTTGGTCCGAAGATAGACATTTTTTAAGATCTACAGATCTTGATACCTTGGTGGTCATGCATGTCCAAATTTCAGAATGGCGGTGGTTTAAATATGCGTTTTTTTCAGGTTTTTGTGGCGCTCTAGTGGTCACATTTTCCAGCGAATTTTGATGAAACTTGAGATTATGGTTCTCGGTACTATGTTCTTGCACTATGCAGAAAATTATTAAAATTGTATGAAAAATTAAAAAAGTCGAAAATTTAAAACCCTATATTTTTAGCTGCCATTTTCACTAAAAATTGAATTATTTTGCCCTGTCTAGAGTGAAACTCCGATTTGAACGAGATTTGGCACATTGATTGATGAGGTGCTAGCCCACAAAGATTTAAAATAGTCCAAAATCAAATGCATGGATTCGAAATGGCGGCCCCCAAAGGTCAAGAGGCATGCGCAATTCGCTATTTTAGCAGCAACTGAAATAGTGAATTTTTTTCATGGAAACGTTTTAAATGACTTATCTTGAAAGTATTTATAAATCAGACTTTTTTTTTAAATATTGTAAAATATTTTTAACAATACCCTAAAAAATTTTAAAATCGCGACTTGTCTGTCGGTCCGTCCGTTTGTTCGTGCGTCACAAGTTTTCTCGCAAACCACATAAGCTAGAATGAGGAAATTTTCTACGTAGGACAAAAGTGGTGCCTCTTGAAATTTGCAGTGTCAGAAAATATTTTAAAGTGTTTAAGGGGGTCTCCCCATACAGGGGGGTGACATTAAAAAATTTTTTATTTCTGTAGCCCTCCAGCAGCCAATTTTCTCAACAGTTTCCGATAAAACTTGAAATTATTAGTTATTAAGGCAAGTTAATTGAATCTAATTATGCAATTCGATTGACAAATAAAGAATTCGAAAATCTACATCTTAATATTTTTAGCAGCCGTTTTCAATAAAAATTCAAAAATGACAGTGCCGAAAATGTATGTATTAATGGCAAAGAAAGTGCTGATTAAACTTTTATGGAAATCTTTTGAAATTAACTATTTGAGCTTTTTAAGCCAAAAAGTTATCACCTTTGTGTGGTAGCCACTGTGAAATGTGTAAATTGCAAATGTGAGAAGGGCGAAATGAGTATAAATATGTTTATAACAATTTATTACCCGCCGATTTTTAATATGTGATCCATACGTGTGTTACTCAATTTGATAAGCAAAATATTTGCGCCTCTATGAAGGGTCTCCGAATACAAACGGCGACAGATTCTTTTTGTTAATAAACACCCATATAGTGCTGCAAATATTGCAGTAAGAAGTCCAGTAGTAGGCAAGCCAAACCTTACGCAACATACAAGAAATTTACCTTTCCGGCTGGTGCTGCCAACGGGGATTTTCTTTTGTTGGTGTAATATACGTAATTGTTCAACAAACGTAGAGTGAAAACGTTCAATGTCTGCTAGGCCCGTATGATTATGGGCTTTTGTAAGATGTAACTCAACGTTTCCTTTATTAAGAAAATCTTTTACAGTTGCACCATTAAATTCATTGCCTGCCACTATCTTATTAGGTTTCCCCATTTTATCAAACTGTTCTTCGAGTATATCAATAATCGTTAAATGATTTTTATCAGGCAAGTAGTATACGACTCCAAACTTTGAAAATTTGTCAATAACTGTTAAAAAATGTTGATTTAGTATTATGTAAATGTCAGTATATAATGTATCTGGTTAATATCCGTCGGTGTTTCGGTCTCTTGAAATTTCGGCTTGATGGGTTTGCGATCGTATTTGGTCTCCTGACAAATTTCGCACTGATTTGATGACTACGTTTATGAGTTCCATTAGTTTAGGACCATAAATTCTGGTTTTGATGGAATTGAAAGTTTCTAGGATTCCTGAATGAAGACTTTCTTTAACGTGATACAATGAAATTTGTCTTACTGCTTCCACTTCTGTAGCTACATCCTGAGGTCTGTAGGAACATCTTACAAATTTTAGTTTTCCATCGTTTAAAAACATTTTGCGAAGTTTTTGTTGGAAAATATTATATTTGCGATCTGAAATTTCGGAATAAATCCCAGTAATACCCTTTTTGATATATCTCCGGAAAATGTCATACAAATTTTCGAAGTCATGTTCGGCAATATATATTATTCGTTTGTTATGAATTGTTTCGAAGTCTTTTACTTTATTATTAGTCAGAATTATTTGTGTCTTATACTTATTGACTATCTCTTCTTTAATTGGAATATAGTCGAGTAATTCTTCGTCAGCGGAATGTACTGTTGCCATAGTGACGTCGTCTTCGTCATTTTCCACATTGAAGAGAACTGGTATTTCTGAATAAGAGTTTATTTTGGTCTAAAATTTTTCTATTTCACTCTGATTCTCTTCCGACTAATAAAGTCTACTGAGAAAATCTGCGACATGATTGTCTTTACCCTTAAGGTACTCTATCTCAAACTGATATTCACCTAACTTAAGAAGTCATCGCTGATGTCGGGGAGGCATATGCTTTCCTCTATATTCGGAATGCAAATACTTTATTGGTAGGTGGCCCGTCAATATTGTAAATTTATTACCGTACAGGTAGGGCCTAAAATAGTTGACTGCCCGCATGATTGCAAGAAATTTTTTGTCAGTTGAGTAATAGTCTCGCTCATGGCAATTTAATGTTCTAGATGCAAAACACACGGGGTGTCCATCCTGAGAAAGGACAGCACCCAGAGCATAATTAGAAGCATCTGTAGTTAGTTAGAATTTTTTTGTAAAGTTTGGGAATTTTAGAAGAGGTGCAGAGCTTATGAGAGCCTTAAGTTTTTCAAAGGCTGCTATAAAGTTGGGATCTTTAATATTAATTTTGCTGTCTTTTCGGGATTCCATTTCAAATGGTGGATGGATTGGTGGATGACAATAAAGTTTGGAATTTATTTGTTGATCCGTTGCAGTTTTGATATCATGCTCTATTGAGGTTGTATTTGTTAGTCTATCTCCTTCTTTGAAAAATACTCCTTCATATTGTCTGATTAATTTTGAGAGTTCACGGTATTCTTCAGGATTCAAATGATAGAGCTTCAGTTGTTTCATATAATTTTCGTCTGTGGTTTTGAGCCAACATATTTCTTGACTTGAATATGGGTTGTTAAAAAATTGAATTGGTTGTCCGTTGAGAATAATTATCTTATTTTCTATATCTATTATTGTTCCAAGTGTATCGAGTAAATCCATCTCTATAATAAAACTATACTTTCTATTTATTAGACTTCTGACCTTCGATCGAATATCACCCCCTAACTGCAGTTTAATTTCAATGGGAGCCGGAGTATATACTCCAAAATTAACCCTCCGAGTACACATGGGGTCAATTTGACCCCAGACGCTACTTTGACCGATTACAGCGCCTAGGCCTGCGGGAGAGTGAGGGTATTATGGGCTTCTAAGTATATTTTAGTGTCTTGACTATAAGTTTACATAGTTTGTTTACCTTTCGGATACGTTAGTTATTGTTGAGAAACCTTTGAAATCAGCCTGGGTTCAATTTGACCCCATTGTGTACTCAACGTCAATTTTGAGGTAAAAATTGATTATTTTTTTACTTTATAAATGGAAAGATTAGTTCAAAAAGACAAAAAAAAGTTTGAAAGTATTTTTATTTTTTTTTTAAGGAATACGGAATATAATTGCGATCTAGTGTGCGTAATCGTTTGTTGGCTGAAGACAGCGGTGATGATTTTGGCGGCAGTGGTTCCTCCGAAGACGACCGCGTCTCTGAGCAATCAGTATCTGATTATGAACTTTCTGAATGTTCAGAAAATGATGATGTGGAGAATGCAATTCTCAGTGAATGCCTTTGACAACAGCGTGAAAATTCAGCCACACGAGGGAGACCAACATCAACACTGATCAGTAAAAATAAGACAAAGTGGAAAATGGGAGCTCGTGAAAGATTATCAGGTTGGAATATAAATATGCAAAATAAATACTTTCTTTTTAAGGGACAGTGTAGGGCTCATTTTTCCTTTATTTTGTTATGTCTTGAGAGTTTTCACGTAATTTTTTAGCCAAAAATATTATAAATAGAAAAAGTTACGATTTTTTATGTAAAAATGCTAATTTTCGTTATTTAAGGTTGTTCGCGAGTTTTTTTAGGTAGGCTAAGGACATTTAAGGCCTCTCTGATGTAAAAAAATTACTGAAAAAGCTTTCAAACTATTTCCGAAAATTTTTTCAAACTAATATTTGTAGTGGGGGCGATACTGTATACGTTCAAAGAAGGTTTGGGTCAAATTGACCCCATATGTACTCGATGATCGAAAAAATAGGTGTGTTCTCGGAGGGTTAACGACATCTTTTCCCGTGATTGTTGTAAAGCAAAGGGGTTTAATTGGAATTTTACGGAATCGATGGAGATTTTCATCAATAATGCTAAAAGAAGAGCCAGGGTCGATAAGAGCCGGAAATTTTGTTTGGTAGATCGTAGTTTTAATCAAAGGCAATCCGTCTGAGGCTAGTTGTAAAAAAACTTAGATCTCTCGGCTGAATTACATTCTGTACCCAACTATTCATCTTGTCTCATTCGACTCACAGTATACATATTTGGATTTGAGCTTAAATTTCTTTCATACCCTGCAACGAAATTTCCTTCTGGTTGGGGACAAACATTATTACCATTAAAATTCATTCCCTGGGGGTTTTCCACTGCCATGGGCTCTCCCGGTTGATGTCTCTGGATGCCTGAATATTTTCGAGAATGTCCTTGAGAATAATTTGGTCTCTATTGACCAGAAGTATTTTGATTAGGATTGGAGCTAAAATTTTGTCGAATTTGATGGCTTTGGCTTCTATAAACATGATTTTCTGGTCTAAGTTCTTGGTCGGTTGGTTTTTGTGTATGTTGTTGGTCTATTTGTCTAAAGTTATTTGGGTTCATATTTTGGAAGCCACTTTTAGTATTGTTTTTGAATTGTTGTTTAGGTTTTTTGGAAGACGAACTGGAAGAGTCCTCTTTTCTAAATTAATGCCTTATGCAAGAATTTTCAAATCATCTTTCCCGCATAACTGACAGGATTTCATTTATGTTTGATAATTTGTATATTTTTTCTAAAAGGACACCCTGTGTCATCTCTTAAATACTATGCACCAGTAGTGAATCGACATTGCTTAATTCTTTATAATAGATAATAATTTCGTCTGCCTTAAATTTAATTAATTGCACTTCTGAGGTAAGTTCACTCACCGAGTTTGCTCGCATAGTCCTTATCTTTCTGTTGAAATTTGCTGGTTCCATTTCCATTTTTTTTTAATGAGCTCCCAATTGTCTGGTTCCGGTTTGTTGATAATGGCGCTTTTTGCCTCTCCCGGGATTTTCTCGTAGTAAATTGTCCTGGTTGCCAGCTTCCTGAATTCCGGTTCTACTTCATTGTTTAGATAATATTCCGTGCTGGCTATGAAGGCGTTTATAGAAATTTCTCCCGTTCCCGAAAAGGTGTTCATGTATCGCACTTCTCTGAGTATTTTTTCTGAATTTTCCTTCGCCATATTTTGGACGGTCATTCCATGCAAAACAACTCGAAGTTGTTCAATTTGCGCTGCACGTTCTTAGAGCGCCTGGTGAACTGCTTGCATTTCCTCTTCGATTTCGATATTTTTTATGTCACATCGTCCAGAATTAAAAACTTTACACTTTTTTGATTTTCTATTGCCCGTAAACATGCAAAACTTCACTTGGCTTTACTAGTTTTTTTCGGTATTGAATTTCACCCTAATTCAAAACTTCACATGTTGCTTTGTATTATCACTTATTATAAGGTACCTTGCTTGGAGCACCTTTGACAAATAGATTCATTTAATGGGATTTCATTGCCACTGATTCTTCCCGAACCTTAGTAACTTGTTAGTTTCTTGTAGCGCTAATTCTAATCGAACTTTAAGTCACTTTATTAAGTTTTGCAAAGCACTAATTCTTTTCGAATTTGATGTCTTTTTTTTTTGTTTTTATTCACGTAGTTGAGGTTCTTAAACAAACACCTTCAATTATAGAAAGTTGAGCAACTGCGCCAATTAAATCACTGTTGGCCGAGATTGCCAAAAAATATATGTTACACACTTCTTTAATTTAAACACATTGGATACACTAAACAAAGATTATTTTATTAAAACGGTCGCCTGGTGTTGAGGCTGAGATAACCTACTAAGGGTTGATAAGTTTTTTTCCGAAAAATAAATCATGCCGAGCAAAAACGGATGGGCTGACAGAGACTTCGTCGTTACCCGACGAATCATATGGCCCACAAACGGGCATCCAGATGGAGGTGGTGCCCCCTCGCACCCTCCCAACCGGATCAAGATCCGAACGTTGACGTGGCCATGTGTTTCTCATTTGGGTGAAAAACTCATACAAAAGCACTTTGTATGACTCTTTTCCACAAATGAGAAGCACAAATGTAACCAATTTATGCTATGGAGCTATGCAATGAAATCATATAACCCTATATCATAAAAGGACACGCGTGTGGAAGGCCACTCTACCCGGCCAGAGCTCCTACTAAGCGAGAAAACGGTGGAACGCGCCCTGTTTGCAATAGAAAACCAAACTTCTTTTGTGTACGGAAAAAACTTTAATGACAATTCAAAATTACAATATGGTTTAATTTACTTCGACCTTGCTCGCTAGACGCTACTTTAACAACTAACTAACTTTTTCTTTGTTTGTAAAAATTGCGGTATTCCGCTTCGGAGGATTACCGCTTCTTAGAATTAGTCGATTCGAACATTTTTTGATTCAAATCCGACCATTTTTACAATTGGTAAACTACCTAACATTTTTTCGTTGCTGCCTTGATCTGTGCACATTTTTAATTGATGTTTGACAATTGTCATGTATTTGACAATTGTCATATGTCTGTTTACAATTCGACGTAAACATGTAGTGTCGCGAGTGAAATCGCAAACGTTTTCCCACGTTTGCATCGTATTTTGGGCGTTTTCGTGTCCTGTAAGTATACTGATTTATTTTTATTTTTTGGTTTATTATATTTTGTATATCGTTTTGATTGTCCGGTCCCATTGGTGGTGTGACGAAGTTGACGCATAGAAATCCTTTGAGTCTTGGATGATACCACTTGTTCGCAATGGCTTGTGTCGTCACGTTGGTATGTTGGTAGTTGTCCCACCTTATGCTGGGCGTCCACCTACACCTTGTAACAATTCATGTTTCTATTGTGTTATTAAAGTTCATATTGGCTGGTATCAAGGTCCGCTGGGAAATAAATGGAAATTGATAGGAATTGGTCTCAAAATTGAGCGTGGTTTCTCTCTAGGATCTAGGTCTGTTGGGAAAAGATATTCGTATTGGTAAAGTAATGAAAAAATATTACGAGCGTTATTCTGCATTTGTTTGCACGGGTAAAAGTACGATTTTCGTGATCGCTCTCTTATAGTACTTTCCATTTGAAAATACTGTCATGACTCGCACCACCGCATCATGTCCTGGATAAACCTGGGTGATCCTCGCTAGAGGCCATCTGCAGGACGGAGTTCTTTCTTCTTTTAGAATGCATAAATCGCCTACTTTGAGGTTGATTCCACTCTTGAACCACTTCGGTCGGCATTGTAAACGGCTTAAGTACTCACATTGCCAACGTCTCCAAAAATCTTGAGCAATTTTTTGTGTCAGTTGCCATCGGTCGAGGCGGTTGATATTAACATCTTCCAACAAAAAATCCGGTGGAGTTAGCAGAATGTCACCAATTAAAAAAAGAGCAGGAGTTAATGCTGCGGTATCCATTGGGTCATCATTGAGGGGACACAGGGGACGAGAGTTGAGGCAGGCTCCTATCTGTACTAGCACTGTAGAAAATTCTTCGTAGGTCAATGGAACGTTGCCTACCACTCGACGTAGATGCACTTTTATAGACTTGACTCCGGCTTCCCAAAGCCCTCCAAAATGAGGTGATGCAGGCGGATTGAAATGCCAAGTTTTTCTATCCTGTGCCTGGGCTTCAGCTGCTCCAGTATTGATTTCCTTCATCCTCTTTAGCTCAGCAGCCGCACCAACAAAATTTTTTCCGCAGTCAGAATACATGTGTGAGCTATAACCGCGTCTACTCATGAACCTTCGTAACGCTGCGATGAAAGCCGGTGTGGACAGGTCACTGACGACTTCTATGTGTATGGCCTTTACTGCCAGACAAATAAAAATAGCTACATACCCTTTGTACTCTTGTTACCTCTTCTTTGCCTGTCCTTTATATCAAAGGGTCCACAGAAATCAACACCCGTGTGCGTAAAAGGACGAGATACGGTCACTCGAGCTTCTGGCAAATCGCCTATCAGTTGCATTGAGGTGTTTGCTTTGGCCCGTTTGATACGATTGCGACCATCTATTAGCTAGAATTTTCTCCTAAGTGTATTAAGCATTAGCTGCGTTTGTCCATGTAACGTTGATTGATGAATTTTGTGTAATAATAAATCGGTCAGTTTCCCGTTTCGTAGTAGAATAATTTGATGCTTTTCATCGTAAGGTGATTGGGCATTTTTTAAACGTCCTCCAACTCGCAATATTCCCTTTTCGTCCAGGAATGGACTCAAGTTAGCCAATTTGCTTTTGCTTCCAACTGGTTCTGATTTCTGAAGACGCGCGATGTCTTGTGAGCATTCTGTTTGCTGAGCGTATTTGATCCAGAATTCAAATGATTGTCTTAACTCTTGGCTGGTCAAGTATGTACGTTTACCTCTATCCTTCAGTTTTGGTTTGATGAAACGGACACAATACGCCGTGATTCTTATCAACTTTGTTAATGTTGAATATCTATCCAATAGATCGTTCAAAAAATTTTCAGTGCGCATGCCAACATTAACCATTACTTGTTTTCGTTTTTCGATATCAATTGATTGAATTTCTTTAATTTTAGGCCATTCACCGCTGTGCTCAACCAGCCAACTGGTCCGTTCCACCAAAGTTTGTTACTGATTAGATTCTTGGGGTCTATTCCCCTTGATGCTATATCAGCTGGATTGTGTTTTGACGGGACGTAACGCCATGGAATATTCCCAGTGGTTTCTAGAATTTGCGCTGTCCTATTACTAACGAAAACCGTCCATCGAGTTGGATGCCCTTTCAGCCATGCTAAGACAACTTCGGAATCCGTCCACAACCAGGTAGGTATTTTCTCGATTTCTACTGAACTTGTGACCCCTTTTAATAATCGCGACAGCAATACTGCACCACATAGTTCTAGTCGAGGTACACTAATTGGTTTTCCTGGTGCTACGTTGGTCTTCGCTATTAGTAAGTGACTGTTGGTCGATGATCCAGATTGCACGACTATATAAATTGCTGCTGCGTATGCCCGTTGAGACGCATCACAGAAACCATGGAGTGATACTGCTGAATTCTTTTGGTATGTTACCCATCTTGGGATTCTAATGTCTTCAATATTATGCAATTCTTCCAACAGGTTAGCCCATTCTTTGTCTAACACACTCGGTATTGGCTGATCCCATTCTTGTCCATGTAACCAAAGGCTTTGAAGCAAAATTTTTGCTGTTACCATAATAGGTGCTATCCATCCTAATGGGTCGTATAGCCGTGCCACTTCCAAAAGGACAGAGTGTTTGGTAAATGTTGTTGCTTGTTCCCGTCTTTTCAACCGATACGTGAAATAATCCTTAATCGGAAACCACATAACTCCCAGTGACTTGTATCCGCCATCCATCGATTGAGTCTTTAATTTCAATGTCTTCGATTGGGGGACTTTGCAATAATCGTTCCTCATTTGTGATCCATGTTCTCAATTGTGTTTCTTCTATGTTGTGTCCCTCTGATAACACATCATCGACATAAAATTCCTTTAACAGTGACTTGCTCACAGCAGGATACTTCTTCATCTCATCCATTGCTAACTGGTGCAACGTCCTTATCACAAGAAATGGGGCTGAGCATGTTCCAAATGTGACGGTGCATAGACAATAATCCTTAATTGTTGTTTCTGGTTGTGACCTCCATACAATCTTTTGATAGTTCGCGTCTTCAGGATGCA
This sequence comes from Odontomyia ornata, assembly GCA_963969285.1. Taxonomy (NCBI): domain Eukaryota; kingdom Metazoa; phylum Arthropoda; class Insecta; order Diptera; family Stratiomyidae; genus Odontomyia; species Odontomyia ornata. The sequence continues at coordinate 234,812,918 of OZ017739.1, read as the reverse complement.
TGTTCACTTGGCGGTACATCTTAGCAATGTCGGCCATCATTGCAAATTGCTTTAACCTCCAATTGATAATAATTGATGTCATGCTGTTTTGGATGGTCGGTCCAGTCAATAATGTGTCATTAAGTGACAGTCCAGAACTTGCCTTTCGTGAGGCATCAAACACCACCCGTAGTTTGGTTGATGTACTCTCCTTGAAAACGGCATGATGTGGCAGAAAACTGGCCGTACTAATCTTTCTTCCCTTGTCATACATCACTTCATTACAATAAGGAACCTCCTTCATGTGACCTAATTCTAGATACTCTTGAATAACTGCCGAATATTCTTCTTGCAGTTTCCTGTTTCCAGCAAATCGCCTTTCTAAATGGAGTAAGTTTGCCACTGCGCTTGTCCTGGAACAAACTAGTGAGTGTCGGCTATCAGCATCCTTGAACGGCAATCGAACTTGGTACCGCCCATTCAGTTCTCTTTGAACGTTTGCTTTGTAATGTTGTTCGTAGGCTTCATCCTCTTGCGTCATATCGTTACGAGAATCAATTTCCTCCACCTCCCAAAATCGTTTTAATTGTTCGCTTATCTCCGCGTTTCTATCTATTTCTACTTTAAAGCTATGCATTGTTCGTGCACCATTAACGTCAACTCTTCCTGAAATTATCCAGCCTAATTTGGTTTGTTGCAAAACTGAACCTAGTGTCAATTTTCGAATTTCCCCGAGTATAACTTGGGCGTACACGTCTGCTCCTAAAAGAAGATCGATTTTATTTGGCTGATCAAATTGAGGATCAGCCAGATCCAAATTTCCAATGTGCACTCGCACCAATGTAGAGATTGTTTGGGATGGGACGAAATTGGTGAGCTTACTCAATATGAGAGCCTCGATTGTTAAGCATTCGTTTGTTTTTGTGTGTAATCTAATTTCCAGATTTCCATTGGTTGAAATTCCTTTCGATTTCCCAATGCCAGCTATTGTAATGTTAGTAAATTGTCTTTTAATCCCCAGTCTTTGGGCTGTGTGTTCAGTAATTATTGATCCAACAAAGCACGAAGTGTTATACATCCGCTCAAAGCTTCGACCTTTACTAGTGCTGTCGCTAGCAATACCGATTGTGCAGTGTTACTGTTCACAGAGTTGGTCTTGATGGATGATGTCGTTGATGCCCCAGAATGCGAAGGAAACCCACTAAATGTTTGTCCAGTATGCGAAAACCTCGATGAGGACGGCTGACCTAGCGCTGTCGATGCGAATTGATTCTTATGTGATACTGGGACCACTGATTGCTCTTTATGCTCAGACAACAGCTGCGATTGATGCATATTTTTCCCATCAGACGATACAGCAGATTTGTGCAGAAGTGTGTGTTTTGCAATGAAAGCATCTTGAAGTACTGGGACATTTTCCAACCAAATGTCCTTTACTCAAACAGTTGAGACAAAAGCCATTTCTTTTGACCACATTAATTTCTCCGCATGACCAAACTGCAGGAATTCGTTGCACCTTCTCAAATGATGTGGTCCTTTACACAAAACACATGTAACTCCTTGCTCTCCTTGCGTCGTTAAGACACTATGCGACACCTTATTGGACCTTTGTTCATCGAAGCCAGTAGCTTCTAATGCTCTAAAACGTGACTGCAAAAATTCCTTTAATTTTGCAAATGTTGCTATCCCAGACTTGACTGCATGTTGTTGCTCCCACATTTGACGCGTGTCCGATGGTATTCGTTGCATTGTCCAGTGTACTAACAATCCCTCCCATTTATTTTCTATCTCCAGGTGATCAATTGCCTGGGTACAATCGAGTGTTTTATCCAATAACGCCTTTATGGAGGATGCTGATTCAGTGGCATTATTAATTGCTAACAGCTTTCTGAATTGGACGTTCATCAGTACATATTTGTCGTCATAATGTTCTACGAGCAGTTTCCATGCTGACTCGTAGTTAGCTTCGGTGATAGAACAATGTTTGAGAAGCTGCTCAGCCTCACCCGATAAACTGCACTTCAGGTAGTGCAGTTTTTCCACCATCGATAAATTTGCCTTTTTGTGAATTAAAGATGTAAATAAATCTTTGAATGACGTCCACTCACTATAACTTCCCCTAAATTTCGGTAAGTTGATCCGTGGAAGTCGAACGTTGGCATCATTCACTATTACAGACGACTGATTTTGTGCCTCTTTGATTCCTTGTGAACCCTGTGCCTCTTGTTCCGCTTGCAGTTCAGCCAACTCCGTTTCGAAGTCCAAACTCATTTCTTCGAAAGTTAAATACAACTTCTTAGTTAAATATTCTAAGGACAACTCCTCTTCACCTTCCAGCAAACTTATTATTTTATCATGCGTTTGCATGAACAATTATCGCACTTCTTGCACACGCTGCAGTAATTTGTTGGCGTATGATAAGGTTTTTCGCGTTTTGGAGTCTTTGTGGAAGTTGGAAAACATTCGGTTTAATTGTTCGTTCAACAATTTTTGCTGCGTTATTAAACGCTCCATTATTTTGCAGTAGCAGGACAATGGCACAGTGAGCGGTATTTATTTCGGTATTTTTGGTCCGTTATATACCTCAAATTTTGGCTTTCTATTTGCCGCAAATATCTTTAGACCTCAAAGCCAATCTAGAAAGTTTTCGGAATTATTGGTGACTGCTGTAGTTCGAATCGATTAATAGGAAATGTGAAATACTTGTATGCAATATTTCACCCCAATGCATTTATACTACAATTCACCACCGAAAACTTCACACACTGTATATTTTCCAAATATACTTCACCCACTGTGCAACGTGCCACTGCCCTTTGTTTGCCGATTAAATTTGATTGAGGATATATATATAAATTTGATTAAGGATATATAAGGATATATAAATACAAAGGAATGAAAAATGGATTCACCGGACCTTGAACCGTTATTTTCTCTTTTCTTTGAAATTGGTCACAGTTATAATTCCGCGCGCCCCGAATTGTATTAAACACTTTGAAACACTTTTATTCCGTACGCTATGTAACACTTTCACACACTCCGTTGATTTTCTAACTTTCCATTACTCGGATTCACAATAACCAGCTCGACGAACCAAAATGTTTGCAATAAAAAACCAAACTTCTTTTGTGTACGGAAAAAACTTTAATGACAATTCAAAATTACAATATGGTTCAATTTACTTCGATCTTGCTCGCTAGACGCTACTTTAACAATTAACTGACTTTTTCTTTGTTTGCAAAAATTGCGGTATTCCGCTTCGGAGAATTACCGCTTCTTAGAATTATTCGATTCGAACATTTCTTGATTCAAATTCGACCATTTTTAAAATCGGTAAACTACCTAACATTTTGTCGTTGCTGCCTTGATCTGTGCACACTTTTAATTGATGTTTGACAATTGTCATGTATTTGACAATTGTCATATGTCTGTTTGCAATTCGACGTAATCATGTAGTGTCGCGAGTGAAATCGCAAACGTTTTCCCACGTTTGCAACACTGTTAGATAAGTATTTTGGCTTTTTTGTAAAAAAAATACCCGATGCTTTGTGGTTTTTTATCTCTCAGGTATCCTGTGAAGCTGCAGCTGCAACAGTGCCCAATGACTAGCCCATATGAACTGAGAAGCCTGCCATCGATACGGGTCCTATACCCGATCAGATTTGGCGAATGGAAAGGTTTTAGCGTTTAAAGATTCATTTCATTATTCAAAAAAATATATAAATAGACGAAACAGGTTTCCAATCCAGAGGCCTACGTAGTATATAAAACAACGTATTCAGTGCATTCAATTTCACAATTAATCTATCCGAACTTATAGTTCAACAAAACAAAAAAAAAAGTTACGTGCGATTTGCTTTTGGCCAAGAGAAAACGTTCGCCTCCATCAACGTTAATTCTGCCTGCAATGGAATTTGTATGATAGTGGCTAATCGAATAACAACAATGTCACCAATTATTTCTACAATTCAAACAAATTTTCTCAAAGAAAAGAAAACAGTGAATTCGTTCACTTAATCTTGTGTTCTGTGCATTCTTACGCGTCCTAGAAAAAAATGTATATCAAACACCAACAATTAAATAGAATAATTCTGAAATAGAATTTAACTATCGAAAAATTTAGATAAAATTCAATTATTGAAAAATATATATATTTACCCAAAAATTGCGGCCATCCCTTGTTGGAAGAAACATCTGCACTTGTGAAGGTTTCCTCAGTGCGAGCTAAAACTGCCACTCAAGATGGTGTTGCTAACACGTAGGTTCTCGAGAGATGTTTCTTTGATGGGTTAAAATCTCCTTGGATAAGACACTGATCCTCGCTTACTCACCGATACACTTTTCAGGGAATCTGGATACGTTCTCATGGTCGCGGGGTTAATTCTCTCAGTATAAACGGTAGGCAGGGATACAGCGAACTACACTAGCAAAAATACACTTATTTTGGTATTTACGAAGTCCCGTCACAGATTATGCCCCGGTCCGGCCAGCACTTCTATCGATTGCATTTGGTTGGCTTCTTCAAACCGGTTGAATGATTTTACTTTCCAATTGTTCTCACCCAACAGCATTACCCCTAAATTGTAGAACCACTTCAAAAACACTAACACACAATCGAGAAATGTATTGTTCCATGGGCTAACACCAAAACCACCAGGAGTATCGATGCCATTCACAGCCTCGATAAAGTGTGCATGCGCTCGAGGATAACTGTAATTCAACTCTCTACCTTATATATGCATCTATAATCTTTTCACTATTCTATGCACTTCTTTTCGCCTATCCCGTACTCGATTAAATAAATGATAGCCTTATCGAGTTTGATCCAGCTCATAAGTGCTGTGGAAATTGTGTCCACATTTGATTGCTCGATTTCCCTTTTTCCACCCACAACAATCCATAGCGAACTTCCCGACGAAAATTCTGTCACGAATCCGTCACTCTTGAGGTGATATTTTTGTTCAACCGCCACCAGCTGGATATTTAAGTTCGAACACTCAACTCATTGTTACTCTTTAACAAAAGACCCGTCAAGCAAACAACTACAAAATATGTTCAAATGATGGCTCCCAACCTGTCCGCCGTGGTTTTCGTTTTTTCGCAATCTCTCGTCGACTTCCCTGCTTGGTGATTCCCAGTGGACTCCCAGATCCGTCCCTAAACCTCATGTTTCCCTTTCACAACCCGTGTGTACGGTGAACCGCCTCAGCTGAGCGCTATCAGCCCAGTTCACTTGTCTTCCGTGATGTAATACACTGTTTGGGAGTATTACATCAGCGTTCCCCAAACCCGCAATTTAACAAAATTTAATTAAAGCAGAGAAAATTGAAATGAAGTAAGGAAATTTGAAATGTAGTAAAGAAATTTAAATGAGGTACAGAAGATTTAAATGAGGTGAAGAAATTTAAATGAAGTCAAGAATTTTTTTCTAGAGTAAAGAAATGAAAATTTTAAATAGTTATAAGAGTTAAATTTCATGACAAATAAAATTAAAGGGAGACATTTAAATTTTAATAACCAGGAAAATTGGTATGGAATGACGTTTAAAAATAATAAGAAGAAAAAGTGTTATACAAAATTAGGATTACAAATAAAATTCATTACATTTTTTTTCAAATCTGCCACAGGATTCCGCTAGGAGATAGGAAGGTTTTCGAGCAGTTTGATTGTCCGACTGCTCGGTTAATACAGGGCAGCTAATTTTCTCGCTATCCCAAGGTGACGGAGGTAACGTAAAGGAGCTGTAGGATCTTTCAGTTAGAGAATCGATTGTCTTCGAGGTCAGAAGACGGAGTGAGACGAATGAAGAAAACCACTGACGGAAGGACAGGCTGACCCATACATTTCCGTTTTGCTATGAGTATGCAAACATGTGTGTGGTTGAAGCTGAGTACAGATGGACTAAACAGACATTTATATATAACTATCGGCGCAGGTCCTTTGCGTGGCAAACCCCGACTTCTTTCCCCGATACGTCAGTCAACAGGTAACGATTGGGTCCTACAACCTTCTGTACACGGCTTTTTAGGAAACGCCGGTCCAGTTTGGCATTGTAATACCCAGCGGCATCGCTTTGGCAAAAATTACGACCAAAAACCTCATCTCCTTCTTTAAAATTGGATGTTCGTGACCTAAGATTGTACTGCGCCTCATTTGCACATCCTGTGGCCTTTATCTTCCGTCCGATTTGTTGACGGAGGTCTCTTAAACACTCGTGGGGCTCCAGCGCAACGACAGTATTTCCCAAACATTTCAATTAGCCTGTATGATTTACCATTTCAAATCCTGTGCTGTCCGAAAGCGGCAAAATAGGGTGAGACATCGGTGACGGAATGATAAGATGACCGCAGAGCGCAAGTGATGGCGGACAATCTGTGGTCCTAATCCTTCTGAGTTGGATGAACATAAGAACAGATCGCGACTAACAGGGTGTGATTCAAACGTTCAGATGGGTTGGACTGAGGAGAGTATACGAGCGTCAGTTGGTGTTCGACACCGTACTGTACGAGTAGACCCTTAAACTGCCGAGACCTGAAGTGTACTCCATTGTCATTTCCGGTGCACGTGGAATACCCGACTTTTTAAAAGTTTTACGATGAATGGAGTCGTGAATTTGCAAGTAGGTTCCAAAAGTGGGAATTTCAAGAGTTGGTCGAACACAACGATAGCTCCTATGTGTCCCATAGAAGAACAAGGATATGGACCGAGTAGATCTATGCACAGACGTTGGAATGCGCGCTCTGGGACGTTGAGTTGACCCATAGGAGGTCAAAGAAGCTGGCCGGGTACTTTAGTGCTTTTACCGGTCTCACAGGCGTTCACGTAGTCTTTGACCTGGGTTGACATTTTAGTACAAAAAAAGTATTTTTTAAGTCACCGAGCGTCCAACCGTAACCACCGTGGGGACTTAAAGGATGGTCATGTACGTGGAGGATCAGACTGTGAGTCATTTTCTCCTGTACCTAGAGTTTCCGGGACTCTTCTTCTTGCCCCGGATCATCAATGGTGTATTAATTTTGTCTATAGATGTAGCCGAGTATCACTTTCAAATCAGGCAACTGTGTTTATTGGGTTACGATGGTTTGCCCCAACTCTTCGTAGCTGTTTAACTCCAAATGTGGGCTGTCCAAATCTATCTCAATAGGGTCCTCGTCATTCGCAGTCAATTCGGCTGCCTTGTGTGAAAGCATTCGCGAGAAAGTATCGGGCACGATGTTCTGGGTTCTTTTCCAGTGTTTGATGGAAAACTTGAACCCTTGCAGTTTAAGAGCCCATCGGGCCAGATATCCATGTACGTCCATTTGTTTCATCAACCATTGTAGCGATGCGTGGTCCGTGATGATTTCAAACTTGTGACCTTCGATATAGGCCCGGAATTTCTTAACAGCCATCACCGCTGCCAAACAAGGCAATGGGAGCTTCCTCTCCCTCATCTGTTAATTGTACAAGCATAGTTCCTACTCTATGTTGACTTGCGTCACAATAAAAGGCTTGTTTTAGCTCTTCAAATGCCTTCCGACTGAGCTCGATCCAAATGAACTTCCCTTTCCGAAGCATGTAAGACAGAGACGCTGAGACTGTTGCGTGATTCTGAACTAACCTTTGGCATCAACCACATACGCCCAGGAAACTTCGTAGCTGCTTAACAGTTTTTGGTAAGGGGAACTCGTCAGTCGCCCAAGTTTTGTCCGGATCCGTTTTGATGGTGCCATGTCCGATGAAATTTTCTATGTATCGAACTTCGTTCATGACAAACTTACTTTTTTTGGACGTTGATGGTGAATCCCGCCTTACTGATGTGCAGGGCTACTTCTTGCAGGAGTAGGAAGTGTTGGTCGAACGTTTCCGTGATGAGTAGAAGATCACGAACACTTGGTGTTTCAGATGAGCTGGAATTGTTTTTTCTATCAGCCGGGTCATTATCCGCAAAGCATTACACAGGCCAAAAGGCATTGTGACGAACTGATATAATGGTTGTCCGGGCACTGTGAAGGCGGTCTTATCCTTCAACCCCTCATCGAGTGTAATTTGCTAGAATGTATTTCCTTTTGGCATTCTCTCCAATATTCCATCGATGAGCAGAAGAGGATAAGCGTTTTGATGATTACTGCGTTAACTTTCTGGGCATCTTAGCAAAGACGGACTTTACCTGGCTTTACCTCCAAGGTTACCGGTGAGGACCAGACACTTTGGGACTCCTCTATAACCCCCAAATCTAGCATCCTATCCAACTCTGCATACACTAACTTTTCCATGGCCCGATAGATGGCATAGTGTCTCTGCTTAATTGACTTACTATCGCCAACATCGATGACATGTGAGACCAGTGTGGTGCGGCCAAGGCTTTGTGTAGCATAAGATGGAAACCCAGCGATGGATTCTATCAGACGTCGTCGTTGGTTAGGCGTTTACGCATACCTGTCGGGTACAGAAGCGAGTTCGTTGATATATCTAATATTTAAGGGTGCATTGGTGAATAAGTCTGGAGCCAGACTGAATTGGAGGATGAAATTGACGCCAAGATACACGTTCTGAGTCAGAGAAGAGATAATAAAGAAGGTAATATCCTTAGTCTGACCTCAAAATGTCACGGGCGTGGCTAATCTACCCTGGATAGAATGCTTGGTGCCATCCACGGTGCTGATTTCAGGACGCCAGGGCTTAATCAAGGTAGGATGTTTATGAAGTACCTTTGAGCTGAAGCTTGAGGCAAGGCAGCTGATACTTGCACCCGTGTCAATCAGTGCAATCGCGATTTTGTTCAACACTTTGATTGGTGCGTAAGGTCGAGTGTCATTCTCAGAAACCGCCGAGATGTTACAAAAGTTTAACGTTTGACGGCAGGTGCACACTCTCTTGCAGAAACTATCCCAACGACGAGTTGACCATTTTGTTTTGCACGGGCAAGAGGTGACTTCTTCGGAAGCAAATATTCGCTCTCGAGCTGCCCGATAATCCTGCAGTCGAACATGGTATGGCTTAAGTACGCGAATTCAGGGCTGCTGAGGTTCTTCAGGCAGTAACTGCGGTGGTCGCTTCAACACTGTCGTTGGTGATGCTTGGGGAAGAGAAGGAAAATCCGCAGTCATAGTTGTCACGGCTAGTGGGTTTTCGTCAATGTTGTTGGGGTTGGCAGCTGGCTGAGAACCTACTGTGGGGCTTTGGAGTACTGCTGAGGTACAAAAATATTTCGCATTTTGGTCGACTGGTGTCGAGGCCGAGGTAGCCTACTAAGGGTTGATAAGTTTTTTTCCGAAAATCAAATCATGCCGAGCAAAAACGGATGGACTGACAGAGACTTCGTCGTTACCCGACGAGTCATATGGCCAACAAATGGGCATCCAGGTGGAGGTGGTGGCCCCTCGCACTCTCCCAACCGGATCAAGATCCAAACGTAGACGTGGACGTGTGTTTTTCATTCGGGTGAAAAACTCATACAAAAGCACTTTGTATGACTCCTTCTCACAAATGAGAAGCACAAATGTAACCAATTTATGCTATAGAGTTATGCAATGAAATCACATAACCCTATATTATACAAGAGCTCGCGAGCGAAAGGCCACTCTATCTGGCCAGAGCTTCTGCTAAGCAACAAAACGGTGGAGCGCACCCGGTGGCTAGCCCATATGAACTGAGAAGCTTGTCATCGGTACGGGTCCTATACCCGATCAGATTTGGCTTAATAGTAAGACCGAGGTCTTAGCGTTTAAAGATTCATTTTATTATTGAACAAAAATATATAACTAGACGAAAGAGGTTTCCAATCCAGAGGTCTACGTAGTATATAAAACAAAGTATTCAGTGCATTCAATTTCACAAGTAATCTATCCGAACTTATAATACCACAAACAAAAAAAAAAGATTACGTGCGGTTTGCTTTTGGCAAAGAAAAGAATCTTCGCCACCATCAACGTTAATTCTGACTGCAATGGAATTTGTATGAATAATTGGTGACATTGATCGAATAACAACAATGTCACCAATTATTCGTAGGAGTGAATTTCCTCAAGGAAAAGAAAACAGCGAATTCGTTCACTTAATCTTGTGTTCTGTGCATACATATGCGTCTTGGAAAAAATGTATATCAAATACCACCAATTGAATAGAATAATTCTTAAATAGAATTTAATAAAAAAAATTCATTATCGAAAAATTTAATTATCGAAAAATTTAAATAAAATTTAATTCTCGAAAAATATATATTTACCCAAAAATTGCGGCCATCCCTTATTGGAAGAAACATCTGCACTTGTGAAGGTTTCCTCAGTACGAGCTACAACTGCCGCTCAATATGGTGTTGCTAACATGTAGGTTCTCGAGAGATGTTTCTTTGATAGGTACAAATCTCCTTGGATAAGACACTGATCCTCGCTTTTTCACCGATACACTTTTCAGGGAATCTGGAAACGTTCTCGTGGTCGCGGGCTTAATTCGCTCAGTACAACAGGCAGGGATAGAGCGAACTACACTAGCAAAAATACACTTATTTTGGTATTTACGAAATCCTGTCACAGATTATGCCCCGGTCCGGCCAGCACTTCTATCGATTGCATTTGGTCGGCTTCTTCAAACCGGTTAAATGATTTTACTTTCCAATTGTTCTCACCCAACAGCATTACCCCTAAATTGTAGAACCACTTCAAAAACACTAACACACAATCGAGAAATGTATTGTTCCATGGGCTAACACCAAAACCACCAGGAATATCGATGCCATTCACAGCCTCGATAAAGTGTGCATGCGCTCGAGGATAACTGTAATTCAACTCTATACCTTATATATGCATCTATAATCTTTTCACTATTCTATGCACTTCTTTTCGCCTATCCCGTACTCGATTAAATAAATGATAGCCTTATCGAGTTTGATCCAGCTCATAAGTGCTGTGGAAATTGTGTCCACATTTGATTGCTCGATTTCCCTTTTTCCACCCACAACAACCCATAGCGAACTTCCCGACGAAAATTCTGTCACGAATCCGTCACTCTTGAGGTGATATTTTTGTTCAACCGCCACCAGCTGGATATTTAAGTTCGAACACTCAACTCATTGTTACTCTTTAACTAAAGACCCATCAAGCAAACAACTACAAAATATGTTCAAGTGATGGCTCCTGATCTGTCCGCCGTGTTTTTCGTTTTTTCGCAATCTCTCGTCGACTTCCCTGCTTGGCGATTCCAAGTGGACTCCTAGATCCGTTCCCAAAACTTATGTTTTTCTTTCACAACCCGAGTGTATGGTGAACCGTCTCAGCTGAGCGCTATAAGCCCAGTTCACTTGTCTTGCGTGATGTAATACACTGCTGGGGAGTATTACACCAGCGTTCCCCAAACCCGGAATTTTACATGCAGATTTGCAATTTAAAAAACAAAATTAATTGAAGCAGCGAAAATTGAAATGAAGTAAGGAAATTTGAAATGTAGTAGAGAAATTTAAATGAAGTACGGACGATTTAAATGGGGTGAAGAAATTTAAATGAAGTCAAGAAATTTTATCTAGAGTAAAGAAATGAAAATTTTAAATAGTTATAAAAGTTAAATCTCATGACGAATAAAACTAAAGGGAGACATTTAAATTTTAATATACAGGAAAATCAGTATGAAATGATATTTTTAAAAATAATAAGAAGAAAAAGAATTCTTCAATCTTTGGATTACAAATAAAATTCATTACATTTTTTTCAAATCTGCCACAAAATTCCGCTATTATTAATACAACTTCTAAGCCCGTTTGGAAAAGGTAAAACCCTGAGTGGAACGCAAGTCAATTTTACTCTCTCTTCAATGCTACCTTGCACCTTCCAAGTGGTAGACATAATACCAGGAATACCCAATAACGGCTTGCTAGGAAACGATTTCTTAGCAAGAAATCGTGATATCGAAGGACCCAACCAGACGCTCAAGTTGCCTCACACGGAAATTAACTCTGAGGAATTTTCAGTCCCGCTGAAAACTCAAAAAGACACAGCGAATAAGCATCAGGCTCAAACGGTGACGTCGAATGGCGCTATAGTGATACTCAAAGAGGATTCAGCAGACGTGATGCAACCAAAAGGGTACAAAGTGATGAGAACTGTGACTGCAAAATGCTAAAGGCACCCACTAGGTGTAATTTAGAAAGGATACGTAAGGTTGCTTTAGAGAAGGCCATTATTATGTACCCCCGAACTCAAAATATAGTAGAGGTACCAATACATTTAACAAAGAAAATGCTCTGTCTCTCGCAAGAGATGGAACCAGGAGTATTTTTGGGAAACTGTCTGGTTGGCCCATCAAAAGCAATAGTCAGTATCCTTAACTCTAATGAATCCGCTGTTACAATTACTCAGCTGCAATTGGTGCTCGAGGCATTGAAGGAATACCATATCGAAAAACTAAATAAAGCATGCAGAATGTATGAGTCAGAAAGGTAAAACAATTTTAACCCGAACGCTTTGGGCAGTAAACAAATAAACCAACTTACGTTGGCATCTAGAAAAACTAATTTTCGTCCAGAAGTCATACTGCGGAACGCAAAGCTAAAACAACAACTCACTATATAAACATTTAAGTCCCGAAGAAAAAACATCAATAACAAAACTTTGTCAAGACTTGAACGACATTTTCCACTTGCCAGGTGGCAAACTCACCTATACAAAAGCAATGACTCATAAAATTCCGCTAATAGCCACTTAAGCCCCAATTGACCAAAATATGTATCGGCTGAGTCAACGTCAAAAGGACATAATAAACGAACAACTCAAAGAAATGTTGGACAGTGACATCGTCCAACAAAGCAAAAATCTCTGGAATTCCCCTCTTCTAGTAGCGCCCAAGAAGCAAGAGCCGTTCGAGAAAAGAAATGGCAAGTTGTAGTCGATTTCAGAAAATCGAATGACAAAACAATAGGAGACGCCTTTCTATTACCACGCATTGAGGACATCTTAGACCAACTCAGCCACTCACGTTACTTCAGTACCCTCGATTTAGCTAGCGGGTACCACCAAGTGCTCGTGCAGCCTAAAGATCGACCTAAAACAACTTTCAGTACAAATTATGGCCACTACGAATTTAAGCGAATGCCATTTGGATTAAAAGGAGCACCCGCCATATTCCAAAGACTGATAGATTATATCCTGACCGGTCTACAAAGATTTGATTGTTTCGTCTACCTGAATGATGTAGTTGTTTATAAATAAAATTTAGAAGACCATATCAGCAAACTGCGAAAAATAATAACCTGAAATTTCAACCTGAGAACTGTCAATTTTTATGACCTGAGATCGTCTATTTAGGTCACATTTGTTTCCAAAAAGGTGCCCGCCTAGATCCTAATAAAACTCAATGCGTTCAAGATTTCCCGGTTCCCAATACAGTAAGACGACTGCAATCTTTCTTTGGTCTAGCTAATTACTATCATAAATTTATCCCGGACTTCTCTAAAATAGCCAAGCCCCTAACGAACTTACTCCGAAAGGGTGTCAAATACACTTGGACAAACAAATGTATGGAAGCATTCCAACTTTTAAAAAATTCTTTAATCAAACCACCACTTTAAGCCTATCCCGATTTCACTAAGACATTCAATCTTACCACTGACGCCAGCAATAAAGCGTTGGGAGCAGTCCCGTCACATGGAGAAATGGGGAAAGATAAACCAGTAGCATATGCAAGTCGCACAGTAAATAAAGCGGAACGCAATTATTCGACCATTAAAAAGGAGCGCCTGGCAATTGTGTTGGTAGCCAGATTTTTTCGATGCTACTTACAAGGCCGGCGTTTCACGGTTTATACTGACCACAAACCTCTTGAGGGAACATTTAATGTGAAAGACCTGACCACACGATTGGTAAGGTTCCATCACAAACTTTCAGAGTTCGAATATCAAATAGAGTATAAACCGGGCAAATATAATAATAATGCTGATGCATTGAGCAGAATTTCCCATGACACACTAGACGATTCTGAACAAAATAATCAGTGCAACATTGTCACACGGACACAAGCACAAAAACAAGACAAACCACTACCTGCAGCGATTAACAATGAGGAATTGTTAGAATCACAGATGAAAACAACAGCTACCATACAAGAAACCCAACAAGTAACAGATGAATTTCTAGAAACACTAAACTTTAATAATATTTACAATGATTCGATACAACCCGGCCCCACCCAAAATACATTACAAAGTCCACACAACGTTACTATCCTAGCCTCCCCCGAAGAAATTAGCACGGTGCTGTATGAATGCCACGACTCCACTTTTGGAGGACACTAAGGAGTCTCAGAAGCTTTCAAAAAAATTAAAAAACAGTGAAGATGCTAAAAGATATCAGAAACAATGTATGTCAAGAAATGCAAGAAGTGTCAAACAATGAAAAACTCCCCAAAATATCGCATGTCCATGGTAATCACTGACATATCCGAAAAACCCTTCGATAAGGACCCTTAGTAGAAACACCATCAGAAAATAAATACATATTAACATTCCAGGACAACCTCGCTAAATTCGTAGATTGGTACGCCATAGCCAAATATAGAAGTGGAAAAACCGCAAAAAATTTTTTGATGAAATAATCACAAGGTACAGAGTACCCAAACAAGAAGTTACAGATCAAGGGGCTAATTTTTTAAGTGAGCTATTTAAAAGAGTATGTAAACTCTTACACATAAAAAAGCTGCAAACAACAGCTTACCTCTCTCAGGCAAATGGAGCTTTAGAAAGAGCTCATAGACCGCTGGTAGAGTGTATACGTTCTACGGTAGATAGAAACTCACAATCATGGGACCAATTTTTAAGAACGGCAGCCTTTGTTTATAAAAAAAGTGAACACGACAGCACCAAGCTCACACCAATGAACTGCCTATTCGGTTTTACAGCAGAAATCTCCTCCAACCTTAAAAAAGAACCAACCCCAAACTACAATCACGAAAATTATTGTTTCCTTTTGAAAACATAAGCTTCAGAAAATGCATTCGATAGCGCAAAAGAATATCTTGAAAAGCAAACTAAAATCAAAACGTACTATAACCACAAAAATTCAATATCTTTCCACATAGGAGACAAAGTTTTATTAAAGAATGAAAACCGGAAGCATAAATTAGTTCAGGTATGGGTAGGCCCATATATTTTTAAATCAATCACCTCCCCTGTCAACACAACAATTACGATAGGGAAGAAGCTAGTAAATGTCCATAATAATAGATTAAAGCCCTTCTACGAATAACTTTTCCTTTTCGCCTTTTAGTCATGGCAAAAGCAATTATTTTAATACTAATCTCAGTTGTAATCACGGTTAAATCAAAAACCAATCCTTGTATAACAATTTCTATTGAAAACAGAGGGATATTGTTGAAAGACATAGGAAGTATACTGAGCTATCACAGCACATGGAATATTGTAACGCGACTCAATTCAGGGGATATTAAATCGCAATTAAACCTCGCTGAATGCACTAAACAACTTGTATATTTACTGTGCTCAGTATACAACACGGGATGCAAAGACCATCAACGTCATTTACGCGTCCTTGTGGAAAATCTAAAATTCCGTTCAGAAACCCTTCGCGAATCATTGATTCCTAGTAGAAACAAAATATCACTCTGCGACGAAATAGGTCAAGCAATGCACATACTGTTTGGCACAACAGATAATAAAAACGAACGAGAGTTATGTAGCAAATCAAATCTATTGGAGCATAACGGAAGAGAATTAGTAAAGCTAGAAAAGCAATGAATTAGCGTCGTAAAAATGGAACTGGAGGAACTCCACAAACCATTGACCAACGTGATCACCAGACAACAACAAATTGGCGAACAAATTCGAGATATTTCTACCATCACCGATGCACTAATAGCAGGCGAACGTGAACAACTATTATTAACAACACTGTTGGCGCAATTATTAGAAATAGAATTTAGACAACGTACTCTAATAGATATTGTAGAATCTACTCAGATGAATCATATCCATTCCCTTCTTATTTCTAAACAAAAGTTGCAAAATGTTTATACAAAAGCCGGTAATAAGTGCCCAGAATACTGTGACCAAGTGTTGACACAAACAGCAGATATACAGCACTAAAGGCTGCAAGATAAATTACTAATAGTAATCAAACTACCCATATTTCAATTACCACTTACGCAGTTGAAACAAATCCACACCTTCCCGATCGCCACCAATAAATCATTTCTAATGATCCCATTTGTCGAATATTCACATGCAGCGAGTAACATACCCACTCAGCGATTCCTTTTACTAAAAGGAGACAACTTATTCAACTCAAAAAACATTAAACATCCCGAGCCTGGTGAGCCTGGTATATGTAGTCCAACTCACGACTCCGGCAGTCAGAGCATCACTGTCAACGAATAAAATAATAGCAATGTTGCATAACACTTTGAATAGAAATGTTACTCTTCCCCTTCGGATCAGCACTACTATTGGAAATACTTTCACTAAATTAAACAAGCCCAA
Organism: Odontomyia ornata; assembly: GCA_963969285.1. Classification (NCBI taxonomy): domain Eukaryota; kingdom Metazoa; phylum Arthropoda; class Insecta; order Diptera; family Stratiomyidae; genus Odontomyia; species Odontomyia ornata. The sequence goes on along the minus strand of OZ017739.1, from coordinate 234,796,480 downwards.
TAGCTGGATATATTCGTATTTTCTTCAAACAGAAACTCCCATTGACGTTAAATGTAACGAAAATGTTATCACACACACCATCATGGGCCATGGAATTACATACCTCCATTTCCCCTGCAGTATACAATTATATGATTTAATGGTACCATGCATAGATGTGAGAGAGAGGATACGAAATGCATCGAGAGAATTGAAGCACTTTATCATGTGGCGTGAAGTTGGCGCGTTATTAGCTGTTGATTCGAATTTCAAATAAATTTGACGTGACGTCTCCCACTAATTTTCGCATCTTGAACTAAATCAATTTTCCATGCGGGTATTCTAACTTGAACGATATAAAAGATTGAACATGACTTACCCTACGAAGGATACGTCCCTGACATGCTGCCTAGAGCTGTTTTTATAGTCCCACACATGTCACTTCATTTTTCATTTTTCGACACAAAAACACTCGCGATCCGTACCAAACTTTTCAGTTTGATTAATTATAACATTTGCAACGCGTTTGCACTAGATTCAACACGGCTTATCTTGAAAAAATTGTTTTGTGTACAATTTCAAATTCAACTTGATTAGACGTTTCCCATCAATGTTGAATTTTCATAAATCATATGTTTTCAATCATATGGTTGATATTTTGTTGACAATTCGGGGGTTAAGGTGTAAGAGGAGTGGGATTTTCGTGAGAGCAACTAGAAAGCCACTTGAATGTGTGGATTCTCTAGCGGCGTGAAAGGCAGGGGGATTTTAATTCGCATGCGAGAGGAAGGCATGTATGTAGTAAAAGTACTTCACTCACGTATGGATGAAAATAAGCTCATTTCGCGTCCATTACTTTATATGTCTTTGGTACCATGCGAAGCAGAAAGTACTCACGAATTGGAGATAAAACGACCACACTTTTTCACCGAGATCGACCCAAATTTAATAAATATCAACATGACCAGATTAACTCGTATTCCTATTAATGCCTCGCTGCAACTTTTCTTAGAAAAATATGTGAACAAACAATTTCACTCCAACTCCCACTCCCCTAACGAGATTTATGACCAATTGAATGAAATTACATTCAAGGAAACAAACAAGCAGCATATGCATTTATCCACAGCACCCCTCAGCTTAACAACAATTTGCATCATAACAATAGAGATATACCTGACTATTTGACATATAAAATGCTGCAGGAAACAAAATCATCTAACAATCATCAATCGGGAATCAAACTCAACATTTACCCTAAACCTCAATAAGCATGAAACGAACCCTCCTGTGGTGGCCCAATCTCAAGACGCGGTACAGAAAATACCATGATCCCCGCGACGATCTCTACAGCTAGTTTAAACAAAAATAAAACAAGAACCCTTTTTCCTGTCCATTAACTATGAACGACTAAATAAATAAAAATCCACCTCTGCCTATCACTTCGATCAGAAATATAATAATTTGTGAAAATCGAGCTCTGCGTATCACATCGATCAAAAATAATAATTTGTAAAAATCTAGCTCTGAATAAACAAATCTTAAAAAAAATTGTAAATCTCCGCAAAAAGTACAGATACAGAAAAAACAAATTAAACGCTGCAACTCAACTCGATAAAATGTAAATGTTTGCTTCTATTTTTCTACAATAACAAGAATAATCATCCGTAAATACCGAGCCCTACAAGTCGACTTGATTAAATATAAGTTACTAGAAAATGTTAATAATTCAAAAAATAACTACGAGTATATTCAAACACAATTTTTTTAAGCATCAAGATCTATAAGCAGTATTATTTAAAAAAAAATACCGACGGAAAAACACACAAAAAAAACTCTATTCACTTCAAAAAGACACCCTACTAGTTTCAAATCTTAAAATTACATAACCAATCAACGTGCTGCTCATCTCTCCAAGATTTGCCACTGATGTTTCAAATGGGGGAAGAGTTTGTAACGCCCTAAACGACACACTGAACAGAAGGAACTACTCCAGCTACCATGTAGCTAAATGCCAAAGAAATTTACTTGTATTAAAAGTTCCTCTGTAAGTTTCTTCCGCAAAATATCACCCCAAGTCTAATTGAGATGTGTACGCCGTAATACTAAATATCAATAACATTTAAAAAAGCCTTCATCGGTTCATTCAAACATTTTGAGCAACCGCTAAACTATTTATCTAACATTCATTCAACATATACGTCACTATTAAGCGGACTCCAACTCAAATTACACCTGGCCGAACTAAAGCAAAATCATTGGCACAGGATATAGGTGAGTGTAAGGACGACACAAGTCATTGCATACAACCCATGCATAGCGTCACAGCATAGAGGTACATACAGGAGACGGCGACCTTTCAATTCCTATGGAAAGCGTTGAAGTCGCTTAACACAATCAAACCTCCCATGTACGTACCCGTTCATTTTCGAAAGCTTTTGCAATTTTCAGCTGATGCTATTTTAAGGGATGCGAAAAATGTTTTAATTGTCGAAATTAATTTTAAAATGCAAATTCAAGTCGTTTATTAGCACGTTCGAATGTCATCATAAGTTATTACTTCTTATTTCATACACAAGGTCTCGCTGTCTATTCGCAAACTTCCACTCTTTTCGACAAATGTCAACAAAATCATACTTCGTGCCATATTTTCAAAAGTATTTGATCCATAAGAACTGCGTGGACACCCCTGTTTTCGAAGCGGAAGTATCAGCTGGCGCGGATCTGTCAGTTTCCATATCCTTCGTAAAATATGAATTTCACATCGTAAAATTTAAAATTTTTCAATGAAAAACTTAATATACGAAAGTAAACGCGAGTGAATTACAAAGTGAAGTATGTAGTTTTTCATTGTTTGCTGGAAAAAGGAACTGACATGCTGTATTTTTCCTGGCTCAGGTGAGTCAAATGTAACCAAACATAAAACCATGAGAAGCGCCATCAATTTAAGTGGATTTTTACATTAGTCCATAACCACGCGATATTTTATTACAGAAAAGTGAAACTTGACTGTATTTTGGACTTGTGCCGTGTTAAAAAAAGTGGTTTTGCTGATAGGTTTGATGATTTACGTGAGTGAAATACGTTTCATATCCGCTCCATGAACATTGACATATCTCGAATAAATTGGTGAAAATATTTTGATCGAGGACTTAATTCGTGGATGTTTCAATCAAATTAACTTTAAATCAATTAGTTTTCTGGTTTTGTGTTTGCGTTTTGTCCAGAGTGTGTTTATTTTTGTAAACATTTTGATTTGAAACGTGTGCAGCGAGAATCATCGCGGAATTTTTTGAATATTAGGTGTCGAGTCCAACGAAAACGTTAAAGAACGTTCATGAATATTAAATATCGGGTTGTTTTGAAGTCATAGAAGGAGTCAGATAAGTGTACACGATAAAATTTCATTTAGAAAATTGGAAAATACTGCAGTACGAAGTGTTTTTATCTCAACACAGTGCGCCGTGATCTGGGGGCCACTAAAACTTATTTTCGAAACATGGCGGTTTAATTTGAAAATTTTTGTTTATTTACCGGAAAACGAAGAAAGCCGACTTCAAAGTGCCCTACAAAGAATGAAATGAATTTTATGGAAGTGGTACTAAATTACCATGTAAAATCACTGATGTAGCACCGCTTTCATAAAATTTAATTCAACTTTTACTTTGGAGTCGGTTTTTTTTTAAATTTTGGGTGAATTTCTTAAAAAAAATTTACCTATTAGGTAGAGTTCTTTATATATATATATATATATATATATATATATATATATATATATATATATATATATATATATATATATATAATATGTGTACAAATATATGTATATATATATGTATATATATATATATATATACATATATATATATATATATATATATATATATATATATATATATATATATAATATATATATATATATATATATATATATATATATATATATATATATATATATATATATATATATATATATGTATATATATATATATATATATACATATATATATATATATTTATATATATTTTATATATGTATAAATATATGTTTGTATATATATATATATATATATATATATATATATATATATATATGTATGTATATATATATATATATATATATATATATATATATATATATATATATATATGTATTTATATCGGATATATATCTATATATATATATATATATATATATATATATATATATATGTATATATATATATATATATATATATATATAGATATGTATTTATATCGGATATATATATATATATATATATATATATACATATATATATATATATATATATATATATATATACATATATATATATATATATATATATATATATATATATATATATATATATATATATATATATATATATATATATATGTATATATATATACATATATATATATATATATATATATATATATATATATAATATATAATTTATAAGGAAAATCGGGACTATGCTAGAGATTACAATTTAGCACCAATTGTCACAAAACTTTCAGGAAAGGCGTATTGGATGAATATGTCAGTCAAGTTTAACCAGCTTAATAGAGGGGGGAAAACAAAATGGCGGCCATTTTAGACGAAAAGTTGTGATTCCTGTTCTGACGAAGCCATAGCTCTTATTTGTATGAAATTTGGTACACAGGTTCATTGAGGTGTGCGATGAATTTCACAATAAAAAATCCAAAGTCAAACAGTTTGAAACATAATGGCGGCCGTTCTAACGTCGAAAAACGTGTAAACATTGGATGTTGTAGTTGTGACCATACTTTTCGATCGATGTTAATGAAATTCGGTATTTTCATAAAGACTATAAGTGTCTAAAGAACTGTATAAAAAACATAGAGATCAAGTCCCCAAAAACATAATAGCGGCTTGTTGAAGTTTGAAATTTCAAACGCATCTCAAAGACCCAATATTGATTCGATTTAAATGAAATTTATTTTCACGATAAAAAACAATTGGATCTAAATGCTGTGCTATTTTGATGCGCGTGGACGTGCAAGTTTCAAAATGGTGGCGATCAAATATGCGATTTTTTCAGATTTTTATGGCCCTCTAGAGGCTACATTTTCCAATGGATTTTGATGAAACTTTAAATTATGAATAATTGTACTAAGTTCTTGTACTAAGCAAAAAATTATAAAAATCTGATGAAAAATAAAGAAGTTCTAAAAATTTTATGCTATTGCCCTATCTAGAGGGAAACTACGATTTGAATGAGATTCGGCAGATTGACTGATGAGACTCTAAGATAGAAATATTTTAAAAAATCCAAAATATGCATGCATTCAAAATGATGGCCCCCAAAAATCAGAAGGTAAGTGCAATTCGGTATATGAGTAGCAACTGAAGTAATGAATATTTTTCATGGAAACGTTTTTAATGGCTTAACTTGTAAGTATTTATACAACAGACCATTTTAGGGGATTATAAAACATTTTTAACACTACCCTATTAAAATCGTGATCTGTCTTTTCGTCTTTCTGTCCGTCCGTCCGTGCGTCACAGCAAGTTTAATCGCAAACCACACAAGCTAGAGTTATGAAATTTTCTACGTAGGTCAAGAGTTGTGCCCTCTCAAACGTTTTCAAAAAAATTCCACCAGAATAATAATATCAGCACATATGACAAATTTTTGGCTATCTTTCTGTAGTAAACAATTAAATTGCAAACACTGCCTTCTCATAAAGCTTATCACCAAGAATATGATAAACCTCATCAAATGATAAACAAAATTTTGACCCCAATTTCAAAATTAACTTCGAGCCTATGCGAGTTATCACAATAGCAAAGGCAAAAGCTCGTGGCTTCATGAATTTGATCTTTCGCCGTCTCCTGTATCTACCTCTATGCGTCACATGGTCTGCAAAGGAACTTTAAGCCATGCAATACTCCCAGCGGTCCACCTCAAAGTAAATTCTTCAACCGGAACGACACTCAGTAGCTGAGCTCGAACACAGCATGCCTGCTTTACCCACGCCACCTTGTCTCATACCACCCATAGTACACAGCGCATCAGAGACCGCATCTCCATCATCCGTGGAACTAGACCAAGGACATCAAACCAAAGTACGCGAACTGGCTCCTAGGCCACGACTTACCACGTGTTGGAACTTCCAGGCAGACGCTAACATCTTTTATTTTCATTTTGGGAGGTCAGATACTTGTGCGCCAAGCTATACTAATTCCAAGAAACCAAAAAACTTACAAGTGAGTGCTAAAGACAACCATTAGTACTCGAGACAGACCCAGTAACAGAACGGTACTCCATCCCGTTTACTGACAGTTCATTACAATAAGTTCCTCGCCAGAAAACACACTAGATACGAACATCTCGATACCTTTATTGGTTCACGATGCTGCATATGACACATCTTCACCGGAGACCTCTCCTAAGACATTTTTGAGGCGACCACTTCAGGTACTGCCTGAAGAACTCCGGTAGCTACGGACTCGTGCATTGAAACCAAACCACATTAGGCTGTAAGAGTATGTTGCTGCACCAGAGAGGATTTTTCCTGCAGAAGAGGTTACCCTATGCCAACACAAGACTTAGTGGTCAAATCGTCATTGGAGGAGCTTCCGCAAGAGAGTGTGCATCTGTCGCTAAACTTTGAACGTATGTAACATCTCGAAGGTTTCTGAAAATGACTTCCAACCTTACGCAACCAGTCAAAGTGTTGAGCAAAATTGCTGCACTGATTGACACGGGCGCAAGTATCAGCTGCCTTGCCTCAAGCCTCAGCTCAAAGGCACTACATTAACATCCTACAGTGGTAAAATCCTGGCGCTCTGAAATCAGCACAGCTGATGGCACCAAATATCCTTTCCGGGTTAGATTGACAACACCCGTCACGTTCAGAGGTCAAACTAAGGATATTATTTTCTACAACATCCCTTCACTGAATCAGAACGTGTCCTTTGGCGTCGATCTCGTCCTTCAATTTGGTTTGGTCCCAGTCCTATTCATAGACTCACCCTTAAATCCTAGATATGTTCACGAACCTGCTTCTATACGGGACAGACACGTATTAACGCCTAAACAACGATAAGGTCTGGAAGCATCCATCGCTGCTTTTCCATCTTACGCTACGCAAGGCCTTGGCTACACTACTCTGGTCTCACATGTCATCGATGTTGGCGGTAGTAAAACAAGAAAGCAGCAACACTATGCCACCTCGCCGCCCATTGAAAAGCTAGTGCATGCAGAGTTGGACAAGCTGCTAGAAATGGAGGTTATAAGGAATCTACCTGGTCGTCTCTGGTAACCTTGGGAGCGAAGCTAGGTAATGTCCATCTTTGTTCAAATGCCCGGGCCGTTAAAGAAGCGTACCCCCTTTTGCTCATCGGTAAAATATTGGGAAGACTGCCAAAAGCAAACCACATCATAGGTCTCGACTTGAAGGATGCCTTCTGGCAAATTCCACTCGATGAAGAGTTGAGAGTAAAAACCGCCTTCACAGTGACCGGATGACCACTATACCAGTTCGTCACAATGCTTTTTGGCCTATGTAGCGCTCGGCAAACGATGGCCCGGCTGATGGACAAAATGATTCCACCTCATCTGAAACACCAAGTGTTTGTGTACCTGGATGACCTTCTACTCATCACAGACACGATTGACCAACATCTTCTACAGTTCCAAGAAGTAGCCCTGCATATCAGTAAGGCGAGATTTACCATCAATGTCCAGAAAAGCAAGTCTGTTGTGACCGAAGTCCGATATCTAGGACATGTCATCGGGCATGGTTCCATCAAAACGGATCCGGAGTGTTTGATGAGTTTTTCTCACCGAGAACCGTTAAGCAGCTACGACGTTTCTTTGGAGTAAGCGGTTGGTACCAAAGGTTTGTTCGAAATTACACAATAGTTTCAGTGCCTCTGTCTTACATGCTCTGGGAAGGTAAGTTCATTTCGTCCAAACCCAGTTGAAAAGCATTCGAAGAGCTCAAACAAGCCTTGACATCTGCTTCGGTCTTGCACAGCCCTGACTTTCAGAAAACCTTCTCGATTCACTGTGATGCAAGTCAACATGGAGTTAAGGCCGTGCAAGTGCAATTAACCGAAGAGGGCGAAGAAGCTTCCATTGCTTTCATGCCCAGTAAACTGAACTCAGCCCAAAGGAACTACACCATATCCGAACATGAATATCAAGCAGCGGTGATAGCTGTCACGAAATTCCGAGTGTACATCGAAGGCCACTAGTTTGGAATCATCACAGACCACGCTTCATTACAATGGCTGACGAACCAAATGGACCTACACGGAAGTCTGGCTCGGTAGGCTCTTAAGCTGCAAGGGTTTTAGTTTTTCATCAAACGTCGGAAAAGGACCTAGAACATCGTGCCCAATACTCTATCGTGAATGTTTTCACCCGAGAGAGCAGAATTAGCAGTAAATGACGATAATTTTATCGAGATAGATTTAGACAGCCCACATTTTAAGTCAGATAGCTCCAACAAGTTGAGGCAAACCATCGTAACCCAACAAGCACATTTGCCTGATTTGAAAGTGATAGACGGCCATATTTATTGGCGTTATGAATACGCGACCGATTATGCATTGCAGGCAGAGGGGTCTTGAAAACTCTGGGTGCTAGAGGAAATGACTCCCAATCTGATCGTCCACGCACACGACCATCCTCTAAGTGCCCACGATGGCTCCGGCTGGACGCTTCAGCGCCTTAAGGAGTACTTCTTTTGGCCTGAAATGTTACCCCAGGTCAAATACTTGTGAGTAGCTGTGAGACCTGTTAAGACACTAAAGCTCCCAACCAGCCTCTTTGACCTCCTATGAGCCAACTCGACGTTCCGGAGTGCGTCTTTCAACGTCTGTATATAGATCTGCTCAGCCCATACCCTCGTTCTTCTATGGGACAAATTGAAGCTATAATTGTGCTAAGCCAGCTTTCAAAATTCCCGCTGTTGAAACCCATTTGCAAATTCACGGCTCCACATACGAGTATCGTGAAATTTTTAGGGAATTGGGTATTTCATGTGTTTAATGTACCAAAAAGCGTGTACTCGGACCACGGAGTACACTTCTGATCTCAGAAGTTTAAGGGTCTACTCGAACAGTACTGTGTTGAACACCATCTGACGCCAATATACTCTCCTGAATCTAACGCACCAGAACGTTTGAATCACACCCTGTTAGCCGCGACCCGTTCTTATGTCCATCCAACTCAGAAGAATTGCGGCCACAGATTGTCCACCATCACTTGCTCTCTGCGGTTGTCATCATTCCATTATCTTATTTTGCCGCCTTCGGATAGGACATGATTTACCATGGCAAATCATACAGGCTACTACGCAGTTAAAATGTTTGGGAGATCCCATAGTTGCACTGGAGCCCCACAAACGTTTAGGTAGCCTCCGCCAACAAATCGGACGGAAGATAAAGGCCACAGGACGTGTAAATAATACGCATTACAACCTGAGGTCCCGATCTTCTGATTTTAAGAAGGGGATGAGGTCTTTCGTTGCAACTTTTGCCAAAGCGACGTCGCTGGGCATTACAATGACAAGCTAATAGTCCGTGTACAGAATGTTGTAGGACCCGATTGTTACCTCCTCACAGACCTATCCAGAAAAGAAGTCGAGGTATATCACGCAAAGGACCTTCGTTGATAGTTTAAACATACACGTCTGTTTTGTCTGCCCGCACTTAGTTTGAACCGCATGCATAGTTTATCCATTTACAGCAAGTCGAAAATATTTGCGTCAGTCTGTCGGTCCACTAATCGTTTTCTTCGGTCGTCCTACTCCACATTCCAACTCCAAACACAATCGATTTTCCACCTGGAGATGTTTCAACTCCTTTTTCGCAATCCTCGTCACCTTGGGATCGTAGTAATCGAGCAGTCAGTCGCCTAAGCAAATTGCTCAAAAGCCGCCATAATACTGATCCAAATTTTAATTGCAGATTTGAAAAATTTAATGATTCAAATCTACAATTAAACAAGTTGGGTAAACAGACCTACGCTCATGTCAGAAGGGTTTTGTATTCAATTTACAAAATGCAGTCACCAGATCGAATCAAATCAAGATACATGTCAAAGACGATTTTATTGGAGAAAATATGAAAAACGAAGATCATACTATTATTAACAAAGTTGAACGAATTTCGACTTCTGAGGTTTTTGTTATTGTTATACTCATAAACATCTCCCTTGATAATTATTTCAGACCTCCATTCGCGAGGGAGGAAACACATTTTTCATGTATTTCTCCCCTGTGCCCCCACTGAAGCAAAAACGGATAGTTTAAGAACTGTTATGAAATGCTCCCATGAAAACGTTCATTTCATACTCATATCGGCTACGTTTGATGAATTTCTTTTTCAGGGGCTATTCTCCTGTACTGTTATCATCGATTCATGGCCAATTTTTTCGAATTCTAAAATGGTTACAAAACCCTTTTGCTGGGAGCTCTCTCCCACCTCCTTGACTTGTTTCACTTATGAACATTAATTGTAGTTACTTATCTTCAGTCATTCATTAAATTGAATCAAGTGTTCAAAGCATGTACCTTAAACGTTGAAGTTGGGAAAAAATAACTCAAAATTATCCAATCTTCGCACTATTTTGTTACGATTACTGATACCACTAGCTGAACTAATCCTCAAAGATTTACATGACACCTATCATTCCTGAAATTTTCATGCAAATCCTAGCAAAACTGTAGTGTCTGAGACGGTAAAAAGCGCATGTTGTTCCATAGTCATATGTTGTCATACTAATAAATGCAGCGCATATTGTTCCATAGTAATACAGGAAAATTCAAACCGCTATAACTTCGCTAAATATGATTTAATCTTTATAAAAATTTCAGGATACATCAATCCTTTAAGATTTTATTCAAGAAAACATAAAATCGATAAATCATACTATTACTAACAAAGTTGAGTGAATTGCGACTTCTAACGTATTTGTTCTTGTTGTACTCACCAAGCCCTACATTCCTGATTTTTTTCAGATTTTTCGGATCACAGGTGTCCAATCGCGAGGGGGGACACAAATTGTTCGTGTATTTACCCTCTCTGTGCGCCCCTCGAAGTGAACTTTGCCAAACTAAGACCTGTTTTGAAAAGTTCTCATCAAGACCTTTCATTTGATATCCATATCGGCTACTTTCAATGAAATTTTTTTTTTGGGAGGTCACTCCCCTTTACGGGGAGACCCCCCTTAAATACCGTATAAAATTTTTTTGCAGTTGAACTTTGAAGAAAACACCACTTAACACCTACGTACAAAATTTGATGTTTCTAGCTTAAGTAGTTTCCGAGGAAAACTGCTGTGACACACGGACGGACAGACAGACGGACAGACAGGACGCGATTTTAGTAGGGTTTTCTAAAATTATTTTACAAAACCCTATAAACGGACACGGCAACATCTTTTCACGCAGCTCATCCATGAATTGCATTGCCGAATGCAATCTATATAGATGGAAGAACTGCGCTCGTAAGCTACTGGTGTGACAGATGCCGTTAGTTGACAATTGACAACAAAGCAGAGAGTCTTCTTTTGATCCCTACAGCGAGCACACCGAGAGAACCGCGTCGGAAAGTGGTGATTGACAATAAGTGCGCTATCGGTTCTCATCCAACATCACAGCCCGGGAAAAATTATTGTTTCGTCGCGATATCGCTGCGGTCGTTTTGCTTTTAGTTAGTGATAATTAAGAAAGCAAGAAATATACGAGTATTGTGACTAATAGTAGTTTAGTGCATTCATCGAAAATTTAAGTGTTATAAAAGTAATGTTGAGTGAAAGAAGATAACGGACGACGCTGGTAGTACACGCATTGAAAGGCTTAGACCGTAGGTCCACGGTCGCGGCGGACACATATGGAGTCAATTGGCTTCTAGTCCCACTGATCTTCTCATTTAGCTGAACCTTACTAACTGCTGTCAAAACGTTAATTGATCAGAATTTGTAAAAAGGGACAAAGCGTGAACGGAGTGGTGAAGAATAATGGAAAAGCTACATGACTTGGAAACAATCAATCGCGGCAAGATTCGTCAAATAGTTTATATTCAGATTTACAGCAACAAACATTAAATTCGTCGCATCACCGCAATCCGCTTCATCAAAAAAATTACTTAGGGTAGAACCCAATTCAATATCAACTATTATGTGAACTTTATCTTCTACCAATAATCCTAGCGTTCGTATAGGCATCGACAGCGGAGGATCGACTCTAGCTAATTAGCAGAAAGGAATTGTTGCAAATACGGGAGAATTAAAAACTAGTCAGAATTAAAGAGGAAACGAAAAAAACATTACGAATCTAAAGAGTAAAGCCAACTGCCAAGGAAGACATATATGCGAACTTGATATCCTGCGGAACATAGTAAGCTGCCAGGAAGAAATACATAGAAGAAAAAATGCAGCAGAAGAAGATTAAAGAAAAAGAAAATACACACCGTACATATAAAGTAATATGAAATATGATGATATGGATTCAAATAAAAAATACAATAACAAAAACTACATATAAAAGCTCTATTTAAATATTGAATATTACAAATTAAAAACTTTGAAGCATAAAGGGAAATAATGAATATAATAAAATACATAATGCTGCTGCATAATATCTAATGAGAATGGTGAAACCATTTATTTTTTGGATGCCCGCTCCCTAGTGTAACAAATTATGAAAGACCCGCATGAACGACAAGACCCGCACGAACGACAAGACCCGCACGGATGTCGGATTATGAATACCTTTCACTTTGCAGCGCGCGCTTATATTGGCAAAATGACGATTGTGTGATGTATGCCTGAGATAATCAAAATCACCGATTCAAGAGTGCTTAATCGGATTATCAGTGTAATCGCGAGTTTAAGATTATGTGATCATTTACAATGAGTTAAGGCAATGTCCCAGCTGCACACGTAAGTGCCGCCGCTCCTTAATTCTCACTACGATAAATTTTCAAATCGCGTTTGTTTGACTAGTTCTAAGTAACTCCTGAATTTTTATGAAGAAGAATCTTCGGTATTTTGCGTTCGTTCCATTTACCATTGCGGTGGTTTACTCGTTCATGTGTAGAGTTATTTTGGATAGAGTTAAATGTCACTGAAATTTAGTTTTCTTCACTAACTATTCTTACACTATTTCCAATTTAAAATGTTTAACTTTACTGCCACTGCAATATTATTTTCAATATTTCTTTACAGAAAAGCTTCTACAAGTTAATGAGTTCTTAAATTGATTAATCAATTTAAAAAATTACTAAAATGTTGTTACAGTTTCGGAAATTATGAAATTGAGTTATTATACCAGTTAAAAGTTATCCATCAGAGTCTAGTAGTTAAAATTAATTAATATATTTCTAATGCTAGTTTAAATTGTTAGAGGTGGAGGTTTAGAGACCAAATTAAAATTAAAAAAACTAACTTCTTGGCAATAGAAATTACATAGAATAATAGAAATTCGAATAGGTTGTATTTAGTTTGTGTTTGAAATAAACGTATTTCAGAATATAGATCAGATAATTTAATGTCTTTGAATTCATCGAATTTCCCTATGCTTTGAGCGATTTGAAGATGGAAAATATAAGAAATGTCTGATTAAACAGCACACTCGGTCTTTCAATTTATCGAAAACTTGACCAGGTATGGGACACGCCACATTGGCTGGCCCCTCCACTATAATGAGCTAGCCATCTGAAAAGCCAAATAAAAAATATATGGCCATGTCTATATTGGATCTTGATCCAGATTGGAGGATGCGAGGGGGCACCGCTTCCAACTGAACACCCCACTCTTATTTGGGGGCCATCAGTATGAAGATACTTCTACGTTAACGACGAAGTCCTTTCAAGTCCCGTTTGTTTTCACCATTTTCTTGAGCAAATTTTAACCCTTAGTAGGTTACCTCGGCCTCGACTCCGGTCGATATGTGTTTGTATCTTTTGAATTCGTGACGGCGAAATATTTTTTGCAGTGGGCCCTTGTGCTGGGAAAAGAGCCCGCCCCACTACACCACAATGCTAGCCTGTCAGCGCATTCACGCGTCCTCAGACCACCCCCCATCATCCTCTCTCGCGGAGACAGCAGACCATCGCTGTGCTCTTTCACGGACATTAATCAACCACTTTTCGTTACTATATATATATATATATATATATATATATATATATATATATATATATATATATATATATATATATATATATATATATATATATATATATAATATTTAACGAAATTTTGCTTCATTTTCGCAACATTTTCAGAAATTAAATTATATTTCGACTAGTTTCGTTAATCACTCAAATTAGTTAATCGGAAACAAAATAGAGGCTATTTTAGATGAAAACCCGTGATTTCTCTTCTCAGTATACCTGAGGTTTGCATCAAAATTGGTACAAAGATTCATTCAAGTGTGTAATGAAGCTCATAATAAAAAATCAAAATCCGATCCATTTGAAAATGCCAACGGCTCAAAAGTCGAAAACAGTTTCACCAAAAAAAAAACACTTCAGGGTCAGGTCAGGATATCAAAATGGCGGCCAGGCAAAGTTTGAAATTCAAAAACTTCTTAAGAATACAATTTTCATTGGATTTTTATGATACATAAAATCAAATTAGCCATTGATGAGATCTTGTACTAAAAAAATGTACAAGAAATATATTCAATTTCTACGACCGCTACAGATTTCAGCAGTAGTGAGTTTTGAATTGCAGTCAAAAAGTTATATTTTAATATACATGGTACAATGTATTCAAAAACACTGAGTTTTAAAAGTTTTGAAATGAAAAAAAATTGCCTCTAAAAAGGGTAAAGGAAAACAATTTTCAAAACAAAAAAGAAAGCCAATTTCAAAATGCCCTGAAAAGGATGAAATATAGTTTATGGAAGCGGTGCCAAATCAAATTCCTCATTCAACATAAAAACTTTCAACATGTGCACCATCACAAAAGAAACGGGGAAAAGTGATATGGCAACGCTTCCAGAAATTTTACGACATCCTTTTTAGGGAATTTGAAGTAGGTTTTCTTTAAAATTTGTTTTTATTACATGAGCTTTGCATCAAAATAGACACTATACTTTTGAAAGTATTTTCTCGAAATATATAGTGTAACAAAAAGGCATTTAAAATTCGGCTTAGTCAATGATCTCAGCAATATTGCAACAAAATTTTGGCCAGTTAAATGTATAACAGTTTTTTTGCTTTTAAAGCAAAAATATATTTGTTGTGCTTGACAATAAAGTTTTTCTTGAGTTAAGTCATTATATACTCGTATATCTGCATATCGTGTGTTAAATACAAAGACCTTCTGACTTGAGCGTATTTCTGTCTACCCAACTGTACAATGTTTTCAATAGTATTTTATAGCACATTTCTTCTATAGTTTCTGTTCTGCACATTTGGCTTAAAGGCATTACAATTTTTGTGGCTTATGAGCATTCACATTAAGGCGCAGCCCCCCTAAAACTGCAAATTTGTGTAAACTTTACAGCCGTTCACCTCAGGAACGTTACAAATATTTGCAAACATTTTTTAGCTAGAAGTCAGAATGAACCTGTGGCTATTGAATCAACTCATTACATTTTGCAAAAAATGTATGGCAAAAGTTATTAAATTCAAACAAAAAAGCATGTTTTCATTAAAAAATGTAGTAAATCTCGAAAACTACTTAACGTACCGAGTTGATTTAAGCTACGTTTGTTAGATCTAAATTATTTACATTGAATCAACTTCTTGAAAATTTAAAAATCTTTTTCATGTCTATAAAATATCAAACAAGCGTCCAGTGAAAAAAATTCTGATAAGACACAACTTAGCAAGAAGATACTTTGTTTAAGTGAAAATAATGCTTGAAGATATTAATGAACATACATGAAAATCTCTATGATGATCAATATAGTATACTTAAAATGTAGGAAATAAGTATTCAACTTAATTCCCAAGTATTAAAAATGGATACAAATATAGCAGCAACGACTTTGCGCTTAATAAAAGCATTCAACGTATGAGGATTGGAAATTCCAATGCAATCACGTAAGCACTAAAAGTGATAATATGCATCCAAAAAGTATAAAACGTTATCCAAGCATGCATCATTTTTCCTAAGGAGATAATAAACTAGAGGTTCTCATACTCAAACATCAAGTTTCTATTGAAGATATCGCTAAAGGAATTCGGAAATGACAAAAATCATACTAGAGCAATCCATGCACAAATAACTTCTCAATAATAGAAACCATGATGTGAAGAATATAAGACAAGCATAAAATAAAAGTTTTACTCGATATTATACTGAAGCTCTTAAAACTAGCTAAAGTAAATAATACAGACTCGAAATAACAACACCTAATTTCAAGTAAATAGAAAAATTCATTCAGTTTAGTGCATGAATATAATGCTATCATTTATGACTGGAAATATTATTTCACGCATTCTTGGCATATACGAAAAATAATAACAGAATACGAACAAACCCCTAATGTCAATGACCTACCGCATTCACTTTTTAGGGTTTCGTAAAATAATTTTACAAAACCCTACTAGTTTCGCGACCTGCAGCACTTTTTCTCGAAAACTACTTAAGCTAGAAACAAAAAAGTTCAACAAAAAAATTTTATATAAGGTATTTAAGGGGGGTCTCCCCATATAGGGGAGTGGCTCCCGAGAAAAAGAAATTCATGGGTATCAAATGAATTATGGGTATCAAATGAAAGGTCTTGATGAGAATTTTTCAAAGCAGGATCGGTACCCTTAAACTGAATGAAATTCGATGCTTACATAGTCCTACTAGGGTTTCTTAAACTTTGTAAGTTTGATGAAAATCGTATGATATACACGGAAGTTATAGCCGTTTGAATTTTCTCGAATTACGACAACAATAACACATGATTTTGGTATTTTATGGACTTTCCATCCAATCAGTCACTGCGGTTTTGACTTGATCTTCTTAAAATTTTCCAATAAGGTCAATGACATTAATATTTTTGAGAATTCATGATTTGAGTAATTTTTGTCGGTTTGTAACAAAATGGCGACCGTTGAAAGTAGAAAAACAATGGATATTCCTTTCAACGTGCATATCTCATTGACATATTTCTGGATGTTATTCATTGCTGGTGACCGCATTTCTGAGAAGTTGGGTTCAAAACTTTTCTGAAATGAGCATAGGTCTGTTTACCCAACTTTTTTTTATATTAGCTTCATTTTTTCAGTATGTACCAAAAACGTAGCAATGAAAATGCGTAAATATTCCCACTTATTAGGATCAGTCCGATGATTCCCACACCCATCATGCATAAACTCCATAAAAAAGTAGAGTTCCGGAAGCATAAACCGTAATATCTTTCCTAGAAAATATCCGTAAATAATCTCAAATTTAGAATAGATACCAAAAGCATACATGTCAACATAGTAACCTTAAAAAATAGACCCATACGCTTATCAAACGGGAAAAATCATACGCAATCAATACGATGTACGACCAAAATTAACACCATCCCATGCATTACAAGATCATTCAACTCTTCCTGGAGCCATAATCCTTAGAATTTTTGAACAAAGCCAAGCCATCCTCTAGTAAAGAAAAAATGAATACATATAATGTCATACTGCAACATAATATTAAAATCGAAGAATGAAGCATAGACACTGCTTTAAGAAATAAGTGATGGTGATGAAGACAAACAAAATGCTACTTTAAGGAAATTAAAATTTAATACTATACTAAATACCAAGAATGCATTACAATCAGCATAGTGGTCTAACCGCACAATAACCATACATTGTAAATGATTCTTAAAGCACTATTGACATGAAACCGACATAAAGCAATAAAATGAGATAGCAATGAGTCACAAAACAAAGAAGCGACCTATTCGCTGGTTATTCAATGGTAACAGTACCATTGAATAACCAGCGTCTGGAACGAGAAAAACAGTACATCGTGGACACGGCTAGCAAAAATGGGTAGAGGAGGAGTTTGATCTAGCAACGTATTCGACAAATGGAGAAACAACATAGAAGAAATGGGCTCACTTCACTATTTCTACAAGAACGACGACAAGTACGAAAATGGATGCCAATCACTCATTCATCTTCTACCAAAAGATTGGAACGCATTTTGAGAAAGACAGAATGCAATACGGCTAGCACGAGCAGAAAATACAGCATTGAAACAATCCTTGGATCAACTAAGGATGGCAAGAAAAAAGAGGAAAAGAGTGGAATCTATAGGATCAGTTGCCCAGAATGTAATAAAGTATATATTGGACAGACAAAACGCTTGGCAAAAACTAGATTCCAAGAACATATTGTTACATGTACAAATAATTACATGTACAAATAGTTCTGCGAGCTGCTGTCGCAATTGTTTTCATAATCATTAAGAACGTCAACAAATGAATTTACTCGAACCCACGAGAACCCAACAAGCATGATCAACATCTGCAAGTGACGTCACTCCATTCATTAATTTGCTCGAATCTACCAGGTACCTCTCGGTAGAACATTCGCCAATGTACGAGAAATGGGTGAATAGGTAGAGACCCTATATAAAGGCGAGCTGAATGAATGGGGGGGATGATTCATTACAACCGCGATAGAAAACTGCGATATAGTGGAACGCGAAGTAAAGACGATTGATTGTTTGAGTGCGAAGTGATTTTAAGTGGACAGTTGAATGACAAATTTATAGACTTAGTGAAAATTAAAATTGTGAAATACTAAAATAAGTAATTGTGCATTTTTGTGATTAATTGAATAAACTCTTTTAAGTTAATTTAAAAGACAATGCGTTTTCACTTCCCCGGAACATTAAAATTATTGGCCGCAAACCGAAAACACGCGACAGTGGTGTCGAGAAGTGAGATTAAAATTTTGGAAGTGAGAACGTTTAAACAATTTTAAAGTGTACAATTGTGAAAGTTAACGTGGAAAAATAGCCGAAACAATAAAAATGCCAGGAAATTTACATCTAAAAATTAATCAATTGAGCATATCGGAGCTCAAAGAGGAGTTGGAACAACAAAATCTGGCTACACAAGGTACAAAGGTGAGCTGTCAGCTGCAGAAAGAGGCGCAGAAGGTGGTGAAGCCGAAACACCAAAACCAAAGGAGCCAGAAAACGCGCCGATGCAAATGTTGATGCTCATGCAGCAAGAACAGCGACAACAGTCATCCAATTTAACTGCGAAGCTAAATGAACAATCAGCAAAACTAAGTGAACAATCAGCGCAGCTAAATGAACAGACATCCAGTTTAGCTGCGAACCTAAATGAACAATCAGCGAAGCTAGACCAACAAGCAATCGAAATCAAAGCAGACATCAAGGCAGACATCACACAGAAGCTGGAGAAACAGTCAACCGAAATAAAAGCGGAGCTCGGTAGTCTCAACAAACAAATTAAAGGCGTCGAGGAAAAGGTTGACCAGGTCGAGGAAAAGGTTTACCAGTTCGAGGAAAAGGTCAGCCAGGTCGAGGAGAGAATCAACAATGAGATGGAAAACATGTAAAAGGAATTGGAAGCAGCAAAGGCAGTAGTAACCAGCTCACCAGCCCCAATTATAACCGCAGCGCAAAGCTCATCTAGAAATGTGCAAGCACCAATATTCGATGGGCAAACGGTCTGGACTATTGACGAAACCCAGTTCGAAGCAGCCGCTCGCATAAATCACTGGAATGAGCAGGAACGAGCAACTGCATTGATTCTTGCTCTAAGAGGCCCAGCTGCCGAGCTGTTGCAGACGATCCCCGGTGAATTGCACTCAAACCCGAATGCTTTAATGAATGCGCTCGACATGCGTTATGGAGACGATCATCTGAAGCAGATTTATCGGTCACTGCTAAGGCATCGAATGCAAAAGTCTGGTGAAACCCTACAGCAGCTAGCCCAAGACATTGAGCGACTGGCACTTTTGGCTTATCCAGCCTACGACCCAGAACATCGAGATGATGCAGCGATAGAAGCATTCATCAGCGCACTAAAGGACCCGGAATTGCAACAAGCCGTGCGTTTAGCTCAAAAGCAAACGGTTAAGGACACACTGGCTTATAGTCTGAACTTTGAGGCAGCGAAAAATGTGACTCGTACCACTGCCCGGGTTCGTGAGGTAGTGACAGACGAGTGCAGGTGTGAGCGTGTGGAAATTGAGCGAGATCCGCATGTAAATGGTGCGCCTAGATGCTGGAATTGTGGAGAGAAGGGGCACCTGCAAAGAGACTGCAAGAAGCAAAGAAAACCGAGCTATTTTCCAGGGTGTGCAGCTAGGAGGAGATCCAGACCGAGTCAGGCGCCCAGAATGGAAGCCCTTCAAACAGAGGGGTCGGGAAACATGTAAGAGCCAACTTCGCGGGGCAGAGGTTGGCTAGGAGGATCGACGTCCCCAGCACCACCATCACCGTGTCAAGACTACATCGTGGAGAAGCGGACTTATGCCTTCCGGGTCAAATTGACGGAGAACACTGCACCATAACAATCGACACTGGTGCAACCCGATCGATTATCCGATTAGGCCTAGTTAGAAAGCAACAACTTCACAAGGGCAGAATTTTCTCACTACGGACAGCTACGGGAGAAACTGTACCTGTTCATAGAGAGGTCAACCTTCAGATACAGTTGGGAGACCTTGTGTTCCGACATAATTTTCTGGTCGCGAACATTATGGATGACTGCATTCTCGGAATGGATTTTCTGCGACCACATGGAATCACGTTGGATTTGGGCAAACGTGTATTGAAATGGCAGAATGTAGAAGTGCTGATGGAGGATCGCAGCGTCCAAATTCCCAAGATGAATGTAGTGGTATGTACTGACACTGATGTACCAAATTCTTCCGAAAGCATTGTATGGGCCAAGCTTGATGGTGATTCTGGAGACCACCGATCTTATCTGATAGAGCCAACGAAGACGTCCGCATTACGCAGTTTGATTGTAGGACGAAGCCTTGTAAGATCTTTAAGGAACGGATATGTGCCGGTTAGAGTCCTTAACACCGCAGACTCAACCACGAGCATCAAAGCGGGAGAAGTCATCGGCAGCTGCCAGCCTGTTTCCACCATCACCTCTTTGGAAGCTACTCACGACCATCATTGGAAAAGGAGGCAAGACACAGACAAAGCCCGAGAATCCACGTCTGCAATATTGAAGCAAGACAAATTGCCAGTACAGCTATTCAAACGAGCCTCTGATCTGGTCACCAAGTACAGTGACATCTTCTCAACAAGCCCGGATGACCAAGGCCGAACGAGCCAGGTAACTCACGTCATAGATACACAGGGAGCCAAGCCGATTCGACAAGCACCCAGACGCCTCCCTATAGCCAAACAAGGAGAAGTGAGTGCGCTGATCTCGGACATGGAAAAACAAGGCGTTATTGAACCTTCTGTCAGTCCATGGGCCGTGCCTGTAGTTCTAGTAAAGAAAAAGGATGGTAGCACTCGTTTTTGTGTCGACTATAGGCAACTTAACGACGTCACCAAGAAAGATAGTTACCCGCTCCCACGCATCGATGACATCATGGATACTTTAGCCGACGCAAAATGGTTTTCTACACTCGATCTCAAGAGTGGCTACTGTCAGGTAGAAATTGACAAGAAGGACCGAGAGAAGACCGCATTTTCAGTTGGTACCGGATTGTGGCAATATGTGGTGATGCTCGATATTATACTGAAGCTCTTAAAACTAGCTAAAGTAAATAATACAGACTCGAAATAACAACACCTAATTTCAAGTAAATAGAAAAATTCATTCAGTTTAGTGCATGAATATAATGCTATCATTTATGACTGGAAATATTATTTCACGCATTCTTGGCATATACGAAAAATAATAACAGAATACGAACAAACCCCTAATGTCAATGACCTACCGCATTCACTTTTTAGGGTTTCGTAAAATAATTTTACAAAACCCTACTAGTTTCGCGACCTGCAGCACTTTTTCTCGAAAACTACTTAAGCTAGAAACAAAAAAGTTCAACAAAAAAATTTTATATAAGGTATTTAAGGGGGGTCTCCCCATATAGGGGAGTGGCTCCCGAGAAAAAGAAATTCATGGGTATCAAATGAATTATGGGTATCAAATGAAAGGTCTTGATGAGAATTTTTCAAAACAGGATCGGTACCCTTAAACTGAATGAAATTCGATGTTTACATAGTCCTACTAGGGTTTCTTAAACTTTGTAAGTTTGATGAAAATCGTATGATATACACGGAAGTTATAGCCGTTTGAATTTTCTCGAATTACGACAACAATAACACATGATTTTGGTATTTTATGGACTTTCCATCCAATCAGTCACTGCGGTTTTGACTTGATCTTCTTAAAATTTTCCAATAAGGTCAATGACATTAATATTTTTGAGAATTCATGATTTGAGTAATTTTTGTCGGTTTGTAACAAAATGGCGACCGTTGAAAGTAGAAAAACAATGGATATTCCTTTCAATGTGCATATCTCATTGACATATTTCTGGATGTTATTCATTGCTGGTGACCGCATTTCTGAGAAGTTGGGTTCAAAACTTTTCTGAAATGAGCATAGGTCTGTTTACCCAACTTTTTTTTATATTAGCTTCATTTTTTCAGTATGTACCAAAAACGTAGCAATGAAAATGCGTAAATATTCCCACTTATTAGGATCAGTCCGATGATTCCCACACCCATCATGCATAAACTCCATAAAAAAGTAGAGTTCCGGAAGCATAAACCGTAATATCTTTCCTAGAAAATATCCGTAAATAATCTCAAATTTAGAATAGATACCAAAAGCATACATGTCAACATAGTAACCTTAAAAAATAGACCCATACGCTTATCAAACGGGAGAAATCATACGCAATCAATACGATGTACGACCAAAATTAACACCATCCCATGCATTACAAGATCATTCAACTCTTCCTGGAGCCATAATCCTTAGAATTTTTGAACAAAGCCAAGCCATCCTCTAGTAAAGAAAAAATGAATACATATAATGTCATACTGCAACATAATATTAAAATCGAAGAATGAAGCATAGACACTGCTTTAAGAAATAAGTGATGGTGATGAAGACAAACAAAATGCTACTTTAAGGAAATTAAAATTTAATACTATACTAAATACCAAGAATGCATTACAATCAGCATAGTGGTCTAACCGCACAATAACCATACATTGTAAATGATTCTTAAAGCACTATTGACATGAAACCGACATAAAGCAATAAAATGAGATAGCAATGAGTCACAAAACAAAGAAGCGACCTATTCGCTGGTTATTCAATGGTAACAGTACCATTGAATAACCAGCGTCTGGAACGAGAAAAACAGTACATCGTGGACACGGCTAGCAAAAATGGGTAGAGGAGGAGTTTGATCGAGCAACGTATTCGACAAATGGAGAAACAACATAGAAGAAATGGGCTCACTTCACTATTTCTACAAGAACGACGACAAGTACGAAAATGGATGCCAATCACTCATTCATCTTCTACCAAAAGATTGGAACGCATTTTGAGAAAGACAGAATGCAATACGGCTAGCACGAGCAGAAAATACAGCATTGAAACAATCCTTGGATCAACTAAGGATGGCAAGAAAAAAGAGGAAAAGAGTGGAATCTATAGGATCAGTTGCCCAGAATGTAAGAAAGTATATATTGGACAGACAAAACGCTTGGCAAAAACTAGATTCCAAGAACATATTGTTACATGTACAAATAATTACATGTACAAATAGTTCTGCGAGCTGCTGTCGCAATTGTTTTCATAATCATTAAGAACGTCAACAAATGAATTTACTCGAACCCACGAGAACCCAACAAGCATGATCAACATCTGCAAGTGACGTCACTCCATTCATTAATTTGCTCAAATCTACCAGGTACCTCTCGGTAGAACATTCGCCAATGTACGAGAAATGGGTGAATAGGTAGAGACCCTATATAAAGGCGAGCTGAATGAATGGGGGGGATGATTCATTACAACCGCGATAGAAAACTGCGATATAGTGGAACGCGAAGTAAAGACGATTGATTGTTTGAGTGCGAAGTGATTTTAAGTGGACAGTTGAATGACAAATTTATAGACTTAGTGAAAATTAAAATTGTGAAATACTAAAATAAGTAATTGTGCATTTTTGTGATTAATTGAATAAACTCTTTTAAGTTAATTTAAAAGACAATGCGTTTTCACTTCCCCGGAACATTAAAATTATTGGCCGCAAACCGAAAACACGCGACAGTGGTGTCGAGAAGTGAGATTAAAATTTTGGAAGTGAGAACGTTTAAACAATTTTAAAGTGTACAATTGTGAAAGTTAACGTGGAAAAATAGCCGAAACAATAAAAATGCCAGGAAATTTACATCTAAAAATTAATCAATTGAGCATATCGGAGCTCAAAGAGGAGTTGGAACAACAAAATCTGGCTACACAAGGTACAAAGGTGAGCTGTCAGCTGCAGAAAGAGGCGCAGAAGGTGGTGAAGCCGAAACACCAAAACCAAAGGAGCCAGAAAACGCGCCGATGCAAATGTTGATGCTCATGCAGCAAGAGCAGCGACAACAGTCATCCAATTTAACTGCGAAGCTAAATGAACAATCAGCAAAACTAAGTGAACAATCAGCGCAGCTAAATGAACAGACATCCAGTTTAGCTGCGAACCTAAATGAACAATCAGCGAAGCTAGACCAACAAGCAATCGAAATCAAAGCAGACATCAAGGCAGACATCACACAGAAGCTGGAGAAACAGTCAACCGAAATAAAAGCGGAGCTCGGTAGTCTCAACAAACAAATTAAAGGCGTCGAGGAAAAGGTTGACCAGGTCGAGGAAAAGGTTTACCAGTTCGAGGAAAAGGTCAGCCAGGTCGAGGAGAGAATCAACAATGAGATGGAAAACATGTAAAAGGAATTGGAAGCAGCAAAGGCAGTAGTAACCAGCTCACCAGCCCCAATTATAACCGCAGCGCAAAGCTCATCTAGAAATGTGCAAGCACCAATATTCGATGGGCAAACGGTCTGGACTATTGACGAAACCCAGTTCGAAGCAGCCGCTCGCATAAATCACTGGAATGAGCAGGAACGAGCAACTGCATTGATTCTTGCTCTAAGAGGCCCAGCTGCCGAGCTGTTGCAGACGATCCCCGGTGAATTGCACTCAAACCCGAATGCTTTAATGAATGCGCTCGACATGCGTTATGGAGACAATCATCTGAAGCAGATTTATCGGTCACTTCTAAGGCATCGAATGCAAAAGTCTGGTGAAACCCTACAGCAGCTAGCCCAAGACATTGAGCGACTGGCACTTTTGGCTTATCCAGCCTACGACCCAGAACATCGAGATGATGCAGCGATAGAAGCATTCATCAGCGCACTAAAGGACCCGGAATTGCAACAAGCCGTGCGTTTAGCTCAAAAGCAAACGGTTAAGGACACACTGGCTTATAGTCTGAACTTTGAGGCAGCGAAAAATGTGACTCGTACCACTGCCCGGGTTCGTGAGGTAGTGACAGACGAGTGCAGGTGTGAGCGTGTGGAAATTGAGCGAGATTCGCATGTAAATGGTGCGCCTAGATGCTGGAATTGTGGAGAGAAGGGGCACCTGCAAAGAGACTGCAAGAAGCAAAGAAAACCGAGCTATTGTCCAGGGTGTGCAGCTAGGAGGAGATCCAGACCGAGTCAGGCGCCCAGAATGGAAGCCCTTCAAACAGAGGGGTCGGGAAACATGTAAGAGCCAACTTCGCGGGGCAGAGGTTGGCTAGGAGGATCGACGTCCCCAGCACCACCATCACCGTGTCAAGACTACATCGTGGAGAAGCGGACTTATGCCTTCCGGGTCAAATTGACGGAGAACACTGCACCATAACAATCGACACTGGTGCAACCCGATCGATTATCCGATTAGGCCTAGTTAGAAAGCAACAACTTCACAAGGGCAGAATTTTCTCACTACGGACAGCTACGGGAGAAACTGTACCTGTTCATAGAGAGGTCAACCTTCAGATACAGTTGGGAGACCTTGTGTTCCGACATAATTTTCTGGTCGCGAACATTATGGATGACTGCATTCTCGGAATGGATTTTCTGCGACCACATGGAATCACGTTGGATTTGGGCAAACGTGTATTGAAATGGCAGAATGTAGAAGTGCTGATGGAGGATCGCAGCGTCCAAATTCCCAAGATGAATGTAGTGGTATGTACTGACACTGATGTACCAAATTCTTCCGAAAGCATTGTATGGGCCAAGCTTGATGGTGATTCTGGAGACCACCGATCTTATCTGATAGAGCCAACGAAGACGTCCGCATTACGCAGTTTGATTGTAGGACGAAGCCTTGTAAGATCTTTAAGGAACGGATATGTGCCGGTTAGAGTCCTTAACACCGCAGACTCAACCACGAGCATCAAAGCGGGAGAAGTCATCGGCAGCTGCCAGCCTGTTTCCACCATCACCTCTTTGGAAGCTACTCACGGCCATCATTGGAAAAGGAGGCAAGACACAGACAAAGCCCGAGAATCCACGTCTGCAATATTGAAGCAAGACAAATTGCCAGTACAGCTATTCAAACGAGCCTCTGATCTGGTCACCAAGTACAGTGACATCTTCTCAACAAGCCCGGATGACCAAGGCCGAACGAGCCAGGTAACTCACGTCATAGATACACAGGGAGCCAAGCCGATTCGACAAGCACCCAGACGCCTCCCTATAGCCAAACAAGGAGAAGTGAGTGCGCTGATCTCGGACATGGAAAAACAAGGCGTTATTGAACCTTCTGTCAGTCCATGGGCCGTGCCTGTAGTTCTAGTAAAGAAAAAGGATGGTAGCACTCGTTTTTGTGTCGACTATAGGCAACTTAACGACGTCACTAAGAAAGATAGTTACCCGCTCCCACGCATCGATGACATCATGGATACTTTAGCCGACGCAAAATGGTTTTCTACACTCGATCTCAAGAGTGGCTACTGTCAGGTAGAAATTGACAAGAAGGACCGAGAGAAGACCGCATTTTCAGTTGGTACCGGATTGTGGCAATATGTGGTGATGCTGTTTGGGCTTTGCAATGCTCCAGCCACTTTTTAACGCTTGATGGAATATGTGCTACGTGGTCTAACCTGGAAAACCTGCTTGGTATACCTAGATGACATCATCGTCATCGGTAGAACGTTCGAAGAACATGTGCGGAACTTAGAAGAGGTTTTCTCCCGATTACGACTGGCAAATTTGAAACTTAGTCCCGAGAAGTGTACCCTTTTCGCAGATGAAGTAAACTACATGGGACACATCGTATCAGCAGAAGGGGTCAAAACAGACCCTGAGAAAATTGAAGCCGTGAAAAGCTGGCCAACTCCAAACACCAAGCGCCAACTACGAAGTTTTCTGGGTCTAGCGACCTACTATCGAAGATTCGTCAAAGACTTTGCCAAAATAGCTAAGTGTCTCCATCAGCTAACCGAGAAAAATCGTCCGTATGTCTGGAACAAACAATGCCAGACAGCCTTTGAGACCCTGAAGGAAAAGCTGTGTGAATCACCCGTGCTGGCGTATCCGAAACCCGGAAAAATGTTTGTAGTTGACACCAATGCAAGCAACGGCGGTATTGGAGCTGTACTCTCCCAGCAGATCAATGGCGAAGAGAGAGTCCTCTCTTATTACAGTCGAGTTCTCTCAAAAAGTGAGAGGAATTACTGCGTGACCAGGAAGGAGCTATTGGCTATAATAGAGGCCATCAAGCAGTTCCACAAGTACCTATATGGCCAGAAATTTGTTCTTCGAACGGACCATGCATCACTGAGATGGCTGCTCAACTTCAAAAACCCCGAGGGACAAGTTGCGAGATGGATCGAAAGATTGCAGTCATACGACTACCAAATTGTTCATTGGAAGGGCGGAGTTCATGGAAATGCTGACGCCCTATCCCGCCGTCCATGTCCAGCTAACTGAAAGCATTGCCGACGGATTGAGGAAAAGGAACCGCTCGTTGATCTGCGATTGATAACGGCGGAATTCGATGAAGGTTGGTCATCGGAGGAGATTCGAAACGCCCAGTTAGCCGATGAAGACATCGGACCATTGCTCGTATGGAAGGAGACGACTGGGCGACCTGAGTGGAAAGACGTTTCAATGCATGGCGCAACCCTGAAAAGCTATTGGGCACAATGGAACTCCCTTCAGGTGGAGGGTGGTGTACTCAAGCGGAAATGGGAAACGGTGGATGGTAGCTCCTATAGGATGCAAACTGTACTTCCCAAAAGCCGAATCCACGATGTGGTTAAGGAAATGCATGAAGGATCCTCGGGAGGCCACCTTGGTGTTAACAAGACCTTAGCGAAATTGCGGGAACGGTTCTACTGGCTCCACGCTCGAGAAGACGTAGAGGACTGGTGTCGCAGATGCACAATTTGCGCTTCCGACAAAGGCCCAAAGCGACGACTGAGAGGACAAATGCAAACCTATAACGTAGGCGTGCCACTCGAAAGGATTGCTGTTGACATCGCAGGACCCTTTCCTGAATCCGATTGGGGAAATCGATATACGCTGGTTGTAGCCGATTATTTCAGCAAGCGGCCCGAGGTCTACTCCATTCCCAACCAGGAAGCAACTACCGTAGCTGAACAGCTAGTGTTAAATTGGGTCAGTAGGTACGGCGTACCTTGCGAATTACATTCAGATCACGGCCGAAACTTTGAGTCACTAGTTTTTGGCGAAATGTGTGAACTACTGGGAATACGGAAAACGAGGACAACACCGCTGCATCCCCAATCCGATGGAATGGTCGAACGGTTCAACGGCACACTCAATAAACATCTGGCCAAGATGGTTGACGAGAACCAAAGGGACTGGGACCGACATATCCCACTATTTTTGATGGCGTACAGAGCTGCCGAACATGCATCGACGGGCCAAGCTCCAGCCAAAGTCATTTTTGAAAAGACTTTTCGTCTGCCAGCCGATATAAAGTTCGGAACACCCCCTGAGAAACCCCAAACGATCTCGGAGTACGCAAGTGATCTAAGACAACGGTTGAACCAGATACATCGGACAGTGCGAAAACACCTCGAATCGGCTACTGACCGCATGAAGACCAGGTATGATCTAAAGGCTAATTCTACTGGCTTTTAGCAAGATGACTTGGTGTGGCTTTATAACCCGCAATGGCGAAAGGGTAGGTCTCCAAAGTTGCAACATAATTGGGAGGGACCATGCCGAGTTACAAAGTGAATCAACGACGTCATATACCGAATACAGGAACATCGTAAGCCGAGAGCTAAAATGAAAATCGTGCATCTTGACCGTCTTGCCCCATATTACACCCAGGGGGAATTGACTACAAATAGCGACACATCTTTTCGGGGCGAAAAGAACTGAGGTGGGGGCAGTGTTACATGTACAAATAATTACATGTACAAATAATTCTGCGAGCTGCTGTCGCAATTGTTTTCATAATCATTAAGAACGTCAACAAATGAATTTACTCGAACCCACGAGAACCCAACAAGCATGATCAACATCTGCAAGTGACGTCACTCCATTCATTAATTTGCTCGAATCTACCAGGTACCTCTCGGTAGAACATTCGCCAATGTACGAGAAATGGGTGAATAGGTAGAGACCCTATATAAAGGCGAGCTGAATGAATGGGGGGGATGATTCATTACAACCGCGATAGAAAACTGCGATATAGTGGAACGCGAAGTAAAGACGATTGATTGTTTGAGTGCGAAGTGATTTTAAGTGGACAGTTGAATGACAAATTTATAGACTTAGTGAAAATTAAAATTGTGAAATACTAAAATAAGTAATTGTGCATTTTTGTGATTAATTGAAAAAACTCTTTTAAGTTAATTTAAAAGACATTGCGTTTTCACTTCCCCGGAACATTAAAATTATTGGCCGCGAACCGAAAACCCGCGACAATATTAACGAGGCTGAACAAATCATCAGAAGAGGTGGAATAGATACAGTAAGATCATCATTAGCGAGACATAGTATTGAGGAATCTCATACTATTCAATGGGCTAATCTTGACATAGTATAGGAAGTCCGGGACTGGAAAAAGTTGGGTGCTTGCGAATCCTTATGGATCTCGAGAGTCCCCAGTGAACAACGTTTAAATACGGATCTAGGGAACGGATACAGTGACCTAATGAAAATCATCAATCAACTAATAATTTTTTTGTAATTAAATCTCCACAATTATGTTACTTGCCTGAGCTAACCCGTAATTACTTTACAATTTTCCTTATTCCCTGTAATAAATTTACCTTTAAGCTCTTTGTTAATTTTATACCCTTAATGCATTATAATTGTTTGTTATTTCTCGTAGTAGTACTTAAGGATATTCATGTTTATTACCATTAAATGTGAAAGGTTTAAATACTCGGATGATTATAAGAAGAGCTTCAGAATACCGTCACTGATGAAGAGGATAACTTGTCCTCGAAATACCGGTATCTGGTTAAAAAGATTAGTAATAAATAGCGCTTTTAAAGGAAATTTTATAATTTTTTTATTTTTTCAGTATCATTACAGGTGCTATTACTGCCGAAATGCAAATCGTAGATGAGACGACCAGGTCCAATTCGGAATTCAACAGATTCTTGAAGCTCAACAAGTCTATAGGGGGGTTGACAGAAGACATCAGGTTTCTGAGACTGTGCCTTAAGTTTAACGTGACACCGAAGAGTCACAAGGTTTTGTTAAAATCATCAATATTTGAAACGGCAAGGGAGACTTCAGCCATTGAAAGAATCCTAGTTAAAAAAAGTATCAACCGGTTGTTTTCAAAACTGGATTCTGCTAGTTTGGAAAGCTACTCCCTGCACCTGAAGATAGCGAAGAGCGTAATTGGAAGAAAAGGAGATATATTGGACATCGTAGACAAAATACAACGGGCCAAGGTGTGTGAAAAGGCGAGAAAAAGGAAGATCTTAGACAAAAAGTTGGCTATTTTGCAGAAGAAAATTCATACGAAATGCGATCAACGGGAAAAGATTGACTTTATCCAAAACTTTATCATTAATAAATCATCAGAAACCTTCACACAGGACCAAATGAGCCTTTTAAATAAAGGCTTAAAATACGCAGTCGCTAGCAACAAATTTCCAGCGGAGGACATTGTCATAGATATTGAGGCTGGAATACGATTCATGGACTCTGACGAAAAGCAATTTGTACGGAAGAGAACGTCGGAGATAATTGGAGCAAGTCGAGTAGGAGGGATCAACGGAAATACTGAATGGAAGCTGCTTAAAGAACTCAAAGAAAAACCAGTGTATTATGTAGGGGCAGACAAAGGGAATTCTGTCGTAATTATAGACAAGAAGCAATATGATGATATGGTGCTTGATAAATTGAATAGCGGAGATTACCACCAATTA
>OZ017739.1:234725132-234760132 GCA_963969285.1 Odontomyia ornata | reverse complement strand
CGCACACGCCTCAAAACAATCATCGCGCATATTGACAAAAAACCACCCAAAGCTGACTTAATCCCGGATGATGTTAGTGACGAGCTGCGATCACTGCTCTTTGAATACATTAACCTCTCGGAGGACAACTAACAACCAAACACCAAGTGCTCAACCACGCATCACATCCTAACTACGGGACCGCCGGTCAACACTAAGCCACGGAGACTTCCACCTGACAAGCTGGCCGCCGCAAAAGCTGAATTTGATAACCTCACCCAACTCAGAATTCGCCGCCCATCAAAAAGCGCATGGAGTAGCCCTTTGCATATGGTGAAAAAGTCGAACGGAGATTGGCGACCATGCGGGGTGTACCGCGCGCTCAACAACCATACAATCCCGGACCGCTATCCCATCGTATTTCTTCAGGATTGTACTGCAGCCCTCCACGGAATGACGTTTTTTTCCGTGATGGATTTACAGAAGGCATACCACTAAATCCCCGTGGAACCAAGCGACGTTCCGAAGACTGCCATCATTACACCGTTTGGATTGTACGAATTCATGTACATGACATTCGGATTTTGCAACGTGGGTCAGACGTTTCAGCGCTTCATGCACGAAGTTCTTCGTGGCTTGGACAACGTATTTGTTTACCTCGACGATATACTGATCTTCTCTCCCAGCCATGAGGCACACCTGGTTCACGTAAAGCAAGTGCTGGATCGGCTTGTCGGGTTCGGTCTGATTGTCAACATTCCTAAGTGCCAATTCGAAAAACAGGAGGTCATGTTCTTGGGACACACCATCAACAACTACGGATTGAAGCCTTTGCCTGGGAAAACAGAGGGAATTCCCGCAACACCGAGGCCGAAGACCGTACACCAGCTGAAGTCCTTCTTAGGGATGGTCAACTTTTACCGCCTTTTCCCCCACATGCAGCTCAACACCAGCGCGCCCTGTTGTGGCTGATCACAGGCAACCGCAAACGTGATCAAACGCCTCTCAACTGGACGGAAGAAGCGGTAGCTGCATTCGAGCAATCAAAGGCGGATTTTGGGAAAGCACCAACCATTGCTCACCCGGACTCCAATGCTATATGGTCTCTTTCTGTCGATGCTTCAGACAACGGTATCGGAGCCGTACTGAAACAAACAAAAGAAGAAAGTGCAACGCCACTTGGGTTTTTCTCAAGGAAGCTGACTGACGCCCCACAAAAATACAGCACGTACGACAGAGAACTTTTGGCCATTTACGAAGCAATTAAGCACTTCCGACACATGGTCGAAGGCAGAGTGTTCACCGTCTTCACTGAGCACAAGCTGTTGCAGTTTGCACTCCACCAATGCTCGGAAAAAGCATCGCCGAGACAACAACGCCAGTTGGACTTCATATCCCAGTTCACTACGGATATATGACACGTCCCAGGCCGAGGAAACAATGTCGCTGATTATCTTTCGAGGGTGAATATAATTCAAAAGATCGATTTTAACACTATCGCCCCAGCACAGAAGGATGATCCCGAGCTTCAAGCGCTAATAAATAACCACGACCAGCCACTTAAATGGAGACAGCAGAGACTAGATGACTCTTCCCTGGCCCTGCACTGCGTTGTGACGTCAGAGAGGATACACCCCTTCATCCCGCAGAGGTTCCGAGCGAAGTTACGCAAAACATCAACGGGCTCTCACACCCAGGCATCCGAGCAACCAGGAAGTTGATTACTGAGCGATACTTCTGGCCTTCAATGAACAGCGCCATCAACAAGTTCGTTCGAACTTGTCTACCATGCCAGTCCAACAAAATCACTCCTCACACCAAATCACCATTGCAGAGATACAGCTTGCCCGATGCTAGGTTCAAGCACATCAACATTAACCTCATCGGGCCGATGGCACCAAGCGAAGGATTTCGATACTGCCTCACTGTTGTGGATAGGTTTTCCCGTTGGCCCGAAGCAATTCCAATCGAGGTAATCATGGGAACGGCGGAGGCGGAAGCTCTGATCAACATATGGATCAGCCACTTCGGAGCCCCTGCACGCATCACATCCGACTTGGGTAGACATTTTGATAGTCAAATTTTCAAGGAACTGACGAAAATACTCGGAATCACGCACTTGCAAACAACCCCATATCACCCAGCGTTCAACGGAATAATAGGGCGGCGGCATCGCATGGTCAAAACTGCGACCTGCTGCCACGACTCACCTCAATGGACCAAGGCGCTACCAGCCGTACTATTCGGACTACGATGAACGCTGAAGGAAGACATCGGTTCGATGACAGCCGATATGGTCTACGGAATGACACTTCGCCTACCCGCCTACGAATTTTTCGACACCTCTCATGTTGGTACGAATGATTCAGGCTTCCTAAAGGATCTGCGAGCGAGGATGTCAAAGTTACCTCATGCAAAACGGCACACCATAGCTCAGATGACGTCTTCGTAACCATGGATCTGCCTAACAGCACGCACGCCTTCGTCAGGAGCGATAAGGTCAAGGCCCCACTCACACCACCTTACGACGGTCCGTACCCGGTACTAAAACGGAAGGACAAGTACTACAAGGTTGACGTGAATGGACGACCAACAGCCATATCCATCGACAGGTTAAAACCCGCATTCTTCTCAACGGACAAGCAACATATGACCTCGCGCACGACGACAACGAGGATTGGGCGAGACGTCTGTATGCCGGTACGATTTGCGGCCTAACGTCACCATATCGCGGCTCCACCACCGCAGGGGGAGTACTGTGGTGGACCACCAACGCACCCAGCGTGCATACGTGTGCGCCCTGGGTTAGGCAGCATCAATCCCGGAAATCCGTTGCAGTGCTGTCAACATGCGCGACTATCTTGCGCTTGATTGAAATATCGCTGACTGGTTAATTCCACGATCCCATGTCCACGCGATAAATGGGTGCAACTATGTTGCGCCTGGATAGCGTTGCGCTGACGATATGCGACGATTGTACAGATGCTCGTCAGCAGATGTTGTAACCAACGCGATAAGCAACCATGGAGCTGTCGTTGGCGATGCCGTATCAGCGATTTCAAAGAATATAAGTGAACAACACACAGCAATCTCTCTCAGTCTCAAATCGTCACATTAAGTCGAAGCAATCAACACAATCGAATCTATCTTCGTGACTCCAAAATAACTTGTTATTATTTTTATCATTCTAGAGAATTAAGAATATTTATAGGAGGACCAAGTTTTATTCCAACACACCAAACTCCATATTGGCGATCCTGACCTTTGAACCACGCTTCCTCATCGACATCGGACCTTTGCAACGCTCTACGTTTACGCTCCACAACAACAGCGAATGGGTAATACACAACCTTCGGCCATCAAGGGAGACGTCACCAACACGCTGGTTGTCCTCCATATATATATATATATATATATATATATATATATATATATATATATATATATATATATATATATATATATATATATATATATATATATATATATACACATATGTATATATATATATATATACATATATATATATATATATATATATATATATATATATATATATATATATATATATATATATATATAAATTGTAAATTCATATATATATATATAAATGTATATATATATATATATATATATATATATATATATATATATATATATATATATGTATTTATATAATGTTACATGTCCAAACAAATCTACGAGCTCCTGTCATAATTGCCGCAACTATTAATAACATCATGATCAATAAATTAATGTACCCGAAAGCACAAGAATGGAGCAAGTAGATCCATGATCAATATCTGAAAGTGACGTCGCTGCGAATATTCAGAACTACTCGATTGTTCTAGGTATTTCCCGTTAGAACATTCACCAATATACGAGAAATGGATTGAATGACTAGAGACCCTATATAAAGCCGAGCTGAATGAATCGAAGAGGGTAAGAGTAAAACCGTGATAGTAAGAATTGCAATAGCGTAGAGCGCGAGTCAAAGGTGATATTGATTGATAGTGAAGTAAAGGCTTTTGGCGATATATTTGAAGACATTGGAAACATAAATTGATGGTAAAGGTGAAAAGTAAATGTGTAAAATAATGAAATCAATTATTGTGCAAGTAAACTCTTTTAACAAAGATATTGCGTTTTCACTTCCCGGAACATTGAAATTATCGGCCGCGAACCGTAACACGTGACAGCGGTGTCAGAAGTGAGAATGAAGATATTGAAAGTGAAAACTTTTAAACATTTTTAAAGTGCACAATAGTGAAATGCAACGTAGAAACTGGTGAAAAAAACCCCAAAGAAATAAAAATACCAAGAAGTTCTCATTTAAAAATTTGTCAATTGACCATGTCGAACATCAAGGGAGAAGCAAGAACACCATAATCAAAGAAACCAGAGAATGCACTGATGCAGCAAGAGCAGCGACAACAGTCAGCCGGTTTAACTGTGAAGCTAAATGAACAGTCATCCAGTTTAACACAGAAGCTGGAGGAGCAATTTACGGAGCTAGACCAACAAGCATTCAAAATCAAGGAAGATTTGCAAAAACAGTCAATCGGAATAAAAGCGTAGCTCGGTAGTCTAAACAATTAAACTGAATGCATTAAAGAAAACGTTTATCAGGTCGAGGACCAGTTTAGAAGAGAGAATCAACCATGAGATGGGACAAATGAAAAGGGAATTGGAAGCAGCAAAAGCAGTAGTAACAACCTCAGCAGCCCCGCTTATAACCGCAGTGCAAAGCACAACTATTCCAAGCGCAAATGGTCTGGAGTATTTACAAAACGCAGTTTGAAGCCGCCGCTAGGACAAATCACTGGAATGAGCAGGAACGAGGAATTGCACTTACTTTTGCTCTAAAAGCCCAGCTGCCCAGCATTTGCAGATCATCTCCGTTGAGTTGCACTCAAACTCGGCTGCAATAATGAATGCGCACGACATGCGTTATGCAGACGATCATCTAAACCAACTTTATCGGTCACAGCTACGGCATCGGATGCAGAAGTCTGGCGAAACCTTACAGCAGCTAGCCCAAGACATTGAGTGACTGGCACTTTTTGCTTACCCTGCCTACGACCCAGAGCATCGAGATGACGCAGCAACAGAAACATTTATCAGCACACTAGAGGACCAAGCATTGCAACAAACTATATATTTAGCTCAAACGCAAACGTTTAAGGACGCTTTGGCTTAAAGTCTGAACTTTGAGGCAGTAAAAAATGTTTCTCGTACTACTTACCGGCTTCGCGATGTAATGACATACAATTGCAAGTGTGAGTGCGTGGAAATTTAAAAAAAAACAGCAGGCAAATGGTGTGGTTAGATGCTGGAATTATGGAGAGAAGAGGCACCTGTAAAGATACTGCAAGAAGCGAAGAAAACCGAGCTATTGTTTCGGATGTGCAGCTAGGAGGAGATCCAGACCGAGTCATGAGCCCAAAATAGAAGCCTTTCAAACAGAGGGGGCCCACTTTGTGGGCAGAGGTTGGCTAGGAGGATCGACGTCTGCAGCACCACCATCAACGTGTCAAAACTACATTGCCGAGAAGCAGACTTATGCTTTCCGGGCCAAGTTGACAGAGGACATTGCACCATAATAATCGAAACTGGTGCAACCCGATCGATTATCCGACCAGACCATGTGAGGCAACAACTACTTCACAAGGAGAGGATTTTCTCACTATCGACAGCCACAGGAGAAACTGAACCTGTCCATCGAAAGGTCAACCTCCAGATACAGTTGGGAGACTTTGCATTCCGACATGATTTTCTGGTCGCGAATATTATGGATGACT
This sequence comes from Odontomyia ornata, assembly GCA_963969285.1. Lineage (NCBI taxonomy): Eukaryota > Metazoa > Arthropoda > Insecta > Diptera > Stratiomyidae > Odontomyia > Odontomyia ornata. Next base: position 234,754,352 of record OZ017739.1, on the reverse strand, counting down.
GCATTCTCGGAATGAATTTCCCGCAACCACATGGTGTCACATTGGATTTGGGTGAATGGGCATTAAATCGGCAGAATGTTGAAGCATTGCTGTAGGACCCCAGCGCCCAAATTCCCAAGATGAATAAGGTGGTATGTGCTGACGCTGATGTACCGAAATCTTCCGAGTGCATTGTATGGGCCAAGCTTGATGGTAATTCTGGAGACCACCAATCTTATCTGATGGAGCCAACGAAGACGTTGGCATTGCGCAGTTTGATTTTAGGACGAGGTCTTGTAAGATCTATAAAGAACAGATACATGCCAGTTAGATTGATTAACACTACAGACTCAACCACGAGCATCAACGCGGGAGAAGTAATCGGACATGAAAAAAATGTGTTATCGAGGTTTCTGTCAGTCCATGGATCGCGCCAGTAGTTCTAGTAAAGAAAAAGGATGGTAGCACTCGTTTATGTGTTGACTATAGGCACCTTCACGACGTTACCCGCTTCCACACATCGACAACATCATGAATACTTTAGCCGACGCAAAATGGTTTTCTGCACTCGATCTCAAAAGTGGCTACTGGGAGGTAAAAACCAGATTGTAGCAATTTATGGCTTTGCAATGCTCCAGCCACCTTCGAACGCCTGATGGAATACTTGCTACAAAGCCTAACCTGGAAGACATGCCTGGTGTGCCCAGATGACATCATTGTTATTGGGGTAACGTTCGAAGAGCATGTGCCGAACTCAGCGGAGGTTTTCTCCCGATTGTGACTGGCGAATCTGAAACTTAGTCCTGACAAGTGTCCACTTTTCACAGCTGAAGTAGAAGACCTGGGAGACATCGTATCAGCAGGAGGGGTTAAAACAGACCCTGGGAAAATTGAAGCCATGAAAAGTTGGCCAACACCAAACAACAAGCGCCAACTACGAAGTTTTCTGGGTCTGGTGACCTACTAACGAAGATTCATCAAAGATTTTGCCAAAATAGCTAAGTGTCTCCATCAGTTAACCGAGAAAAATCGTCCATATGTCTGGAATTAACAATGCCAGGAGGCCTTTGAGACCTTGAAAGAGGAGCTGTGGGAATCACCCATGCTGTTATAGCCAAAACCTGGAAAAATGTCGACTTCCCTAAAAAAGTGAGAAGAACTACTGCGTGGTTAGGAAGGAGCTATTGGCCATAATACCGGCCACAAAGCAGTTCCTCAAGTACCTGTATGGCCAGAAATGCATTCTTCAAATAGACCATTCATCACTGAGATGGCAACTTAACTTCAAAAAACCCCGAGGTACAAGTTGTGAGATGCATCGAAAGATTGCAATCATACAACTACGAAATTGTTCATCGGAAGAGCGGAGTTCATGGAAATGCTGACACACTATCTCGTCATCTATGTCCAGCTAACTGCAAGCACTGCCGACGAATTGAGGAAAAGGAGCCGACCGTTGATCTGCATATGATAACGGCCGAATTCGATGAAAGTTGGTCATCGGAGGAGATTTGAAACGCCCAGTTAGCCGATGAAGACATAGGACCATTGCTTGTATGAAAGGAGACAACTGGGCAACCTGAGTATAAGGGCATTTCGGTGCGGGCGCAACCCTGAAAAGATGTCGGGCACAATGGAACTCCCTTCAGGTGGAGGGTAGCGTACTCAAGCTGACACAGTAAACGGTGGATGGCAGCTCCTGTAGGATGCAAACTGTACTTCCCAAAAGCGGAATCCACGATGTGGTTAAGGAAATGCACGAAGGATCCTCAGCAAGCCATTTTTCTGTTAACAAGACCTTAGCAAAATTGCAGGAAAAGTTCTACTGGCTCCACGCTCGAGAAGACAAAGTTGACTGGTGTCGCAGATGCACAATTTGCGCTTCCGTCAAAGGTCCGAAGTGACGAATGAGAGCGCAAATGCAAACATACAACGTGGATATGCCGTTTGAAAGGATTGCTGTTGACATCGCAGGACCTTTCCGTAATCTGAATGGGGAAGCCGATACACGCTGATTGTGGTCAATTATTTCAGCAAGTGGCCTGAAATCTACCAGATTCCCAACTAGGAAGCAACTACTGCTGCCGAGCAGCTAATGATAAATTGGATTAGTAGGTACGGCGTTACTCTGTGAAATAAATACATTCGGATCAAGGCCAAAACATTGACCCCGCGGTTTTTGGCGAAATATGCGACTGGTTGGGAATACGGAAAATGACGACATCACCGCTGCATCCGCCATCCGGTGGAATTGTCTAACGTTTCAACGGCACACTCAGTAAACACTTGGCCAAGATGGTTGACGGTAGCCAAAGGGACTGGGACCGGTCTACCCACTATTCTTGATGGCATATAGAGCTGCCGAACATGCATCGACGGGTGAAGCCTCAGCCAAAGTCATTTTTGGAAAGACAAATCGTCTACCGGCTAATATAAAGTTCGGAACACCCCCTGAGAAGCCCCAAATGATCTTGGAGTCCGCAAGTGAGCTAAGGCAATGTGTGAACCAGATACATCGGACAGTGCGAAAACACTTCGAATCGGCTGCTGACCGCATGAAGGCCAAGTTTGCTCCGAAGGCAGAATCTCCTGGCTTTCAGCAAGGTGAGTTGGTGTGGCTATATAACCCACAAGGGCGGAAGGGTAAGTCTCCGAAGTTGCTGCATGATTGGGAGGGACCATACCGAGTCACAAAGCGAATATACGATGTTTTATATCGCATTCACGAACACCGATAGCTGAAAGCCAAAATGAAAATCGTGCATCTAGACCATTTGCCACATATTACATCCAGGGAGACTTAACTACAACTGGGGACACATCTTTTCGGTGCGAAAAGAATTAAGGTGGCCACAGTGTTACATATCCAAAAAATTCTGCGTGCTACTGTCACAATTTTTTCGCAACTATTAATAACATCATGATCAATAAAAGAATTCACTCGAAAGCGCAAGAAGAGACCAAGGAGATCTATGATCAATAACAGAAAGTGACGTCACTGCGAGTGTTCAGAACTGCTTGAATATTCCAGGTAGTTCTCGTCAGAAAATTTGCCAATATACGAGAAACGAATTGAATGACTAGAGACCCTATATAAAGCCGAGCTAAAGGGATGGAAGCGGGTAATAGTAAAACCACGATAGTAAGAACTGCAATAGTGTAGAGCGCAAGTTGAAGGCGATATAATTGATAGTAAAGTAAAGGTTTTTTGTGATACATTCGAAGACATTGGAAACATAAACTGATAGGACAAGTGAAAAGTAAATGGGTAAAATAATGAAATCAATTATTGTGCATTCTTAGTAAATAAGCTCTTTTAACTTAATTTATAAGACATTACGTTTCCACTTTCGAGAAATTTTATAATTATCGGCCGCGAACTGCAACACGCAACAATGAATATATATATATATATATATATATATATATATATATATATATATATATATATATATATATATATATATAAATATATCTATATATATATATATATATATATATATATATCTATATATATATAAATATATCTATATATATATAAATATATCTATATATATATATATATATATATATAATATATATATATATATATATATATATATATATATATATATATATATATATATATATACATATATATATATATATATATATATATATATATATATATGCATATATATATCTATGCATATATATAAAGATATATATATATATATATATATATATATATATATATATATATATATATATATATATATATATATATATATATAGATATATAGATATATATATATATATATATATATATATATATATATATATATATATATATATATATATATATATATATATATATATATATATATATATATATATATATATATATATACATATATATATATATATTGTCGCGTGTAATGGTTCGCGGCCAATAATTTAACTTTTCCGGAAAAGTGAAAACGCACTGTCCTTTAAATTAAGCTAAAAGAGTTTATTTACTAAAAATACACAATTATTTATTTAACTGTAGCACAATCTAACTTTCACTGTCTATCAATTTTTAATTCCAACTGTCTGCTACCACAATCACTTCACATCGCAGTTATACTATCGCGGTTTTACTATATTCCCCATCCATTCAGCTTGGCTTAATATAGATTCTCTAGTCATTCAATCCATTTCGCGTACATTGGCAAACTACCTGGAATATTCCAGCAACATTGAATGGTCGCAGTGACGTCTCTTTCAGATGTTAATCATGCTTGATGGATTCTTGTGCTTTCGAGTACATTCGTTTGTTGATCATGATATTGCAAAAACAATTGCGACAGTAGCTCGCAGAATTATTTGCAACACTGCCCTCACCTCAATTCTTTTCGCTCCGAAAAGATGTGTCGCCAGTTGCAGTCAAGTCTACCTGGATGTAACATGCGGCAAGATGGTCCAGGTGCACGATTTTCACTTTGGCTCTTGGCTTATGGTATTTCTGTATGCGATATACGACGTTGTTGATTCGCTTTTTAACTCGGTATGGTCCCTCCAGGAAATGCCTTCGCAAACTGATCAACAGTAGCAAGGCTCGCTGCTGGCAAGACCTAGTGGACAATGTGAACAAGGATCCGTGGGGCCTTGGCCACAAGCTGGTCATGGGGAAACTTGGTGCCCTACGGAAGCCTTGTATACATGACGCGGAAAAGATGGACGCGATAGTGCGGGGACTCTTCCCCGTCCATCCCGTCCTTGCTGACGCTGTCCATGGTGAAACAGCAGTAGAGTGCCCACTCTTCACACAGCTGCAACTGGAGGAGGCAGTCCTCTCCTTGAAAGCGAGGAAGGCTCCAGGTCCAGATCGTGTTCCAGCTGAGGTGTTGCGGCTCGTCTATCACCATTGTCCTGACTTGTTGCTCAGCACATTCAACGCTTGCCTACGGGACGGGGTTTTCCCGGTACGATGGATGGTGGCGAGGCTCGTGCTGGTCAGCAAGGGGAAGGGAAATCCCGAATCGCCGTCTGCATACCGCCCGTTATGCATGCTAGACACGGCTGGGAAAGTGCTAGAGAAACTCATCAAGGGAAGACTCACTGACGCGATTCGTGCTGCTGGGGACCTATCTCCTCGGCACTACGGCTTTAGAGCAGGACGTTCTACCATTGATGCGATTGCAGAGGTGGTGAACGCGGTCCAAAAGACAGAGCCATATAGTAAAACCAAGCGACGGATCGTCCTGTTGGTGACACTCGACGTCAGGAATGCCTTCAACTCCGCTAGATGGGTGGATATTCTGGACACGCTGGAAAACTCTTTTCAAGTTCTAGAATATCTAATGCGGCTTTTGAGGAACTACCCAAAGGACCGAAGCCTGCTCTACGACACGACACAGGGCCAACGAAGGATGGAAATTACATCGGGTGTTGCCCAGGGATCTATCCTTAGTCCGGACCTGTGGAACGTGTCTTACGACGGGCTACTGAGACTTGAGATGCCAGATGAGTCGCGCTTGGTCGACTATGCGGATGATGTTGCGGCTCTGGTCGCCGGACGCACCGTTGGACAAGCGCAACTTAGGCTAGGTATACTAATGCGCCGAGTGAGGGACTGGATGACTGCTCGCGGGCTCAGTTTAGCACTGGAGAAAACCGAAGTGGTCATCTTGACAAAAAAGAGAATCCCTAGAGTAAGGATGATCAGTATTGGAGATATACAAATCGAATCGAAGCCAGCGGTGAAGTACCTGGGGCTACTGATCGACTCGAAGATGAGTTTCCCTGAGCAAATCAGGGCAACGGCTGAGAAGGCTGCTTCGGGAATATCGGCCCTTAGTCGACTTATGGCCAACGTAGGGGGACCCAGCCCATCAAGAAGACGCCTCTTGATGAGTGCTGTGGGGTCGGTGCTGCTGTACGGAGCAGAGGTATGGGGCGACGCTCTCAGCAAGGAGGTATACCGAAAACGATTGGCACAGGTGCAGAGAAGAGGAGCACTGAGAATTGCATCTTCGTATCCAACAGTCTCCGACTCGGCGGTGAGAGTGATTGCAGGCGTGATACCTGTCGCCCTCCTTGCTAGAGAGCGCCGCGCCATTTACCTGCGCCGAAACGAGGATGCGAGGGAGATGGTTGTCCGCAAGGAGAGACAACGCTCGCTCAACGATTGGCAGCAGTCTTGGGGAAATTGCACGAAGGGAAGGTGGACTGCGCGCCGCATCCTGGATGTGAGACCGTGGCTAAAACGAAGGCACGGTGAGACTGACTTCTATCTGACCCAGCTTTTGAGTGGGCACGGGTGTTTTCAGTCTTACCTGCACAAGATCGGTAAGTCACGGTCTGCCGGTTGTCGGTTTTGCCCGGGAGAGGAGGACAATGCCTGTCACACATTTTTTGCGTGTATAAAATGGGTCAGGCTGCGAAGGGAACTCTACAGGGAGACGGGAGAGCTCGCCCCGGATAATATAGTTGCGGTGATGCTCGAATCAGTTGACAAATGGAACCAGGTGGCACATTATGCTCGGACAGTCCTAAAATATAAAAGGACCTCACAGCAGCCGGAGGCGCTGGGGCTGGGGGATCGCTCTTCTGGCATTTCCTCTTCCCCTCTCCCCTCCCGCTAGGAAAGGGACCCCCCAGCTTGAAGGCGCCCCACGGCGTAATGAAACGAGACCTGGCCCGAAGCAATGTGTCAAACGGTTCCAGGCTAGGTTCTCAGATTGACAGGGGAGGTGTTTAGTGGGTAGTCCAAGGGAATCCTCCATGGGAGCCCCACACTGCCAGACTCGGCGGGCGTAAATGCCTTCACCTCCCTACCACAAAAAAAAATGGTCCCTCCCAATCATGCAGCAACTTTGGAAACCTACCCTTCCGCCGTTGTGAGCTATATAGCCACACCAAGTCATCTTGCTGGAAGCCAGTAGAATTTGCCTTTAGATCATACCTGGTCTAAATGCTGCGATGTCAACAGCAATCCTTTCAAACGGCACACCCACGTTGAAGGTTTGCATTTGTCCTCTCAGTCATTGCTTCCGGTCTTTAACGGAAGCGCAAATTGTACATCCACGACACCAGTCATCTACGCCTTCTCGAGCGTGGAGCCAGTAGAACCTTTCCTGCAATTTCGCTAAGGTCTTGTTAACACTAAGATGGCCTGCTGAGGATCCTTCTTGCATTTTCTTAACCACATCGTGGATTCGGCTTTTGGGAAGTACATTTTGAATCCTACAGGAGCTGCCATCCACCATTTCCTGTTTCCGCTTGAATACGCCACCCTCCACCTGAAGGGAGTTCCATTGTGCCCATTAACTTTTTAAGGTGGCGCCATGCATCGAAACGTCCTTCCACTCAGGTCGCCCAGTTGTTTCCTTCCGTACGAGCAATGGTCCTATATCTTCATCGGCTAAATGGGCGTTTCAAATCTCCTCCGATGACCAACTTTCATCGAATTCGGCCGTTATCATACGTAGATCAACGGTCGGCTCCTTTTCCTCAATTCGTCAGCAGTGCTTGCAGTTAGCTGGACGTGGACGACGAGATAGGTTGTCAGCATTTCCATGAACACTGCCCTTCCGATGAACGATTTCGTAGTCGTATGGTTGCAGTCTTTCGATCCATCTCGCAGTTTGTCCCTCGGGGTTTTCGAAGTTGAGCAGCCATCTCAGTGATGCATGATCCGTTGGAAGAAAAATTTTCTGGTCATATAGGTACTTGTGGAACTGCTTGGTTGCCTCTATTATAGCCAATAGCTCCTCCCTGGTCACGCAATAGTTCCTCTCACTTTTCGATAGAACTCGACTATAATATGAGAGGACTCTTTCTTCCCCATCAATCTGCTGGGAGAGTACAGCTCCAATACAGCCGTTGTTCGCATCGGTATCAACGACAACATTTTTCTGGATTTTGGATATGACAGCACGGGTGATTCATAAAGCTTCCCCTTCAAGGTCTCCAAGGCTGCCTGGCATTGTCCATTCTAGACAACAGGAAAGTTTTTCTCGGTTAGCGTATGGAAACACTTAGCTATTTTGGCGAAGACTTTGACGAATCTTCGATAGTAGGTCACCAGACCTAGAAAACTTCGTAGTTGACGCTTGTTGTTTGGTGTTGGCCAACTTTTCATGGCTTCAATTTTCCCAGGGTCTGTTTTAACCTATTTTGCTGATACGATGTGTCCCAGGTATTTTACTTCAGCTGCGAAAAGGATACACTTGTTGGGACTAAGTTTCAAATTTACCCGTCGCAATTGGGAGAGCACCTCTTCAAAGTACCGCACATGCTTTTCGAACATTATCCCGATAACAACGATGTGTACACCAAGCATTTTTTCCATGTAAGGCCTCGTGGCACGTATTCCATGAGGCGTTTAAAGGTGGCTGGAGCATTGCGAAGCCCAAATGGCGTCACTACAAATTGCCACAATCCGGCCCAAACTGAAAATGTTGTCTTCTCCCTGTCCTTCTTGTCGATTTCTACCTCCCAGTAGCCACTCTTGAGATCGAGTGTGGAGAACCATTTTGCGTCGGCTAAAGTATTCATGATGTCGTCGATGCGTGGAATCAGGCAACCATCTTTCTTAGTGACGTCGTGAAGCTACCTACAGTTGACACAAAAACGATTGCTACCATCCTTTTTCTTCACTAGAACTACTGAAGCGGCGCATGGTTTGACAGAAGATTCAATAACGCTTCGTTTTTTCATGTACGAGGTAAGTGCGCTTACTTCTCATTGTTTGACTATAGGAAGACGTCTCGGTGCTTGTCGAATTGGCTTGGCTCCCTGTGTATCTATGACATGAGTTTCTATACTTGGTCGGCCTTGGTCACCCGGGCTTGTTGAGAAGATGTCACTGTACTTGGTAACCAGATCAAAGGCTCGCTTGAATAGCTGCACTGGCGATTTGATTTGCTTCAATATTGCAGACATGGATTCCCGGGCTTTGCCTGCGTCTTGCCTCCTTTTCCAATGATGGTATTAAGCGAATTCCAAAGAAGCGATGGTGGAAATAGGCTGGCAGCTGCCGATGACTTCTCCGCTTTAATGCTCGTGATTGAATCTGCGGTGTTAAGGAATCCAACCGGCATTTATCTGTTCCCTATAGATCTTACAAGGCTTCGACCTTCAATCAAACTCCGCAATGTGGACGTCTTCGTTGGCTCTATCAGGTAAGATTGGTGGTTTCCAGAATCACCATCAAGCTTGGCCCATACAGTGCTTTCAGAAGAATTCGGTACATCAGTGTCGGTACATACTACTAAATTCATATTGGGAATTCGGACGATGAGATCCTCCATCAATACTTCGACATTCTGCCATTTCCATACCCGTTTGCTCAAATCCAACGCGATTCCATCATGGGAGTCCCACACTCTGTGCATAAATGGCATTGCAAAAATGGCTTTAGCCGGGGCTTGGCCCATTGATACATGTTTGGCAGCTCTGTACGCCATCAAAAATAGTGAAATATGCCGGTCCCAGTCCCTCTGGTTCTTGTCAACCATCTTGGTCAGGTGTTTACTGAGTGGACCGTACAAACGTTCAACCATTTCATCGCATTGGGGATGCAGTGGTGTTGTCCTCGTTTTCCGTATCCCCAGCCACTCGCACATTTTGCCAAAAACCAGTTACTCAAAGTTTTGGCCTTGATGCAAATGTAGTTCACAGAGTAACGCCGTACCTACTGACCCCATTCAACACTAGCTGTTCGGCAACAGTAGTTGCTTCCTAGTTGGGAATGGGGTAGACTTTGGGCCTGTTGCTGAAATAATTGGCCACAACCAGCTTGTACCGATTTCCCCATTCGGATTCAGGAAGAGGTCTTGCGATGTCAACAGCAACCCTTTCAAACGGCACACCCACGTTGAAGGTTTGCATTTGTCCTCTCAGTCATTGCTTCCGGTCTTTAACGGAAGCGCAAATTGTACATCCACGACACCAGTCATCTACGCCTTCTCGAGCGTGGAGCCAGTAGAACCTTTCCTGCAATTTCGCTAAGGTCTTGTTAACACTAAGATGGCCTGCTGAGGATCCTTCTTGCATTTTCTTAACCACATCGTGGATTCGGCTTTTGGGAAGTACATTTTGAATCCTGCAGGAGCTGCCATCCACCATTTCCTGTTTCCGCTTGAATACGCCACCCTCCACCTGAAGGGAGTTCCATTGTGCCCAATAACTTTTTAAGGTGGCGCCATGCATCGAAACGTCCTTCCACTCAGGTCGCCCAGTTGTCTCCTTCCGTACGAGCAATGGTCCTATATCTTCATCGGCTGAATGGGCGTTTCAAATCTCCTCCGATGACCAACTTTCATCGAATTCGGCCGTTATCATATGTAGATCAACGGTCGGCTCCTTTTCCTCAATTCGTCGGCAGTGCTTGCAGTTAGCTACTGAGACTTGAGATGCCAGATGAGTCGCGCTTGGTTGGCTATGCGGATGATGTTGCGGCTCTGGTCGCCGAACGCACCGTTGGACAAGCGCAACTTAGGCTAGGAATACTAATGCGCCGAGTGAGGGACTGGATGACTGCTCGCGGGCTCAGTTTAGCACTGGAGAAAACCGAAGTGGTCATCTTGACAAAAAAGAGAATCCCTAGAGTAAGGATGATCAGTATTGGAGGTATACAAATCGAATCGAAGCCAGCGGTGAAGTACCTGGGGCTACTGATCGACTCGAAGATGAGTTTCCCTGAGCAAATCAGGGCAACGGCTGAGAAGGCTGCTTCGGGAATATCGGCCCTTAGTCGACTTATGGCCAACGTAGGGGGACCCAGCCCATCAAGAAGACGCCTCTTGATGAGTGCTGTGGGGTCGGTGCTGCTGTACGGAGCAGAGGTATGGGGCGACGCTCTCAGCAAGGAGGTATACCGAAAACGATTGGCACAGGTGCAGAGAAGAGGAGCACTGAGAATTGCATCTTCGTATCCAACAGTCCCCGACTCGGCGGTGAGAGTGATTGCAGGCGTGATATCTGTTGCCCTCCTTGCTAGAGAGCGCCGCGCTATTTACCTGCGCCAAAACGAGGATGCGAGGGAGATGGTTGTCCGCAAGGAGAGACAACGCTCGCTCAACGATTGGCAGCAGTCTTGGGGAAATTGCACGAAGGGAAGGTGGACTGCGCGCCTCATCCTGGATGTGAGACCGTGGCTAAAACGAAGGCATGGTGAGACTGACTTCTATCTGACCCAGCTTTTGAGTGGGCACGGGTGTTTTCAGTCTTACCTGCACAAGATCGGTAAGTCACGGTCTGCCGGTTGTCGGTTTTGCCCGGGAGAGGAGGACAATGCCTGTCACACATTTTTTGCGTGTATAAAATGGGTCAGGCTGCGAAGGGAACTCTACAGGGAGACGGGAGAGCTCGCCCCGGATAATATAGTTGCGGTGATGCTCGAATCAGTTGACAAATGGAACCAGGTGGCACATTATGCTCGGACAGTCCTAAAATATAAAAGGACCTCACAGCAACCGGAGGCGCTGGGGCTGGGGGATCGCTCTTCTGGCATTTCCTCTTCCCCTCTCCCCTCCCGCTAGGAAAGGGACCCCCCAGCTTGAAGGCGCCCCACGGCGTAATGAAACGAGACCTGGCCCGAAGCAATGTGTCAAACGGTTCCAGGCTAGGTTCTCAGATTGACAGGGGAGGTGTTTAGTGGGTAGTCCAAGGGAATCCTCCATGGGAGCCAGACTCGGCGGGCGTAAATGCCTTCACCTCCCTACCGCAAAAAAAAATGGTCCCTCCCAATCATGCAGCAACTTTCGAAACCTACCCTTTCGCCGTTGTGAGCTATATAGCCACACCAAGTCATCTTGCTGGAAGCCAGTAGAATTTGCCTTTAGATCATACCTGGTCTAAATGCTGCGATGTCAACAGCAATCCTTTCAAACGGCACACCCACGTTGAAGGTTTGCATTTGTCCTCTCAGTCATTGCTTCCGGTCTTTAACGGAAGCGCAAATTGTACATCCACGACACCAGTCATCTACGCCTTCTCGAGCGCGGAGCCAGTAGAACCTTTCCTGCAATTTCGCTAAGGTCTTGTTAACACTAAGATGGCCTGCTGAGGATCCTTCTTGCATTTTCTTAACCACATCGTGGATTCGGCTTTTGGGAAGTACATTTTGAATCCTACAGGAGCTGCCATCCACCATTTCCTGTTTCCGCTTGAATACGCCACCCTCCACCTGAAGGGAGTTCCATTGTGCCCAATAACTTTTTAAGGTGGCGCCATGCATCGAAACGTCCTTCCACTCAGGTCGCCCAGTTGTTTCCTTTCGTACGAGCAATGGTCCTATATCTTCATCGGCTAAATGGGCGTTTCAAATCTCCTCCGATGACCAACTTTTTTTCTGGATTTTGGATATGCCAGCACGGGTGATTCATAAAGCTTCCCCTTCAAGGTCTCCAAGGCTGCCTGGCATTGTCCATTCTAGACAACAGGAAAATTTTTCTCGGTTAGCGTATGGAAACACTTAGCTATTTTGGCGAAGACTTTGACGAATCTTCGATAGTAGGTCACCAGACCTAGAAAACTTCGTAGTTGACGCTTGTTGTTTGGTGTTGGCCAACTTTTCATGGCTTCAATTTTCCCAGGGTCTGTTTAAACCTATTTTGCTGATACGATGTGTCCCAGGTATTTTACTTCAGCTGCGAAAAGGATACACTTGTTGGGACTAAGTTTCAAATTTACCCGTCGCAATTGGGAGAGCACCTCTTCAAAGTACCGCACATGCTTTTCGAACATTATCCCGATAACAACGATGTGTACACCAAGCATTTTTTCCATGTAAGGCCTCGTGGCACGTATTCCATGAGGCGTTTAAAGGTAGCTGGAGCATTGCGAAGCCCACATGGCGTCACTACAAATTGCCACAATCCGGCCCAAACTGAAAATGTTGTCTTCTCCCTGTCCTTCTTGTCGATTTCTACCTCCCAGTAGCCACTCTTGAGATCGAGTGTGGAGAACCATTTTGCGTCGGCTAAAGTATTCATGATGTCGTCGATGCGTGGAATCAGGCAACCATCTTTCTTAGTGACGTCGTGAAGCTACCTATAGTTGACACAAAAACGATTGCTACCATCCTTTTTCTTCACTAGAACTACTGAAGCGGCGCATGGTTTGACAGATGGTTCAATAACGCTTCGTTTTTTCATGTACGAGGTAAGTGCGCTTACTTCTCATTGTTTGACTATAGGAAGACGTCTCGGTGCTTGTCGAATTGGCTTGGCTCCCTGTGTATCTATGACATGAGTTTCTATACTTGGTCGGCCTTGGTCACCCGGGCTTGTTGAGAAGATGTCACTGTACTTGGTAACCAGATCAAAGGCTCGCTTGAATAGCTGCACTGGCGATTTGATTTGCTTCAATATTGCAGACATGGATTCCCGGGCTTTGCCTGCGTCTTGCCTCCTTTTCCAATGATGGTATTAAGCGAATTCCAAAGAAGCGATGGTGGAAATAGGCTGGCAGCTGCCGATGACTTCTCCGCTTTAATGCTCGTGATTGAATCTGCGGTGTTAAGGAATCTAACCGGCATTTATCTGTTCCCTATAGATCTTACAAGGCTTCGACCTTCAATCAAACTCCGCAATGTGGACGTCTTCGTTGGCTCAATCAGGTAAGATCGGTGGTTTCCAGAATCACCATCAAGCTTGGCCCATACAGTGCTTTCAGAAGAATTCGGTACATCAGTGTCGGTACATACTACTAAATTCATATTGGGAATTTGGACGATGGGATCCTCCATCAATACTTCGACATTCTGCCATATCAATACTCGTTTGCTCAAATTCAACGCGATTCCATCATGGGAGTCCCACACTCTGTGCATAAATGGCATTCACCTCCCTACCACAAGAAAAAAAACGCGATTCCATGTGGTCGCAGAAAATCCATTCCGAGAACGCAGTCATCCATAATGTTCGCGACCAGAAAATTATGTCGAAATGCAAGGTCTCCCAACTGTATCTGGAACTTCGTGGGCAGGTGCAGTTCCTCCCGTAGCTATCCGCAGTAAGAAAATCCTTCCGTTGTGAAGTAGTTGTTGCACCAGTGTCGATTCTTATGGTACAATGTTCTCCGAAAACTTGACCTGGAAGGCATAAGTCTGCTTTTCCACGATGTAATCTTGACACGTTGATGGTAGTGCTACGGACGTCGATCCTCCTAGCCAACCTCTGCCCGATGAAGTGGGCTGGTGACTTGGTCTAGATCTTTTCCGAGCTGCACACGATGGACAATAGCTCGGTTTTCTTCGCTTCTTGCAGCCTCTTTGCAAGTGCCCCTTCTCTCCGCAATCCCAGCATCTGGGTGCACCATTTGCATGCGGGTCTCGCTCAATTCCCATGCGCTCACACCTGCACTCGTCTGCTACTACCTCGCGAACCCGGGCAGTGGTTCAAGTCACATTTTTCGCTGCCTCAAAGTTCAGACTTTTGAGCTTAACGCATGGCTGGTTGCAATTTCTGGTCCTTTAATGCACTGATGAATGCTTCTGTGGCTGCGTCATCTCGATGTTCTGGGTCATAAGCTGGGTAAGCCAAAAGTGTCACCCGCTAAATGTCTTGTGCTAGCAGTTGTAAGGTTTTGCCGGACTTCTGCATTCGATGCCATAGCTATGATCGTCTCCATAACGCATGTCGCGCGCATTCCTTATTGCAGCCGGGCTTGAATGCAACTCAACGGGGATAGTCTGAAAAATCGGCAGCTGGGCCTCTTAGAGCAAGAATCAATGCAGTTGCTCGTTCTTGCTCATTTCTGTGATTTATCCGAGCATCGGCTTCAAACTAGGTTTAGTAAATACCCCACACCGTTTGCCCGTCGAATATTGGTGCTTGCACATTTCTGGATGTGCTTTGTGCTGCGGTTATAAGCGCGGCTGGTGAGGTGGTTACTACTGCCTTCGCTGTTTCTGATTTTTTTCATGTTTTCCATCTCATGGTTGATTCTCTCTTCGACCTGGCAAACCTTTTCCTCGTCGCATTTAATTTGTATCTTCTGACTACTAAGCTCCGCTTTTATTTCGGTTGACTGTTTTTGCAAATCCGCCTTGATTTCGATCGCTGGTCGACCCAGCTTCGCTGATTGTTCATTTCTCTTCGCAGCTAAACTGGATGACTCTCTTCGCTGCTCTTGCTACATCAGAATCAATATTTGCATTAGAGCGTTTTCCGGTTCCTTTGATTTTGGTGCTTCTGCTTCTCCACCTCCTGCGTCTGAGGGCTCACCCGAATCCAAATACGCACCTCCTAGCTCATTCGCGTCACGTAAGCGTGCAATTAGTGTGGCCTCTGTATCTTGCGTAGCCAGATTTCGCTATTCCAACTCCTCCTTAAGCTCCGATATGGTCAATTCATTAATTTTTAAATTTTGCTTTTGAGCTTAACGCACGGCTGGTTGCAATTTCTGGTCCTTTAATGCACTGATGAATGCTTCTGTGGCTGCGTCATCTCGATGTTCTGGGTCATAAGCTGGGTAAGCCAAAAGTGTCACCCGCTAAATGTCTTGTGCTAGCAGTTGTAAGGTTTTGCCGGACTTCTGCATTCGATGCCATAGCTATGATCGTCTCCATAACGCATGTCGAGCGCATTCCTTATTGCAGCCGGGCTGGAATGCAACTCAACGGGGATAGTCTGGAAAAACTCGGCAGCTGGGCCTCTTAGAGCAAGAATCAATGCAGTTGCTCGTTCCTGCTCATTTCTGTGATTTATCCGAGCATCAGCTTCAAACTAGGTTTAGTAAATACCCCACACCGTTTGCCCGTCGAATATTGGTGCTTGCACATTTCTGGATGTGCTTTGTGCTGCGGTTATAAGCGGGGCTGGTGAGGTGGTTACTACTGCCTTCGCTGTTTCTGATTTTTTTCATGTTTTCCATCTCATGGTTGATTCTCTCTTCGACCTGGCAAACCTTTTCCTCGACGCATTTAATTTGTACCTTCTGACTACTAAGCTCCGCTTTTATTTCGGTTGACTGTTTCTGCAAACCCGCCTTGATTTCGATCGCTGGTCGACCCAGCTTCGCTGATTGTTCATTTCTCTTCGCAGCTAAACTGGATGACTCTCTTCGCTGCTCTTGCTACATCAGAATCAATATTTGCATTCGAGCGTTTTCCGGTTCCTTTGATTTTGGTGCTTCTGCTTCTCCACCTTCTGCGTCTGAGGGCTCACCCGAATCCAGATACACACCTCCTAACTCAATCGCGTCACGTAAGCGTGCAATTAGTGTGGCCTTTGTACCTTGCGTAGCCAGATTTCACTATTCAAACTCCTCCTTAAGCTCCGATATGGTCAATTCATTAATTTTTAAATTTAAGATTCGTGGCCTTTTTATTGTTTCGGGTATCTTTTCAACAGCTCCCACGTGAATTTTCACTATTGTGCACTTTAAAAATATTTGAACGTCTTCACTTCCAAAATTTTCTTTCTCACTTCTTGACACCACTATCGCGTATTATGGTTTGCGGCCAATAATTTAAGTGTTCCTGAAAAGTAAAACGCACTTTACATTAAGTAAAAAGAGTTTATTTACTAAAAGTGCACAATCATTTATTTTCCCAACACTGAAACAAAGAAATGTCAAATTAAGTTGGGCGAACAGCTTGACGTTAAGCTGTGACTCATAAACAACATCGTGCATTATGGTTGGACCACCCTTTACATATATATGTATAGATATATATATATATATATATATATATATATATATATATATATATATATATATATATATATATATACATATATATATATATATATATATATATATATATATATATATATACATATATATATATATACATATATATATATATATATATATATATATATATATATGTATACATGTATATATATATATATATATATATATATATATATATATATATATATATATATATATATATGTTTATATATATATATATATATATATATATATATATATACATATATATATATATATATATATACATATATATATATATATATATATATATATATATATATATATATATATATATATATATATATATATATATATATATATATATATATATATATATATATATATATATATATATATATATTATATATATATATATATATATATATATATATATATATATATATATATATATATATATATATATATATATATATATATATATATATATATATATATATATATATATAGGGCGCCTAAGCAGAATCCAGAGAAATTTCACGTTAATTTGTCGCTGTAGTGGATCTCAGCGACAGCAGTGATTTGCTGTCAGCATTTGTGCGTGAATTCTAAATGGCGGAGTTAGTGCAATCGAGTGCGGAATATAATCAAAGAGTGGCGGTCATTGATAGTCTGGATGTTCCACAAATTTTATTGTTTTTTGGGTATCGCAAATCCACAGTTTACGATATTGCTCGGAGGTGTACAGCTTCAGGTAATCCTGGGGCAGGTTCTCCTAGCTCAACAAGAAACACTTATACGAAGGAGAAGACGGCAAGGACCATGGAAGTTCTTCAAGGGGCCCAAGACCTCATTTTGGAGGATCTTGAGAGTTTGCTCAGAAAAGTGTCGGCTATTTTGAGTGTAAGTGAGGCTTCTATGCGTCGCATCTACAAATAGGACCAAAGTCACACATCCTACATAGTAACGGTGTGACTGATACTGTCCGAGGCTGCTAAAGTAAAATGAGTTGCCTGTTGTCCCTTGTATCTGCGTTCTCTGAGGAACGAAGCTATGGCTGGCATCCGGTTTTTCTCTGACGAGAAAATTTTTACCATTGATGCCAAAGTGAATCGGGGGAATGACTGTTCGGTCGCACATGACCCTGGAGATATCTCAGTAGTTAGTAAGACCAAGTTTCCCGCCAGGATTCATGTGCTTAGTGTTGTCCCGAGTGAGAGTGACGTCATGCCACCACATTTCTTTATGGTGCAAGAAACAATCACAATGGAGGCCTACCTACTGGTTCTAATGACGAATGTGAAGGCATGGATTAAAACAGTGACCGACGAAAGGACGTACATTTTTCAACAGGACGGCGGTCCAGCTCACACGAACCATTTAGTGCAAAATCGGATCTCAGATAATTTGGTCATGGTTTGGTCTAAAGTATTCTTGCCTCCCAACAGTTTAGTTCTAAACCCTCTGGTGTAAAGCGTTATTCAGTGAGTCACTTACAAGTCCAGACATCCTAGTGTGGTATCCCTACGAGCCACTGTTGAAGCAGCATTTCTCAATTTACAACGATAGGAGTTAAAGGAGGAATTTAAGGAGAATACCTACAATTGAGTTATAATAACGTTTCTGACGAAGGTAAGTTTAAAGGCAATTAATAATTATCATAAACTGCGTGTTCTTACCGGATTTTGCTGATATATCTATCTATGCATGATGCCAATTGTGAGTTACTAATTTGACATTTCTTTGTTTCAGTGTTTGACAAATTCAACCATGGAGAAATACACAATCGAGAAGCGCGTTAAGGTTGCTGATGCCTTTTACGAAAATGAGCGTTCAAATCAAAATGCATTTCATGTACTTTGTGAGTTTTTTGGTCAGCATCTTTGACCAAAT
Organism: Odontomyia ornata; assembly: GCA_963969285.1. Lineage (NCBI taxonomy): Eukaryota > Metazoa > Arthropoda > Insecta > Diptera > Stratiomyidae > Odontomyia > Odontomyia ornata. Next base: position 234,735,827 of record OZ017739.1, on the reverse strand, counting down.
GTGTCCACAATCGGGAGAATTGTGCGTGAATTTCAACAAAGCGGATCTGTAGGAAATGTGAAATGACCTGTGCATGATCGCGCCATTCGTTCTGCGGAAGACATTACTGTTGTTGGCGATAGTGTGGCAGAAGAGCTGTCAATCTAGACTCGTTGTCGTGCCCAACATTTGAACATCCAACCAACATCACTGATGCAAATTTTGAATAAATATGTGAATTTAAACGCTTACAAGGTTCAACTGACTCAAGAACTGAAGCCTACTGAAAATTTAATACGTCGGCAATACGCCGTATGGTTGGTTTAACAGACAGAAGGGAAAAGTGACTTTACAACAAAAATTATCTTCAGCGATGAGGCACACTTTCACCTCAGTGGATTCATTAACAGGCAAAATTGCCCCATTTGGGCAAATGAGTATCCACAAGTGATTTTTTAAAAGCCAATGCACCCAGAAAGAGTGACTGTTTGGTGTGATTTATGGGCTGGCGGCATCATAGAGCGGTACTTCTTCGAAACCATTGGACTTCTTCCTCAAGGGATATTTAATAGAAAAAGTGTATTTCATTAAGCCCAGAACAATTTAAAAGTTAAAGGATGAGATAATTCAGCACATTAACGACATTAAACCTCAATTATGTCTCAGAGTCATTAAAAATGAGGACCATCGGAAAGAAGTATGACGCCGTAGCCGTGGCGAGCATTTGGGCGATATTTTGTTTTACACATAGCTGCCATAGATCCTTCGATTGTAATAAAAACCCTTGAAATAATTCTTTGTAAACTTTTTGTTTTATTTACTATTAACTTCGTGCGTTTTGATTGGACCATATATACATACATGTATATATATATATATATATATATATATATATATATATATATATATATATATATATATATATATATCTACATATATATATCTACATATATATATATATATATATAGATATATATATATATATATATATACATATAGATATAGATATAGATATATATATATATATATATATATATATATATACATATATATATATATATATATATATATATATATATATATATATATATATATATATATATATATATATATATATATATATATATCATTACATGTGCTAATAATTCTGCGAGCTACTGCCACAATTGTTTTTACAATATCATGATCAACAAACGAATGTACTCGAAAGCACAAGAATCCACCAAGCATGATCAACATCTGAAAGTGACGCCACTGCAGGGTATTCAGAATTGCTCGAATATTCCAGGTAGTTCGCCGATGCACGAGAAATGGATTGAAAGACTAGAGCCCCTATGTAAAGCCGAGCTGAATGAATGGGGGTTATAGCAAAACCGCGATAGTAAAACTGCAATAAGTACGGAGCGAAAATTAAAGGCGATATTCATTGATTGTGAAGTGATTGTGGTAACAGACAGTTGGAATTGAAAATTGATAGACAGTCAAAGTTAGATTGTGCAATAGTTAAATAAATTATTGTGCACTTTTAGTAAATAAACTCTTTTAACTTAATTTAAAGTGCGTTTTACTTTTCCGGAACACTTAAATTGTTGGCCGCAAATCATAACACGCGACAGTGGTGTCAAGAAGTGAGAAAGAAAATGTTGGAAGTGAAGACGTTTAAACATTTTTAAAGTGCACAATAGTGAAAACTCACGTGGAAACTATTGAAAAGATACCCGAAACAATAAAAAGGCCACGAAACTAAAATTTAAAAATTAATGAATTGACCATATCGGAGCTTAAGGAGGAGTTGGAATAGCGAAATCTGGCTACGCAAGGTACAAAGGCCACACTAATTGCACGCTGAGTTAGAAGGTGTGTATCTGTATTCGGGTGAGCCCTCAGACGCAAAAGTTGGAGAAGCAAAAGCACCAAAATCAAAGGAACCGGAAAATGCTCTTACTGCATCAGAATCAATATTTGCATTAGAGCATTTTCCGGTTCCTTTGATTTTGGTGCTTCTGCTTCACCACCTTCTGCGTCTGAGAGCTCACCCGAATCCAGATACACACCTCCTAACTCAATCGCGTCACGTAAGCGTGCAATTAGTGTGGCCTTTGTACCTTGCGTAGCCAGATTTCACTATTCAAACTCCTCCTTAAGCTCCGATATGGTCAATTCGTTAATTTTTAAATTTAAGATTCGTGGCCTTTTTATTGTTTCGGGTATCTTTTCAACAGTTTCCAAGTGAATTTTCACTATTGTGCACTTTAAAAATGTTTAAACGTCTTCACTTCCAAAATTTTCTTTCTCACTTCTTTACACCACTGCCACGTGTTATGATTCGCGGCCAATAATTTAAGTGTTCCGGAAAAGTTAAACGCACTTTAAATTAAGTTTAAAGAGTTTATTTACTAAAAGTGCACAATAATCTATTTAACTATTGCACAATCTTACTTTGACTGTCTATCAATTTTTAATTCCAACTGTCTGTTACCACAATCACTTCACAATCAATGAATATCGCCTTTAATTTTCGCTCCGCACTTATTGCAGTTTTACTATCGCGGTTTTGCTATAACCCCCATTCATTCAGCTCGGCTTTACATAGGGGCTCTAGTCTTTCAATCCATTTCTCGTGCATCGGCGAATACGTGGAATATTCGAGCAATTCTGAATACCCTGCAGTGGCGTCACTTTCAGATGTTGATCACGCTTGGTGGATTCTTGTGCTTTCAAGTACATTCGTTTGTTGATCATGATATTGTAAAAATAATTGTGGCAATAGCTCGCAGAATTATTAGCACATATAATGATATATATATATATATATATATATATATATATATATATATATATATATATATATATATATATATATATACATATATATATGTATATACGAGGTGTGTTCAAAAAGTATCACGAATTTTGAAGTTTCGCGGGTTACGTATATTCGAATTTCGATTTTTTTGTGGCGTTATGTTGGTACTCATGTCTGTCACTTATGCCGACAAGCTCGGCCATTTTGAATGTTCACTTAATTGGTGATAGCTGCTTTACTTGCACGTGTTTTCAATCGTCTTCGATTTTTACTTATTCAAAAAATGGATCAAAGAACGTGTATCAAATTTTGTGTGAAAAACGAAATTAAGTGCGCGGATGCATTCCGAATGTTGACTGTGGCATACGGAGAAGCTACCTTGGACCGAAGCAACGTTTATCGGTGGTACAAAATGTTTTTAGAAGGCCGAAAAGATGTGAACGACGAAGAGCGTGCCGGACGCCCGAGCACTTCAACAACAGACGAAAAAATTAATGAAGTGGAGAAAATGGTATTGGCCAATCGTCGAATCACCGTTAGAGAAGTTGCTGAGGACTTAAACATATCGATTGGCTCGTGCTATTCGATTTTTATCAACGATTTGGGCATGAGACGGGTCGCCGCGAAATTCGTACCAAAATTGCTCAATTGCGACCAAAAACAGCAACGCATGAACATTGCTAATGAGATGTTAAACTCTGTCCGCGACGAACCAAATTTGCTCCAGAGGGTCATAACTGGTGGCAAATCGTGGGTTTATGGTTATGACGTGGAAACCAAAGCTCAATCATCTCAATGGAAGCTGCCGCATGAACCAAGACCGAAAAAAGCGCGCCAAGTTCGGTCGAATGTGAAAGTTTTGCTGACAGTTTTCTTCGATTGCAGGGGTGTGGTGCATCAGGAGTTCTTGCCACAGGGAAGAACGGTCAATAAGGAATATTACCTGCAAGTTATGCGCAATTTGCGCGAAGCAATCCGCCAGAAACGCCCGGATTTGTGGGAGAACAAAAATTGGCTTTTGCACCACGATAACGCCCCTGCTCACACATCGTTGCTTGTGCGCGACTTTTTGGCCAAAAACAACACACTAATGATGCCGCAGCCACCGTATTCCCCAGATCTGGCCCCCTGTGACTTTTTCTTGTTTCCTAAACTGAAGAGGCCCATGAAAGGACGACGTTACGCTACGCTTGACGAGATAAAGACGGCATCGAAGGAGGAGCTGAACAAGATTAAAAAAAATGATTTTTTGAAGTGCTTCGAAGCTTGGAAAAACCGTTGGCACAAGTGTATAATATCTCATGGGGATTACTTTGAAGGGGACAAAATAGATATTTATGAATAAATAAATAATTTTTGAAAAAAAACAAAATTCGCGATATTTTTTGAACACACCTCGTATATATATATTATATATACATTATATATAGATATATATATATATATATATATATATATATATATATATATATATATATCTATCTATATATATATATATATATATATATATATATATATATATATATATATATATATATATAAATATTAACACACATATGCCCGAAGAAATGTTACATGTTTAATTGTAAGGGAAAATTTTAGTTAACCGACTTCGAAAAGAAAGAAGGTTATCAATTCATCGCGTATATTTTTTTTGCTTTTTTTTGGTTTTGTATGTTCTCGCATAACTTTTAAGCTGAGATAGATAGAAGAGTTCTGTTTTTGGCAAATGATGCATCTTTCTTCCAGTTAGGTCCCGTTTAAAGGATAAGAAATTCAAGTAACTGTAAAGGACTTTTACCGTTAAAACTAAAAAATTTCCGACTTTGACCCGGATTTTTCAGCATAACTGATCGACGCGCATAAGGCCTTTGATTGTAGAGGTTTCAAACGAAGGACAACATATTTATCTAAAATGTATCAGAACAGAATTGAAATCCCTTCAAGGACTCTGTAGATATTAACAATTAAATATGATACATTGATGTCGAGAAATTGAATTTAAATGATATTTCGTACGAAAAGTGCCAATTGGTTCGCACTCTGCAAGGATTTGTTAGAGATACCGAGTCCTTTGGTAAGGGATGATAAAAATGATCAGTTTCCTAAATTTTCTGCATAAACAGTACATTTTAGTCCATAATTTCGACCGGAAATAACCAATAAATTAATTTTAAATGTGGCATAAATACAATTCAACAATAGTTAAGGGGAACACTTCAGGATGCTTTTCTCTTCTGCATTCATTCTTTGCTTGCCAATGAGCTTGGTATACGATCCTTTTTACATCCTTAGACGTAAATGTTACATAAAGGATTATAAAATCCTCCGAAGCAATAATAAGGATTGAATGATTGCAAATTATAGAGTTGACTCGTTACTTTCCAGTTAATATTGTCGCGTGTTTTCGGTTCGCGGCCAATAATTTTAATGTTCCGGGAAAGTGAAAACGCAATGTCTTTTAATTTAAGTTAAAAGAATTTATTTAATTACAAAAATGCACAATAAACAATTTAACAATTTCACTAATTTTAATTTTCACTATGAAAAATCTAACATTTGTCCATAAATTTCTTATCGCAATTGTCTTCTAAATCACTTCACTATTACGAAAATCACTTTTCTACTACTCGAATAATATCGCTTCCCGCACACAATCGCAGTTCTCATCGCGGTCGAATGAATGATCCCCCCATTCATTCAGCTCGTCTTTATATAGGGTCTCTACGTATTCACCCATTTCTCGTACATTGGCGAATGTTCTACCGAGAGGTACCTGGTAGATTCGAGCAAATTAATGAATGGAGTGACGTCAATTGCAGATGTTGATCATGCTTGTTGGGTTCTCGTGGGTTCGAGTAAATTCATTTGTTGACGTTCTTAATGATTATGACAACAATTGCGACAGTAGCTCGCAGAATTATTTGTACATGTAACACTGTCCCCACCTCAGTCCTTTTCGCCCCGAAAAGATGTGTCGCTATTTGTAGTCAATTCTCCCTGGGTGTAATATGGGGCATGACGGTCCAGATGCACGATTTTCATTTGAGCTCTCGGCTTACGATGTTCCTGTATTTGGTATATGACGTCGTTGATTCGCTTTGTAACTCGGTATGGTCCCTCCCAATTATGTTGCAACTTTGGAGACCTACCCTTTCGCCGTTGCGGGTTATATAGCCACACCAAGTCATCTTGCTGGAAGCCAGTAGAATTTGCCTTTAGATCATACCTGGTCTTCATGCGGTCAGTAGCCGATTCGAGGTGTTTTCGCACTGTCCGATGTATCTGGTTCAACCGTTGTCTTAGATCACGTGCGTACTCCGAGATCGTTTGGAGTTTCTCAGGGGGTGTTCCGAACTTCATATCGGCTGGCAAACGAATAGTCTTTCCAAAAATGACTTTGGCTGTGGCTTGGCCCGTCGATGCATGTTCGGCAGTTCTGTACGCCATCAAAAATAGTGGGATATGTCGGTCCCAGTCCCTTTTATTCTTGTCAACCATTTTGGCAAGGTGTTTATTGAGCGTGCCGTTGAAACGTTCGACCATTCCATCGGATTGGGGATGCAGCGGTGTTGTCCTCGTTTTCCGTATTCCAAGTAGTTCGCACATTTCGCCAAAAACTAGTGACTCAAAGTTTCGGCCTTGATCCGAATGTAGGTCACAAGGCACGCCGTACCTGGTGACCCAATTTAACACTAGCTGTTTGGCTACAGTAGTTGCTTCCTGTTTGGGAATGGGGTAGACCTCGGGCCACTTGCTGAAATAATCAGCTACGACCAGCGTGTATCGATTTCCCCATTCAGATTCAGGAAAGGGTCCAGCGATGTCAACAGCAATCCTTTCAAACGGTACCCCCACGTTATAGGTTTGCATTTGTCCTCTCAGTCGTCGTTTTGGACCTTTGATGGAAGCGCAAATTGTGCATCTGCGACACCAGTCCTCTACGTCTTCTTGAGCGTGGAGCCAGTAGAACCTTTCCCGCAATTTCACTAAGGTTTTGTTAACACCAAGATGGCCTCCCGAGGATCTTTCATGCATTTCCTTTACCACATCGTGGATTCGGCTTTTGGGTAGTATAGTTTGCATCCTATAGGAGCTGCCATCCACCGTTTCCCATTTCCGCTTGAGTACACCAACCTCCACCTGAAGGGAGTTCCATTGTGCCCAATAGCTTTTCAGGGTTGCGCCATGCATTGAAACGTCTTTCCACTCAGGTCGCCCAGTCGTCTCCTTCCATACGAGCAATGGTCCGATGTCTTCATCGGCTAGCTGAGCATTTCGAATCTCCTCCGATGACCAACCTTCATCGAATTCAGCCGTTATCAGTCGCAGATCAACGGGCGGCTCCTTCTCCTCAATCCGTCGGCAATGCTTGCAGTTAGCTGGACATGGGCGACGAGATAGGGCGTCAGCATTTCCATGAACTCCGCCCTTTCGATGAACAATTTCGTAGTCGTACGACTGCAATCTTTCGATCCATCTCGCAACTTGTCCCTCGGGGTTTTTGAAGTTAAGTAGCCATCTCAGCGATGCATAGTCCGTTCCAAGAACAAATCTCAGGCCATATAGGTACTTGTGGAACTGCTTGGTGGCCTCTATTATAGCCAATAGCTCCTTCCTGGTCACACAGTAGTTCCTCTCACTTTTTGAAAGAACTCGACTGTAATACGAGAGGACTCTTTCTTCGCCATTGATCTGCTGGGAGAGTACAGCTCCAATACATCCGTTGCTTGCATTGGTGTCAACTACAAACATTTTTCCGGGTTTCGGATACGCCAGCACGGGTGATTCACACAGCTTTTCCTTCAGGGTCTCAAAGGCTGTCTGGCATTGTTCGTTCCAGACATACGGACGATTTTTCTCGGTTAGCTGATGGAGACACTTAGCTATTTTGGCAAAGTCTTTGACGAATCTTCGATAGTAGGTTGCCAGACCCAGAAAACTTCGTAGTTGGCGCTTGTTGTTTGGTGTTGGCCAAGTTTTCACGGCTTCAATCTTCTCGGGGTCTGTTTTGACCGTCTGCTGATACGACGTGTCCCAGGTATTTTACTTCAGCTGCGAAAAGGGTACACTTGTCGGGACTAAGTTTCAAATTTGCCAGTCGCAGTCGGGAGAAAACCTCTTCTAAGTTCCGCACATGCTCTTCGAACGTTCTCCTGATGACGATGATGTCATTTAGGTACACCAAGCAGGTTTTCCAGGTTAGACCACGTAGTACGTATTCCATCAAGCGTTCGAAAGTGGCCAGAGTATTGCAAAGCCCAAACGGCATCACCACATATTGCCATAATCCGGTCCCAACTGAAAATGTGGTCTTCTCTCGGTCCTTCTTGTCGATTTCTACGTGCCAGTAGCCACTCTTGAGATCGAGTGTAGAAAACCATTTTGCGTCGGCTAAAGTATCCATGATGTCATCGATGCGTGGGAGCGGGTAACTATCTTTCTTGGTGACGTCGTTAAGTTGCCTATAGTCGACACAAAAACGAGTGCTACCATCCTTTTTCTTTACTAGAACTACAGGCACGGCCCATGGACTGACAGAAGGTTCAATAACGCCTTGTTTTTCCATGTCCGAGATCAGCGCACTCACTTCTCCTTGTTTGGCTATAGGGAAGCGTCTGGGTGCTTGTCGAATCGGCTTGGCTCCCTGTGTATCTATGACGTGAGTTACCTGGCTCGTTCGGCCTTGGTCATCCGGGCTTGTTGAGAAGATGTCACTGTACTTGGTGACCAAATCAGAGGCCCGTTTGAATAGCTGTACTGGCAATTTGACCTGCTTCAATATTGCAAAAGATGATTCCCGGGCTTTGTCTGTGTCTTGCCTCCTTTTGCAATGATGGTCATGAGTAGCTTCCAAAGAGGTGATGGTGGAAACAGGCTGGCAGCTGCCGATGACTTCTCCCGCTTTGATGCTCGTGGTTGAATCTGCGGTGTTAAGGACTCTAACCGGCACATATCCATTCCTCAAAGATCTTACAAGGCTTCGTCCTACAATCAAACTGCGCAATGCGGACGTCTTCGTTGGCTCTATCAGATAAGATCGGTGGTCTCCAGAATCACCATCAAGCTTGGCCCATACAACGCTTTCGGAAGAATTCGGTACATCAGTGTCAGTACATACCACTACATTCATCTTGGGAATTTGGACGCTGGGATCCTCCATTAGTACTTCGACATTCTGCCATTTCAAAACACGTTTGCCCAAATCCAACGTGATTCCATGTGGTCGCAGAAAATCCATTCCGAGAATGCAGTCATCCATAATGTTCACGACCAGAAAATTATGTCGGAACACAAGGTCTCCCAACTGTATCTCAAGGTTGACCTCTCCATGAACAGGTGCAGTTTCTCCCGTAGCTGTCCGTAGTGAGACAATTCTGCCCTTGTGAAGTTGTTGCTGTCTAACTAGGTCTGGTCGGATAATCGATCGGGTTGCACCAGTGTCGATTGTTATGGTGCAGTGTTCTCCGTCAACTTGACCCGGAAGGCATAAGTCCGCTTCTCCACGATGTAGTCTTGACACGGTGATGGTGGTTCTGGGGACGTCGATCCTCCTAGCCAACCTCTGCCCCACGAAGTTGGCCGTTGCAGTTTGATGGGCCTCCATGCTAGGCTCCTGACTCGATCTGGATCTCCACCATCCTGGACAATACCTCCATTTTCTTCGATTCTTGCAGTCTCTTTGCAGGTGCCCCTTCTCCCCGCAATCCCAGCATCTAGGCGCACCATTTACCTGCCGCTCTCGCTCATTTTCCACGCGCTCACACCTGCACTCGTTTGCCATTACCTCATGGAGCCAGGCTGTGCTACGAGTCGCATTTCTCGCTGCCTCATAGTTCAGACTATAAACCAATGCGGCCTTAACCGTTTGCTTTTGAGCTAATCGCACAGCTTGTTGCAATTCCTGGTCCTTTAAGGCACTGATGAATGGTTCTGTCGCTGCATCATCTCGATGTTCTGGGTCGTAAGCTGGATAAGCCAAAAGTGCCAGTCGCTCAATGTCTTGGGCTAGCTGCTGTAAGGTTTCGCCAGACTTCTGCATCCGATTCCGTAGCTGTGCCCGATAAATCTACTTCAGATGGTCGCCTCCATAACGCATGTCGAGCGCGTTCAATATAGCAGCCGGGTTTGAGTGTAAATCAACGGGGATCGTCTGCAAAAGCTCGGCAGCTGGGCCTCTTAGAGCAAGAATCAATGCAGTTGCTCGTTCCTGCTCATTCCAGTGATTTGTGCGAGCGGCTGCTTCAAACTGGGTTTTGTAAATACTTCAGACCGTTTGCCCATCGAATATTGGTACTTTCACATTTCTGGATGAGCTTTGCGCTGCGGTTATAAGCGGGGCTGGTGAAGTGGTTACTACTGCCTTCGCTGCTTCCAATTCTTTTTTCACTTTTTCCATCTCGTGGTTCATTCTCTCTTCGACCTGGCTGACCTTTTCCTCGACCTGGTAAACCTTTTCCTCGACCTGGTCAACCTTTTCCTCGACGCCTTTAATTTGTTTGTTAAGACTACCGAGCTCCGCTTTTATTTCGGTTGACTGCTTTTGAAAATCTGCCTTGATTTCGATCGCTTGTTGACCCAGCTTCGCTGATTGTCATTAAGCTTCGCAGTCAGACTGGATGACATCACCATTAACATTTGCATTAGCGCATTTTCTGGCTCCTTTGATTTTGGTGTTTCTACTTCTCCACCTTCTGCGCCTTTTTCCGCATCTGAGAACTCACCCGAATCCAGATTCCCGCCTTCCGACTCGATCGCGTCACGCAAGCGTGCAATCAGTATGGCCTTTGTACCTTGCGTGGCCAGATTTCGCTGTTCCAACTCCTCTTTGAGCTCCGATATGCTCAATTGATTAATTTTTAGATGTAAGTTTCCTGGCATTTTTATTGTTTTGGCTATTTTTCCACCAG
>OZ017739.1:234662632-234722632 GCA_963969285.1 Odontomyia ornata | reverse complement strand
ATAGTCTTTCCAAAAATGACTTTGGCTGTGGCTTGGCCCGTCGATGCATGTTCGGCAGCTCTGTACGCCATCAAAAATAGTGGAATGTTTCGGTCCCAGTCCCTTTGGTTCTCGTCAATCATCTTGGCCAGGTGTTTATTGAGAGTGCCGTTGAAACGTTCGACCATTCCATCGGATTGGGGATGCAGCGGTGTTGTCATCGTTTTCCACATTCCCAGCAGCTCGCACATTTCCCTAAAAACTAGTATTCGAAGTTTCGACCTTGATCTGAATGTAGTTCACAAGGTACGTCGTACCCACTGACCCAATTTAACACTAGCTGTTTGGCAACAGTAGTTGCTTCCTGGTTGGGAATGGGGTAGACCTCGGGCCACTTGCTGAAATAATCGGCTACAACCAGCGTGTATCGATTTCCCCATTCGGATTTAGGAAAGGGTCCTGCAATGTCAACAGCAATCCTTTCAAACGGTACTCCCACGTTATAGGTTTGCATTTGTCCTCTAAGTCGTCGCTTTGGGCCTTTGACGGATGCGCAAATCGTGCATCTGCGACACCAGTCCTCTACGTCTTCTCGAGCGTGGAGCCAGTAGAAACTTTCCCGCAATTTCACTAAGGTCTTGTTAACACCAAGGTGGCCTCCCGAGGATCCTTCGTGCATTTCCTTAATCACATCGTGGATTCGGCTTTTCGGTACTCTAGTTTGCATCCTATAGGAGGTACCATCCGCCGTTTCCCGTTTCCGCTTGAATACGCCATCCTCCACCTGGAGGGAGTCCCATTGTGCCCAATAGCTTTTCAGGCTTGCGCCATGCATTAAAATGTCTTTCCACTCAGGTCGCCCAGTCGTCTCCTTCCATACGAGCAATGGTATCTCCTCCGATGACCAACCTTCATCAAATTCGGCCGTTATCAATCGTAAACCAACGGGCGGTTCCTTTTCCTCAATCGCTCAGCAATATTAGCAGTTAGCTCGACATGGGCGGCGGGATAGGGCGTAAGCATTTCCATGAACTCCGCCCTTCCGATGAACAATTTCGTAGTCGTATGACTGCAATCTTTCGATCCATCCCGCAACTTGCCCCTCGGGGTTTTTGAAGTTGAGCAGCCATCTCAGTGATGCATGGTCCGTTTGGAGAACAAATTTCTGGCCATATAGGTACTTGTGGAACTGCTTGGTGGCCTCTATTATAGCCAATAGTTCCTCCCTGGTCACGCAATAGTTCCTCTGACTTTTTGATAGAACTCGACTGTAATATGAGAGGACTCTTTCTTCGCCATCAATCTGCTGGGAAAGTACAGCTCCAATACAGCCGTTGTTCGCATCGGTATCAACGACAACATTTTTCCGGATTTTGGATATGCCAGCACGGGTGATTCACAAAGCTTCCCCTTCAAGGTCTCCAAGGCTGCCTGGCATTGTCCATTCCAGACAACAGGAAGATTTTTCTCGGTTAGCGTATGGAAACACTTAGCTATTTTGGCAAAGACTTTGACGAATTTTCGATAGTAGGTCACCAGACCTAGAAAACTTCGTAGTTGACGCTTGTTGTTTGGTGTTAGCCAACTTTTCATGGCTTCAATTTTCCCAGGGTCTGTTTCAACCTATTTTGCTGATACGATGTGTCCCAGGTATTTTACTTAAGCTGCGAAAAGGATACACTTGTTGGGACTAAGTTTCAAATTTACCCGTCGCAATCGGGAGAGCACCTCCTCAAAGTACCGCACATGCTCTTCGAACATTATCCCGATAACAATGATGTGTACACCAAGCATTTTTTCCATGTTAGGCCTCGTGGCACGTATTCCATGAGGCGTTTAAAGGTAGCTGGAGCATTGCGAAGCCCAAATGGCGTCACTACAAATTGCCACAATCCGGCCCCAACTAAAAATGTTGTCTTGTCCCTGTCCTTTTTGTCGATTTCTACCTCCCAGTAGCCACTTTTGAGATCGAGTGTGGAGAACCATTTTACGTAGGCCAAAGTTTTCAAGATGTCGTCGCCAATAGCTCCTTCTTGGTCACGCAGTAGTTCCTCTCACTTTTCGAAAGAACTCGACTGTAATACGAGAGGACTCTTTCTTCGCCATCGGTCTGCTGGGAGAGTACAGCTCCAATACCGCCGTTGCTCGCATCGCTGTCAACTACAAATATTTTTCCGGGTTTCGGATATGCCAGCACGGGTGATTTACACAGCTTCTCCTTCAAGGTTTCAAAGGCTACCTGGCATTGTTCATTCCAGACAGTCGGACAACTTTTCTCGGTTAACTGATGGAGACACTTAGCTATTTTGGCAAAATCTTCGACAAATCTTCGATAGTAGGTTGCCAGACCATGAAAACTTCGTAGTTGGCGCTCTTTGTTTGGTGTTGGTCAACTTTTCACGGCTTTAATCTTCTCAGGGTCTGTTTTGACTGATAGTGTCCCAGGTATTTTACTTCAGCTGCAAAAAGGGTACACTTGTCGGGACCAAGTTTCAAATTCGCCAGTCGCAGTCGGGAGAAAACCTCTTCTAAGCCCCGCCTATGCTCTTCGAACGTTTTCCCGATGACAATGAAGTCATCTAGGTACGCCGAGCAGGTTTTCTAGGTGAAAACACGTAGCACTTACTTCATCAGGCGTTTGAAAGTGGCTGGAGCATTGCAAAGCCCAAATGGCATCACCACAAATTACCACAATCCGGTCCCAACTGAAAATGTGGCTTACTCTCGGTCCTTCTTGTCGATTTCTACCTGCCAGTAGCCACTCTTGAGATCGAGTGTAGTAAACCATTTTGCGTCGGCTAAAGTGTCCATGCTGTCATCGATGCGAGGGAGCGGGTTACTAACTTTCTTAGTGACGTCGTTAAGTTGCCTATAGTCAACACAAAAACGAGTGCTACCATCCTTTTTCTTTACTGGAACTACAGGCACGGCCCATGGACTGAGAGAAGGTTCAATAACGCCTTGTTTTTTCATGTCCGAGATCAGCGCACTCACTACTCCTTGTTTGGCTATAGGGAGACGTCTCGGTTCTTATCGAATTGGCTTGGCTCCCTGTGTATCCATGACGTGAGTTACTAGACTCGTTCGGCCTTGCTCAGCTGGGCTTGTTGAGAAGATGTCACTGTACTTGGTGACCAGATCAGAGGCTTGCTTGAATAGCTGCGCTGGCAATTTGACCTGCTTCAATATTGCAGACATGGATTCCCGGGCCTTGCCTGTGTCTTGCCTCCTTTTCCAATGATGGTCGTGAGTAACTTCCAAGGAGTTGATGGTGGAAACAGGCTGGCAGCTCCCGATGACTTCTCCCGCTTTGATGCTCGTGGTTGAGTCTGCGGTGCTAAGGACTATAACCGGCACGTATCCGTTCCTCAAAGATCTTACAAGGTATCGTCCTACAATCAAACTGCGCAATATGGACGTCTTCGTTGGCTCTATCAGATAAGATCGCTGTTCTCCAGAATCACAATCAAGCTTGGCCTATACAATGCTTTCAGGAGAATATGGTACATCAGTGTCGGCACATACTACCACATTCATCTTGGGAATTTGGACGCTGGGATCCTCCATCAATACTTGATTCCATGTGGTCGCAGGAAATCCATTCCGAGAATGCAGTCATCCATAATGTTCGCGACCAGAAAATTATGTTGGAACGCAAGGTCTCCCAACTGTATCTGGAGGTTGACCTCTCCATGAACAGGTGCAGTTTCTCCCGTAGCTGTCCGTAGTGAGAAAATCCTGCCCTTTTGAAGTAGTTGTTGCCTCACATGGTCTGGTCGGATAATCGATCGGGTTGCACCAGTGTCAATTGTTATGGTGCAATGTTCTCCGTCAACTCGACCCGGAAGGCATAAGTCCACTTCTCCACGATGTAGTCTTGATACAGTGATGGTGGTGCTGGGGACGTCGATCCTCTTAGCCAACCTCTGCCCCACGAAGTTGGCTCTTACATGTTTCCTGACCCCTCTGTTTGAAGGGCCTCCATTCTGGGCTCCTGACTTGGTCTAGATCTTCTCCTAACTGCACACCCTAGACAATAGCTCGGTTTTCTTTACTTCTTGCAGTCTCTTCTCATGTACGCCTTCTCTCCGCAATTCCAGCATCTAGGCGCGCCATTTACCTTCGGCTCTCGCTCAATTTCCACGCGCTCACACCTGCACTCGTCTGCCACTACCTCGCCAACCCGGGCAATGGTACGAGTCACATTTTTTGCTGCCTCAAAGTTCAGACTTTAAGCCAATGCGTCCTTAACGGTTTGCTTTTGAGCTAAACGCATGGCTTGTTGCAATTCCGTGTCCTTTAGTGCGCTGATGAATGCTTCTCTTCCTGCATCATCTCGATGTTCTGGGTTGTAGGCAGGGTAAGCCAAAAGTGCCAGTCGCTCGGTGTCTAGGGCAAGCTGCTGTAGGGTTTCACCAGACTTCTGCACCCAATGCCTTACCTGTGACCGATAAATCTGCTTCAGATGATCGTCTCCATAACGCTTGTCAAGCGCATTCATTATAGCAGCCGGGTTTGAGTGCAACTCGACAGGATAGTCTGCAAAAGCTTGGCAGCTGGGCCTCATAGAGCAAGAATGAAGGCAGTTGCTCGTTCCTGCTTATTCCAGTGATTTGCCCTAGCGGCGGCTTCAAACCGGGTTTTGTAAATACTACACACCGTTTGCCCGTCGAATATTGGTACTTTCACATTTCTGATGAGCTTTGCGCTGCGGTTATAAGTGGAGCTGGTGAGGTGGTTACTACTGCCTTTGCTGCTTCTAATTCCCTTTTCATGTTTTCCATCTCATTGTTGATCCTCTCCTCAACTGGGCTGACTTTTCCTCGACCTGGCTGACCTTTTCCTCGACCTGGTAAACCTTTTCCTCGACCTGGTCAACCTTTTCCTCGACGCCTTTAACTTGTTTGTTCAGATGACCGAGCTCCGCTTTTATTTCGGTTGACTGTTTCTCCAGCTTCTGTGTGATGTCTGCCTTGATTTCGATCGATTGTTCATTTAGCTTCCAAGTTAAATTCGACGACTGTTCATTGAGCTTCGCAGTAAAATTCGACGCCTGTTCATTGAGCTTCGCAGTTAAATTGAAATACTGTTTTCGCAGCTCTTGCTGCATCAGCATCAACAGCATCAACACCCGAATCCAGATTTACGCTTCCGATTCGATCGCGTTGTGCAAGCGTGCAATCAGTGTGGCATTTGTACCTTGCGTAGCCAGATTTCGCTGTTCCAACTCTTCCTTAAGCTCCGACATGGTCAATTCATTAATTCTAAATGCAAGTTTTGTGGCATTTTTATTGTTCTGGCTTTTCGTTTTTTTTCAACAGTTGTCACGTTAAATTTCACAACGGTGCAGTTTAAAAATGTTTTGATGTTTTCACTTTTCGAAATTTTCTTTCTCACTTCTCGACACCACTGTCACGTGTTATGGTTCGCGGCCAATAATTTTAATGTTTCGGGAAAGTGAAAACGCAATATCTTTTAAATTAAATTAAAAGAGTTTATTCAATTACTAAAAAATGCACAATCATTTTACTAACTATTTCACAATTTTAATTTTCACTATTAAAATGCTACCTTCCACTTGTCCATAAATTTCTATCGCAATTGTCTTCTAAAATCACTTCACTATTACTTGATCGCTTTTCAATTCGCTTTCCACACAGTTTTTCTATCGCGGTTGTAATGAATGATCTCCCCGTTCATTCAGCTCGCCTTTATGAAGGGTCTCCATCCGTTCAATGCGTTTCTCGTACATTGGCGAATGCTCTGCCGAAAGGTATCTGGTATATTCAAGCAGATTAATGAATGGAGTGACCTCATTTTCAGATGTTGATCATGCTTGGTGGGTTCTCGTGGTTTCGAGTAAATTCATTTTGTTGATGTTCTTAATGGTTGTGAAAACTATTGCGGCAGTAGCTCGCAGAATTCTTTGTACATGTAACAATATATATATATATATATATATATATATATATATATATATATATATATATATATATATGTGTGTGTGTATATATATACATATATATATATATATATATATATATATATATATATATATATATATATATATATATATATATATATGTATATATGGTCCCATCAAAACGCACGAAGTTAATAGTAAATAAAACAAAAAGTTTTCAAAGAATTATTTTAAGGGTTTTTATTACAATCGAAGGATCTATGGCAGCTGTGTGTAAAACAAAATATCGCCCAAATGCTCGCCACGGTTATGGCGTCATACTTCTATCCGATGGTCTACATTTTTAATGACTCTGAGACATAGTTGAGGTTCAATGTCGTTAATGTGCTGAATTATCTCATCCTTGAACTCTTAAATTTGTAATGTGACGCCTACGCCCGGGAATCGAAGTGATTCCGATCCCGAGCCCTGGCACCCGGCCAGATATGTATGACTTCGAAGTGCAAGCAGACTTTATCTTTCGTGCAGATATCATTGCGCCGAAAATATTTTTCTTCAAATATTTATATTTGTGGGGAAATATTTTCTGTCAATGTGATCCGCTGTAATTAAACACTGATACATTTCGAAGCATATCTATCTGGCAATGCCTCCCACAGTTGCCATCCAAACGTCAAAAAGGTAGAAATGTGGAAACTGGTTTAAAGTGTCAAAAAGCACATGGGTTTTTCTATGAGCATCAGTTATAAATTTTAAGTTATAATTTGACTTCACAACCTGCAAGCCGCCTTTATTTGAAGGTTTAGAACATACAAAAGTGTGAAAAGGAATGCAACATAGAGCAGAAAACCGTTATTTAATGTGTGAGTAAAATAAAATCATTGCTCCAAGTATTGAAATAAGCATTTAGATCTTAGGAAGAAATTCATTGGTCGAGTTTACTCAAGTATTGTGATTTTTCAAATGAATTAGAGCGTGGACTCCTGATCAGCATGGTTGTCGTTTTTTTTTTATCGCTTCCTCCTGCTCGGGCAATGTTGATGAACTTTGCATAAATTATCTGATAGAATGACATCCGAAAATCCATAGCGAAGTTCAATTATGTGATTTGAGTGTTGCTGTTCAAACAATAAAAGGACACACGCATGCCAAGCAAAACGTCGTTTATCGGATATTAAGTGAATGTAAACGAGTTTTCGATAAGCTGAGTTCGCAATCCTATCGCATTCCTATGCTCGACGGTGAAGTTATAAGGCGAGTTCAAACAAAACGACGTCGAAAACTTCATTTTCCATTCGGAAAGAAATCCAACAAAAGTAAGCTTGCATAGTTCGCACAGCGCTGGCTGCATCGAGCTTAGCAAGAACTCGAATCTGAACGTGGATGAAGAATTGATCGCGGGCATTCTGGAGGAAGTGGAATGCGATCGTGACGGTAGGGAAGATGAAACAATTCGTATCCATGGTATGTAAAATTTGTAATATTTCATGTTTGTAGCATATTTCGCAACTGAAGTGGGACAACCGCCACCGGGGATACAATAGAATTTAAGATGGAATGAAATTTTTTAGAGAAATATTGTTATTTGTTTTTAAATTTCTTTTCCAATTATGCTTTGTAATTTATTGCGACAACTTTGCGCACTAAACAAAATAATTCGTTGTGGAAAGCTAAAACGTTTCTAGAAGGAAAATGTATTTTGGTCATTCTAGAAGTTATACTACCTGTGTGCCCCCCTTTTATTTATTTTGAACGCAATTGTTTGAGGCTTCTATTAATAGAAATAGCATTTTATTTGGAGTAGTCTATCAGCATCAAAAACTATCAACTTTTGAATAGAGTAATTGCTGAAATTCCAGTGATGGACAAAGGACAATCGCTGATATTTTGACAAATACCAAGAATGTAATAAAAATCAGCAATTAATTTTACGAATTTATTTCACTGAGTACACTGACTTGCCTACATATACACAAAAACGTTGGTTATTTTCTTGTGTGAATCAAACGGAAACGTTAAAATACCATCATATCTATCACTGACAGATCAATCAAGAATTTATACTAAACAAAATCTTTAACACCTAATTTTCCACAGACGTTTTAAACGCAACAAATTGCTGGCACTGATCTTTTACACAATGAAACTTTTTTTTCGGCATTATTCTGAAAATTAACACTTTCTAAACACTTCTTACGACCTTAATTTTGAGTGAAATATGAGTAAAATCCAAATTTTACTAAGTGACCGGGTCCACAAAACTCTATTCAGGGCTACCTTAACTATTGCAAACAATCAACAAGCGACTCAAACTACTCGAACATTTAGATTCCTCTTTTTCGTTATTTTTAATTGTGACGAACGTGCAATATTTACCAATTTTATTACATTCTCTGTTTTTTTTTCCTTTAATAATTTTAATATGTAACTATTATTCTTGTAAATATTCCTTATTAGTTACTTTGGTAAATTTAGTGTTAGTTGAATGCATGCGATGAAAATCATATGGTTAATCCCTTTAACACATGCGCATTTAACCATTTATTTTATAGATCAGGGAAACTAAAAGTGTATGGGTTTTATTATCAACTGAAATAGCAGCTCAATACAGAGCTTCTTTGTTTAGTATTCTTATAGAGTTTAAAATGACAAAATTCGGCAAATATAGACTAATATTACCTGAGAGGAATCTACCACTTGGTACAATCATTCGGTAAATTTGTTAACAAGCCCGAAAATACTTTGACATTGTTTTTCTTCTATAATTGTGTTGAGTCTTACTTTCTTATACCCTTCCAATTATCTGAAGGAACTATGAGAGCAATCGCTTTTGTTGACGTACTTTCAAATTTGGTATTTAATAAGTATGCTGTAGATTAACAAGGGTTATGTGACTTTGACCTGATTATATAAAATTTATTTGGTCATGTGTCAGCCTTTTTAGGGTTTTGAACTGAAATACAAAACCCTATTGCAATCACGACCTGTGTCCGTCTGTCCGTCCGTCCGTCCGTCCGTCCGTCCGTCCGTCTGTCTGTATGTCACAGCACTTTTTCTCCGAAACTATAAGGGCTACAGCCATGAAACTTTGTAGAAAGGTCAGAAGTGATGACCTCTTGAAAGTTCAAGGGTGGAAAAATTTTTAAAGGCGTTTAAGGGGGGTCTCCCCATATAAGGGGGTGACCCCTCAAAAAAAAATTTTCACCATTGATAGTCGAGTAGGGTGTCGTTGGAAAGGTCTCAATGAGATCTTTTCAAAACAAGTCTTAAAATTGTCTTATAAGTACCGAGGGAGGCAGGGGAAGGGGAAATGTACGAACTTTTCGCGTACCCCCCCCTCGCGATTGGACACCTTCCATCCGAAAAATCTGAAAAAATCATGACTGTAGGCCTTAATGAGTACAACAACAACAAATACATGAGAAATCAAAATTCACTCAACTTTGTTAGTAATAGTATGATTTATCGATTTTGTGTTTTCTTAAATAAAATCTAAACGGTACCTTTAAACTCAATAAAATTTGGCAAAGAGATGACTGTTTATAAGATTGATCTTTTCGGAAAGTTTCATAAAGATCGAATAGTATTTACCGAAGCTATAGCGATTTGAATTTTCGTGTTTTACTATGGAGCAATATGCCCTGTATTACTATGGGAACATATTGCTATGGAGCCATATGCGCTTTTTACCGACTTAGACACTACAGCTTTGCTAGAATTTGCATGAAAATTTCAGGAGTGATAGGTATCATGAAGATGAGTACATACAATTGAAACAAGTCGAAGAGGCAGGAGAGAGCTCCTAGCAAAAGGGCTTTGTAACCATTCTAGGATTCGAAAAAATAGGCCATGAATCGATGATTACAGTACAGAGGAGTGGCCCATGAAAAAAAATTTCATGAAAGGTAGCCGATATGAGTATCAACTGAAAGTTCTCTATGAGAGCTTTTCAAAACAGTTCTTAAACTGACAGTTTTTGCTTCAGTGGGGGCACAGGGGGGAAATACAAGAAAAATGTGTTTCCTCCCTCGCGAATGGACACCAGTGATCTAAAAAATCTGAAAAAAATATCAAAGGAGATATTTATGGGTATAACTATAACAAATACCTCAGAAGTCGAAATTCGTTCAACTTTGTTAATAATAGTATGATCCTCGAATTTCACATTTTCTCCAATTAAATCGTCTTTGACATGTTTCTTGATTTTATTCGTTGCTGGTTACTGCATTTTGTAAGTTGAGTACAAAACCCTTCTGACATGAGCATAGGTCTGTCTACTCAACTTGTTTCAAATTAATTACAGCAGGTTTTCCAATTCGTCAGATATTCCATATTATAAACCAAACATATTAAAAGGAATTCAGCTGGAATATTTTGCACAGCATAAACTCAGATTTATCTTAAAGTAATAAACATCAACATAAATTAAATTCGTAGTATTTTTTATTCTACTTAAATATTAACAGTCGATCATAAAGAATTAAATGTCAGCTCAGCATTTCGATTGGTATTTGAAAGAAGAGACATTATACTATTATTTTTATGAAGAAAAAAAAAATCAATATGTTATAATGGCAGCCCATCTTCACCTCTTCGGTTATATTCATGATCGTCAACAAGCAAGAAAAAAAGGTTAGGCTAATTTATTTCATAACTTAATGCAAAGAATGACCACTATACTAATTAATTTGTTAACAATACAACTAAATCGTAAACCATAACTAAATTTTATCGGTTTCATTTCAATGAAAAAAAACTATTTCTCTAAAAAAATAATATTCCGAAATGCAGAACAAAAAAATAAAGTGAAAACTCTAGGCATAAATATCCTTTAAACATTAACGATAAAAAAACTAAGGGCACATTTACTAAATCTTAAAAACAAACGTTTTAAATAAACTAAGAAAAATTAGGAATATTCAATTCAATGTTAAAAACAACATAAACTTTATGTATGTACATTCTATTACAATGAAAGGAAAAGAAATTAACATTTGCATGGTTTCAATGTATAAGTAACTAAAATTATACAAGAAAATTTCAACCCATCATCAAACAAAAGAAATGATTTAAAAGATTCTAGTATATTATGCCTGTTATTAAAACAATTCAGAAAAAAATCAAAAAATTTAAGATATACTCAAAAACAGTAAATATTCATTATAAACTATATATCGATATATATTTAGAATTAGACATCAAGAAATACATTTAGAATACAATGAGCTCAGTGATTCACCATTGAAGTACAAAAAAAGGTTAAATAATATTGCTTTAAACAAAAAACAAGAAAATGAAATGATGTAAAATCGAATTCTAATAACATGGAAAATACAACACAAATGCAGCTAGGCAAACAGCTAGAAGTAAATAGAATTATCAGAGAATTAAATTCATATGAACTAGAATATTTGACAAATCCATTAATTGCCAAAAATAATTGATGAAGAAAATATTTTTCATGATATAAATAAACATAAAAAAATATATTTTTCTGAAAGAAATCAAACAGAGCATAACAATAAATGTACATCGTATTTTATGTGCACATATCCAGGCGCTCAGGTATAAAAAGCAACAAACAACTGAAATTGTTCTTGCAACAAATGCATATGAAATAAACAATTAGGACAGCGTAGGTTAGACCTACATATTTTATCAAATAATATACATTTATAATTTTGTAAAATTACACTACACGAAACAATAATATGAATTGCTAACAAAAAACGGATTTTCCTTTCCAGTAGTTCTGCTTTTCAGCGGGCAATGGGATGCAGGGTAAGTATGCCGTCGCGAGGGGAGGGTTTGGAAAAAATCCGCTGAGGTCGGTTTCGCGTCGTGCGCGGTACGCGGTACCTTGGTTGTTTTTGATTTTTCCTTAACGTAGCATTCGTCGGGTTGGGTTAACGTAGTATACTTTTCGGTACCGCGTCGGGAATTCGGGAACGCGAAATAAAAATTAGATTTTGTTCTTTTTGACTGGTCATGAGAAGAAATACGGAGTAACGTAGAATAGGTTTCCTCTCCGTATGGTTTTGTTTGTAACGCGTTTGAAAACGGGCGTGTATAGGTGGCTGAATTATGTAAATGAGCGTAACCCATTCGGAGACCCGCGACCGAAATCCTCTCCGATCTAGCTGGCCGACAAGCAGCCACCGCGTGAATGGGTTACGGTGCACGGATTGGTTGACCGGTTGGTACCATCCGTTGGCACTACTCAGACTTAACGTCTAGAACCGATGAGAGGTCGGTTCCGCGTTCGGACGTAAATTGTTAAATCATTACAAATGGCGCCCAGCGTGGGGCCTAAAACATCCTAAGGGGGAAAGAAATTCACGTCTTCTGACGAGTTGGTCCTTTACGGAGGATGTAATGTACTCGAGTCCCACTATCAGGAGCAGTGGAGTTGTGTGATACACTCTAGCAGTCGCTTCACGTGAGTTGTAGCTTCCGCTCTCCTTTGTTTGATTTTGTTTTCGCGACAGAATCCTTCCGATGTGTTGTCCCAGGCTAACCCCTGTAAGGACCTTCTATTTTTTTGATGGAACTGCCAGCCTGATGGGTTTACCTATCAGCATGGACTCTCAAGAAAATAGAAGGCTACCTTGCCTTTATGTCGCGGAAGGATTCTACTTATTTCGTATGCGTGATAGACGAGTGGTATCGGTTCAACGTTCGGTGGCGTATGCTGGAGTTGTGGAGCCCGGAATGCTTCCACGCGTCGGGAATTTTGACCGCGTACAAAATCGTTACGGTAGCTCTACCACTTGTCTCGTCAAGTCATTTAACGTAGTTTAGAGACGGTTTTGTAATGTATGTGGGTTTAGGGGATAAAGTTTGTAAATCGACCGAAAGCACCCTTTCTTCGGCAGATTACCACGCACTCTCATTTCCCTTTGGAGGAGTCGACTACTGGAAAGGAAAGTGTGTATTGAATACAATTTTTTTTCTCTCCATTCGATATAAATAGCTCGCCACTATCAGCCACTAAAGTATTAATAAGTTTATTTTTATATATATACGTATAGTTTAAAAATAGCAGTAGGAGTCAATTACATTTTTTTTCTCAGTATTACATCGTACCCACACTCATAGGAACCACACGACAATGGCAATGAAGCGGACCCCAGACAAGCGTTGGACCAGATCCAAAACGGTCCAACCAGCTAACTGCGGGATCTGTTTCGAGGACGTAGTGGAGGGGGTACACAGCGTGCGATTGGATTGTGGACATCTATTCCATCGTGCCTGTGTCCAACAGCTCCTCCTTACGTCCGAGCTTTGCCCGTTATGCCGGCGACCTATCGAGCGGAACGCCCTAGACGGCCCCCTCGGAACGCCCGTCCCAACGCGTGGAGCAGTGGCGAAAGGGGTTCCAGAGGCCGAACCGCCCCAACCACTGTTAGACCTTCAAGGAGCCGTAGGCGGTGAAGTTCCGGCTGCAGTTGTAGTGTCCGAGGTGACCCCCATGCCTTCCGCCCACTCCATTGACACCCTCGTGGCGTTGATGCGAGATATGTCGGAGAGGATTGGCAACTTGGAGGGAAAGCTCCAGAATCTCCCCATGAGTCAACCACCCAGCCGCGTGAGAACTCCGCTTGGCTGGGAGCCCAATCCGAATGTGGCTATGCCCCACTCTCGACCATCCGATCAGTGGGCCCTACCTCCAAGGAACTCGGGAATGGATCCCAGAACTCCCGAATATAGACCACGACACAGCACCGCACCTCCATTGGTACCTCCAGTCCCCGAGGCAGTTCCGTACAACAGGTCAATCGAGGATGCGCTCCCCCCCGGGAACGCATTGACACCTTTTCGAGACCCGACGCCTCGTATCATGAAGAGTTGGCGCCTGAACTTCACGGGTTTCAACGATATGATATCGGCGGACCGGTTCCTTTTCCGGATTCAGGTGTTAATATCCAGCACCCTGGTAGGTGATTCCTCGGCCTTCCTCTGGCATGCACATCTTTTGTTCAGCGGTGACGCTGCCGACTGGTACTGGAGTTTTAAGGAATCGACGCCACGTCCCACTTGGAACTCTTTCAGTGCAGCCTTCCGCAATCGATTTGAGGATGGCTTCACTGAGAGAGAACTAAGGGAACAATTAAAGAAACGGAAACAAGGCGTTCACGAACCGTTCGACCAGTACTACACAAGTATAGTGAGATTGAGCACTCGCTTGCGAACAACCATGCCCGAGGACGAACTGGTAGAAATTATCAGAGAGAATATGCGTTGGGATCTTCAGAACAGCCTTCTGCATTTTCCCATCAACACCATACAGGGATTGCGCCTCCATGCCCGTAGGCAAGAACAATTGGATGAGCGGCGAGGCACCTTCCGTCCACAACCTCGCATAACGGGACCAAATCCCCGAAATCATCACACCGCGGAGTTGATGGCAGCGGACCACCTACTTGCTGATCCAGTACCAGTACCGAGGAGCGGAGCACCACAGGAGCTTGAGGACACAGCAATGATTGATAAACCCTCCCTTGAAGCAATTACCAGCCCGACGGTCTGTTGGAACTGCCGACAAACGGGGCATCGGTTCTATGCATGTCCAGCGGAGCCGACGCTTTTCTGTTACCGATGCGGGAAGGCCGACACATACGCACCTGAATTTGCAAACTGCAAAAAAACTTCCCACTGAGTGCCGCGACCACCCGTCGGCACTCCTAGACCCCGGACGAACCAATCCTGACCCCATCACTAGCTATGACCAAGCCCCCGACATGACTCCAATTCTGCTGACTCGCACCGCTAAACACAGTTCTCCCGAAGTTCCACCACCGACGCCATCCTTCGCCGAGGCCAACGCGCAGGGAAATTATAGCGAGGCAAAAGTTCCCTGGCATGTCAAACCTTTCCACGTCAGGCTGCGGAATTATTTGGCTACTCGACAGCGCATCTTCCATGAGGAGTTGGCTACAACTGTCCCACCGCGAAGAAAGCGAGCCATGCGTCGGATGCGGAGCTTCTGGAGAAAAGTCAGGCAGTCGAGGAAGGTGCTGAAGGACATACACTTAGACGAATTATTGAGGGATGACGTTCGGCCATATGCGTCAGTATACCTCCTGCAAAAACGAGTGTCAGGTTTAGTCGATAAGGGAGCCAGCGTGAATTGCATATCCACCGATTTTGCAGGGGAGGTACTGGCAATGCACGCGGATCAAATTCACCATTTTACCTCCTGGTTAAGCACGGCGGATGGAATTCGTCACTCTGTAGTGGGAAAAATTACGACGGATGTTAGCTTTAAGGGAGTAACTAAACCTCTGGAATTTTACATCATACCTCAATTAACCCAGAATCTTTATCTAGGAGTGGATTTCGTTCAAAAATTTAACTTGGCCCTGGTACTGTTTTCCGGTACGACCCTGGAGTCCGTCACCACAGTTCCTGACCAATCTCAAACCACTCATTTATTACTACATACACTGGATGTAAATCAGCAACTGCGGCTTGACTCGGCTATATCGGCTTTTCCATCGTACGAGATCTTATCAGACGGGCTCATGACCACCCATCAAGTGCGCACGGCGGATACGGTCGCACACTTAGGCGGTTGAAAACCTGTTTCTTTTGGCCTAAGATGGCACAACAGATAAAAGCGTACGTAGCCTCCTGTGAGCTATGCAAGTGCACTAAAGCGCCCCACACCATTCTTCGGCCTCCCATGGGTAAGGTTGAGGTCCCCGATCGCGTGTTCCAGCGCTTGTACATTGATCTTATCGGTCCTTACCCTCGATCTGCTTCTGGTCACACGGGAGCTGTCGTGGTCCTGGACCAGCTCTCTAAATTCCCTATCATAGAACCACTACGTAACATGCACACTGGACCTATACTCAGCTTCTTGGAGAACCGAGTCTTTCACATGTTTGGAGTTCCGGAGAAACTTGTCTCCGACAACGGGGTCCAGTTCACCTCCAGCAAGTTCCGAGACCTAATGTCCAAATACGGCATCATCCACCAACGAACCGCCGTCTATTCACCACAAGCCAACGCATCCGAACGACTGAACCGTACGCTCATAGCGGCCATTCGCGCCTATGTCCACCCGAATCAGAAGGACTGGGATCGCAAATTGTCCGCCATCACTAGTGCTCTGCGCTCGTCGTACCACGCCACTACCGGCATTTCGCCGTATTTCGCATTGTTCGGCCAGTACATGATCTGTCATGGAAGCGCTTACCTGCTATTGCGGCAGCTGAAATCGCTAGAGGACCCAATCGTGGTTCTGGAACCGCACGAAAAGCTCCAACTTCTGCGAGATCAACTGCGGGAGAAGATTGAAGAAAGTAGACGGATGGGAGAGGAGCGGTACAACTTGTGATCCCATCCTTCTGGCTTTAAGGCAGGCGACGAAATATATCGTCGAAACTTCCGGCAGAGCGATGCCACCCGACATTACAATGCCAAACTAGACAAGAAATTCGTGAAGTGTCGAGTCCTACAAGTAATAAGTCCCACACGATACCTTATCGCGGACATGGCTGGTAAAACCCTGGGAATTTACCACGCAAAAGACCTTAGACGATGAAGTGCAACTATTTCGCACGAAAAACTATGGCTTACCTAAATCTCGGCCTGGACGAAGACCTCCGAATAACACCTGACTCCCTACTGTATAGCCACTGTCGAGTCTTCACTGAAACTCCTCCTCGAAATCGATCTTCGACCCGCCACGGCCCTAACCAAGACCTTTTACATAGGAGGCGGGATCGTAATTACTTCGATTTTGGGGGGGGAATGTGTAATGTGACGCCTACGCCCGGGAATCGAAGTGATTCCGATCCCGAACTCTGGCACCCGGCCAGATATGTATGACTTCGAAATGCAGGCAGATTTTATCTTTCGTGCAGATATCATTGCGCCGAAAATATTTTTCTTCAAATATTTATATTTGTGGAGAAATATTTTCTGTCAATGTGATCCGCTGTAATTAAACACTGATATATTTCGAAGCATATCTATCTGGCAATGCCAACCACAGTTTCCATCCAAACGTCAAAAAGGTAGAAAAGTGGAAACTGGTTTAAAGTGTCAAAAAGCACATGGGTTTTTCTATGAGCATCAGTTATAAATTTTAAGTGATAATTTGACTTCACAACCTGCAAGCCGCCTTTATTTGAAGTTGTAGAACATACAAAAGTGTGAAAAGGAATGCAACATAGAGCAGAAAACCGTTATTTAATGTGTGAGTAAAATAAAATCATTGCTCCAAGTATTGAAATAAGCATTTAGATCTTAGGAAGAAATTCATTGGTCGAGTTTATTCAAGTATTGTGATTTTTCAAATGAATTAGAGCGTGGACTCCTGATCAGCATGGTTGTCGTTTTTTTTTATCGCTTCCTCCTGCTCGGGCAATGTTGATGAACTTTGCATAAATTATCTGATAGAATGACATGCGAAAATCCATAGCGAAGTTCGATTATGTGATTTGAGTGTTGCTGTTCAAACAATAAAAAGACACACGTATGCCAAGCAAAACGTCGTTTATCGGATATTAAGTGAATGTAAACGAGTTTTCGATAAGCTGAGTTCGCAATCCTATCGCATTCCTATGCTCGACGGTGAAGTTATAAGGCGAGTTCAAACAAAACGACGTCGAAAACTTCATTTTCCATTCGGAAAGAAATCCAACAAAAGTAAGCTTGCATAGTTCGCACAGCGCTGGCTGCATCGAGCTTAGCAAGAACTCGAATCTGAACGTGGATGAAGAATCGATCGCGGGCATTCTGGAGGAAGTGGAATGCGATCGTGACGGTAGGGATGATGAAACAATTCGTATCCATGGTATGTAAAATTTGTAATATTTCATGTTTGTAGCATATTTCGCAACTGAAGTGGGACAACCGCCACCGGGGATACAATAGAATTTAAGATGGAATGAAATTTTTTAGAGAAATATTGTTATTTGTTTTTAAATTTCTTTTCCAATTATGCTTTGTAATTTATTGCGACAACTTTGCACACTAAACAAAATATTTCGTTGCGGAAAGCTAAAACGTTTCTAGAAGGAAAATGTATTTTGGTCGTTCTAGAAGTTATACTACCTGTGTGCCCCCCTTTTATTTATTTTGAACGCAATTGTTTGAGGCTTCTATTAATAGAAATAGCATTTTATTTGGAGTAGTCTATCAGCATCAAAAACTATCAACTTTTGAATAGAGTAATTGCTGAAATTCCAGTGATGGACAAAGGACAATCGCTGATATTTTGACAAATACCAAGAATTTAATAAAAATCAGCAATTAATCTTACGAATTTATTTCACTGAGTACACTGACTTGCCTACATATACACAAAAACGTTGGTTATTTTCTTGTGTGAATCAAACGGAAACGTTAAAATACCATCATATCTATCACTGACAGATCAATCAAGAATTTATACTAAACAAAATCTTTAACACCTAATTTTCCACAGACGTCGGTTTGGACAATAATGCAGAAAAAACTCGTTTATCGGCTGAATGATTCGAGTATCGTAGGTTTTTAAACGCAACAAATTGCTGGCACTGATCTTTTAGACAATGAAACTTTTTTTTCGGCATTATTCTGAAAATTAACACTTTCTAAACACTTCTTACGACCTTAATTTTGAGTGAAATATGAGTAAAATCCAAATTTTACTAAGTGACCGGGTCCACAAAACTCTATTCAGGGCTACCTTAACTATTGCAAACAATCAACAAGCGACTCAAACTACTCGAACATTTAGATTCCTCTTTTTCGTTATTTTTAATTGTGACGAACGTGCAATATTTACCAATTTTATTACTCTCTCTGTTTTAAATTAGGAGCATGTCCACATTTGGAAACAAAAAAATCCTTTTTCCTTTAATAATTTTAATATGTAACTATTATTCTTGTAAATATTCCTTATTAGTTACTTTGGTAAATTTAGTGTTAATCCCTTTAACACATGCGCATTTAACCATTTATTTTATAGATCAGGGAAACTAAAAGTGTATGGGTTTTATTATCAACTGAAATAGCAGCTCAATACAGAGCTTCTTTGTTTAGTATTCTTATAGAGTTTAAAATGACCAAATTCGGCAAATATAGACTAATATTACCTGAGAGGAATCTACCACTTGGTACAATCATTCGGTAAATTTGTTAACAAGCCCGAAAATACTTTGACATTGTTTTTCTTCTATAATTGTGTTGAGTCTTACTTTCTTATACCCTTCCAATTATCTGAAGGAACTATGAGAGCAATCGCTTTTGTTGACGTACTTTCAAATTTGGTATTTAATAAGTATGCTGTAGATTAACAAGGGTTATGTGACTTTGACCTGATTATATAAAATTTATTTGGTCATGTGTCAGCCTTTTTTCAAATTAATTACAGCAGGTTTTCCAATTCGTCAGATATTCCATATTATAAACGAAACATATTAAAAGGAATTCAGCTGGAATATTTTGCACAGCATAAACTCAGATTTATCTTAAAGTAATAAACATCAACATAAATTAAATTCGTAGTATTTTTTATTCTACTTAAATATTAACAGTCAATCATAAAGAATTAAATGTCAGCTCAGCATTTCGATTGGTATTTGAAAAAAGAGACATTATACTATTATTTTTATGAAGAAAAAAAAAAATCAATATGTTATAATGGCAGCCCATCTTCAACTCTTCGGTTATATTCAAGAGTGCCAACAAGCAAGAAAAAAAGGTTAGGCTAATTTATTTCATAACTTAATGCAGAGAATGACCACTGTACTAATTAATTTGTTAACAATACAACTAAATCGTAAACCATAACTAAATTCTATCGGTTTCATTTCAATGAAAAAAAAACTATTTCTCTAAAAAAATAATATTCCGAAATGCAGAACAAAAAAATGAAGTGGAAACTCTAGGCATAAATATCCTTTAAACATTAACGATAAAAATACTAAGGGCACATTTACTAAATCTTAAAAACAAACTTTTTAAATAAACTAAAAAAAATTAGGAATATTCAATTCAATGTTAAAACAACATAAACTTTATGTATGTACATTCTATTACAATGAAAGGAAAAGAAATTAACATTTGCATGGTTTCAATGTATAAGTAACTAAAATTATACAAGAAAATTTCAACCCATCATCAAACAAAAGAAATGATTTAAAAGATTCTAGTATATTATGCCTGTTATTAAAACAATTCAGAAAAAAATCAAAAAATTTAAGATATACTCAAAAACAGTAAATATTCATTATATACTATATATCGATATATATTTAGAATTAGACATCAAGAAATACATTTAGAATACAATGAGCTCAGTGATTCACCATTGAAGTACAAAACAAGTTGGGTAAACAGACCTACGCTCATGTTAGTAGGGTTTTGTATTCAATTTAAAAAATGCAGTCACCAGATTGAATCAAATCAAGAAACATATCAAAGACGATTTTATTGGAGAAAATATGAATTACAAAGATCATACTATTTTTAACAAATTTGAACGAATTTCGACTTCTGAGGTTTTTGGTATTGTTACACTCATAAACATCTCCCTTGATAATTATTTTAGATGTCCATCCGCGACGGAGGAAACACATTTTTCATGTATTTCCTCCCTGTGCCCCCACTGAAGCAAAAACTGACAGTTTGACAACTTTTGAAAAACTCCTTTCATTTCATACTCATATCGGCTACGTCTGATGAATTTTTTTTAGGGACCACTCTCCTGTACTGAAATCATCGATTCATGGCCAATTTTTTCGAATCCTAGAATGGTTACAAAACCCTTTTGCTAGGAGTTCTCTCCCACCTCCTTGACTTGTTTCACTTATGAGCATTAATCGTAGGTACTCATCTTCAGTCATTCATTAAATTGAATCAAGTGTTCAAAACATGCACCTTAAACGTTGAAGTTGGGAAAAAATAACTCAAAATTATTCAATTTTCGCATTTAAAAGAGCCACTATTTTGTTTTACGATTACTGATACCACTTCTCAAAGATATTCATGACACCTATCATTCCTGAAATTTTCATGCAAATCCTAGCAAAACTGTAGTGTCTGAGTCGGTAAAAAGCGCATGTTATTCCATAGCCATATGTTGCCATAGTAATACATGCAGCGCATATTGTTCCATAGTAATACAAGAAAATTCAAACCGCTATAACTTCGCTAAATATGATTCAACTTTCAGGATAGATCAACCTTATAAATAGACATCTACGTACTGAATTTCATTGAATTTAAGGTTACCATTAAGATTTTATTCAAGAAAACATAAAATCGATAAATCATACTATTATTAACAAAATTGAGTGAATTGCGACTTCTCACGTATTTGTTGTTGTTGTACACACCAAGGCCTACATTCCTGATTTTTTTCAGATTTTTCGGATCACAGGTGTCCAATCGCGAGGGGGGGGGACCCAAATTTTTCGTGTATTTCCCCTCCCTGTGCGCCCCTCGAAGCAAATTTTGCCAAACTAAGTTCCCATCAAGACCTTTCATTTGATACCCATATCGGCTACCTTCAATGAAATTTTTTTTTCGGGGGGTCACTCTCCTATATTGCGAGACCCCCCTTAAATACCTTATAAAATTTTTTTGTAGTTGAACTTTGAAGAGATCACCACTTTACACCTACGCACAAAATTTGATGTTTCTAGCTTAAGTGGTTTCCGAGAAAAACTGCTGTGACACACGGACGGACGGACGGACGGACGGACGGACGGACGGACGGACAGACGGACAGACGGACAGACTGGTCGCGAAACTAGTAGGGTTTTGTAAAATTATTTTACAAAACCCTAAAAAGGTTAAATAATATTGTTTTAAACAAAAAAAAGAAAATGAAATGATGTTAAAATCGAATTCTAATAACATGAAAAATACAATACAAATGCAGCTAGGCAAACAGCAAGAAGTAAATAGAATTATCAGAGAATTGAATTCATATGAACTAGAATATTTGACAAATCCATTAATTGCCAAAAATAATTGATGAAGAAAATATTTTTCATGATATAAATAAACATAAAAAAATATATTTTTCTGAAAGAAATCAAACAGAGCATAACAATAAATGTACATCGTATTTTATGTGCACATATCCAGGCGCTCAGGTATAAAAAGCAACAAACAACTGAAATTGTTCTTGCAACAAATGCATATGAAATAAACAATTAGGACAGCGTAGGTTAGACCTACATATTTTATCAAATAATATACATTTATAATTTTGTAAAATTACACTATACGAAACAATAATATGAATTGCTCACAAAAAACGGATTTTCCTTTCCAGTAGTTCTGCTTTTCAGCGGGCAATGGGGTGCAGGGTAAGTATGCCGTCGCGAGGGGAGGGTTTGAAAAAAATCCGCTGAGGTCGGTTTCGCGTCGTGCGCGGTACGCGGTACCTTAGTTGTTTTTGATTTTTCCTTAACGTAGCATTCGTCGGGTTGGGTTAACGTAGTATACTTTTCGGTACCGCGTCGGGAATTCGGGAACGCGAAATAAAAATTAGATTTTGTTCTTTTTGACTGGTCATGAGAAGAAATACGGAGTAACGTAGAATAGGTTTCCTCTCCGTATGGTTTTGTTTGTAACGCGTTTGAAAACGGGCGTGTATAGGTGGCTGAATTATGTAAATGAGCGTAACCCATTCGGAGACCCGAGACCGAAATCCTCTCCGATCTAGCTGGCCGACAAGCAGCCACCGCGTTAATGGGTTACGGTGCACGGATTGGTTGACCGGTTGGTACCATCCGTTGGCACTACTCAGACTTAACGTCTAGAACCGATGAGAGGTCGGTTCCGCGTTCGGACGTAAATTGTTAAATCATTACAAATTGTTCTGGGCTCAATGAAATACACTTTTTCTTTTGTATATCCCCAGAGAAAGAAGTCCAACGGTTTCGAAGAAGTACCGCTCGATGATGCCGCCAGCCCATAAATCACACCAAACAGTCACTCTTTGTGGGTGCATCGGCTTTTAAAAATCACTTGTGGATCCTCATTTGCCCAAATGCGGCAATTCTGCTTGTTAACGAGTCCACTGAGGTGAAAGTGTGCCTCATCGCTGAAGATTATTTTTGTTGTAAAGTCACTTTTCCCTTCTGTCTGTTAAACCAACCATTCGGCGTATCGCCGACGTACTAAATTGTCAGTAGGCTTCAGTTCTTGAGTCAGTTGAACCTTGTCAGCGTGTCAATTCACATCTTTATTCAAAATTCGCATCAGTGATGTTCGTGGGATGTTCAAATGTTGGGCACGACAACGAGTCTAGATTGACAGCTCTTCTGCCACACTAGCGCCAACAACAATAATGTCTTCCGCAGAACGAATTGCGCGAACATGCACAGGTCATTTCACATTTCCTACAGATCCGCTTTGTTAAAATTCACGCACAATTCTCCCGATTGTGGACACATTTGGTCAAAGATGCTGACCAAAAGACTCACGAAGTACATGAAATGCATTTTGATTTGAACGCTCATTTTCGTAAAAGGCATCAGCAACCTTAACGCGCTTCTCAATTGTGTATTTCTCCATGGTTGAATTTGTCAAACACTGAAACAAAGAAATGTCAAATTAAGTTGGGCGAAAAATTTGAAGTTAAGGTGTGACTCACAATTGGCATCATGCATAGATAGATATATCAGCAAAATCCGGTAAGAACACGCAGTTTATGATAATTATTAATTGCTTCTAAACTTACCTTTGTCATAAAAGTTATTATATCTCAATTGTAGGTATTCTCCTTAAATTCCTTCTTTAGCTCCTATCGTTGTAAATTGAGAAATGCTGCTTCAACAGTGGCTCGTAGGGATACCACACTAGGATGTCTGGACTTGTAAGTGACTCACTGAATAACGCTTTACACCAGAGGGTTTAGAACTAAACTGTTGGGAGGCCAGAATACTTTGGACCAAACCATGACCAAATTATCTGAGATCCGATTTCGCACTAAATGGTTCCTGTGAGCTGGACCGCCGTCTTGTTGAAAAATGTACGTCCTTCCGTCGGTCACTGTTTTAATCCATGCCTTCGCACTCGTCATTAGAACCAGTACGTAGACCTCCATTGTGATTGTTTCTTGCACCATAAAGAAATGTGGTGGCATGACGTCACTCTCACTCGGGACAACACCAAGCACATGAATCCTGGCGGGAAACTTGGTCTTACTAACTATTGAGATATCTCCAGGGTCATATGCAACTGAACAGTCATTCCCCCGATTCACTATGGCATCAATGGTAAAAATTTTCTCGTCAGAGAAAAACCGGGTGCCAGCCATAGCTTCGTTCCTCAGTGAACGCAGATACAAGGGACAACAGGCAACTCATTTTACTTTAGCAGCCTCGGTCAGTATCATTTACTATGTAGGATGTGTGCCTTTGGTCCAAAATGGCCGACACTTTTCTGAGCAAACTCTCAAGATCCTCCAAAATGAGGTCTTGGGCCCCTTGAAGAACTTCCATGGTCCTTGCCGTCTTCTCCTTCATATAAGTGTTTCTTGCTGGGCTAGGAGAACCTGCCCCAGGATTACCTGAAGCTGTGCACCTCCAAGCAATATCGTAAACTGTGGATTTCCGATACCCAAAAAACCATAAAATTTGTGTCGGGGAACATCTAGCGTGCAGA
This sequence comes from Odontomyia ornata, assembly GCA_963969285.1. Taxonomy (NCBI): domain Eukaryota; kingdom Metazoa; phylum Arthropoda; class Insecta; order Diptera; family Stratiomyidae; genus Odontomyia; species Odontomyia ornata. The sequence continues at coordinate 234,698,109 of OZ017739.1, read as the reverse complement.
CTATCAATGACCGCCACTCTTCGATTATATTCCGCACTCGATTGCACTAACTCCGCCATTTAGAATTCACGCTCAAATGCTGAGGAATCTACTCAGTTGAGTTGACAGCAAATTACTGGTGTCGTTGAGATCCACTACAGCGACAAATTAACGTGAAATTTCACTGGATTTTGCTGAGACACCCTATATATTTAGATATATATATATATATATATATATATATATATATATATATATATATATATATATATATATATATAAACACACATTTACACGAGTATTTATTGACCATTATGTTTGCGCAGCATATATATATGTATATATATATATATAAATATATATATATATATATATACATATATATATACATATATATATATATATATATATATATATATATATATATATATATATATAGATATATACATATATATATATATATATATATATAGATATATATATATATATATATATATATATATATATATATATATATATATATATATATATATATATATATCTATATATATGTATATATATGCATATATATATATATATATATATATATATATATATATATATATATATATATATATATGTATATATATATATATTTATATTTATATATATACATATATAGGTATATATACACATATATATATATATATATATATATATATATATATATATATATATACATATATATATATATATATATATATATATATAAACATGTATGTACATATATATATATATATAAAAAGAGATATATATATATATATATATATATATATATATATATATATATATATATACATATATATACATGTATATATATATATATATATATATATATATATATATATATATATATATATATATATGTATATAAATTTATATTTATATATATATATATATATATATATATATATATATATATATATATATATATACATATAGATACATATATATATATACAGGTATACATATATATATATATATATATATATATATATATATATATATATATATATATATACAGGTATATATATATATATATATATATATATATATATATATATATATATATATATATATATGTGTGTGTAAAGGGTGAGCCAACCATAATGCACGATGTTAATTATGAGTTAGACCTTAACGTCAAGCTTTTCGCCCAACTTAATTTGATATTTCTTTGTTTCAGTGTTGGGAAAACATGGAGAGGTACACAATTGGGCAGCGCGGTTAGGTTGTTGATGCCTTATACGAAAATGAGCGTTCAAATCAAAATGCATATCGTGCACTCCGTGATTTTTCTGGTCAGCACACCAACTGTGTCCATAATCGGGAGATTTGTGCGAAAATTTCAGCAAACCAGGTCTGTAGGAGATGTGAAATCACCTTTGCATGCTCGGCCAGTTTGTTCGGCGGAAAACATTGCTGTTGTTCGCGATAGTATGGTAAATGAGCCGCTTAATGGCTTCAGCAATATTAATGCGCTGCTCAATTGTGTGCCTCTTCATAGTTGAATTTGTCAAACACTGAAACAAAGAAATGCCAAATTAAGTTGGGCAAAAAATTTGACGTTAAGTTGTGACTTTTAATTAACATCGTGCATTACTGTTAAACCACCGTATATATATATATATATATATATATATATATATATATATATATATATATAGATATATATATATATATATATATATATATATATATATATATATATATATATATATATATATATATATACGTATATATGTATGTGTATATATATATATATACATATATATATATATATATATATGTATATTGTATATATATATATATATATATATATATATATATATATATATATGCATAGCCTGATTTTCAATTTAATCTACTTATAACCTCTCTAGCCGTCCAAGTCATGTGTATTTTACTCATCTGTTTCACTATTGATATTGCATATTTCCATAACTATAATAAACCATCACCAGTTTAATGATTTTGTTTCTATTTCATTAGCTTTGAGTTTGTTGATTTTGAAGGATTAGGACTATTGGCGAAACCTCTTAAAAAAAACGTGCAATGCAACTACCTATTGGGTAGCATGGAAACCCTGCAATTTTCAAAATATGGCACGAGTAGTAAATTGTTTTGTTTATTTGATGCGTATAACTTTGTTTTCCGAATCCGTCGCACCTTGCTTTGTGGTGAGAGAAGGCGCGTTTCGACTCCTTTGAGCCATCTTCAGTGTCTAAAGGATGTGTTGAAGGGAATGATTTTATACAGTCGTAAGATTGGTTATGCAGGTAGTACTAAATTAGGTCAGGTAGAGGGAAATTAACTTAGGTCAGGTAGAGAGAGATTAAGTTTTCAGGGTTTTGTTAAATGATTTTACAAAACCTTACTGAAACCACGTCCTGCCTTTCTGTCTGTCCGTCAGTCCGTCCGTGTCTCACAGCAATTTTTCTCGCAAACTAATTAAGCTAGAAACATCAAATTTGGTTTTTAGATGTAAAGTGGTGCTCTCTTGAAAATTCAACTACAAAAAAAGTTTATAAGGCATTTAAGGGTGGTCTCCTAGTACAGGGGAGTGGCCCCAAAATAAAAAATTTCATCGAAGGTAGCCGATGTGGATATCAAGTGATAAGTCTCAATAAAAGCTTTTCAAAACAGGTCTTAAACTGACATTTTTTTCTTCGAGGGGCACACAGAGAGGGAAAATACACGAAATATTTGTGTCCTCTACTCTCCCCCATCGCGATTGTACACCCGTAATTTGGAAATTCCTAGTGAGATATCATCAGCAAGTACGGGGTTGCTATTTATATTTTTTATGATGACTAAACGGATGGCTTAGATAGAATATGTTTCATCTTAGTAGCTGCCGCATTCTTTTACGATATGCGAGGGAAGTCCCAATAGTACCCGACCAGACTCATGAATATAAGTAGTTTAAAAAAACAATTACAGCGATTGACAATACCACCTTTCAACAACTTGATGCGAAAAGTTCACAACCGTACGTGGTCGACCAAGTGAGGTCACTACGTCAGAAAATCCACAAAATGGTATTGGATGACCGTCGACTAAAAGTGCGCGAGATTTCAGATACGGCAGGCGTTTCAAAAAGTGCTGTGCATCGCATTTTGACCGAAAATTGGACATGAGAAAGCTGTACCCAAGATGGGTGCCGCGTTTATTCACAATGGAGCACAAACAGCAACGTAAGGATGCTTCTATCGAGTGCTTGACAATGTTTCGCAGCAACAAAGCTGAGTTCTTGCGTCGATTCATAACCATTGATGAAACATGGGTCCATCATTTTACACCTGAGATCAAGGAGCAGTCAAAGCAGCGGACTGAAAAGGGGGAACCAGCTCCAAAGAAAGCAAAGACAGTTCAGTCAGCTGCAAGGTCATGGCCTTATTGCAGCGTTTGAGTGATGAAATCAAGAAAAAACGGCCCCATCTGACGAAAAAGAAAGTGTTGTCTCATCACCACAACGCACTACTCCACACGTGCGTCATTGTGATGGCTAAAATCAATGAGTTGAAGTTCGAATTGCTTCCTCACGCACTCTTTTTACCAGATTTGGCGTCTTCGGATTATTTTCTTTTCCTGAATTTGAAAAAATGGCTCGGTGGCAAGAGATTTGCCACAATGAAGAGGTAGAGTCTGCAGCTAATAGCTATTTTGAGGCGCTTGATGGTTCCTACTATAAAGCGGGTATCGAAGCTATTGAATAACGTTGGGAAAAGTTCATCGAGCTGAAAGGAGAATATGTTGAAAAATAAAAAAACATTTTTGCAATTTTTTTACTGTTTTCTTTGTCGGGTCGAGTACTTTTGGGACCTCCCTCGTTTTATGAGTCTGCGGTTTATTATTATTTTTTAAATGCTGATCAAAATTCTCTTGTATGTTTAACTGCAGCTAATTGTTGTTGTTAATAGGTGCCCAGCTGCTTCTTGGCTTGGGCTATCTCTTCAGCATACTCTCAAATTGTTCGGATTGGTGGGATTCCGTACTTTTTGGATGCTTCTGAAGTTTCTTTTATTATTTGCATTTTTGTCCCCCAGTCAATGATATTTTGCATGTTCGTGCTATAGTTTGTTGATATTGTGACAAGGGCAACGGATTTCATTTTAGCTTTTTTATTGCATCTTCTTATTTTTCTTCACTGCTAATTTGTTACAAGGTGGGTTCTCTTTGTGTTGAGTGATTAGCGAACAGTCCAATAAGTCTGCAATTTTGTTTACTTCGAAATCTCTTACATGGTTGGTAGTTTCAATTTAAGTAAATGTGAGATCTATAACGCTTTGGCCCACGGATGATATATACAGGGTTTTCCAATCAGAGGTGTTATTTTGATATTAAAAGAAAAATGCCTTTTTTAAATATAAATGATCGAATGTTTATTTCGTTATGAAGAAAAAGATGTGCCGTTAATACTAAAAACTAACATCAGGCAAATGACCACCACGATCGCGCTTACAGGACCATATCTTTTTCATTCTACATAATTTTTCATAACCAAATCGCAAAGTGGCTGCCCTATGTCCTCCATAGCCTCACGAATTCCATTTTTGAGGTCTTGAATCAACGCTGGGCTGTTGGTGTAGACCTTTTCTTGAACGTGGCTCCAAAGGAAAAAGTCGCAAGGTGTTAAATCGCAAAATCTCGGTGGCCAATTGTGATAACCTCTTCGAGAGATAACACGGTCCGGAAACTTTTCCCGTAAAAGATCAATGGTTTCGTTGTTTGTGTGGCACGTAGTGCCGTCATCATTAATCATCTCTCGATAGCGCAACCCGTTCACCGTAACTGTTGCTACAGCCTCATTTTCGAGAAAGTAAGGTCTAATGACTCCGCCAGACCATAAACCGCATCAAACAGTCACGCTTTGAGGATAGAGAGGCTTTTCAACAATAACTCTTGGTGGAAATGGGCCTCATCACTCAAGATGATTTTTCGGTGGAATTCCGGATAGTGAGTTTCAATAATTTCAATGCGTTGGTGAAAGGTGTATTTTTCCACTTTTATTAATAGCGTAGTTTCTACTTGTCAAATGTCAAAAAAGACAGCCTTCTACCAAAACAGCGGAGTGCCATCTACCAAAATAGCGGACTATTCAAATAACACCACTTATTGGAAAACCCTTTATCTGTAGTTTCCATGTGTGACTAAGTAAGTTCTTCTTTTCAGCAATATCAAGCTAAAGTTTTAAGCTACTTCAATCAACTTTTGGCCAAGTATGTTTACTGTATGGTCCATGCTATTTCCTTTTATGTTTTGGTATTGTGTGGAATTTTTTCGTTGATTTGATTTAAAGTTCCGATTTAAGTATCAAAATCACCAATCCATATAATGGGTAATTGAGGTGTTATATCAGTAGTAATTCTGTTTACTTTCTCCAAAATGTATTTGCTAGTGTCTACTTGTGCTGAAATGTATTATGCCATTCAGTTGCCTTGACAGAATGTAACGGGTTGGTATTAATGCAGTTGTTTGTTATTGTTGTTTTGAGTGAGTATTCACTGGTTATCGTGGAGTCATGTACTATTAACACTATTGTACCACAGCTAGCACTTCCTTTGTCACTTGTTTTCTCAGAAGGGGCATGATATAGCTGGTAGTTAGGGAAGTATTTAACAATGCAATCTCCCTTCCTTTCACTGGGTGGTTTTGTAGCTTGATAGTGTTGATTTACCCAATGCCAGGTACTACTGCATCTAGTTTTGCGACTTTAAATGATGTTATGTTGGTTTGCTTTAGTGTAAAGTTATGATTGTTGTGATAGTTTGGTTACTAAATATATATTTCCTTATTGGTAGTTGGCATTGTTCTTCATCACCTTTCACTAAATTGAAATATATTTCAATCACTGGTGATGAGTATTTTCCGAGATTTTTAGCGTATTGTAGAATCATTTTAACAATCTCTTACTAAAATCGCGTCCTGTCTGTCCGTCCGTCCGTGTGTCACACAACTTTTTCTCGCAAACTACATAAGCTAGAAACACAAGATTTTGTAAGTAGGTGTAAAGTGATGTCCTCTCCAAAATTTAACCACAAAAAGAAATCTATGAGGTGTTTAAGGGGATCTCCTCATATAGGCGAGGCGCCCCCGAAAAAAAATTTGATTCCATGTAGGCAATATGGGTATCAAATGAAAGGTCTTTGGAAGAACTTTTTAAAACAGGTCTTAAAATGACGAGTTTTGCTTTGAGGCGTGCAGGGGAAGGGGAAACGTACGAAAATTTCGTGATACCTTTGACCCGAAAAATCTGAAAAAAATCATAAAGCACAAGGGCAATAAATACCTTAGAAGACGAAATTGATCAACTTTGTTAATAATAGTACATTTTACAAGATTTACATTTTCGCCTTTAAATTCAAAATGGGACCCTTTAATTTCCCAAAAACTACAATTTGAGTTTTTCGAAAACAATTGTATCTGTTCTAAAAATTTCACAATAATCGAACAATAATCAGCTAAGTTAAAGCCGATTGAACATTTAACCATAACAACATCAACACGTGATACTAGAGAGATACACGCTTGCAACGGATCTAGACACGATAAATATTGTTACATGTCCAAATAACTCTGTGAGCTAATGTCGCAATAATTTTCGCAACTATTAATAGCATCATGATCAATAAACGAATGTACTTGAAAGCACAAGAACGGACCAAGTAGATTCATGAACAACATCTGAACGTGACGTTACTGCGACCATTCCGGGTCGCTCGAATATTTCAGGTAGTTCTCGTCAGAACATTCGCCAAGGTACGAGAAATTGATTAAATGACTCGAGACCCTATATGAAGCCGAGCTGAATGAATTGGGAAGATAGTAAAGACGCGATAGTAAAACTGGATATAGTGGAGCGCGAAGTAAGGGCGATATTGATTGATAGTGAAGTGAGTGAAGCGATTTTCGCGATATAGACAGTAGAATATAAATTTTTAGCCGATTGAATAACATTTTCATTATTTGTGAAAAAGTGAAAAACAAGTTGGGCAAACAGACTCACGCTCATTTCAGAAAGGTTTTGTACCTAACTTCTCAGAAATGCAGTCACCAGCAATGAATAACGTCAAGAAATATGTCAAAGAGATGCGCACGTTGAAAGGAATATCCATTGTTTTTCTACTTTCAACGGTCGCCATTTTGTTGCAAACCAACAAAAATCACTCAAATCATGAATACACAAAAATATCAATGTTATTGACCTTATTGGAAAATTTCAAGAAGATCAAGTCAAGACTGCAGTGACTGATTAGATGGAAAGTCCATAAAATACCAAAATCATGTGTTATTGTTGTAATTCGAGAAACTTCAAACGGCTATAACTTCCGTGTATATCATTCGATTTTCATCAAACCTACAAAGTTTAAGAAAGCCCTTGTAGGACTACGTAAATATCGAATTTCGTTCAGTTTAAGGGTACCGATGCGATTTTATTGGGGGAAATGTGAAATTCGAATATTATACTATTATTAACAAGGTGAGCGAATTTCGACTTCTAAGGTATTTGCTGTTGTTGTACTCATAAACATCTACTACCATAATTTTTTTTCAGATTTTTTGGATCACAGGTGTCCAATCGCGAGAGGGGGGACACAATTTTTTCGTGCATATCCCTTCCTGCGCGTCCCACGAAGCAAAAAGTATCAAACTAAGACCTGTTTTGAAAAATTCTCATCAAGACCTTTCATTTGATACCTATAATCGGCTACCTTTGAAGAAATTTTTTTTTCGGGAGCCCCTAGATGGTGAGACCCCCCCTTAAATACCTTATAAAAAATTTTGTAGTTGAACTTTGAGGAGAGCACCACTTTACACCTGCATACAAAATTTGATGTTTCTAGCTGAAGTAGTTTGCGAGAAAAAGTGCTGTGACGGACAGACGGACAGACAGGTCGCAAGACTAGTAGGGTTTTGTAACATTATTTTAAAAGACCCTAAAATTTATTGTGCATTCTTAATAAATAAACTCCTTAATTTAATTTAAAAGACATTGCGTTTTCACTTTCCCGGAATATTAAAATTATTGGCCGCGAACCGCAACACGCGACAGTGGTACCGAGAAGTGAGAAAGAAAGCTTTGAAAGTGAAAATTTATAAATATTTTTTTTTAATGCGCAAAAGTGAAATGTAACGTGCAAGCTGCTGGAAAAAAAATTAAAAGCCGAAATAATAAAAGTACCACGAAGCTAACATTTAAAAATTGATGAATTTACCATGTCGGAGCTTAAGGAAGAAGCAGAAATGCCAAAATGAAAGGAACCAGAAGATGCACTGATGCAAATAATGATGCTGATGCAGCAAGAGCAGCGCCAACAGTCCTCTAGTTTAACTGTGGAGCTAAATGAACCATCATCCAGTTTAACTGCGAAGCTGAATGAACAATCAGCAAAACTGAATGAACAATGAGCGCAGCCAAAGGAACAAGCATTCGAAATCAGGGCAGATTAGCAAAAACAGTCAACCGATTTGAAAGCAGATTTGCAAAAATAGTTAACCGAAATAAAAGCGGAGCTCGGTGGTCTGAATAAACAAATTAAATGCGTCGAGAAAAGCTTTAGCAAGCCGAGGAGAGAATCAACCATGAGACCAGCCAGGTCGAGGAGAGAATTAACCATGATATTAGCCAGGTCGAGGAGAGAATCAACCAAGAGATGGAAAAATAACAAAGGGATTGGAAGCAGCGGAGGCCAAAGTATCAACCTCAACAGCGCCGCTTATAACCGCAGCCCAAAGCAGATCCAGAAATGCGATAGTGCCAATATTCGACGGGCAAACGGTCTGAAATATTTAAAAAATCAGTTCAAAGACGCCACTCGGATGAATCATTGGAATGAGCAGTAACGAGTAACTGCATTGGCTCTTACTCTAAGAGGCCCAGCTGCCAAGCTTTCGCAGACGCTCCCCGTTGAGTTGCACTAAATCCTGGCTGCTATAATGCATGTGCTTGACATGCATTATGGAGACAATTATCGCACACAGCTACGGCATCGGACGCAGAAGCTTGCAAAACCTTACAACAGCTAGCCCAAGATATTGAGCGACTGAAACTTTTGGCTTACGCAGCTTATGACCCAGAACATCAAGATGACGCAGCAACACAAGCGTTCATTAGCCCATCAAAGGACCAGGAATTGCAATATGCCATACGTTTAGCCCAAAAGCAAACTGTCAAGGACGCATTGGCTTATATTCTTAGCTTTGAGGCAGTGAAAAATGTGGCTTACCACTGCCCGGGTTCGTAAGATAGCGGCAGCCGAGTGCAGGTGTGAGCGCGTGGAAAATAAGTGAGAGCCGCAGGTTAATGGTGCACTTAGATGCTGGAATTACGGAGAGAAGGGGCACCTGCAGAGAGACTGTAAGAAGTGAAGAAAGCGGAGCTATTGCATAGGATGGTGGACATCCAAACCGAATCAGGTGCCCAGAATGAAGTGGCAAACTTCGTGACCCGGGCGTTGGCTAGGAGGATCGACGTCCCCAGCACCACCATCACTGTGTCAAGCCTACAACGTGGAAATGCAGACATATGCCTTCCGGGTCAAGTTGACGGAGAAAATTACACCATAACAATCGACACTGGTACAACCCGATCGATTTTCCGATCAGATCTAGTGAAGCAGTAACTACTTCACAAGGGCAGGATTTTCTCACTACGGACAGCTACGGGAGGAACTGTACCTGTCCATGAAGTTCCAGATACAGGGAGACCTTGCATTTCGACATAATTTTCTGGTCACGAACATTACGGACGACTGCATTCTCGGAATGTATTTTCTGCGACCACATCGAATCACGTTGGATTTGGGTAAAAGGGTATTGAAATGGCGATATGTCAAAGTATTGATGCAGGATCCCAGCGTCTGAAGTCCCAAGATTAATGTGGTAGTACATACCGGCACTGATGTACCGAAATCTTCTGGGAGCATTGTATGGTACAAGCTTGATGGTGATTCTGGAGACCACCGATCTTATCTGATAGAGCCAATGAAGACGTCCACATTGCGCAGTTTGATTGGAGGACGAAGCCTTGAAGATCTATAAGAAACGGATACGTACCGGTTAGAGTCCTTGAAACCGCAGATTCAACCACGAGCATCAAAGCGGAGAAGTCATCGGCAGCTGCCATCTTGTTTCCACCATCATCTCTTTGGAAGCTACTCAGGACCAGCATTGGAAAAAGAGGCAAGACACAGAAAAAACTCGGGAAACCACGTCTGCGTTACTGAAGCAGGTCAAATTGCCAGCGCAGCTATTCAAGCAAGCCTCTGATCTGATCACCAAATACAGTGACATCTTTTCAAGAAGCCCAGATGACCAAGGCCAAACGAGTATGATAACTCACGTCATAGATACACAGGGAGCCAAGCTAATTCGACAAGCACTGAGACGTCTTCCTATAGCCAAACAAGGAGAAGTGAGCCCACTGATCTCGAACATGGAAAAACAAGGTTTAATCAAGCCATCTGTCAATCCATGGGCCGGGTCAGTAGTTCTAGTAAAGAAAAAGGATGGTAGCACTCGTTTTTGTGTCGACTATAGGCAGCTTAACGATGTCACCAAGAAAAATGGTTACCCGCTTCCTTGCATCGACGATATCATGGACAATTTAGCCGACGCAAGATTGTTTTCTACACTCGATCTAGAAAGGGGCTACTGGCAGGAAGAAATCGACAAGGTCGACATGGTTGTGGCAATATGTGGTGATGCCATTTGGGCTTTGCAATACTCCAGCCATCTTTGAATGCCTGATGGAATACTTGCTACGAGGCCTACCCTGGAAGACCTGTTGTGTGTACTTAGATGACATCATTGTTATTGGAAGAACGTTCGAAGAGTGTTGCGTAATGAACAACCTGGACCAGTGGTTGTGCACCACTGAATATTGGTCTAACTTCTTTGATGCGGTAAACTTTGTTGGTTTATGTGTAGGTGCAGTGGACTAAGTGCATGAATCCAAGTTGATGGAATGCCCAACAGAACCAAAGGTTGCTATTGGATCCAATCAATACTAAATTGATTCGGTTTACGCGATTCAGGCAGGTGAGTCTCAATCAAAACTTGTATTGATTGAAACACGCGTCACTCACTTGTTGAGATTGATTGGTCTTTGAATCAATCAGTCTTATGCCCGACAGAAACCAAAGGCTTCTATCGGATCCAATCAATATTAAACTGATTGGATTTACGTGATTCAGGCAGGTGAGTCTCAATCAAAACTAGAATTGATTGAGACGCGCGTCACTCACTTGTTAGCCACAAAACACACTGTCTTAAGTAATCCTGCACTGTTTACAAGGCACACTGTTCAAATACTCCTCACTAACTAAAAGGCACACTGTTTAAATGAAACTGCACTGTTTGGTTGACGATCAACAACTGTCTCCTTTAATTTTTGATTAAAATTTTGGTATGGTGACAAAATGCTGATTGCACAACTCTCACATTAAGACGCACGTGCATGCAAAGACAAAAATGACGCTTGTGGATCAAAGACGAATATCAAGCGATACTTGATATTTTTTATCATGGACAAAACTGCTGATGATGCGTCTCAATGTGAGAGTGGTGCATTATACTTGAAATAAAGTACATTGTAATGACATGCTTGATTTTACTACATTGTATTTGAACTAATACAATCTAGAGAAATAAATTTTGAATTTACGAATAAGAAATTATGAAATATAATGAATGATTTTATCGGTGATGTATTTGTACATTCCTCCCCCCCGTTGAGGGACTCCCCAACTGAGTGTTTAGACAATAACGGTGAAGTCTGCATCTACGCGGTTTCTTGGTGATGGTGTCGGTTTTGAATTTTTGGAATCACTGTGACCTCGCCAGTGAACTCGCCACTTCCAGCAGATGATTATGGTGAGTATGATGAGCAGAGTGAAGTTCGTATAGCCAATTGCTAAAGGATGGTGAAGCGGTTGCTGAATATCATAAGGTAGCGCAGAATTTTGCTGGTTTGCTAATAATTGCTGTAGTGTTGCAAGATCACTGACATCGGCAGCATACGGAGTAGCATTGTGAACTCTGAAGTCTCCTTCAATCGGTAAATCTGAAGAGATATTTAAGTTCGCAAATGATGTATAGGATAATTGGCTGGTGGTGTTGTAAACGCTATAGCTGTTCAGCTGCAGTTGGGTGTTCCTCAATGAGCACTCAGATTGAAGTTCCAAAAGTCCAGCATATTCCAATGTAACTTGAAAGTGATTGGCACCGCCAACTGCATTGCGATTGGTTGGTTTCTTAACTGCGAATATCCAATGATTGACCCTTTGTAGTTTCACGCACATGTATTTGTCAACAAGTTTTGTTAAGGGACATAAAGCATTGCTGTTTTTGTTGAGCAGGTTCACTTCACATGCCAAGTAGCCGGATACGGAAGTATGAATGGTTTGTATGCTGGCACACAGAAGGTAGTTTGGTGGATTCTCAATGCAATTTCGGAGCATCTCGGATGTTACTGGTAAATATTTGTCCCTAAGGTTGTTTATAGCCAACAACGAGATCCTTGGTTTGATGGCAACCATGGTGTTGTTAACTATCATTGGAATCGGTGAGAGACGGAATACATGAAATCGCTCTTGGTTGGTCAATGGCAATTTTATGTTAAAGATAAAATAATCCTCGGTGGCGGCACCTTTTATCGACATTAGTTTGTAAAACGTGGTTGGATCGTTGTCCTGAATTGGTAGCTGGAGAGGTGGCGCTAAATAAGCCTTTATTTTGCGGACCTCCTGTTGAATTTGGTCGACTGGTAACAACATTGGTTTGAGTTTTCAATGGTGGGTGTCAAGCTGGAAGCTCTTAATGTGAGCTGAATAGACAAAGTGGTTACCAACAGTGAAAGCTTTAGTTGATATTCTTGTACATCATGCTCCTGGATCTTGTATGCCATGTCATTAATTTGTTTTTCAAAATCAACAAAGGTTTCATTGATCTGTGCCTGATCCTTGATAATTATGTTGATGGTGGCATCAAGAATTGATGTCTGGTTCTTGAGAAGATTAAGGAGGTGATCTTCATTTGCGTTAACATTATCAATTGTGTTGGCCATTTGTTGCGCATATTCCATGTCCAAAATACCAGAAAGTGAGTGCGCGATGCTGCCAACCAGGTCAATGGCACCTCGTTTAGCACGTTTCCTGGTTAGCAAGAACTCATTAAGCTGTAGCTCATTAATAACATGATCAAATTGGTTGATCAAGGCTTGACAGGAGGAGTTCCGATGAATCAATCAACATAAATGTTGTAAGGCTTTCCTCCCGGTGTGCATAGCTAGTATGCCCTACCTAATGGGTTTGATGTCGTAGTAGATTATTAGATTCCACTCGGCTGAATGCCTGGTAAGTTTTTGAATTTTGTTATATGAACCTTGTTCTAGCACCAGATGCAGTCTTAACCTCTGCAATGCGCACCATTCCGTCATTTCCCTTAAACGTCTTGACTATGCATCCAAGGGGCCAGCTTTGAACAGGACGGTCATCTTCTTTTATCACTACCATCATGCCCGGCTCGATGTTGGTCGCTTGATCAGTCCATTTTTGTTTTTATTGCAATTGATTTAAATATTCTGTGGACCATCGTTTCCAAAACTCCAGTTTTAAGTTCTTCACCAACTCTCATCAACGAAGCAGCCCTGATGTATTGGGCTGGGCATTAACATCAATCTGTGCCGTTAATTGTTCACCAATTAGGAAGTGGCCTGGTGTTAGGGCTCTTAAGTCATTTGGGTCAGATGACATTGAGCAGATTGGTCTGGAGTTTAGAACTGCCTCGACCCCAAATTATGACTGTTTCTAGTTTCTCATAGGTGAGGGAAGCGGTTGGAAGGCTACGGAGAAGCAGATTTTTTGTGGATTTAACTGCAGCTTCCCACAAACCTCCAAAATGAGGTGCTCTTGGAGGAATGAATTTAAACTGGATTCCTTTTGTGCTGCACGCCTTGATGATGCTCTCTTGTGCGACTGGCGAGTATATGGATGGCTCGAGCTTAGCTAATTTGTTCTTTGCGCTGACAAAATTTGTTGCGTTGTCACAGTAGAGTTTCTCACAGTGTCCTCTTTGTCCCAGAAAACGGTGTAGTGATCCAATGAATGCATCCGTTGATAAATCGGTGACCAGCACCAGGTGAACAGCTTTTGTGGCAAAATAGCAAAAAAACCACCAAGTATACCTTCTGTGGCCTTTTGCCTCGTGTTTTGAAATGACCCAAAACGGACCACAAAAATCCACCCCAGTATTTCTAAACGGATGCGCTGGCTGAACTCTGGTGTCAGGGAGATTGCCCATTACTTGGTTGATTATCATTAGCCTTGCCTTACAGCAGGTCACGCAATGGTGTACGATTGCTCTGGCCATTGTTTTTCCCTTGATTGGCCAAAACCTTTGTCTGGTGTGAGCGAGCAATGCCTGTGGACCACAATGAAGGTTCCGGTCATGAATGCTTTGCAGCAGCAGTTTGACTATTGTGTCATTATATGGGATTAATATGGAGTGTTTAGCATCGTATGATAGTGATGAGGCTTCTAGGCAGCCACCAACCCTGATGATTCCATCCTTATCTACAAATGGTGATAGACCAATCAAGGTGCTTCCCTTTCTTACTTTCTTATGCCTTCTTAAGTGGGTCAGGTCATCCTTGAAGTCACTTTGCTGGATTGTCCGTACAATTACAACCAATGCATTCTCCAATTCTGCTGGTGTCAAAGAATTGTGCGTTGGCCTAGAAGCTTTCGATTCTGCTGAGTGTCGAGTGAATCGAAGCATATATGCAATTATCCGTTGCAAGGTCAGAAATAAGTTTCTGTGGCTGATTTTGTATATTACATCATTTAATCCACACGTGGTAGCAACTGTTGCCTCTGGTTGTTTTTTCTTTAGCTCTGAAGAGTGTCCGCAGGATATCTGGTCAATGTTCCCCTTGGAGGGTGTTGGCCACAAACTCTCTCTCCCATGCAGAAACCAAGGCCCGTAAAACCAAAGGTTTGACGACGCAAATGATTGAGTCGGTAGACCCCGTGATAATATGTCAGCAGTATTGTCTGCAGATCGAACATGACGCCACTAGGAAATGAGTGAACCCTTCTAAATTGCAACAAATGTTAGGAAGGTTGGCGAGGATAAGCTGATTCAAGCGAGGACAATCTCTGAGTCAGTCCAGAAAAATGTTAGGTGATTGTCAAACCTAAAATCCTTTTAACTCTAGAGGCCAGCTGGACACCCAACAACGCTGCACATAACTCCAAACGAGTTAGAGTTTGAGTTTTGAGAGGGGCAACTCTAGACTTGCCGCACAAGAGCTTGACGATCAATTTTCCATCCTGAAGGATCGATCGCACGTAGATTGCTGCTCCATAAGCTTTCTCGGAGGCATCGGCAAAAACATGAACTAGCACCGATTTCGGGGTCTGCTGTTTAATAACATGTCGTGCTACTTGTATGTCCTGCAAGCTGTTGAGATCATTGCGAAATGATCTCCAAGTTTTTTCGTGATCTGGGAGCAATGGATCATCCCACGAAATGTTCAGTTGCCACAGCTTTTGGATGAACATTTTGGCAGTCACCACAACTGGAGCCAGTATTCCTAATGGGTCAAAAATTGTGGCCAACTCTGACATGACGGTGCGTTTGGCTATCCTGTCGAATGTCTGCCCGTTTACCCTTATCATCACCTGGACGCCAGATCATGCTCAATGTCTTTATGGAATTGGCTTTAATCTCCTCCAAATCCAAGCAGACCTCTCGATGTTCCAGTAGAATGCAATCCAAGAGTCACTTGTGGTTGGCACACCATTTACGAAGGCTGACACTGGCCAAGCTCAGTCATTCAGTTAACTGTCTTTGAATTTCAAGGGCTTCAACCAACGAACTAGAGCCTACCAACCCATCATCCACATAAAAGTGATCATTAAGCGCAACTGATCCCAACGGGTACCTCAGGCGGTTGTCTTTTGCAAGCTTTTGAAGGCATCTAGTTGCCAAATAAGGTGCTGCCCGAGTTTCGTATGTGACGGTGTTGAGTTGGTAGTAGCGCACTGGTTCTGATGGATTGTTGCGCCATAATATGATTTGGTATTGTCTATCCTCTGGATGCATGAATATCTGCCGATACATCTGTTGAATGTCGGCGGTGAAAACATAAGTTGGTATCCGTAAGCGTAGCAAAATGGTGAATAACTCCGGCTGAACTGTTGGGCCTGTGTGCAAAATATCATTGAGTGATAACGCAGGACCTGGTTTTGATGAAGCATCAAATACCACTCGCAGTTTTATGGATGTACTTTCCAGCTTTAGTACACAATGGCGTGGTATCACATAGTGTCTCTCTGGTATATCCTTGGAATTGATTCTAGTCATGTGACCCAGGGACTCGTATTCCTTCATGAATTCATTATATTGTTCTTTTAAGGCTGAGTCCGCCAAACGCTTTTCGAGAGAATACAGCCGATTGAATGCTGTTCTTCGAGACTCTCCCAATGTTGATGGGTCATCTAGGAAGGGTAATCGGACCAAGAATCGACCGTTTTCCAATCTGGTGGTGTTTTCCATGAAAAGGATCTCACACCTTTTGCCCATTACTGATAGAGCTGGCTGATTGTCAGTAACCTCATAGATCCTCCAAAATCGCTCTATCAGCTCGTTCGTGACTTCTTCTTCTGCAGTGAAGACGTATCATGACTCACATGATCCCAATTGACTCTTCCAGACATTATCCATCCAAATATTGTGTTTTGAAGAATGGGAGTAGCTTCTGATAGCTTCAACAGACCCATTCAGCTCCCAAAAGCATGTCCACGTGCTCTGGTTGATTGAATGTGGGGTTTGCCAGCGAAACTGTTGAAGGAATTTCCCAAGAACTGATATCCACGTGCTGAGCTGGGTGCTTAGATACAATTTCAGGCAGGATATACGCTTCAAATCTGGTTGAAAACTGCGTGAGTCGAGATTGGACCTCTAGATTGATTCGTTGCCTGGAGCTTCTTGATGCTCCTCCAATTCCCTAGATCAGCAAGCTCGACTCTTATAGGAGACAAACCGAGCCGCCTTATAAGTCCCTCTGTCACTAAATTCACTTGGGAGCCGGAGTCTAGCAATGTTCCAAATAGGTCCTTGTTTCGCAAGTATCGCTATCCTTTTTTATAATTTCGGACAACCGATTGAATCTCCTCGCCTGTCCTTGTTTGCTCTGCGGCGAGCTGCTTCATTTGAAATTATAAACTTGGCGGTTGCCAAATCCTGGATGGAAGTCATCTCTAGTATCTACACTGGACTACCAAGTCGAAGCACTTGGTCGTAAAGAAGAATGTGACGCGAGTAAGGATCACGTCGGGGTCACCAAAAATGCTGCGTAATGAGCAACCTGGATCAGTGGTTGTGTACCACTGTGGTGAGCTTTGTTGGTTTATGTGCAGGTGCAGTGGACTAAGTGAATGAATCCAAGTTGATGGAATGCCCAACAGAACCAATGGTTGCTTTTGGATCCAATCAATATTAAATTGATTGGATTTACGCGATTCAGGCAGGTGAGTCTCAATCAAAACTTGTATTGATTGAGACACGCGTCACTCACTTGTTGAGATTGATTGGTCTTTGAATCAATCAGCCTTATGCCCAATAGAAACCAAAGGCTGCTATTGGATCTAATCAATATTTAACTGATTGGATTTACGCGATACAGGCAGGTGAGTCTCAATCAAAACTTGTATTGATTGAAACACGCGTCACTCACTTGTTGAGATTGATTCGTCTTCGAATCAATCAGTCTTATGCCCAACAGAAACCAAAGGCTGCTATTGGATCCAATCAATATTAAACTGATTGGATTTACGCAATTCAGGCAGGTGAGTCTCAATCAAAACTTGAACTAATTAAGACACGCGTCACATAATGTTAGCCTCATAGTACACTGTCTTAAGTAATCACGCACTGTCTTAAGTAATCCTGCACTGTCTACAAGGCACACTGTTCAAATACTCCTCACTAACTAAAAGGCACACTGTTTAAATGAAACTGCACTGTTTGGTTGACGATCAACAACTGTCTCCTTTAATTTTTGATTAAAATTTTGGTATGGTGACAAAATGCTGATTGCACAACTCTTACATTAAGACGCAGGTGCATGCAAAGACAAAAATGACGCTTGTGGATCAAAGACGAATATCAAGCGATACTTGATATTTTTTATCATGGACAAAACTGCTGATGATGCGTCTCAATGTGAGAGTGGTGCATTATACTTGAAATAAAATACATTGTAATGACATGCTTGATTTTACTACATTGTATTTGAACTAATACAATCTAGAGAAATAAATTTTGGATTCACGAATAAGAAATTATGAAATATAATGAATGATTTTCTCGGTGATGTATTTGTACAAGGAGCATGTGCGGTACTTAGAAGAGGTGTTCTCCCGATTGCGACTGATGAATTCGAAACTTAGTTCTGCAATTGTACCCTTTCCTCAGCTGAAGTAAAATATCTGGGACATATGGTATCAGCAGAACAGATCAAAACAAACCCTGGGATACTTGAAGCCGTGAAAAGCGGGTCAACACCAAACAACAAACGCCAGCTACGAAATTTTCTAGGCCTGGTGACCTTCTATCGAAGATTCGTCCAAGATGCTGCCACAACAGCCAAGTGTCTCCATACGCTAACCAAGAAAAATCGTTCGTATATCTGGAATGAACAATGCTAGGTAGCTTTTGAGACCTTGAAGGAGAAGCTGTGTGAATCACCCGTGCTAGCATATCCAAAGCCCGGAAAAATATTTGAAGTTGACACCAGTGCGAGTAACGGCGAGACTGGAGCTGTATTCTCCCAGCAGATCAATGGCGAAGAAAGAGTTCTCTCAAAAAGTAAGAGAAACCTCTGCGTGACCAGGAAGGAGCTATTGGCTATAATAGAGGCCATTAAACAGTTCCACAAGTACCTATATGGCCAGAAATTCGTTCTTCGAACGGACCATGCATCACTGAGATGGCTGCTTAGCTTCGAAAACCCTGAGGGACAAGTTGCGAGATGGATCGAAAGATTGCAGTCATATGACTACGAAATTGTTCATCGGAAGGGTGTAGTTCATGGAAATGCTGACGCCCTATCTCGTCATCCATGTCCACCGAACTGCAAGCATTGCAGACGGATTGAGGAAAAGGAGCCAACCGTTGATCTGCGAGTGATGACGGCCGAATTTGATGAACGTTGGTCATCGGAGGAGATACGAAACACCCAGCTAGCCTATGAAGACATAGGACCATTGCTTGTATGGAAGGAGGCAACTGGGTGACCTGAGTGGAAGGACGTTTCAATGCATGGCACAACCCTGAAAGGCTATTGGTAACAATAGAACTTCCTTTAGGTCAAGGCTGGCGTACTCAAGGGGAAACAGGAAATGGCGGATGGCGGATGGCAGCTGCATGGGTTCGACTTTTGGGAAGTATAGTTTGCATTCAAACTATAATTTCCAAAAGGCGAATCCACGATATGGTTAAGGAAATGCAGGAAGGCTCCTCAGGAAGCCATCTTGGTGTTGACAAGACCTTAGCGAAATCGCGGGAAATGTTTGAATGGCTCCACGCTCGAGAAGACGTAGAGGACTGGTGTCGCAGATGCACAATTTGCGCTTTCGTCAAAGGTCCGAAGTGACGACTCTGAGGACAAGTGCACACCTCTAACGTGGGTGTTCCATTTGAAAAGATCGCTGTTGACATCGCAGGACCCTTTCCTGAATCCGAATGGCGAAATCTATACATGCTGTTTATTGCCGAGTATGTCATCAAGTGGCCCGAAGTCTACCCTATTCCCAACCAGGAAGCAGCTACTGTAGCCAAACAACTAGTGTTAAATTGGGCCAGTAGGTACGGCGTTACTCTGTGAACTACATTTGAATCAAGGCCGAAACTTTGAGTGACTGGTTTTTGGCAAAATGTGCGAGCTGCTGGGAATACAGAAAATGAGGACAACAGCGCTGCATCCCCAATCCGATGGAATGGCTGCACGTTTCAACAGCACACTTAATAAACACTTGGCCAAGATGGTTGACGAGAACCAAATAGACTGGGACCGGCTCATCTTATTATTCTTGATGGCGTACAGAGCTGCCGAACATGCATTGATGGGCAAAGCCCCAGCCAAAAACATTTTTGGAAAGACTATTCATCTGCCGGCTGATATAAAGTTCGGAACACCCCCTGAGAAACCCGAAACGATCTCGGAGTATGCAAGTGAACTAAGGCAATGATTGAACCAGATACATCGGACCATGCGAAAACACCTGAAATCGGCTACTGACCGCATGAAGACCAAGTATGATCTAAAGGCAAAACCTTGGCTACCAGCAAGATGACTTAGTGTGGCTATACAACCCACAACGGCGGAAGGGCAGGTCTCCGAAGTTGCAGCATAATTAGGAGGGACCATACCAAGTTACAAAGCAAATCAACGACGTCGCTGCATCCCCAATCCTAATTCTAATTTATT
This sequence comes from Odontomyia ornata, assembly GCA_963969285.1. Taxonomy (NCBI): domain Eukaryota; kingdom Metazoa; phylum Arthropoda; class Insecta; order Diptera; family Stratiomyidae; genus Odontomyia; species Odontomyia ornata. The sequence continues at coordinate 234,677,594 of OZ017739.1, read as the reverse complement.
TAATTGTTAAGTTTAACATGTAAATTAGGAATATTGTAATATTGGTCTGTTAGGATTATTTAAAGATTTTTTTATAAATCACAATCTTCGGCGTGAGGCTTATTAGACGCGGAATCATGACGAGGCATACAACTGGGTAGTAGCATATAAGTCGGCCAGAAAATGTCTTCGCGAATTGATTAAAAACAGCAAGGCTCACTGCTAGCAATATCTAGCAGGCAATGTGAACAAGCATCCGTGGAGCCTTGGCTGGAAGCTAGCTATGCAGTAACTTGGTGCTCTACGGACGCCTTGCATGCATGATGCGGAGAAGATGGAGGGAAGAATGCGGGCACCCTTCCAGCCCATTGCATCCATGTTGACAATGCCCACGGTGAACCAACAATCGAGTTTCCATTCTTTACACAGCCGCAACTGGAAGAGGCAGTCCTTTCAATTAAAGTGAAGATGGCTCCACGTCCAGACGATGTTCCAGCTGAGGTGTTGAAACTTGTCTATCTCCATTGTCCTACGGGACCGGGTTTCCCGGGCACAACGGAAGGTAGCCAGCCTCGTGCTGATCAGCAAGGAGAAGGGAAATCCCAGATTGATGAAATAATGTGCAGATCTACATCGACAAATGACAAATGTAAATCAATGCGCAAAAATATGCAACAATTTGGTTTTGGACAACGCTTTAGGGGGCAGTCAAGACCTGCAACGTAATTGGGAGGATTTCCAAATTATGGCTGGTGAAGGTAGTTTAGAACGGGTTCTACATAAATTCTGTGTTCAATACCTTGGTGTTCGTCTCGATCAATATCTGTACTAAAATGAACGTGTCGAAATCACTTTTGATAAAGCACAAAAAGTAACCATGTCCCTTCGGCCCTGTCCCTCGTTAGACCATTTTGCCATATGGATGTCAGATCTGGAACAACCAAAATCCTACTATGATGGAAAAACTCGAAGTTTTCGAAAGGAAATGTCTTCGTGCATGTATTGGTTTGTGTAGAAAGCCTGAGACCAATTAAAAACACTATATATCGACTAAAAAATTTATTGAGCGGCAAAAGTGACGAGAGTCGATGTCTTCACATTGAAAATTCTCCTGAATCATATCGCAAGATCTGTAACTGTGAACACAAACTCCTGGAGTTTGCAGCCTTTCCACCCTTCGCGTATATTGAAACTAAGCTCATTACTGGATTCGTTCCTCCAGAAACATTTGGATATAAATTGATATGTTTTTGATTCTGATAGTGGCCTAATCATACTCGTATATCACATTTATAGATAAGCCACAGATAAGAAGACAAAATATCCCGGTCCAACAAGTCTAATGGGGATACTCATTTGCTAGATTTGTTGAGGCTGGTCAAGCTGGGTTGGAGCGATCTAGGTATTGATGTCAGAATGAAAATCTCTAAGTTATTCATGGTCGTTCTTTATTTTGTGTTTTTCTTTACTCAGTTTTGAGTTTCAGCTTATTATTGCGCAATTAGTGTTGTTGTTTGCTTATGATAAAAATTTGGGATAGGTTTAAATATTTGGAATAGGTAGTGTTGCAACCGCGAAAGTCACCGCACTTGCAAACATTAAGTTTTAGCAGAAGGGTGTGTAACCCGGGTGGCATTCTGAAGTCGGCTAGTGCTCAGTCGTGTCGTGGGACTTTCGGGACACCCTCTGCTTGTGCTGAGCCACCTTACATAAAAACACTAACACGAAGGGAAAGGACGGGAAGGGGGGAGGTTATTTTAAGAAATGAAAGATTATCGTCTTAATGCGACATGGCCGTTTTATTAAATTCAACAATTCTAACTTAAGCCAAAAACTTTGTGGAATAACAATATGAAAAACTTCTAACTAATTCAATATAATAAAAAAAAAATACAATAAAACAAGCTTCTGTAAAATAATATAACTGGTAAAATATTGAAACAAAATACCAGATTGGTACTTACTTCTTTCATTGCAGAACTCCAAACGCCCGGTGAAATACAAAAAAAGAAGGGTGGGGCCACTGAAAATTAGATTTTAAAGTTAAGATCACAAAAAACAAAAAGGCAACGGCAACTTTCAACTCTCCGATCCGTCGTACAAGAGTAACCGCAGGAAAATTCAATGCAAGACACCTGGTCCTCTCCAAAAATCAACTTAAATTGCTTTTTTTACTGAATAATTAATCTTTGCGTATATTTTCTCTTATATCATTTAATAAGTTAGATACAAACTTCCATTTTTCATTATTGATTTCATTATTGATTTTGCCGATACTCCAAAAAGACTGCTTCCTTGCGCTCGGGGAACTTGAAACACCGTCCCAGTAGACTCCCGGTCGAGAATCCACGACGCTACCAACGGAGCCACCTTCTGTTGATTTCCCATTCATCAAACTAGCAACTAACAAATCCGAGCAGCAATGAACTGTCTTCGTCGACCGAGTCAGACTAGCATTTCCTCGGTTTCCCCACTGGCCGCTGGCCTTCAGTTCTCCCAACGAATACCTTCTTGGGTATCCGTTGTTCGTCCATACGATTCATGTGTCCAGCCCATTGCAGCTTCCGCAGTCTTACAATCCTTGAGACCTCCTGTTCGTCAAAAATTTCATATAGCTCATGGTTGTATCAAATTCGCCATTGGTCCCCATTTAGCTTGGCTCCGATTATTCGCCTCAGGACCCGTCGCTCAAAGACGTTCAATATATTTGCGGATGCTTAGGTTAGGGTCCATGTTTCACACCCATAGCATTACACAGGTCTTATCATAAATTTGTATACTTGGAGCTTTGTTTTTCTGTATATGCAACTGGTCTTCTAGATCATCAATACTGAATAAAATATATTATTTGCGAGCTGTATTCCTTGGGGTTTTTCGTCTCTTTCATTACCCGTTTTCGTTATTTTGGCGACCAAATACACAAAAATCGCTAACATTTTCGCCAAAGTGTGATATTTTGTGTATTTGAGGTATTTTTCCTCGACTGCGTCAAGAGCTTTGTTTTATTTTCATTGATTTGTAGCCCTACTAGTTTTGCTTCGCGGTCGAGTTTCAGGAAGAGTTCTTTGGCAGTTGTTAGTGACCGTGACAGAATGTTGATGTTGTCCGCATAGGCTACTACTTGGCTCAACTTGTATAGTAATGTACCTCGTGTATTGACAGGTAGCTTCCTTATGACGTACTCCAGAGCCAAATTGAATAGCAATGGGGCCAATCCATCTCCCTTCTTTAGTCCGATATTTGTGTCAAAGGCATCGGTGAGTTGGTTTTTGATGCGGACTCGGAAGGTTGTTGACGTCATTGTCATTTTGGTAAGACGGACCAATTTACCTGGGATGCCAAAACCAAGCATTATTTGGTACAGTACGTTACGATCAATGCTGTCGTATGCTTGCTTGAAGTCAACGAAAATTTGGTGTATGTCCATGTTGAACTCCCAGCATTTTTCACATACCTACTTGACTGTGAACAATTGCTCTGTTGTTGATCTACCTGCCCTTAAACCACCTTGATACTCCCCAAAAATACAGTCGGCATATGATCGGACTTTATTTTCTAAAAATTCAGAAAATATTTTGTACGCCGTACAAAGTAGTGATATGCCTCTATCATTTTCGCACTGTAGCTTGTCACCTTTTTTGTTGATAGGGAATATAATTGATTTGCTCCACTCTTTCGGCATATGTTCTTGTTGCAAAATGTACTGGATGACTTTGTGAATAGCTTGATGAACACTACTGCCACTATATTTGATCAGCTCCACTGGAATCTCATCAATGCCCGGCGCATTATTATTCTTTTGGGCTTTGATGATGGAACAAACTTCATCCAGAACTGGTGGGGCCAATGGAAGTTCTTTGCAGACATCTATAGGCTCCGATGTTCTGGAGCTGTGCGGTGGATTAAGGAGGTTTTTAAAATATGATGCCCATCTTTCCTTAATCTTGATTTCATCAGCCACTGTCATCACGACAGAGCGTGCTTTTGGGCTGATAACCACGTTTCAGGCTTTTCACTACTTTGTATGCTTGTCTTGTGTTATTGCTCGCTAAACTTACATCTATACTTCTCAATTTGTCGTCAGAGTATTTCGTTTTCTTAATCCTAATTATCTTATTTGCTACTCTCCTGCGATTTTCATAGTCTCTCTCTTCGTCCTGGTTTTCCTACCTATGTATTCTTTGTACGCCTGATTCTTTTTATCTAACGCATTCTGGCACTCATCATTGAACCAATCATTTCTCTTGAGCCAGGCTTGATGTCCAATTGTCTGTTCTGCCACGGTTCTGATAGCCGCTTTCACTTCCATCCAGAACTCGTTGCTCGTCTTTAACGATTCGTCTGATAAGATGGGAGCGAGCTGGTTGTGGAGGGTCTCCGTGAAATTTTCGGCCACAGACGCCGTTTGGAGCCTTTCGATGTCAAATTTTTGTAGCGGGCTGGTCTTCGCTGAATATGCCCTTGACATACGACATCGATAGTTTAATTTGATCAAGTAATGATCTGAGTTACAATTGGCTCCTCGGTATGTATGGATGTCAAGTATGCTCTAGATCCAACGTTGTTGGATCAGAATATGATCGATCTGGTTTTGTATAATGCCATCCGGTGACATCCAGTTCATTTTATGAATGCGTCGATGTGGGAAGCAAGCCAAACGTATGGCTAGATTTCTGCTACATGCGAAGCCAATCAGGCGCTGGCCGTTGTCATTTGTTTTATTGTTGAGGCTCTGTCCTCCAGTTGTTCCCCGATGAGAAAGCTCATTGCCAACCTTAGCGTTGAAATCACCCAGAATTATTTTTGTGTCGTTTCTGGACAATAAGCCGACCAGTCTTTCCAGGTAATTGTAAAACAATTCCTTCATTTCATCGTCCTTTGCTTTGGTCGGGGCGTGAACATTAATCAGCCAGATTTTGAAGAATTTCGCTTTTATACGGATCGCACACAAGCGTTCATTTATTGCCTTGAACTCAATAACTTGCGATTTGAACTCCCTATCCACAATGAAGGCCACTCCAAATTCTCGTTTTCCAGTAGGCTTCCCACTTTTAAATATTGTGTGCAATCTCATGTCTTGAATGTCGTTTCCAGTCCAATTTGTTTCCTGGACTGCCAGTATTTTTAATTGATATTGACTGGCATGTTTAAAAGGTTAAGGATCCAGGGTAATTGAGTGATCTTAAATTCCAGGATCCAACGCCATAGTCCTTTTTTCGTTTGCGAGGTTATTGCCGTGAGTCCAATCCATTCCGAGGCCTATCTGCAGGTTTCGAAACAATTAAAGGTTTTCCAGGGACGTCGCCTAACCTCCATTCTGGCGGCATTGTTATTGCGTCGATTCCGTTATCAGGCGCGGAAGATTCGGCTTCACCCTCTTACGTCCTCACAAAGGAGGTGTAAGTAGGATATAGTAGCAGAGCTGTAGATTTATATACAGTTATTAGCATTTCTCGACATTTAACGTTACATTACTGGGGAGCTAGTAAACCCAATGTGCACCCCAAGAGCATTTACTACCATTTGATTGGGGGGGTTTGGGATGAGAAATCATGAAAGCAATGGATTAGGGAAACAAGACGTCCCTCCTCCTTTCTCAAACGGGCTTGGGACCGTCTATGGCGGAGTTCGATCTTTCTTTATGGGTATGAAATTGAAATTTGTTAAGAGGGAAACGCGAATAAATTTTTTGTTAGTATGAAATATTAAATTTGTTAGTGGGAGCTAATGAATAAAATTAGTTAGTATGAAGGAAGGAATTAGGTTCTGTAAGGGAAAATTATAGAATGAAATTTTGTTAATGGGAATTAATGTATGGAGTTTTGTGAGTGGGAAAATCAAAATTAATTTTATATTAATAGTTTTTTGTAATTGAAAATAAGGGGCAAGGGTCGGATTGTGATAATGTGGAAATTAAAATTATAGGGAAACCGGTAAAATTTTAATAAACTTAAATAAATAAACAGGGGAAAAGGTATAAATGCCCAGAGGAAGGTGAAGATGTTGCGGCGGCAATTCGAAGTTGCGAATGGGAGAATGTCGGTACGCCGGAACTCGCAACAATCATGAGGACGACCCAGGTCCCGAGTGTCTCATTCAGCTGGGCAAACAAGGAATGTCGGCAAGGATAATTATGAGTCAGATCGGATGTCCTTAGCGTGAAAGATACCTAGCAGCTTACCGGATTCAGCCTCAAGTTCATAAAAAACTTGCCCATTAGGACGGCGAGCTACTGCGGGAATAAATTGTGGAGCGAATTTAGCCGCAAAACGATCGGCTGCATTGCTCACAGCGAAATTTCGCAAGAAAACTTTCTGACCCTGGTGAAGCTCACGGAGGCGAGCCCGAAGCTTGTAACATTGAGCTCCCTTGTAAAAGGCTTCTTCTAGCTTAGCTCCGACGCGGTCTTGTACGGCTCGGAGGCGATCAATATTCGCACCTAACTGTACGTCTCCATCCTCAAAAGCATTCAAGCTTCTAAGGAGGGCATACTCAGAGCCATGCTGGATAGGGTGGTACCCAAACACGAGGCAATAGGGCGAAAACACTGTGGACTCATGAATCACCTTGTGGAAGACAAAACATGATTCCGGAAGATTCTCGTCCCACCTACTATGATCGGAGCCTATGTAGGCTCTGATGGCGTTCAATGTCGACTGCTTTGACCTCTCCGAGGGATTAAACGTGTTTAATCAATAAAGTATAAATTTAGCAGTGGCGTAACTATTGGGTGGCAGAGGTTACCAAATGCCACGGGCCCCCGATTGAAGAGGGCTCCGGTTCAAGAAGCTACGAGCTCAGAAATAATTTTTAACAGTGTACCTCAGTATTTTATTTTAGTTGAAAAGTATATTTTTTAGTTTTTTCTTTATGTTCTGCTTAAAATCCATTAAAGTGAGGCAACTTAAGACCATAATACAATTTCAAGTTAATCGTTAAGCATTTCAACATATCCTAAGCAAAAAGTTCTTGATAAATTTTAGAACGCATCCATTGGTTTCTACATTTTTTGTCGCGGTACGTTAGCAGCGCGGGTGAGCATTGACAAGCGGGGAGTTCCCTCGTTTTTAAAACCAAGAAAGTATTTTTCACGCCGCTGTGGCTGGGGCGAGCTAGCAACACTTTTTTTGGGGAATCCCAGATTAGCTATTTAGTGAGATTAGCTTCTTTGTGTGACTGTTTTGACAATTGGTCATTTGTATCTTTGATTTTTCGTATTTGTTGTTTTATTTAATCTGCAAATGGTGGCGAAGTTAAGTTGATTGTGAAAGTTAGATACTAAAATGTCTAGTTCCTGAAAATATTTAAGTGGGAGCAAAAAACGAAAGAGAAGAGACTGAAAAAAATGAAAGACCGCATTAAATTAGTCAGTACTTGAAGAATGATGACTTTAATAATGAAAACTCGAGAGAACAGTGCTCCAAAAGTGAAGAATTGGACCTTACTAAAAGTATACCAGAATTACCAGGTGCAGCACCCAACACCAGTGTCTCTCCAGAGCCAGAACAATGACAACAAGGTACTAGCAAAAATCAAAGAGAATTATATTTTGGCGTGAACAATATTGTATCTTCGCCATATGTTACTGATAAGGGTAATTTCAAACAGCTAACTGATCAAGTGAAAAGGTTCATGATTGAAAACGGACCTAAGGGTTCTTTCTTAAAAGATAGTGACAATAGATATTTTCGAGAAAAACATTACTATATTGTTTCCAAGTCTCACGTGAAACTTGAACTGTTAAATTTGCAAATCAAATGAAAGAAATAAAATTTTTCACTCAAGAAGAAGATCGGAAACTACAATTTTAATATGTTATTGGTTTTAAATTGCAAAGTTCTACAAACTACCAATGCAGCCTCTAAAGCACTTCAGTCTAAAGCCACCGATCTTTCAAATGCCTTAAAACGTTTGAAAATTTGTCTAGGAGAATTGGACAGGTATCGACATGAATTTGTAAATTTAAAAATGGATGCAAAAAGTGTAGCCGAAAAATGGTCCAACATCCCTGAATTTTCTAAAACTCGTCAGAGGAAGGTAAAACGCCGTTTTGACGAGCTTTTTGGAGATCAGCGTTACCAAGATCCGGAAAGTTTACTCAGAGTGAACATATTTTATCGAGTAATGTACATCATTATTAATCAACTGAAATCGCGTTTCCTTCCGATGAATGAAATTGTTTCAAATTTCAGTATTTTGCAGCCTTCAACTTTACAAGTTTTAAATGACCCTTATCTTTTGAAAAAGGCTCTAGAATTTACCAGGGTGATTTTCAGTTTTCGGTCCACTTTCAGAGATGAAATAGAAAAGTCTTCGTATCTTAGAGACCTTGCTGATTTATTAATAATAAAGAATCATTTTATGTCCTGCAGCTTACCTGAAGTATGCACTGCTTTAATGTTATTTGTTACAATTCCTGTGACTACAGCTAGTGCTGAACGATCATTATCAAAACTAAAATTAATAAAAACCTATTTAAGAAAATCTATGGAATAAGACAGGTTATGTAATTTGGTTATTCTATCTATTGAAAATTCGATGGTGCGATCTTTAAAATTTGATGATGACACTTTTACGGAACAGAAGGCTCGAAGAAAAGTTTTTTGTTAGTAAATATCTTATTGAAATTAAACTGTTATTTTTAATTCTTTGTAAATGTATGCAGGTTTCCTCACGATGAATGTGAAGTCTCCAATCCGCATTGCGCTAGCGTAGGGACTATAGCCCAATCCCTCTCGCCCAAGAAAGCAGGTCTATGCCCAGAAGTGGGACATATATAGGCTGGTGAATGTGAATGAATTTAAATGTATAAGCCCATGCTCTTGGAAATAAAATTGTTATTAGTGTTGGATAACTAAAGGGTGATTCATAACAAGTGTACCCATTTTTGTCGAAAAAAAATATAGTTTTTGTGAAGATTGAGCTGTAATGTTTATTTATTATAAAAATTTGGTCCCTTACAATTAAATATGAAATATAATTTTGAGCATATGTGCACCTCGTGCTACTTTACAGACTATCAAATGATGATTGTAGTTTTCGATGACATTTTCGCACATTTCCGGCGTTTTTAGGCGTATGTTGGCTTGAATATTGTTTTTTAATACTTCAGTAGTCTGGGGAGCATCAGCGTAAACACGATCCTTCAGAAATCCCCAAAGGAAGAAGTCACAAGGAGTCAAATCACACGATCTCGCCGGTCAATTTATGGGTCCATTTCGTGAAATTATTCGATTTCCAAACTTCCAAACTGGCGATTCATTGTTTTTGTAAAAAGTTTTAACAATAATAAAACGTTTGGCTGATGTCTATGGTTAGAATTGTAAAAGACCAAACTGTCATAATCTGTCAATATATGGACCTAAAATTGGTGATAAATAAGAGTTAAGGCCCATTCACATGTGTACACTTGTTATGAATCACTTTAAGTGGTTTATTAAAATTGAACTAAGTACAGCGTGAAGAATTTTGCTGATAGGGCCCCATCAAAAGAATTTGCCATAAGCCCCAGATAGTACAGTTACGCAACTGAAATTTAGAGAGCCATTTGGGCCATTAAGTTTTAGTATTTTTATTATTTGAAATCTGCTTTATATTCTTTGAAACCGTATAACGATAAGTATTAAATAAAGCCCTTTTGATTTTGACTTTGAGGTACTTAGTATCGATTGGTAGTATAGCATCTTTTTTTATGTTTTTATGATGTGTAGCGTTTTAGGCGTAAAACTTCTGGCATACGATTGTTTTTTTCTGTCAAATTCAAACCGCTTTAAGGTTCAAAAATTCAGCATATCCAACTGCAAAATTAATACTTAGAGCTGCGCACACATTTACAGACAGCTAGTAAATAATTGACATTACTTCGAACTATAAACTGACTTACTAAGATTATTTTATGAATAAAGTGAAGTAAATTTGTGAAATGTCTTACTTATAAAGTGTGCATGAGTGAATTAAAAAAACGGAGGAGAAGTGATATGACAAGAATAGCGTACATATGAAGAAAAAAAACACAGCATGGGCTACTTATGTCATGTTGGCTGTTCTACTAATAAATGTCAGGTAACAAGTTTAACAAATCGTGAAAACGAATCAAAACCTACGTTAATTTGGTGAATTTTGTTTGATTATCGCATCTTGGATTCGGGAAACATTCAAAAGTTGCATAGCATGATGTTTGTTTCAAATCACCTGCAATTATTGGTGCTTGAAATTGAAATTCAAAAATAAATAGTAGAAAATAAAGTGATTCGTGATGAAGTGCAAAAAAATCAATTGCGCGTTAGAGGAAATTCATACTTAAGATTATAACAATAACGAGATTAATTAATGAACATGTTTCTTTTCTCTAGCCGTGAATTTTGTTCATTAAAAAAAAACCGTCCACTTAATGGTTACTGTTTGAAGTTGACGGTGCTAATTTTTGTTTATGTTTCGCTATTGAATGTCAAACAATATTGAATGACATAAAATCTTAGCCTTGTCAATCCGTGGCATGAAGTAAATTATTATCTTGAAGGGGTTGAAGGTAAATTAATTGATTTTGCGATTGTTTTCTGTATTTTTCTTCATGAAAAAAATTTTAAAAATTCTATTTATTTCAGGTTTCCGATGAATAAATAATATATCTCAAGACAATTCTTTTGTCTTAAAGACATCTCGGTTTTGTTGCTACAAATTTAATTAAAAATATATATATATATATATATATATATATATATATATATATATATATATATATATATATATATATATATATATATATATAAATAAATATATATATATATATATACATATACATATATATATATATATATATATATATATATATATATATATATATATATATATACATGTATATGTATATATATATATATACATGTATATGTATATATATATATGTATATATATATATATATATATATATGTATATATATATATATATATATATATATATATATATATATATTTATTGTATATATGTTTATATTATATATATGTATGTATATACGACGTGTGACAATTAATTAATGAGACTGATTTTATTGCCGCGCTTGTCGTAAACCTGCGACCTTGAAATTCCCTTCTCTTTCTCCGGCATCTTTTCTCTCTTCATTGATATATTTAACATCGCTCTAGCGTGTTTAGTTCGCCTGCTGTGTTGTGTTGAATAGACGTGTGATGGTGGAGCTTGGCACGAAAATGGAGAAACGAAATCAAGAGCAACGCGTCGCGATAAAATTTTGCGTCAGATTGGGCGAAACAGCTTCGGAAACGTACGCCAAAAATTGTGAAAGTGCATGGTGATAGTGCTCCTAGTCGTGCCCAGGTGTTTCAATGACATAAAGAGTTTATAAAGGGGAGTCAAAGCGTGGAACACGTGGCGCGGAGCGGAAGACAAGTCGAGGTGCAGACTCACGCGCATGCGCAGCGTGTGCGTGCCCTAATCCGTGAAGATCGGCGTTTAACAGTTCGAATGTTGGCCTCGGCACTAGGTATGAACCGTGAAACAGTCAGACAAATTTTAACCGATGATTTTGGGATGTAAAAGTTGTGCGCGAAACGGTTCCAAAGAACATTTCTGGGGAGCGAAAGCAGCATCGAGCGGGTCCCAGTATTTGGCCTCTAAGGGGATCTCTAACAGCCGCCTTATTCACCCGATATGTCACCCTGTGACCTTTCTTTAGATCCCTGGAACAAAATCGGTGGTCTAAGGAACCCATTTTGAGTCGATTACGGATATCCAGGCGGCCGTGATGAGGGTACTTGCGGGCATCCCAGTCGAAGCGTTCCAGAAATGTTACAAGGCATAGAAAATGCGCTGGAATCGTAGAGCTCCCCAAGAGGACTACTTCAAAGGGGATGGCAGAGCTATAGGATGATTTTTAAATATACGGTTTTCATGGAATCAGTCTCATTACTTAATTGTCACACCTCGTATATACATATATATATATATATATGTATATATATATATATATATATTTATATACATATATATATATATATATATATATATATATATATATATATATATATATATATATATATATATATAAGGTATATATATATATATATATTTATATACATATATATATATATATATATATATATATATATATATATATCTATGTATATATCTATGTATATATATATATATATATATATATATATATATATATATATATATATATATATATATATATCTATGTATATATATATATATATATATATATATATATATATATATATATATATATATATATATATACATATATATATATATATATATATATATATATATATATATATATATATATATATATGTTCAAAAAGTATCGCGAATTTTGAATTTTCGCGTGTTACGTATATTCGAATTTCGATTTTTTGTGGCGTTATGTTGGTACTCATGTTTGTCACTTATGCCGACAAGCTCGGCCATTTTGAATGTTCACTTAATTGGTGATAGCTGCTTTACTTGCACGTGTTTTCAATCGTCTTCGATTTTTACGTATTCAAAAAAATGGATCAAAGAACGTGTATCAAATTTTATGTGAAAAACGAAATTCAGTGCGCGGATGCATTCCGAATGTTGACTGTGGCATACGGAGAAGCTACCTTGGACCGAAGCAACGTTTATCGGTGGTACAAAATGTTTTTAGAAGGCCGAGAAGATGTGAACGACGAAGAGCGTGCCGGACGCCCGAGCACTTCAACAACAGACGAAAAAATTAATGAAGTGGAGAAAATGGTATTGGCCAATCGTCGAATCACCGTTAGAGAAGTTGCTGAGGACCTAAACATATCGATTGGCTCGTGCCATTCGATTTTTATCAACGATTTGGGCATGAGACGGGTCGCCGCGAAATTCGTACCAAAATTGCTCAATTGCGACCAAAAACAGCAACGCATGAACATTGCTAATATGAGATGTTAAACTCTGTCCGCGACGAACCAAATTTGCTCCAGAGGGTCATAACTGGTGACGAATCGTGGGTTTATGGTTATGACGTGGAAACCAAAGCTCAATCATCTCAATGGAAGCTGCCGCATGAACCAAGATCGAAAAAAGCGCGCCAAGTTCGGTCGAATGTGAAAGTTTTGCTGACAGTTTTCTTCGATTGCAGGGGCGTGGTGCATCATGAGTTCTTGCCACAGGGAAGAACGGTCAATAAGGAATATTACCTGCAAGTAATGCGCAATTTGCGCGAAGCAATCCGCCAGAAACGCCCGATAACGCCCCTGCTCACACATCGTTGCTTGTGCGCGACTTTTTGGCCAAAAACAACACACTAATGATGCCGCAGCCACCGTATTCCCCAGATCTGGCCCCCTGTGACTTTTTCTTGTTTCCTAAACTGAAGAGGCCCATGAAAGGACGACGTTACGCTACGCTTGACGAGATAAAGACGGCATCGAAGGAGGAGCTGAACAAGATTAAAAAAAATGATTTTTTGAAGTGCTTCGAAGATTGGAAAAACCGTTGGCACAAGTGTATAATATCTCATGGGGATTACTTTGAAGGGGGCAAAATAGATATTCATGAATAAATAAATAATTTTTGAAAAAAAAAAAACAAAATTCGTGATATTTTTAACATACCTCGTATATGTATATATATATATATATATACATTGTAACATGTCCAAACAATTCTGGGAGCCACTGTCGCAATTGTTGCCGCAAATATTGATAGCATCATGATCATCCAAGAAAAGAAACGAATGTACTCAAAAGCAGAATAATGGACCAAGTAGATCCATGATAAATAGCTGAAAGTGAGGCCACTGTGGCCATTCGGAATTGCTCGAATTTCCCCTGTAGTTCTCGTCTGAACATTCGCCAATATACAAGAAATAGGTTGAATTACTGGAGAGCCTATCTAAAGCCGAGCTGAATGAATGGGAAAGAGGTAATTGGAAAAACTGCGATAAGAGTGGAGCGCGAAATAAAGGTGATATTGATTGATATCGAAGTGATTTTCGTGATACAGACAGTTAGAATATAAATTGAAAGACAGTGAACATTAAATTAAAATGCGATTTGTAAAATAGTGAAATTCATGATAGTGCATTCTTGAAACATAAACTCTTTTACCTTAATTTAAAAGACTTTTCTGGAACATTAAAGCTAACACGCCGCAATATATATATTCACCAGTTTCGGCTCCGTTCGATTTTAATGAATAATTAAATATTTTGCGTATTATTTGCAATTTCCAGGTGTTTCTTTATCACGATGCACTCGATGCACCATATATATAAATATACAATATGCATACATATATATATATATATATATATATATATATATATATATATATATATATATATATATATACATATATATATATATATATATATATATATATATATATATATATAAATATATATATATACATATATATATATACACATATATATATATATATATATATATATATATATATATACATATATATCTATATGTATATATATGTGGTGCTTCATTTAAGCACTACAGCCCCCTCTCGGGCCTTCGCTTCCTGCAAACAGCGCCTCTAACTGCCTCGGTCCGTTGACCGCGTCCTCCAATTCCTAAATCCGAGCAGCAATGCACTGTCTTCGTCGATCGAGTCAGACCAGCGTATCCTTGGTTTCCCACTGGTCTCCGGCCTTCAGTTCTCCCAACGAATACCTTTTTGTTCCATCGCAGGCTCCGCAGCCTTACAATCGCTGAGACCTCCGGTTCGTCAAAAATTTCATACAGCTCATGGTTGTATCGAATTCGCCATTAGTCCCCTTAGCTTGGCTCCGATTATTCGCCTCATGACGTGTCGCTCAAAGGCGTTCAATATAGTTGCGGATGCTTGGGTTAGGGTCCATTTTTCACACCCATAGCATAACACAGGTCGTATCACAGATTTGTATTATCGGAGCTTTGTTTTCCTGTACATGCAGCTGGTCTTCAAGATCTTCAATACTGAATAGAATAATTCATTTGC
>OZ017739.1:234620132-234657632 GCA_963969285.1 Odontomyia ornata | reverse complement strand
GACTCATTAGGCGTTAGGTACACACTTAAGAAGGTGATCCCTGAGCACAAGAAACCATCCCCCCGTCCACAACTCTCCGCTTGAAAGTCACTGTTCCGAACCCAGATAGCGGCAGTACCAGTTTCATCAGAGTACCATAATGTAGGACTTTTATTATGGTGTTGCTCACTCAGCAGCAAGAAGTCGGCTTTCCTGTCCCTCGCAAACTGCTCAAGCAGATTTTGGTCGGTTGAACTGCGGTGTAGGTTTAGCTGCAGGATGCGGGTCATCGAAGCTCTGATTTTGCCTTGGCTAAGGCTTCCTGGAATACCCGGCATTTTCCTGATCCCAAGACGTGTCCAAAATCAAGTTTTGGATCAGCATCATTGCAAAGGATACAGTGTGCCTCCTTCGTACACTCTTTTCTTTTATGACCCATTTCACCGCATTTGTAACATAGGGAGCTCCTATCGGGTCCTTTGCATACTTGTGTGGTGTGACCATAACCAAGGCATTTGAAACATTGAAGAGGCGTTGCTCTTCGCCTCATCCTACAGACAACCCACCCAATTCCTACTTTGCCCTTGTTCAGGAATTGTTCGGCGTCCTTTTCGGTCAAGTCAACTATGGCCATGCGTTGTCCCCTGTTGTTTTCTGGTGTCAGTCTCGCTTTGATCCTTCCCGCGCTAGGGAACTCCTTTTTGATGGCCTCTTCTACCTCGGCCAGATCCGTCACGCAGTCTTTGTCTCGTATTTCGATCGTTGCCATCGGCTCGAGCGGGGCTATAGCTGCGCTTTTGCCGAGGTCTTTCTTTACTGCGTCACAGAATGCATCTTTATTGCCGGCCTCTGCTCCGAATTCGACCAGTATGTGGCCCGACCGCGTTGGTCGCACTACTTTAATGGTAGTATTGGTGTCTTCGAGCCTTACGTTTCCCCTGATGTCCCACAGCACCTCTGCGTAGGATCGGCCATCTTGGTAGTGCGTTGCGGTTTTTGTGATTTTGTGATTGTTTTTGACTGTGACCGAATTTAAAGCCAAAAACGCAATTAATACCATTGATAAACCACCGTATTCACCAGATTTTGCTCCGTGTGATTTTGATGAACAATTAAATATTTAACGTTTTATTTTCAACTTCCGGGTATTTGTTTGTCACAACGTGAAACAAAACTCGCTGAAGGAGGTATAGGCCCTTCCAAAAAATGCTTATGAAAAGTGTTTCCAGGACTTGAATCGTTGGCATAGGTGCAGTGCAGCTGATGAGGATTACTTTGAAGGCGACAAAATAAATGTATATATATATATATATATATATATATATATATATATATATACACATATATATATATATATATATATATATATATATATATATATATATATATATATATATATAAATATATGTATATATATACATATATTTATATATACATATATTTATATATATATATATATATATATATATATATATATATATATATATATATATTTATATATATATATATATATATATATATATATATTTTTTTTTTTTTTTTTTATTTTATTTTTTTTTTTTTTCAAGGCGGCTTATTTCCACCTACGAATTTGAATAAATCTAAAAATGCCATTGCCGTTATCATGCTAAAACGTATCCTTTAGTTCAAGATTCATTTCAAAGAAAGCAGGCTTATTTCCGCCTACAACTTTGAATAAATCTAAAAATGCCATTGCCGTTATCATGCTAAAATGTATCCTGCCGTTCAAGATTCATTTCAAAGAAAGCATATCTTAAGGGAAACTTGCGATGAAGAATCCCAGTTCCGGCACATGTCCGGCGAATTTATGAATCATGGTTAGAAAGCTTTAAAGTATGATACAAAACGACATATTTCTTATTATTGGTTTAGAAACTTTTATTATTTTACATCAATTGGGTCATATATCCGCTTGGTTGCTTTCCGACAATAAAAGTTACTTGTTAATTATAAAAAGGAATGCAACTTTAAGGATATTTTTTATGTAGTTTTTGGTTGTAGCAACACTGCTCGCCCATAGACAGCTGATTAGTCTTATTAAATGTCCTATCAGATTTCAAGTGTAAATGAAACTTGGGCTACTACTATATGTAGCGTATCTAGATTTAATTTCCAACTGTGTGTGACATCGATCGTGAAGTAACAAAAGCAAAAACATGAAGTTTAAATTTGAGGAAACAGTGAGTCATCAAAAAGTACATACCTTCTATTTTTTCGTTACTAGGATTGAATTTTATCTTTCTAATGGTTTATGCCTCTCTTTTCGTTTTTGGTTTACTAACAAATATCTTTTAGAATTAAATTTCAAAATTCTTGCTAAAACAAGAACCTAAAAATTAAATTTCATCGTTCATCAATTGCAAAAAATTTTAAGCCAGCACTAGCAAAGTCAAACAGGATTTATTTTTTCACGCTTGTCATCTCCATATGAACGTGAACAAAGAAACAAGACTCCACTAAGAAGCACAAAATGGCGGACACCCAGTTGTACGGACCATTTGTTTTCAATGAAGAAGAAAGCAATTCCTGTGTAAACCATTTTTTATGGCTGTCGTAAGCATTACGAAAATTAGGCTTAGAAATATGAACTAAACTTATTTAAAGAATTTGTTCCAAAAGAAAAACTTTGTGGGGAGATTTTATAAATAATTTACTCTCCAATAAGTCCAAAAGAATAAATTTATCATCTTACTTAAGCACGGCAAAACGCTTAAAATTATACTATGATTCTGTTTCTGATGAGTTCAAAGTGAAACTTGGCATATTTTATAAAATATTTCATGGTGTATTTAACATTGGTTTCATCACCTCTGCGTCTCATATACGTCGTACAACGTACGCGTACATGAATAAAGTAAGATATGAAGAAGATCCTACTAAGAAAGTCCACGTTTAGGGCACTTGCTACATAAGCCGTAGGTCCCTGGTTCAAATCATGTTGGTGACAACGATATTTGTTTTGAGGGATTCTTTGGACGGACTATAAACCCATTCAGTTGTGATACTTACTGGTTTGAAATCAGAACATATCGCAGCAAGGTGGGCAGACAAAGCGTCGTACTGACAATATCACCTTCCCGAGTGCCGATACATCTAATCAAATTCAATAATGAGATACTCTAGGCTAAGGTCCAAGAGAAGCTGTAGTGCTAGGGTAAAAAAAGTGGAACTGGTGAAACAGAAGCCGAATGCAAATGGATTTATAAAATTAATATCTGAAAACATTAGTTGCGGATGGTATAACGTTATGTTTTGATCAACAACTGGTAATGATCTCTTCTTGGTGAGTGTTTTTGTGCGAGACAAGTAAGCCTATACAATTTGTGAATTTTCCGTCTTGATAACAAAATACCATTTTTTTTTGTTTGAGACGAAAAGCAAGCAAATCTAGGCTCAGTTGAAATTCAATCAGCTCTTTATTCATACTTAAGCTGTTTGATATTCCACATAATACAAAAGTGCCTAGAATGTTTTGCCATAGCTTTGTTGGCCAAACTAAAAATAGCCACATAGTTCAAACATTACCTCAATGGTTGCATACTAAAGCACCCCAAACATAGATACTATTGCCCGCACAATCTGAAACGAACTCCAATTATCACCATAAAACCAAAATATATTGGTTGTTTCTAAAAACATGAGGATGTAAGATTACTTAAAAATGTTTAAATAGTTGCAGCTTTAAAAATGTTGCAAAATACGTTGAAAAAAATAAACAGCATACAATCTTTGCAATGGATTCATATAACGAAAAAATTCAAACGGGAAACACAACGTGCTTTGTTTGTTTGTCGCTGTTGAGTTTCAGGAAGAGTTCTTTGGCAGTTGTTAACAACCGCGACAAAATGTTGATGTCGTACGCATAGGCTACTACTTGGCTTGGCTTGTATATTAATGTAACTCGCGTATCGACAGTGAGCTTCCTTATGACGTACTCCAGAGCCAAGTTGAATGGCAATGGAGCTAGCCCATCTCCCAGCTTTAGGCCGATATTTGTGTCAAAGGCATCGGTGAGTTTGCTATTGATACGGACTTGGGGGGTCGTCAACATCATGGTCATTTTGGTAAGACAGACTAACTTTGCTGGGATGCCAAAGCAAAGCATAATTTAGTGCAGTACGTTTCGATCAATATTGTGGTATTGTTGTAGTAAGAGTATAATCTGTGGTGCAACAATAAGAAATTTTATTTTTTATATAACTATTTATTTTAAAAATTTTGCAACGAACGGGCGTACCTCTAAATGTCTCATAACAAACAAAATTACTTCTTGCACTTTATACGAAAAGGTCATACATTGAAATGATTTTTATTATTCCAGTAAACACAAATATTTTAAGAACAAAAGCTTTAAGGGAATTAGAATATTTAATCAATACACTATAATTCTAGGGACATTCAAAACAAAAATAAGTTATTTAGACAGCTCTTAAAGGTTTTTTGTCATGACTGAAATTTTTTTCAACATGGAAATAAGCCCCTTGAAAAACCACTCCTCATGTGTGTATAGACGAACCATGGATAAGAAAATAAAATATCTCCAAATTTGAGCTCCAGCGATCAACCATTTCAATGAGATTCTCATTTGCAACGTTTGTTCAGGCTAGTCGAGCCGGAATAAGGCAATCTAGATATTATTGGCTAATAGTTAAATTATTTGTATTGTATTGGTATCATTGTTTACTTCTTTCAAAGCAAGAATATATTTACTGGGCAGGTCATTAAAGTCCTACCCTACCCAACATGTTCAATATTTTTGCTGCATGCATGCAGGTGATCGTTAATAAGGTTTTATCTGCAAAAGCTATGTGGGGAATCAATTCAACGGCAATTAAATTACGTAGTGGTGTGTAATTACCTACATCAACAGAAGAAACTTGCATTAAAAAATTGATAGAAATAAGATAATCGTCAAACACGATACAATCACTAAGATTTTCGGGAATATTGTAACATCAGTAATAGAAAGTGTTTATTCGAGTATATTCCTTATTTGTTTATATTCCCGGTCTTACATATGTAATAGTTTTCATCGGATAAACATTTTAGAAAAATTATTTAGGGCAAACAAATGTTAAGAATCAATATTACAATTTATGCCGAAATTAAGTAAACTCATAATCCGTCCAAAAAATCATTCAAAACAAAATATTGATGCCCTCAACAGAACTCACACCAAAAACCACTGGCTTATGCAACTTTCACTCGAGCTAAAACGTATATAGATACAATTGCATTTTCATCTTATTCAGCGATTTTCATCACCAGGAAATTTATTTTGAGAAGTTCGTTTTGGCAAAGCCCTAGCTTATTCAGCCTCCTGGAACTATTTTCATAAAGTGATTCAACGAAACTTTCACTCAGCCTTGTTTCAAAGTATTGTTGAAACTGATGTCATGGTTAGATTAACGATTTTTTCAAGAGGCTTCTCTAGCACGTTTAATTAAAACAAAAATGTACCTTCGTAATCAAATAAAAAAAAAGCTTAGTATTGCACTCAAAACATCCTAGAGATTCATACTGGAAACTTATGTATTAACAGTTTTCGACTGATTGACCTCGGCACTGGGCCCTTAGTTACTTGACTTTCTGACAACTTGCATTAAAATAAGTCAAAGCACTTTATTCAATACTAATCGTGATAAATTTCCAAAGAATATAATGCAAGTTACAAACAATAGAAATACTAAAAACAAAGTGACCCTTTAAATTGATACATTATTACTCAAAAACATTTAATCAAAAAACAATACCATCTTCAATTTAATGAAAATTATTAGATATTTCATGATTTAATTAGAAAAAGGGGAAAAAATCTACAAATGATATTCACAAATTAATTATAATATTAATACAAAAAAACTATTGAACCGGAACTCTTTAGTCCCGACCTTTGATTTTTGTATCCTTTTGAAAATCGTCAATACTTCTTCACTTCTTTATTTCAAATATCCTGTCTAAACGAGCTCATTATGTTTAATTGAGCACTTAAGTTTTACTTTAAATAATTTCAAATAAGGCTTCTTCACTTTGTCAAAATTTCTATCCAAAACAACTTTAATTCACATTAACTTCTCAACAATTTTGTAACTTAACCGTAATAGTGCTAATACACGGTCGGATTTGGTCCGGGCGGACCACCGGATTTGGTCCGCTCCGTACCAAATCCGGTCGTCTGGAGAGCAGTCCGCGGACCGAAATTGAGTCCGATCGAGTTCGATGGATTTTCCACCGGACCAAATCCGACTCGGTTCGCTCCGAACCAAATCTGCGTGTGTAGACAGAACGACCGGACCGAACCCAACAGAACGACCGGATCGGACCGGTTTCAGGAATAATCTTTGATAGGAGCGGTGATAATATGCTACCTATCGCAAGATATTTTAGCGTTGCAACCAATCTTTCTTCAGCACTCACTGCACGTCTCATCACAGTATCTTTTTTCGTGATGTGTGGCTACAGTTCTACGAAACACTCCTGGATTATTCGCAGATATCATCGAGCTCTTTTATTAGTCTCATATCACTGAATAGGCAACATTCATCAAGTAAAATTTCGCCCATTCTTTCCTTTTCCTCTTTTTAATTCGTAGCGGTAGCGATGTAGCAACAATTACTGCTGCTGCAAAAGCGATTTTATGTTTGTTGGACATAATCGATGCCACTTCCTGTGCCATCTTCGCGCACCAAAAACTGAAGAACGACTGGCTGGTCCGATCGTGTGTTGCAAAAGAGCGGACTGAACCTCAGTAGGTCCGGCCGGACCAAATCCGGTCGTCTGTTACGGCTTTAAACATTAACTATGCACCAAGCCACTTTATATTAATCGACACTTTTCTGTCAAGTTGTAGACCGACTCGCCTTCCTTCAACGACCGAGCTGGCAGAGCATTTCACCCACGTTCAATTTCTAACGCAATTTGCTGACCAGACAAACGTGCCAGATAAAGAACGCTGAGTTTGTGTCTTTTCGCTGGCACGCCTGCCTTTGTCCATGAAATGTAATCCAATCTCTTCGATTACGGATCCATTTCATGGACAAATGCACTAGATGATTGTGCATTGTCAGCAATTTGGCTGGGAATAAAAATAGCAAATGGAATTACAGTGTGTGGCAAAATTTAGTATTCATCAATATTAAATTGAAGCAAAATATTTGAATTGAATAAAATTATTGAATTTGGGTAAAATGCCGGCGAAAGGCAAATTCGATTGCTCTTAAAGGGAACAGTGAATGATTGATCAATCGATCGGTGAATTGAGTTAAAATGATCGATCAATTGATAAATCAATCGAATTGATCACAAATGAGCTAATTATTACAGTGGATTAACCTTAAATAACTAAGCGTTAATGTTGCCGGATCAGGCCATAGTGGGCGCTCAAGGGTGTCAGGAACTCAACATCAACCCCCCCCCCCCCCCGTTGAATACTCCGTTCAACCTTCTCCAAGGTGTCCGGTAGGCTGTATCGTTTAGGCAACGGCATGGGTGGTTGGACCTGCAGGTTGGATTGTTGTTTGCAGGAACGCCAGCGCAGGTAGGTCACCAGTACGACTAATCCGAGAATGCCAAGCTAGCCGATTGTGTACAGGTGGATGTCGTGGGTGGTCACTTGATCGTCGCAGTTCCTTGATTTCAGATGCAGGCTCAGTGAAATGAGTGGACTTGTTGAAAGAGTCCACAAGGTTCAACCCGCCGCCAGTAGAAATGTGTTGAAAGACCTCGTGCACGGCTATGGCTTGGCCCTCGTACATGTAGTGCCCCTGGATGCATGCCGTGTCGGTTTTGGGAGTGTAGTCCGCCCCCAGCTGAAGGATACTGGAGCCTTGTAGCGGCAGTGTGGAAGTGTTACTACCACACACTAGGTAGGCGATGGTTTGGTTGACGAAAGCGTAGATCTATTCGTTCGATTGAGGGATGGAGGACCAGACAGATGAGATGTGTTATTCCACCGAGGTGTATTTTGGCGCGGGTTTAATTCCCTTCAACAAGTCGACTTTGCATCGACTCATGTTGGATTCCCTGCTGCATAATGGATGAATCTGTCGGCAAATGTGAATGTTTGACTCCGTTTGGATGCAGGTTGAGTACTTCGCCTCCGAGAGTGGGTAGTAAATGCAACGGTGCGGTGTCATTATCGAATACTGTGAAAATGGTTGTATGGCCACTGATTTGTTGGACCTTACCCAAGATATTGCGAGAAGTGTATAGAGCCCGAAGTTTGTTGCTGCTACCAGTGGAATCTTTAGTTCAAAGATGACAAAATCGGTGGGTCACTTTGGCGCTGATTAACGTTATTTGAAAGAGTTGTAGAACATTCTCTTGGTGTATAAGTAGCCGCTGGTTCTCAGGTAGATGTTCTCTGATCTTTATCACCCCTGTGCCCAATTGCTACTGTGATAATAACAAGGAAGTGAACTGCCCGTGTTGAGTATCCGGGACGAAACTAGTGAGGGATGATTGCATTCTTTGCAAGTTGACGGCGATGAGTGTCATTTGCAAGGAGAGCGTGGTGATCAAGTCGAGCATCGGGGTTTGACTCCACTCAGGATGAGAAGCCTTGATGGCATTGGTCAGTCCGGTTAACTTCTGCTCTATTGCTGTGAAACGTTTCTGGAAAATTTGTTCGGTTTTTGCAAGGATGTTCAGCATTGAGTCCATAATGGAAGCTCGGTTGGTTAGCAGTGAGTGCAGCTTGTGTCGTCTCCCTTGCATGGTTTTCATGGTCCAGGCCATTTGATTGACATAGTCGTCATGAA
Source organism: Odontomyia ornata (assembly GCA_963969285.1). NCBI lineage: Eukaryota > Metazoa > Arthropoda > Insecta > Diptera > Stratiomyidae > Odontomyia > Odontomyia ornata. Next base: position 234,648,873 of record OZ017739.1, on the reverse strand, counting down.
GACCGCCAAATAATGATGGTGCAAGGCCACCCACTATATTGATAGCACCTCTCTTGGATCTGATTCTCGGGAATTCCCTTTCAAAGTGCCGGAAGTGATCTATAACATGTTGGTCTTCACGGTTCCACCTTCACACAGCTGCTGTAAGAGGTCCGTCCCGTTCTGTAGAACAGCTACTTCCCGCCAATACAGTCCCAAATCGTAATAAATGAGCAACTTCCACTCGAAGATAAGTAGACTTAACCTAATGGTTGAAAATACAGACCCGTATGGGGTCTGGCTGTTGAGCCTTGTGCTGGAAAGGCGTGCGCTATGGGAGCTAGCAGGCACATCAAGAGGAGCCCCACAATTGACTTGCCAGTTCGCATCGACTGCCGCCTTCTCCTCGGGATGTCGTCACCGCTGATCTGGGACCGTTCTTTCATCAAGTGGGGGGAACTTGCTTGAGATGGTTCTTCGTTCGACTGTGCACCGTCGAGTACTGGTAACGGGGCCAGTTTGTGTATTGGCCTTTTCAAGGTTCTGGAGGTGATCTTAAGATCTCCAACGTGTACGAAACGATCGGTGCCTTCGTACGTTTTGATAATTCGCCCCAGTGGCCACTTCATCGATGGGATGTTATCTTCGCTTATGATGACCACTACTCCCGGTATCGAGTTTGAGGTGATTGATTAGCTTCCATCGGGCATGCAGACCTCGGGTGACTGGCTCTGCGCGACCATCCACCATGGCTGTGAGGGGTTCTCCGATGAGAAAGTGTGCTGGAGTTAACACTGCCAAATCATTGGGATCGTTTTACATCGGATTCAGTGGTCTTTAATTTAAAATAGCCTCCACCTCAACCACCAAGATATGCAGCTACTCGTAGATGGGGGCCACCAACAAAACGCCTCGACGGATCAAATTTTGGCTGGCTTAACTGCTACCTCCCACAAGCCGCCAAAATGAGGCGCGCAAGGAGGGATGAAATGGCAATCGATTCCCCAGCTGGAGCACACGGCTGTTGCTTCTTAATGCGCTTCTTTGGAGTGAAATGAGGATGACAATTCTGATAGCTGCTTGTGAGTCCCTACAAAGTTGGTGGCGTTGTCGCAAAAAAAGGTTTCGATATTGTCCTCGTCGGCCAATGAAATGTTTGAGAGCACAGAGGAATGCCTCTGTGCTTAGATCGCTGACTAGGTCCAGATGGACGGCCCTTGTACCCCTTTTGCGGTCGGGTACCTCTACCTCGGTAATAGATAATCATAAACCCACAGAAACCCACGCTGGAGTTGACTAAAGTAGGCCGGCTAAATACGTGCACTTGGCAGGTTTCTCATGACTTGTGAAAACAGCTTAGGCTTGACTCGGGTGCACCACATGCACCGTTGAACGATCGATCTCGCGAGTTGCTTTCCTCAAATTGCCCAGAATCACTATCTAGTGGTAGCGAGGAGTCACTGCGCACCTAGATGGCAGTGGTCGCGATGGATTTCTATCATCAGCAGTCTAGTGAACGGATGTTTGAACGGTAGTACAATGGTATGTTTGGCGTTAAACGTGATTTTGCCAGCCTCCAGCCTCCCATGGATTATACCCTCTGCAAACAGGAATGGCGCCAGTCCCACCAACGGACTGCGCTTGGAGATTTGCATCCCCGCCCTGATGTCGAAAAGCTCGCAGTTAAAAGTAAGTGATTGTACATTCCTCACGATGACCTCCAGCGCTGTGGATAATTCATCACTCGTGGGCGCTTGAGCAGTCAGTTGAGGTCGCTTGACTGCCGGCTTGAGACCACAGATAAATTGCGTCATGTAGGCCACTATGCGCTGCAGCTTCTTGAAGGAGTTACCGTATTGGATCCACTGATTAAAGTGTGCTTCAGGAACCTCTGCCGCTGTCGTGGCGATCTTAGTCCACTTTGTCTCCAAGTCTCAAGGGCCCCAACTCTGGTACTCGGAAGGCCAAACTGATTCTGAACCGGATAAAAATGGTGGTCCTTGCCACAACATACTACAGCAGCTCAATTCAGATGTCGCCATCCCACGTGCCAGGATGTTTGCTGGGTTGTCTTCAGAAGCTACGTGTTACCATCGGTCCAGCCTTGGGAGGGTTTGTATGGCCGATACCCTGTTCACTACAAAAGTATGGTACGATTGTGCAGTAGAATTTATCCACGCTAAGACGATCTCGGCATCGGTCCAGAATACCTGAAAAACCTCCTACAGATTGAGCGCTGTCTTTGCTCGTCTTATGAGCTCAGCACCTAGTTTTGGTGCACACAACTCCACGCGCGGAGCAGTAAGTGTCTTGATCGGGGCCACTCTTGACTTGACACACAGCAACCTGACGACGATTTGACCGCTCCTCAGTGTAGGCCGCATGTATATCGCTGTGCCATATGCCTTCTCAGAGGCATCACAAATGGTGTGCAACTGGACTTGCACGGATTTCTCGCCTGTGCTGATGTGACGAGAAAATTGGGTCTGCTGCAATGATGGCAACCCATTGAGGAAATTGGACCACTGGGTATGGATTCCCACTGGTAATACTGCATCCCAGTTCAATTCTAATCGCCATAATTCCTGCATTAACAGCTTGGATGCCACTATCACAGGAGCCAGAATGCCTAATGGATCGAACATTCTAGCTATATCAGATGCCATCGTCCTTTTGGAGAACTTCACCTTCGTTGAATCCAGGTTGATTTGGATTTGGAACTCGTCAGTCTTCGGACACCAGATAACTTCTAACGTCTTAATATAGTTCTCATATAAACTTCTGAAGTCCAGCTACACCTGTTGGTCCTCAAGTTAAATTTTTTTTAACAAGAGAGGATGGTTGGCACACCATTTACGCAAAAACATACCTGTGCTCGAGAGTATGATACGTAGCTCTGCCTGTTTGTGATGTGCCTCCTCTAAGCTGTTTGCGCCGGTCATGACGTCCTCGATATAGCAATCCTTCTCCAGCGCGCAGCTGCCCAGCGGACTCTTCTGCCGGTTCTCTGGTACTAGAACCTGCAGACATTTTGTAGCTAGACACGTTGTGCCGTACGTTACTGTTTTCAACTGATAGTATCGTACTGGTTGTATTGAACTATTTCTCCAAATTATTTGCAGATGCATCTTTTCAATGTAGGTGGTGAATACGAAACAAGGCATTCTGGAACGCAGGAGAATCGAAAAAAGGTCATCCTGGACAGTAGACCCTATATGAAGGAGCGAAACGTTTGTGGTCGTCTTACTGGACGCATCGAAAACCACCCGCAGCTTGGTTGTATAACTGTCGTGCTTCAGGACATAATGATGTCGAAGGAAGTATCGACGTCACCTCCTTCATATGCCCAATCCGAATATACTCCTCCATGAAGTCCTTGTATGGAAGTCTTAGATAAGGCTTCCTCTTCAGTCGACGATCTAAGGCAGTGAATCTGCGACTGGCCACCGCTTGGAAATCAACTAATTTCTCAGGGTCCCTGCTGAATGGGAGTTTAACCAAGAAACGGCCGTCGGGATGTCTTGTCATTGTCTGATAGAAATGTTCTTCACAAGCCCTTTCAGTTAACGTAAGCTTGTGCTGCGGATCCTGTTCTCTCTCGACCTCCCAAAATTGCTTGATGAGGTGAATAAGCTGGTTATCTTCCGCCAGGATGCCGTATGTTACGGAAGACACTTGAGGTGTTATCACTCTTCCGGCTATAATTCACCATAGGTGCGTGTTCTGGACCACTGGGAGCTGTGGGCCCAACTAAATTTATCCAATGGCTAGGACCTCGTAGAAATGTTCGGCACTCAGCAACGTGTCGATGCGCTCCATTCGGTGGAAGTCTGGATCTGCTAGCCTTATGTTTTTGGATATGTTTCATCCCGATGTGTTCAAGTTCTGAGACGGTTGCGGTGATATAATTTTGTCCATGACGTAGGTTTCCAACTGTAAGGCATATTCTGATAATCTGGATCTTAGGCTGAGGTTGTGGTATGTCTTCTCCGTACTACCGCCTACCCATTCAATGAGGGCAAGGAGTGGTGTCGGTGATGAATCCAAATTTTTTATGATTCTTTTGGTGACTAGGTTTATTTCTGAGCCCGGATCCAGCACAGCTCAACAATCCGTCATCTTCCCATTGATGGTGACCAGCATGACGACGGTCGTGCCCAGAAGTACCTGTTCTTGGGGTCGGGGCTCCATCAGAGTTGTTAAAGCGAGCGGTGGCGGTTCTGCATTTGTTTGCTCTTTTGAATCTTGTTTCGGCGTTGTCATGCTTGAGGATATCGTCTTGGTCTGTTTGGGCTTGTTGTCTCCAGGCAGATGCAGTAGGGTGGTGTGATTCTTGGAACACTGCTTGCAACTTCTGGCCACGCAGCTGAAAGCCTGATGTCCTTCTCGAATGCAATTCACGCACGGCTTCTTAGGGCGCACGAAACTATGTCTCTTTGCAGCAGCGATCCTAAGGAAATCCGGGTTGTAGTAAAGCGGGTGATCCTAGTCACAAATTACGCACCAAGAAGCTGTCATCGCGGCCACGGTCAACTTGGTGGCTTTCTTACGATTGATCTCCAGTTCCTTTGTTTTATGGTCAAGTGCCTCGAGGGCCTAGAAACGTGTTTCCCAGAAGTCCAACAAACTCTGCAAGAGTGGTAGTTTGCGAGGGTTTTTTTTTTGTGGTAGTGAGGTGAATGCTATTTATGCACAGACTCCCATGCGCGACTGGACTACCCACTAAACACGGCCCCTGTCAACCTGAGAACCCAGCCTGGAACCGTTTGACACATTACTTTGGGCCAGGTCTCGTTTTGTTACGCCGTGGGGCGCCTTCAAGCTGGGGAGTCCCTTTCCTAGCGGGACAGGACAGGGGAAGAGGAAATGCCAGAAGAGCGATCCCCCGGCTGCTGTGAGTCATTTTTATATTTTAGGACTGCCCGAGCATAATGTGCCACCTGGTTCCATTTGTCAACCGATTCGAGCTTCACCGCAACTATATTATCCGGTGTGAGCTCTTCCGTCTCCCAGTAGAGTTTACTTCGCAGCCTGATCCATTTTATGCACGCAAAAATGTGTGACAGGCGTTGTCCTCCTTTCCTGTGCAAAACCGACAATCGGGAGACCGTGACTTACCGATCTTGTGCAGGTAAGACTGAAAACACCCGTGCTCGCTCACAAACTGGGTCAGATAGAAGTCAGTCTCACCATTCCTTCGATTTTGCCACGGTCTCACATCCAGGATGAGGCGCGCAGTCCACCTTCCCTTCATACAATTCCCCCAAGACTGCTGCCAACCGTTGAGCGAGCACTGTCTCTCCTCGCGGACAACTATCCCCCTCGCATCCTCATTTCGGCGCAGGTAAGTAGCACGGTGCTCTCTAGCAAGGAGGGTGACAGGTATCACGCCTGCAATCACTCTCACCGCCGAGTCGGAGACTGTTGGATACGAAGATGCAATTCTCAGTGCTCCTCTTCTCTGTACCTGTGCCTTTCTCATCTGTACCTGTGCCAAACGGTATACTTCTTTGCTGAGCGCGTCGCCCCATACCTCTGCTCCGTACAGTAGCACTGACCCTACAGCACTCATCAAGAGGCGTCTTCTTGATGGGCTGGGTCCCCCTACGTTGGCCATAAGTCGACTCAGGGCCGATATTCCCGAAGCAGCCTTCTCAGCCGTTGCCCTGATTTGCTCAGAGAAACTCATCTTCGAGTCGATCAGTAGCCCCAGGTACTTTACCGTTGGCTTCGATTCGATCTGTATATCTCCAATACTGATCATCCTTACTCTAGGGATTCTCTTTTTAGTCAAGATGACCACTGCGGTTTTCTCCAGTGCTAAACTGAGCCCACGAGCAGTCATCCAGTCCCTCACTCAGCGCATTAGCATACCTAGCCCAAGTTGGGCTTGTTCAACGGTACATCCAGCGACCAGAGCCGCAAAATGATCCGCATAGCTGACCAAGCGCGACTCATCTGGCATCTCAAGTCTCAGTAGCCAGTCGTAAGACACGTTCCACAGGTCTGGACCAAGGATAGATCCCTGGGCAACGCCCGATGTAATTTCCATCCTCCGTTGGCCCTGTGCCGTGTCGTAGAGCAGGCTTCGGTCCTTTAGGTAGTTCCTCAAAAGCCGCATTAGATATTCTGGAACTTGAAAAGAGTTTTCCAGCGTGTCCAGAATATCCACCCATCTAGCGGAGTTGAAGGCATTCCTGACGTCGAGTGTCACCAACAGGACGATCCGTCGCTTTGTGCGATTATATGCCTCTGCCTTTTGGACTGCGTTCACCACCTCTGCAATCGCATCAATGGTAGAACGTCCTGCTCTAGAGCCATACTGCCGAGGAGATAGGTCCCCAGCAAAACGAATCGCGTCAGTGAGTCTTCCTTTGATGAGTTTCTCTAGCACTTTCCCAGCCGTGTCTAGCATGCATAACGGGCGATATGCAGACGGCGATTCGGGATTTCCCTTTCCCTTGCTGATCAGCACGAGCCTCGCCTGGGGCGAGAGTTGGACAAAGATTGTTTGTATGATGCGTGAGTCGCTGGATCCAATTTTTGGATTAGCACATGTAGCAGCAACGGATCCCAGTCCCGTGTGGACACTTGCAGGTTCTCCAGACCACTGAGACACTCTTTTGTGGTGTCATGTAGAGCCTTTATTGCTGCCACTGATGGAATTCATTAGCATGAGATGGCTGACTCATCAATTTGTTGATGAGCGTCGTTACCAATAATGGCCGGTTGTCGCACCTTTTCAAGCCGCCCCGTAGTTGTCATCTGACAATGTAAAATTTCGAATCAAAAGCTCCGCTTCTCCGGTGAGCCCAGCCTTGAGGTACCATGGCTTCTGGCACTTGGGCATCGATTGGCTATGCACCGCTTGCAGGAACAAGTCGTGGAATTGTTGCCAATGTAAATAGTTCCCATCAAAGGTGGGGAGTTTTATTTTCGGCAGAGGCATGGTAAGAGGAGTCACAGGCAGAGTCGTCGAGGCAGGTGTGGCGCTGAGTTCATCTTTTTTTAATTCTAGACGTATGACCCAAGCTTGGGTAAGCTCTTCCAAATAAATGTACTGTTGCACGTTAAAACCATACGCTTCAGGATCATCATGGAGCTCGACGATCTACTGGTGATATTCATCCAGCTGTTGCCAACCTCATTGGAGGGTCATGAGTTTACTCCTGCACCAGGTCCGAGTGACCTCCTTTTGGTCCAAGCGGTCGATGATCTTCCTCAACGAGCCTGCCATGACCTTGTAGAGATACAGCATCCTGACCACACAGGCATCGCTTGGTGCTGAGGCTTCTGCACTGTAGTCCTTGTTCTCGCTATCCTGATTTTCAAGCCCTTTTGGTGGCTGTTCCCCGGTTGGCGTGTCCACGTGTGTTTTGGCACGTGTTTGATCGTGGAAGAGCTGCTGGCAATAGAGATAGTTGCCTTTGGTAGTCTCGTATATATATTGAGTACAATGGATGTGACTATCGCCTAGTTCAAAATCTTCCCACTCGTCTACATCGACAGAGTCAGACCAGCATTTTCTCGGTTTTCCCACTGGTCTTCTGCCTTTAGTTCTCCCAACGAATACTTTTTTGGACATCCGTTGATCGTCAGTACGATTCATGTGGCCAGCCCATTGCAACTTCCGCAATCTCACAATCGTTGCAACCTTTTGCTTATCAAAAATTTCATTCAGCTCATGTTTGTATTGAATTCACCAATGTTCCCTATCTAGTTTTGCTCCAATCATCCGTCTCAGCACTCGTCGCTCAAAAGCGTTCAATATGTTTCTGGAGGTCCACATTTTAAACCCATAGCATAACTTATAACAATGTGAACGCAGCTGCAGTAAAATAATTTATTCGCGAGCTATATTTTTCGGTGTATTTTGTCTCTTTTATTGCTGGTTCTCGTTATTTCAGCGCCTAAACACAATACTGTAATCTTTAAGCATAATATTTTGTGTATTTGAAGTATTTTTCTTTGACTGCGTCATGAGTTTTGATTTATTCTTATTGACTTGCAGCCCTAGTCAATTTGCTTTGCTGCCAAGTTTCAGGAGGGTTCTCTGATATATGTTTGTGATCATGACAAAATGTTGATGTCAACCGCATAGACCACCACTAGGCTTGACTTGTATAGTCATTTACCTCTCGTGTTGAAAGGTAGCGTTCTCATGACGCAGCTAAATTGAATAGGAATGGGACCAGCCCATATCCCTAATTTAGTCCGATATTAGTGTCAAAAGCGTCGGTTTGTGTCGAATGCGCGGTGAGTTCGTTGTTAATGCAGAATTGGAAGGTTATCGATGTCATTGTCATTTTGGTAGAATGGACTAGTTTGGCTGGGATACCAAAGCCAAGCATTGTTTGGTGAAGTACGTTACAATAAATACTGTCGTATGCTGGCTTAAAGTCAACGAATTTTTTACAATGCTTGGAGTTCAACATAGGCGTGCATGTTGAACTCGAAGCGTTTCTCAAGTGCCTGCTTAGAGTGAACGTGCCCTAAAGCCAAACTGATACCCCCCAATAACATTGTTGACGTATGATGTGATTTTATTTTTAAGATCTTTGGAAGTACTTTGTATGCCATGCAAAGCAGTGACATGCCTCTATACAAAGTTTTCACACTATAGTCTGTCACCCTTTTTGTGGATGGGGAATATAATTGATTGGCTCCACTCGTTTGTCATATGTTCTTGTTGCCAAATATGCTGGATGACTTTATGGATGACTTTCTGAACACCGCTGCCATCATATTTAATTGACGAATCTCATCAATGTTCTACATTTAATTATTCATTTGGGATTTGATGGTGGAACAAACTTCATCTGGAGTTGCTAGGGTCAGTGAAAGCTCTCCACGAATATCTTTAGGCTACAATGCTCTAGAGCTGAGGGAAAGATTAAGTAGATTCTTGAAATGCGATGATAATGCCAATTTCAACATGGCAGAGTGTTATCTTGGGTCAATAACCTTGTTTCAAGCTTTTTGGAACTTGGTATGCTTGTCTTGTGTTGTTTCTTGCTAGGCCTTCATCGATACTTCTCTGTCGGCCGGCAAAGTATTTTCTTTTCTTAGTTCTAATGAAGTTATTCACTAATCTTCTGAGATTTTCATAATATTCTGTCTTCATCTCCTATCTAAATGTTACTTGTCTGCTTGAGTTTCTTACCTAATACATTCTAGCAATCAATATCAAATCAATCATTTCTTTTCGCCACGCTTGATGTCAAATTGTCTGTTCTGGGACGGCCTTTATTGTCGCTTCTACTTTCACCCATAGTTCGTTGCTTGTTTTCAGAGATGCGTATAAAAGAATAGAAGCTAGCTGTTTGTTGAATGTCTTCGTAAAATTTATCATCACAGGCGCCATTTCGAGCCCTTGGATGTCAAAATTTCGTAGAGGGCTGGTCTTCGCCGAAGCCGCCTATAGCATGTGACACTTATATGTTGGTTTGGTCAAGTAATGAGCCGAGTTACAATTGGCTCTTCATTATGTACGGTTGTCATAACATATACCTATCCTAAATATTCAAACCTATCCCTAATTTTTAACATAAGAAACAGCAGTAAATGTAGCAATCATGAGATGAAATCAAAATTAATTGGAAAACTACAAAAACATAACCTCGTTTAATTAAGACATTGTCATTTAGCCACCAATACTTAGATTGCTCCATCCCAGCTTGACCAGCCTCAACGAATCTAGCAAGTGAGTATCTCCATTGGAATTATGGGTCTCATTGGCTCAAATTCAGAGAGTATTTTACCTTCTCATCGACGGACCGAGTATATATGTGATATAAAATTGGGACACTATCAAAATCAAAAATATAACGATTCATATACAAATACACGAATGCTTCTGGAAGAATGAAGCCAATAGTGAGACAAGTCTCAATATACCCGCCTGTAGGGTGGAACGGCAGTGAAATCCAGCGATTTTCACTCACAGCTACAATTCTTGCGATATGATTCCGAAGCAGCCCCACTGTGAAGAAATCGACTCTCGTCGCTTTGCAGTTTGATAAATTTTTCCATTCGATATATGGTGCTTCCAGTCCATCTCAGGCTCTCTGTATAAACCAGTATACGCACGAAGACAATTGATTTTCAAAAGTCTGAATTTTTTCATCATATAGGGTTATCCATTTTAAGCTTGGGAAAGTAAAGCTAACCAAAACACATAAAATATTCAGGTGCAAACAAAATTTTTTATTCAATATAAAGATTGAACCTTGCCATTATACGTGAAATACAACATAATTCAAATGTTTTCCGCGGGACCTCTTACAGGCCTCAATCCTTTTGAGGCAATTTTCAATAACGTTTCGGCACATTTCCGGCAATATCTTGGCCATAACTTCACGAATATTTGAAGGATTGTTCGCGTAAACACGATCTTTTGCATAGCCCCATAAAAAGAAATCCAAAGGTGTTAGGTCGCAGGATCTTTCAGGCCAATAGATATCACACAATCTCAAAATAAGCCCTGAATGTTGATACAGCAGAATCGTCATTTTTATAATAAAATTTAATGATTTTAGCGCGTTCTTCGACTGATAAACGATCCATATTTCCAAATGGCAAACCCACAACTAAAAAAACACACTTTGGATGACATTTAATTCTGAAAGATGTCAAATGGCAGGGTCATACTTTCCTACCACGAAATGGATAACCCCGTACTAGCACTCTGGTTGTACCAGGTCTGACATCCATATGTCAAAACTGGTCTAACCAGGGTCTTGCAGCGGATCAATGTATCTGGAATGAAAGAGTCGCCAAAGGGACATGACTACTTTTTGTGCTTTATCGAGCATGATTTTGACACCTTCATTATAGTCTAGTAACAGATCAAGATGAACACCGATGTATTTAATACAGGAACATAGGATTTATGCAAAATCTGTTCTGAAGTACCCTCACCAGCCATAATGGGGTAGTTCTTCCAATAACGTTTTAGGCCTTGATTGGCTCTCTGTAGCGTTGTCCAAAGCAAAATTGTTTCGCACTTCTGCGTATAGATTTTCATTTGCTAATTGTTGATGTAGATCTGCACATCATTAAACATTTTTTGATAATTGCTCTGAACTTTTGTAGCTTTTTGTCTGCCACATAGATGATCAGATCGGCAACAAACGCTATCAATGAACACAAAGGTGAGTCGTTAAAATCAAAGCCATTCAATAGTTTGTGAATGAATATTGAGAAGATTAGAGGCTCAGTAACTGTTCTTTGTTTTAGACCATTCAAAATACTGAAGCTTCTAGGGCTCGAAGTATCGTTTTTTATTCTCCAAAATTGGAAATACCTTGGTCTTGTTTTACTAATTTGATAAATATAATTTGTTCAACATGTTGTTGAACAATATGCAATAATTCATGATAGCCAATTCAGGCAGACGTCGGAGAGCTTTGTTTAGAATGCCGTCGATACCACATAATCTCTTGATGTTTACCTTGCCAAAAATGAAACATAAGTCTTTACATCTGATAACATAATCAATAAGATTTAAGCTCAGTATGAGTTCGGATGCTAATGTTTCATTGAAATGAAGAACTAATTCGCCATTCAGGCTCGATTTGAAGTCGGAAACTTTTGCTTCAACGACATATGAAAGTATTCCATTCCCTATTTCAGGGTTTAGTAGATGAACGAATTCAGAATGTGTTCTAATCAGGACGATGTTTTGCAATCCCTCACATATAATCCTATTTCCGTTTCTATCCGGAGTCGTACTATCAACTTCAATACCAGCCCTATTGAGAAGATTTATCACATCACTTGTGACTCCAATATTCGATACCTTCACTCGAGATTCCTTATATAAGAAATAGCTATTTACTCTTGTAATGATTCATGTTTATTATTATTATTACCATTTATTCCTATACTTACCTAGAACAATAATTCATTACATTCTTCATTTAAAAACAACCCAACATAAATTACTCACAACGAATGCATGTGTAAGACGACACCATTCAATGTCTTGCTTTCGCTTTTACTTTCTTCCGCATTCATGGAAGTAGATCAAAACGAATCCCATATGTTTGCATAAGGTCGATCGCATGTACTTGATTTACGACCTAGATAGTATGCGATCAATGCATGCACTTGTACGATCCATTGAATAAATCAATGTATCGTATAACATGCATGTGAAATAAATTATGGGTCATGAGACCACACATTTTGTATGTTATGGATTTTAGGTTTAAGAACTAGTATATAAAGAATTGAAATTGTTAATTCCTGATCAGAAAAGTACTGACCCGTATTATAATAAAGATTCGGCCATCATTTGGCTGATACTATTTTAATACTAGAGTTTATACTTTTTGGTCGATACACTTTGGCTGGACATTTCGCCCAAACTTAGGTTTCATTTTGTGGTGAATAAGAATGTTTATATGTCCGTAAAGGACTGCAGCGATGGTATGCTGCCTTGGAAGAAGAAGGTGTCGGTATCTGCCGAGAATGCCCTCGTCTGGAGACGCGTGAATGCGCTGGCAGGCTAGCATTGCGGTATCGTGGGGCGGGTTCATTTCCCCAGCACGAGGACCCGCTACAAAAAAAAATTCGCATTCACGAATTGGACTGCTGGAGGTCAAGAGGCGACCGAAGTCGCAAAAAGTGTAGATAACCACACCGAGGGAATCAGAGCTTGTCACGAGAACAAGGGGAACCTGAAAAGAAAGGCGGACTTGGGGCAACCTCGTCATTACCCGACGAAGTTCATGGCCCACAAATGAAAGAGGGGCAAACGGGTGATGATGGAGCCCCTTTGCACCCACCCAACCGGAATAAATCCATATATATCTTGTTGAAGTGGCCAGGTATTCCTCTTCTGAGTGGAAAACTCATACAACTTGAATTGCATGAACTTTCCCATCAGAAGGGGAGTACCCCGGTGACCAATTTATGCCATAGAATTATACAATTTGATTGCATAACTCTATGCCATAAAGAGGCACTCTGCTTGGGCCACTCAACCCAGGAAGTCACCTGAAACAGAAAATGGATTAATGCGTACCCGGTGGCTGGCTCATGTTTTGAGGTGGAAGCCTGCCACCGTACCGGGTCCTATACCCGGGTAGAATTTTTGGAAAGGAACGACCAAAAAATTTTAGTTACTCAACCATTATTATTCTCAAAAAAAAATTCTATAAACATAACTTGCCGATAACAAAATTTTCAGTAATTTACGTTAATAATTTAGTCTTTAGACCAATTTACAGATAAATAATTGCGTCATTCTCTCGTGTAGGATTTATTTACTCTAAAGGAAAACAACCTCTAAATTTTTCGAACCAATTTACCATGCAAACAAAAAAAAAAAAAAAAAATATATATATATATATATATATATATATATATATATATATATATATATATATATATATATACCAAAAGGGTAGCAAAAAGACACTTACCCGCAGGGTTCTCCGAGCGCTCGATGACAAATGCGGGGGGTCCACTGAAACTTTCATTAATACTTTTCAAATTTAAAATTTATTTAGGTCGCTCTCAATACGGTTGTTATAAAGAAAATTATTTTTCCTCGATTAATAATTATTATCAATTCCAATCAGATGCACGTGGCTCTATTTTTGCATCCACACGAAACATAAACACTTCGAAATTCGAGTGTAGGAAAGAACGGAAAATCTTTTTTTGTTATCTTTTACTATGCACTTCAATTAACTATTCATTTTAACGCAACTAAAATGATGCAATGGATGTGACTATCCTTAAAACTAATTCTGTGTACACGCTTCTTTCAATGAGTATTATGAAGGAGGTTCCAAACTCGTATTGGACTACACTCGGATAAAAATGGCTAAATTCCGCATCCCAAATATATGTTGCATTCGTGATGGTAGCTCTTCTCCGCTAAGAACCAGACACATGCACCGTCCTTCTGCCACCAACAATTTCACGCGAAATGATTTCTATATTCGATAAAACGAAGTAACATCACCGCATTTCGACCAATTTCCGACAAAAACGCTTATTGCTAATCTCAAATTATTTACAGGTTAAGCGTGTTGAGTAAATAATTGTTCCTTGATTCGGGGTTAATCAAAGACGTTTAACACTTGCAAATTGTTTCTCCGTTTCATATCTCCTTTGGGGGCCCGATGATTTCTGGGAGCCAAACGAAAACACCACCATATATTTTGACGGAGCACGAGTTCATTCACAAATCTAATCTTTCACAACATTTAATCTTTCTTTCCCGATAGATTTGATTTCTTCGTTCGAAATTCACCAAATTCCCAAGAAATTTTCCACCGTTTCACCGCATTTTCAATCTCAATGCCGACTAAAGATTTCTCGTGAAAATCTTGGTCTGAAATTCAAAACATTTTACTGCGTATCTACATATTCAACTTTTTTCCCTTGTACAAATGGATGGGATCACGCGCTCACAATCACTCTGATGTAGACTTAAATCCGTAAGCGGCTTTTCGAATGCTTTTTCGATATTACAAAATGATACTGCACCACACGCGGGTAATTAATCGCAAAATTGTAACGCCCTTAATTTACACCGCTATCACTAATCAAAATCGCGGGGACAGTCTATCAATTTGCCAATGCCGTTCTCGCCCGTCCACACCGCGTGTCGGTTTTCCGCAGAATCCCCCAGATCCAAAAATTATATTGCAGTTAGCTGGATCGAAGACGAATCTACCGTTTCAATTCCAGTAACGCTAGCCCCCGTCCTCATGCACTCCGCAATGCCTAACTAACCCAAATCCCCTAACAATCGCAATATTGCAGCATGTCTACAAGAAAAGCTAGTGCTCCATCCACTACGCAAAACTCTGCTTTATTCGTACTGCAATGCGCGGACTGATTCCACAGAGCAGACAGTATGGACTTTAATGTGTTTTCGTTCTTGTTTCGCATTGCAGCTTTTGTTAGAGCTGTTACAGTTCCAATTCATTTAGCACTGCTTTCATGTTGTTATCGCTCGCCACGAACGGTTCCGCAGAACGCTTCCTGTAACCTGCAGCAAATCATCTGGAGCTGACTCGAGTTGTGCGACTAATGCTTCCATAAATTCTCGATTCGCGCACGATAAGGCTTTGTTGTTCCCATCACCGAATGTGAGATTTGTAAGAGCCATTAGAGCGTAGCGTCTAAGTGAGCTACAGCATGAAAATTGAGATCTTGGACCGTGAACGGCATGGTCAAGGTGGAAAATATTCGCGATAGCTTGAAGCGCTCCCAGCGGACACATAGCATGTCGATGTTCTTCATCGAAACTCACTTTCATTAAGCTTGAAACGTCCGCGAGAGGATGGCGATCTGGATCATCTGCAATTGCTTCTCCTCCTCGTCCTAGCAGCGTTTTAAGAAATCCGCAATACTCCATTATACGAGTATGTTCTACCAGTCGTAAAACTTTCGCCTCCCGTCTCCCAGTCTTGTCGTCCGGCTGGTAGTGAACAATGTTATGCAGTGCTGTAGCAGCTCTTTTCCGAGTACCGGCATCACTATCAGAGTGCATCATTTGGACAAGCAGTGGAATACATCCAGATTGGCGAAGTGTTGCACACGAGTCTGGTGTACGAGACAGCTCTTAAAGCTTCTTGGACATTTCGACTGGATCCTGAGAACCCAACATCGACAGCAATGTGTATACACACTCTACTTTATTGTTCGATGCAAGCTGATGATCTTGCGATGTTGAGCATATATTGACTGATTCGATAGGTCGATTGGTAGGCCAGTTATTACGATGAGTTGGAGACTGTGAGGAAGATTCAGTGTCAACGTTTCGGAAGAATGAATAGCTGGAATCTTTCAGTTTACGAGATGAGCGTGTTGAGTCTCTTTCAAGTGAATGTTTTCTTCCACTGTATCGAAAACTATCATTTTCAGCTTGTCTTTCGAAATTTCTATCCAAACTTCGGTGTTCACGTTCCTTATCAACCATATAATCAGGTGGAATGGGGTTTTCGTCAAGAAAATGTTTCTTCCTTCTCGCACCCGTATTCCTTTCATTATCATATGACAATTTCCTTTGAGGAAATATGTCCCTTTTGGTAAATCCACTAGCTGCCAGCTCGTAATCACTTATCTCACCATCGCGTTCATACTTTTTATCCATTTTAACGTTTTCACCAGACAATTGAGTGGCTGCGGTTTTGTCATCAGATCCTGATGAATCACCTAAACCGTCCACCTTCCTCGCTTACTACAATTTGCTGCATAGAAGCTACGCTTCGGTGCAAGTCCAATTTGGCCAGATTTATTCGGGCTAGACGACACCAAGGTAAATTCTTTAATTTGATTTCCCATATATAATTTAATAACTCAATATAGCGATCCTGCAAACTAAAGGACAATTATGGAGGCTTTATTCGACTCAGCCGAGATGGAGATGCTGAATAGGAGATTTGAGAAATTATTGACCCGAGCAGAGGAAGAACTGCAAGGAAATCGAGAAGAAGAATATCAGCGAGAGGCGAATGTGATTGTTGAAGCACCTGCGTACACTCCAGCACCAATTCACGAGATAGGTCCGAAGAAGTTGACTGTGGAGAAGTACTTAAGAAGACAGAAGCGACCAGCACCTGCGGTTGAAACTGAACGTAAGCGGAACAAAAAGAAGCATCGAGCAGGTCGGAAAGCTAGATTGAGGGGCGAAAGAAAGGAGTTACACCGTCTGATAGCGATTTCTGAAGGTGAAGTACAAAGGAGCCTGTTTAAAAAATTAAATTCATTAGGTGGTAAAAGAAAACATTAAAATGGGGAATAAGTGTACAACTATGAATGTGAACGTATTGTTCATAGTAGAATATAAGCAAAGTATTGTCACTTCGTTTATTTTTTTTTGTAGATTTAACAATATTATACGTATATCATATTAAGAATAGAAATGATGTTAAAAGTAGATTAAACAGAAACATAAATGGTTAAATTCAAATCTTTCTTTTCAATACTTTTATACTAAGTGCAAAGGTTACAAGAAATTATAAGGGAATTGGAACAACTTTTGGCTAATATTCGGAAAAGTAAAAATCGTCCCTATACAGAAGAGACTATAAATTCGAAATAGATATACATCGAAGGTTTAAGGAAAGAGGTGAGGCAGTTGTTTAGTAGTGAGAAGGAAGAAAAAACTTTGGATTTAAAAGAAAATTTTGTGAGATTATTATCTTAATTATCAGAGAGTCTTGTTTGTATGAAAAAACAAAATTTAACGAAAATGGCAGAATTTAATTTATAAGTTTGTTTAAAGACAATTCCTGTTTTTGAAGGAAATTTTAAGTTTCTACAGCAATTCCTGAAACTAGTAGAAATATTTTATAAAACATTATCTACAGAAGGGAAAGAAGCTTTAATTGATTTTGTATACAATATTAAATTGTCCATTGGCGTCCAGACAGCTATAGGTAATTCAGGAATTCCCAAAACATTTGAGGCATTATCAGCAAAGCTACACGTGAAATATAAAAGTGGATCTACACAGCGTAAACTTAGTGTTTCCGCTTATAAAGACAAAATAGCAGATTTAGTACACTTCTTCATTCCATCAACATATCTTCATATGATCCTAAAGCTAGAGATAGTCTTCTGGGGATAATAAAAGAATATCAGGATGTTTTCCACTTAGGCGATGAGAAGCTGAGTGTTAACAATTTTTATACTCAAAATTTAAATGTTACCGATAATATACCGGTGTACACTAAAAATTATCGACTTCCTAATTCGCAATGTGATGAAATAAAAAGGCAAGTCCAAGATATCTTAAAGAATGAGATAATTGAGCCATCCGTAAGCCCTTATAACTCACCGTTACTTTTGGTACCAAAGAAGAGTGATGGTATTGAAAAGAAATGGCGTTTAGTTTTTGATTTTCGGAGACTGAATACTAAAATAGTCAACGATAAATTTCCTTTATCTAGACTGGATGATGTCTTAGATAAACTGGGCAGACCAAAATATTTTTCGACTCTGGACATGACTAGTTCATTCCATCAAATAGAATTAGAGAAGGAGGTTTGAAAATCTCTTCAATCAGTTTTCAAAGGATGCTCACGATCGCACTTTGTGGACTTGATTTCGAAGCTTTTCTGTATGTTGATGACATAATTGTTTTCGGATGTAGTATTAATCACCACAACGATAACCCGAGGAAAGTCTTCAAAAGATTAAAGAAGTTCAATCTTAAACTTAATCCTGATAAATGTCATTTTTTAAAGACAGAAGTCGTCTATTTAGGTCATCTTATTACCAAAGATGGCGTAAAAACTGATCATTCCAAGTACCAGGTAATTAAAGATTATCCAGTTCCGAAAAATCAGGGTGTAGTTCGTAGATTCGTTGCGTTTTGCAATTATTATAGGCGTTTTATTCCCAACTTTGCAAGCATTGCAAAACCTCTCAATTCACTTCTAAAGAAGGGAGTAACTTTCATATGGGATGAAACATGGCAAAATGAATTTAAATCATTGAAGTCAAAATTGATGAGCCCACCAATATTACAATATCCGGACTTCGATGAACCATTTATCTTGACGACAGATGCCTCTAATTATGCATTAGGAGCAGTCTTGTCTCAAGGAGAAATCGGTTCTGACCTGCCCATTTCCTATGCAAGTAAGTCGTTAAATAAATGTGAACTCAACAAGCCTATAATTGAGAAGGAATTACTTGCAATACACTGGGGTATCAACTTTTTCAAACCATATTTATATGGCAGAAAATTTATTGTGGTGACAGACCACCGCCCACTAGTTTCGCTGTTTACTCACAAAAACCCATCCTCTAGACTCACACGAATCAGATTAGATTTATCCGACTATGATTTTGAAATTATTTATAAGAAAGGCAAAATCAATACGAATGCTGATGCCTTATCTCGCATTGAATTGAATACCGATATTTTACGAAGCATGATTTCTACAGAAATAGACGAATCAGTAAAGAAAACTTTAGCTATTACAAGGGGTATGAATAAAAAGCAACAAAATACAGGTGCACAAGAAAGCAATGTAACCGATGCCAATATCCAATCGAAGCCTGATCAACTTCATATTTGGAATTGCACATCGTTAAATGACGTCAAAAATGTTACAAAGCTTAGATTTAATATACCGCGGATAAATGAATTAAGAAATCCTACACTAAAAATCGTACGTACGTCTGATGAAATAATAGTATGTGTTGATAACGATAAATTTTCCATTTAATCAGTTCCTGATGAAAAGAAGTTATCATCCTTTATATATAAATCGAAGAGTGATAATCCTAAAAGAAATCTAGATTTCATTATGGAGAAACTCATTGATGTTTTGCGCAAAATAAAAATAAATGAGCTCGCGTTATCAAGTAGTAATAACATATTTAATAGTGTACACATTGAGGATTTCAAGAAAATATATAACAAGTTGCAACTAGTTAATAATAAAACGCGTTTAAGGACAAACATCTTAATATACACCCCAGCTAAGAAAATTTCGAACAAGGATACCCAACATAAATTGATAAAAGAATACCACAGTTCACCACATGGAGGTCATCTAGGAGTTAGAAAGACTTTATTGAAATTAAAACAAAAATACTGTTGGAAAAATATGAGCGCTATGGTCAGAAAAATTGTTAACAATTGTAAGGTTTGTGCCACTAGCAAATTATACAGGCACACTAAAGAAAAATTTGTACATACGAGTACACCATCAACAACTTTCGAGACAATTCAAATTGATACAGTTGATCCATTGAGACTATCTTATCACTTTCGTTATATTCTCACTATGCAATGTGAATTATCGAAGTTTGTTGTTGCCATCCCAATTGAATCTAAGGATGCGAGAACGATAGTGACAACCTTAGTGAAAGATTTTATTCTGAAATATGGGCAATTTAAAATTTTAAAATCGGATAGAGGTACTGAATTTTTAAATGAGCTAATGAAGGAAGTCTGTAGTTTGTTACAAATTGAGCAGATATTTTCAACACCATTCAACACCATATCATCATGAGACTCTAGGAGTAGTTGAAAGAAATCACAGGGTTCTTAATGAATTCTTACTCTCATTCACAGAAGATTCTGAATGGGATGCTTGGCTTCCGTATTATACTTTCGCGTATAATACATCAACTAATGTAGATACTGGTTATACACCATATGAGTTAGTTTTCGGAAAATTAGCATATTTACCAAATGACGAGAAATTAATTATGAAATCATACAATCTTGACAACTTTGTTAATGAGTTAAAACTAAGACTTAAAGCAACTATAAATAAAACTAGAGAGATAATAGAGAAAGTTAAAAGGAATAGATTTGAAAAACAAATAGATATTACCCCAATAGATATTAAGATTGGTGATAAGGTATTAATTAAGAATAATAACCGTAAGAAAAACCAAAACCACATATGGGTCCCTTTGTAGTAAAAGATAAAAAAGGTGTAAACTCCATAGTTGATGTCAATGGAGTATTGAAAGAATTACATAATAATCAGTTAAAATTGTATAAATGTTTGTAATTTTAGTGCTTCGCTTGATATGAGTATACGCTCAACAACAAAAACGCGGAGGGTGTAATGATTCATGATTATTATTATTATTACCATTTATTCCTATACTTACCTAGAACAATAATTCATTACATTCTTCATTTAAAAACAACCCAACATAAATTACTCACAACGAATGCATGTGTAAGACGACACCATTCAATGTCTTGCTTTCGCTTTTACTTTCTTCCACATTCATGGAAGTAGATCAAAACAAATCCCATATGTTTGCATAAGGTCGATCGCATGTACTTGATTTACGACCTAGATAGTATGCGATGAACGCATGCACTTGTACGATCCATTGAATATATCAATGTATCGTATAACATGCATGTGAAATAAATTATGGGTCATGAGACCACACATTTTGTATGTTATGGATTTTAGGTTTAAGAACTAGTATATAAAGAATTGAAATTGTTAATTCCTGATCAGAAAAGTACTGACCCGTATTATAATAAAGATTTGGCCATCATTTGGCTGATACTATTTTAATACTAGAGTTTATACTTTTTGGTCGATACACTTTGGCTGGACATTTCGCCCAAACTTAGGTTTCATTTGCTGCATAGAAGCTACGCTTCGGTGCAAGTCCAATTTGGCCAGATTTATTCGGGCTAGACGACACCAAGGTAAATTCTTTAATTTGATTTTCCATATATAATTTAATAACTCAATACTCTTATGAAAACGCCTTCTGGTTTCTATGGGCTGATACCCCTCAGCTTTCTGCCCATTAATTGCTGACCTCATTCCTGAAATATGAACGAATTAAGTTTCGGACATTTGTTAGGTGTATTGTCAACAGCGTCAGTCCAAAAATCGCCAATAAATTGGTGAAGGCGCGTGAGAAGAAGGCTTGTCAATCTTTTCAACCTTGCTATACTTGTTGTTTCATGTCCCTCCATATTTTTTCGATGTTTATTCTTAGGAACTACTTTCTCAATCATTTCTAACGTCAGTTTCTCTAACTTCGAGAAATATAGATATATTTCATCGTTCATTAGATCAAGAGGAACTATTGAGCAAGAGTTTCCATCATCAAAAGGAGGACATTGCTTCTGGTAATCCCGCTTAAACTTCTTTTGGACCTTTTTACAATCGCGTCCTGTCTGTCCGTCTGTCCGTGTATCCCACCACTTTTTCTCGCAAACTACATAAGCTAGAAACATAAGATTTTGCTAGTAGGTCCGAAGTGTTGCCCTCTTCAAAGTATCGCCACGAAAAGATATTTATAAGGTCTTTAAGGGAGGGTCTCCCATATGGGGGAGTTGCCCCCGAAAAAAAGTTTTCATCGCATGTAAGCAATGTGGGTATCAAATGAAAGGTCTTAATGAGAACTTTTCAAAACAGGCCTTAAACCAAAAAGTTTTGCTTTGAGGGGTGCAGGGGAAGGGGATATGTACGAAAATTTTGTATTGTATATTATAAATATTTTGGATACAATAGGGTCTTTCAACTAATATTCTGGTACCATCCGCTCCATCATCGTTTACCCTATGGTCTTTAAGGATTCAAAATTCTTGAATGTCATTTAGTGCCATGAATTGAGGTGTGTTTCAGTGAGAAGCATGATGTCAGGCTTTTGCTTGACAATGAATTACATGAGATAGTCACGTCGATGTACAAATAGTAACAATGGAGTTGACATCGATCGAGATAAGATAAAGCCTATCGATGGGAATGTGACTGGATGGCAAGTTACTTTGGAACATTGGGAAGATTTGAGGCAGAAGAACAAAATTAATTTTTGAATTTTGTTGGTTGATTCTCTCCAATAAAGAATTAATTTGCTGGTAAATTTTTAGAATTAGTTGATTGTTTTTACTTACATTTTTAACACTATCTATAGCATTGTCTGCTGGCCCTCTAGCGGCGAGTGCAAATTATATCCAGGGCTTGGTGAAGTTGAAAGGTATCACACCGTGGTGTATTTTCGTTAATTTTGGAATAAATTTAACTTTTGCATCTTGATATCGAGCGCATTCTCGTCATGTTGCTGGATGACTAAATATTCCGCAGTTGACGGAGTGCAATTTTTCTCGAAGCTTCGTCTGAGCCAATAACCACTCAGCGGGGGCATACCACAGTTGGCAGCCGTCTAACCAAATTGTTGACATTGGTAACACTGGTTGCCTTTTCTCTCCTGAAGACATTCCTACCTCATGAGCGTACTTGTTGAAGAGCACGTGAAATGCTTTTGTTAGACATTGGTACCAGATAAAGTGGTGAATTCTTCTTTCACATAGTTGATGTATTTATTGCAAAGGTTTTGACAGAAACAAATTCGATTTCTGAAGAAGGTCAACCGTTTTCTCTCCGCAATCTGGATCATTCAATCAAGACGTCTGATTTATTTCGATTTTTTGGGGCATATGTGAAGTATAGAGCCTCCCCAGAATTGATCACATCTCTGGCTGACTCGGAGTCCACCAGTGATTCCATCTTAATGTTCAATTTACATTTATTGGGAGAACTTTTTCTGGCTTGTCACTGGCTTTTTTGGAGGAGCCAGCAGAACTGCGAACTTGAATTAAGTTTATATTAGTATCTTTGTCGGAATTACCTTTGACACCTTCTTCAACTTTCATTTCTTTTGTTAATACGTCCAGCGCTGCGAAATTGTTTTGACTATCGTTAATGCTGCCAGCACTTAAGATTTCTTCCGGAATCATTTGCCTTTTACTTTTCTTTACCTTTTTTTCCTATTCCTTTCTTGAAATCGCTTCGAGGGATCGTAGAAAAACTTTACTTTTTGATTTTCTTTTTGTTGTTTGATCGTTTCTTCATTGTTTCCTGTTTGACGTTTCTCCAGGGTTCCCCAATGATGGGAGGCCATCGGTTTCCTCCATACCAATGGTCCCGTACATATCTTTGGATTCTTCGCTTTTCTTTATGTATCAAATTCAAATAATGATATTCAATATAGATTCCTCGAATTGATTGCTTCGACGATATAAGTTTTTTCCAACGAAAATTAACTTCGGACGAAGACTCAAAAAATAAATTTAATTTTTGAAAATAATTGATACGAGTGATGAAAAAAGACGTCTGAGTGAAAGTAAATTTAAGTAATCTGAAGTGCATTTAATGATTGTATGTGGAATTGCCTGTACTCGTACCTTCAAAATAGAACAAAGAATCAGTTCAGTTGCTTAGAACATGTCACCGTGTGTACATTAAATATGGAATCAGTGAAAGAAAGTGAATTCATAGAGAAGAACTCTTGCTTATTATTGCATTACTGAAAAATCCGAATGGGTTATGGGCCCAGACCCATGCGAGTGATAAGCAAAGAGCAGAGAAAATAGTGCAGAAGTGATTCAAATGTTCAATAGAAAAACATGCTTCCCATTTAGTGCTCGTAACCTAAAATGGAGTTAGGAAAAACTTTGAATCTCGGAAAATTCGATGGTACGAATTTCGAACAATGGGAATTTCAACTAAAATATGCACTACGTGCTAAAAATTTGAATATTTATACCCTAAAACCAGGAACTAATGCGACTCAATGGAATAAGAATGACGGCATGGCAATATTCATAATAACCTCGGCGATGGATCTGAAACGAATAGTAATTGTGAGTCTGCGCTTGAGGTGATGACTAAGCTCGAGACCATTTATGAACAAAAATCTGAGATGACTAAAATTATGCTTCATGAACGATTTTACCAGTGTAAAATGTTATCCGCCGATAGCATTGCTGATCATACTGCAAAAATGACTAAGATTTCAAGGACACTGCCTCCGAACAAAAGATCTCTTGATCAAGCTTGGATGTCAGTGAATCCCAGCCAGCAGACAATAATCAACACAACAGGCTGCTTATTGGATGAGGAAGCCAGCTTGAATGTAGAAGGAGAAAACGAAACATTATTATTAGTGGAAAAATAATCCTCAAAGAAGAAAGATTCATAAGACGAGTATACAAGAACAAAGATAGAATCAAAAATAAAATGTTGCTGATCTTTATGAATATACAAGGTCCCCTCTCAAACTTGGAAATCAAGAAGCCATAGAAGAGGCTGTGCAAGGGAATATTTTGATTAGTAAATGTGTTTGTGGGCCAGGATGCTGGAAAATGTGCTCTGTATACCGAAAATGAAAAGAAACTTGTTTCAAGAAAGTGCAGTTGCAAGGGAAGGTTATAATATTATTAAGAAACGAACCTGTGCCCTGATTTATAAAAATAATAAAAAAGTTATATGTGTTTGCAAGAAAACAACTTATATGAATTAAAAGTGAAAACGATCCAAAATCTAGCATGCAATGTAGTGCAAAAAGTGGACCTTAGAGTATTGCATGAACACTTGGGACATTTGAATGTGAAGGAGATTGAAAAAATGTGGAAAAATAATATCATTACAGGTGTGGACTATTAAATAGTGAAAAGTTTGTGAGGGAGGGTTGTGCTCATAGTAAGCGTTCTCGCAAACCATTCGAGAAAGCAAATAGGTGATCAATGCAACCTGGTGACGTTGTTAATATGTTAGTGATGTTTGTGGACCTTTCAATGTATCATCGGTACAAGGAATGAAATATTTTATTACCTTTGGGGATGGTGCTATAAGTTTTAGGAATGTATATTTTCTGATGAACAAATGTGATGTGTTGGACTATTTGAAAGAATATAATGCAATAATTAAAAACGATTTCCTACATGGTGTTTGCATCTTACGCACTGATAACGGCGAAGAATACACAAGCAAAAATTTCAAAGAATACCTTGACAGTGAGAGTATTACTCGTGAGCTCACTGTATCTTACACGCCCAATCAAAATGTACTCGCTGAAAGAGCAATCAGGAAAATTGTGTTCAGTGCTCGATCGTTGCTTTATGGTTGTACATATCATGGAATCTATGATCCAAAATAGTCAATTGTGCTGTTTGCTTACTAAATTGCACATCTTCAAACCAGACGCCAAATATCACACCTATGGAGCTATGGAGTGGAGTTAAGCCTAGTTTACATCATGTTAGAGTCTTTGAATGTGCGAGATATGTCCATGTGCCAGATCAGTTGAGAAGGAAGCTCAATTGTAGAAATTGCAAGATGATATTAGTTGGTTACAATAATACAAACTATATGACGGATGATCCAATCAAGAAGAAAATAACATTATCAAGAAATTTTATTTTCAATGAACAGAACAGCCTCAATTTAAGAAGAAATAGAGCGCAGCCTTTTGTGGATGATATCACCGAAGAAAGTCGAAAAGTGGAAGAATAAATGACCGAAAACATGGGAATGAGTACAGGTGAACTGAATGGAGATAGTGATGATATTTTGTATACTGACGTTGACGAAAAAGATGAGACCTACGAACCTTCGTGTCAAATTGATCTCCCTAACGTAGAAAGATCCAGTATTATTTTATGATAACGAATAGGACGAGGTTATGAAGCAAAACTAGTAAAATTAAGTGTTCATACGAATCATTTCGAAGCGATAAAAAGTAAGTAATATCATCAATGGCTGGAGGTTCATCGTACCAGTAATACCTGGATTTCTTTTGATAAGAGAAATCAGAGAACTATTACTTCGAAGTGGGTTTTTTATATTAAAACAAATCAAGAAGGTCAAGTGGAAAGATATAAAGCTCAGCTTTATGCCCGTGGATCCACACAAGTCGAAGGGGTATATTACAATCAATTATTTTCACCTACAACAAGATACGAGTCAATACGGATACTGTTATCTCTCTCTGCTGAATATAACTGGAAAATAAGGCAGTTGGATGTTAAAACAGCCTTTCTGCATGCAGAGTAGGAAGAAGAAATCTTTATGGAAACTTCAGATGGAGTAGAAGCACCTAAAAATAAAATATGGAAGTCGAAAAAATCTTTATATGAATTAAAATAAGCTGCTCGTTGCTGGAGCAAGAAATTTACTGATTTTTATTAGAGTTTGGTTTTGTTCAATCACATGCAGACAATGGTGGGGTTGTAGGTAGTTTTCATGATACAAACGTTTGGTTATTTTGTATTTAGACGATGCTTTGATTATGTCTGCTTCAAATGCAGGGTTAGATCAGATCATAGAGTTATTTTTAAATCGGTTTGTTGGTAGTTATTTTTAAATCGGTTTGTTGGTATTGAAATTTGTAAAACTGAGAATTCTGTATGCATTAGTCAACGACTATACTCGTACATTGAACAAATTATAAATAACTTTAATACGAGAACAGCTCACCCCTGTAATACGCCTATTGATAAAAATGTTCAAATAATTGAAAAAAAATGATGACGAGAAGATTTATTTTCTGTATAGAGAAGCGAAAAGGTCATTATTGTTTTTATCTACTAGACCAGATACTGCATGCAGTGTCAATCTGTTATATATATTAAAAGTCCAAGTTTTTTTCATGTTTCACAGCTTAAAAGAATAATCAGATATCTTATTAGAACTAAAGATCTAACATATGTATAAAGTATCAACGTCACGAAAATTTAATTGGATATTCAGATTTTGCAGGAGCATTGGATACAAGAAAATCTATTAGTGGGTTTTTTAAGTTAAAAAGGTATTCCTATACTATGGGCTAGTCAAAAACTATCCTTTATCGCCTTATCAACAGCTGAAGCTGAATTTATGGCTGGCTGTGAAGCTGCTAAGAAATTGTAACGGTTAAGACAATGTTTCAAAGATATTGATATTTATCAAAACTGTACAACCTTATGTATTGATAATCAGAGTACGATTAAACTTATAAATAATCCAGTTTTCCACAAGAAGACAAAGCACATTGATTTCAAATACAATTTTAATTAACATTAAATATGTGAAAAGCTGTGACCAATTAGGGGATATTTTTACTAAGGCTCTACTTTCTCACGAATTTGATTATATAAGAGATATATTACTGAATGTTTTCGTTGCATAATTTTTTTAAACAGGCAAACTTGAAAATTTCCTTTATAACATTTAGTGGGTGTATTGAAGTGAATTTTATGGTTGTATTTGTAATTGCCTGTACTTGTACTTTCAAAACAGAACTAAGAATCAGTTCAGTTGCTTGGAAGATGTCACGGTGTGGACATCAAATACGAAATCAGTGAAATACAGTCAATTTATAGAGCAGAAATTTTGCTTATTATTTCATCACAGAAAAATTCGAATAATTGGCACATTTTCTTCCTTCTCGCTGGCTTTCCCTGAGGAGCCAGCAGAATTGCTAGTTTGTTTCTTCACCTTATTTTCATTATTGAATTAAGTTTATATTAGCATCCTTGTTGGAATTACCTTTGGCACTTTCTTCAACTTCCTTTTCGAAATAGTTCTTTGCGAAATAGTTTTGACTATCGTTAGTGCTGCCAGCACTTAGAATTTTTTTCTAGAAAAATTTGCTTTGTAGTTTTCTTCACCTTCGTTTCCTATCCCTTTCTTGAAATAACTTCAAGGAATTGAAACCGTACCTTAAGTTTATGATTTCCTTTCCGGAGTCTGATCATTTCTTCATTGTTTTCGGTTATTTGTAGTTTACATTCGCTTTCTGCGGAGTTTTCTCGATTATGTGTTTTTGTCAATTGTCCCTAGATTCCCATTTGATGTTTCCCCAGGGTTCTTCAATGGTCGGAGGCCATCGAGCTCCTCCATACCAGTGGTCCTGTTCTTTGGATTCTTCGCTTTTGATAATGTATCAAATTAAAATAATGATATTCAATATAAGCTCCTTGAATCGATTGCTTCGACGATATAAGCTTTTTCCGATGTAAGTCAACTTCGCACGAACGTTTTGAAAAAAAAATTTAATTTTTGAAAATAATTGATAGGAGCAATTTAAAAACAAGTCTGGATGGAATGAGTGCTAGACGTAACACTGCATTAAAATGAGGGAATGCATTGAAAAATTTATCACTGACATAAAAATTTGTTATGTGATATTTCATCGAATATTACACCTACACGGCTGCTTATCTAGTGAATTATTATCCCTTTCGAGTTTTTTCCAAACTACTTTACAATACTCTATAAAAATGTACGCCTA
Source organism: Odontomyia ornata (assembly GCA_963969285.1). Lineage (NCBI taxonomy): Eukaryota > Metazoa > Arthropoda > Insecta > Diptera > Stratiomyidae > Odontomyia > Odontomyia ornata. Next base: position 234,620,361 of record OZ017739.1, on the reverse strand, counting down.
CCTACCTGTTTGTTCGCCCGCCCGTCAGCGCGTCATAGCAAGCTGTCTCGGGAGCTATAGAAGCTAGAATCATCGAATTTTATGAGCAGCTCATGAGTTTCTGGTCAATGAAAGTTTCATAGCCGTAAAAAATTTCAAAGGATTTGAAGGGGGTCTCCCCCATATAAAGATAAAATCCCTTGAATTTTTTTTTCACTGAACTTAGTCGAGTTAAGTACGAAATGAAAGG
>OZ017739.1:234495132-234615132 GCA_963969285.1 Odontomyia ornata | reverse complement strand
ATCATGCAACGTAGTTTAAAACTTGTATCAAAATATTGTGTTAGAACAACAGCCCCTTAAAATTTAAACTGATACTTTGTACATTTGTAACGATAATATGCACCCAGAGTTTAACCAAACACTACCGTACTCTAGATTTATTAGATCCTTATATAGAATACAAAATGAAGACTAAAAAATCCCGTTGGCACCACCAGCTGGCAAAGCAAATTTATGGTAGGTAGCCTTATTTTTAAAAGCAAAAATCATTGGACTTTTTCAGACGCAGCGTGAAAAGTGAGCGTTAAACAGGTTATATGGGCAAAAAGAGTGAGAGGCATTGAGGCAACCTGATGGTAAAAATACGCCAAAATTTTGTAGGGTGAACGAGCGTAACGCACATACTCAAACGCATTTTTTGGATCATTTGGTCGGCGAAATTTAATACAAACTCTGCCGATTATTCCGAATTGAACATTTGGTGAAGAAGGTAGTCGTCATTTCTTTAATTTGCGTGCAAAAATGGATGCGTGGACGCAAGAAGCTACGCGTTATTTAATAAATTTATAAAAGCGGAGGCCATGTTCAATTTCAGGAGACAACACGATGAATATCACGATTTCAGTGAAGATAAATTGCCTATTGTAAATCTATAGAAAATTAACAGTACGCATAATCTTCATAGAATCACATTATAATATGCAAGTTTATAACACATCAAGAAAAATATGCGACGAAAAACGATATTCAAATTTGGAATATATTTTTCAGAAAGCGGGAAAACACGGACGATGCAAATAAATCCAATAGAAGTTTGAATCGGCAAACTTTAACAATCATAAAATACATTTTTCCAGCTTTTATTGCCTCGTGCACAATTCAAAGCTAAAACATCAATTCTCAAGCGCTTATCTCTCTGTCTTCGCTTTCATGTTGTCCGCACGATGTTTAACGATCAAATTATCCTTTAGACACATACACTTGCAAACCGTGTATCATATAAAAAAATAGCTTGGGTGAACTATGCAACGTGTAAACATAAAGGCGTAAGCGGGAAACCTGTTCTACTATGGGTGAGTACCATTCCCGTGTGAAAAAGCCCATTTTGTTGCCTGCCATTCTGAAAGCCAAAAACTGTTTAAGGAAAATATTCTGTTATAAAATTTCTTTCAACTCAAGCCAAATTTCCCATGAAAAATATTCATTATTTCTATTGCTCACTAAAATAGCAAATAGCGCTTATTTTCTGATCTTTGGAGGCCGTTATTTTTAATGCATGCATTTGATTCAATGTGCCAAATCTCATTCAAAACAGAATTTTACCCTACACAGGGCAAAAGTTAAATAATGTTTAACGGAAAATAGCAGTTAAAAATGTTAAATTTTAAGCCCTCGACCTTAAAATTTTTCGTCCGTTTTGATAGTTGTTTGCTGAATACAACAACGCAATACAGTCATCCTTAATCTCAACTTTCATCAAAATCTGTTGAAACAAGTTGGGTAAACAGACCTACGCTCATGTCAGAAGGGTTTTGTATTCAATTTACAAAATGCAGTCACCAGATCGAATCAAATCAAAAAACATGTCAAAGACGATTTTATTGGAGAAAATATGAAATACAAAGATCATACTATTATTAACGAAGTTGAACGAATTTCGACTTCTGAGGTTTTTTGGTATTGTTATACTCATAAATATCTGCCTTGATAATTATTTCGGATGTCCATTCGCGAGGGAGGAAACACATTTTTCATGTATTTCCCCCCTGTGCCCCCACTGAAGCAAAAACTGACAGTTTAACAACTGTTTTGAAAAGCTCGCATGAAAAATTTTATTTCATACTCATATCGGCTACGTTTGATGAATTTTTTTTTCAGGGGCCACTCTCCGGTACTGTTATCATCGATAAATGGCCAATTTTTTCGAATCCTAGAATGGTTACAAAACCCTTTTGCTAGGAGCTCTCTCCCACCTCCTTGACTTGTTTCACTTATGAGCATTAATTGTAGGTACTCATCTTCAGTCATTCATTTAATTGAATCAAGTGTTCAAAGCATGCACCTTAAACGTTGAAGTTGGGAAAAAATAACTCAAAATTATTCAATTTTCGCATTTAAAACAGCCACTATTTTGTTTTACGATTACTGATACCACTAGCTGAACCGATTCTCAAAGATATTCATGACACATATCATTCCTGAAATTTTCATGCAAATCCTAGCCCAACTGTAGTGTCTGAGTCGGTAAAAAGCGCATGTTGTTCCATAGCCATATGTTGCCATAGTAATAAATGCAGCGCATATTGTTCCATAGTAATACAGGAAAATTCAAACCGCTATAACATCGCTAAATATGATTCAATCTTTATGAAACTTTCAGGATAGATCAATCTTATAAGTAGACATCCATCCAATCCTAGCCCAACTGTCTGTCTGGATGTCTACTTATAAGATTGATCTATCCTGAAAGTTTCATAAAGATTGAATCATATTTAGCGATGTTATAGCGGTTTGAATTTTCCTGTATTACTATGGAACAATATGCGCCGCCAAAGGGCCACGCAAACCTGAAAAATTCAAATATTTGAACCACCAAAATAACAGAATCTGTAGGTATAATTATTTGTGGCCCTTAAACTAAGTTTTGTACATATGGAATCAAAATTGTGACTCTTAGAGGCGTTTAGAATTTTGAGCTTCAGCAGAACGCCATTTTGTTTTTTTGACCTGACCTCTAGTTTTTTACGTTGTTCTCTAGACATATATAGTTTTTACTAAGGTGTCTAATTTCATGAACATCGTTTGAATGGTTTGGTCGCAACTAAACCAACAAATTTTTGCAGTTTTTTCGACGTTTGCTCGGCCGGCATTTTGCTTCAAACGGTTCGGCTTTGGATTTTTTCACTGTTCACGACTCATTGCTAACGGACGCACTGGTCTGTAACAGGTACACTACGCGCATACGTTCGAGTGCCACGCATTCACTCTCGCTCTGCCTTTTTCTATTCCCTCGCCCAAGAGCGTTGAACGTTTAACGCAACAGTGCTTTCATACCCCTCCATGATAGACGCATTAGAAGTATCACTTAAAAAAAAAATTCCCGGTGGCAGCACCAGCCGGAAAGGTAAATTTCTCGTACGTAGCGTAAGGGTTCGAAAAAGAATTTGGCTTGCCTACTACTGGACTTCTTACTGCAATTTTTGTATCTCTACATGGGTATTTATTAACAAAAAGAATCTGCCGCCGTTCCTATTTGGAGACCCTTCATAGAGGCGCAAATATTTTGCTAATTAAATTGAGTTGCACACGTATGGATCACATATTGAAAATCGGCGGGTAATAAATTGTTATAAACATATTTATACTCGTTTTGCCCTTCTCACATTTGCTGTTTATACATTTCACAGTGGTTACCACACAAAGTTGATAACTTTTTGGCTAAAATATCTCAAATAGTTAATTTCAAAAGATTTCCATAAAAGTTTAATCAGCACTTGCATTGCCATTAATATATACATTTTCGATTCTTTTCTGAACCATCAGGGGCCAACAATTTGAATTTTTATTGAAAACGGCTGCTAAAAATATTAAGCTCTAAATTTTCGAATTTTTTATTTGTCATCCGATTTGCATCATTAAATTAGATTAACTTGCCTTAATAACTTATAATTTCAAGTTTTATCGGAATCTGTTGAGAAACTTGGCTACTAGACGGCTACAGGAATAAAAAAATGTTTATGTCACCCCCCTATATTTGGAGACCCTCTTAAACACTTTAAAATATTTTCTTACGCTGCAAATTTCAAGAGGCACCACTTTTGACATTCGTAGAAAATTTCCTCATTCTAGCTTATGTGGTTTGCGAGAAAACTTGTGACGCACGAACAAACGGACGGACGGACAGACGGGCAAGTCGCGATTTGATAATTTTTTAGGGTATTGTTAAAAATATTTTACAATATTTAAAAAATGGTCTGATTTATAAATACTTTCAAGATAAATCATTTAAAACGTTTCCTTTGAAGTTTTGAGTTTCAACTGGCCGCCATTTTGTGTTTTGTGATCTGACCTCCAGTTTTTTCACCCAATTCCTTAGATACTAATAGCTTCTATCCAACTGCCGAATTTCATGAAAATCTGTTGAAAGCTTTGACCACTATTACAACAACAAAATTTTGCACGTTATTCGACCTTTGAGCGGCCGTCATTCTGTTTCTGCTGTACTGGCTTTGGATTTTTTATTGTGAGATTCATCACATACATCAGTGAACCTTTATACTAAATTTCATCCAAATCGGAGCTATACTTTGGTCAGAACAGAAATCACGATTTTTCGTCTAAAATGGCCACCGTTTTGTTTTTGCCCGGCTGATATAGCTGATTCACGAACTTAACTGAGATATTTAACCAATACGCCTTTCCTGAAAATTTGTTGAAAATCGGAGCGAAATTGCAACCTCTAGCATGGTTACGAATTTCGTTATATCTCATAAATAAATATATATATATATATATATATATATATATATATATATATATATATATATATATATATATATATATATATATATATATATATATATGATGCTCTCCGCAATAGGTAAATTTCTCTCGAGAAATTTACATAAAAAAATAGATGATTTTCTCCCGATGTGAGTGGCTCTTCAAAAATATCTTCTTGAAAAATAAGGTGAATGCATGTCTGACTGAAGCTTCCAATCTACTCAAACAAATATAAAAGGCTAATGGGAATATGATAAGAACTTTAAATATTGATCTTACTTACACCTCCTCTTTGAGGACGTAAGAGGATAAAGGCAAGTTTTCCACGCCTGAAAGTAATGACCATGTCAGCAGATTGGAGGTTGGGTGACGGGGTAGCTAGCCATCCCTGAAAGCCCTTACACTGCTTCGAAATCTGCAACAGTACCTCGGAACGGACTGGGCTTTGTCATTGGATCTTGGAATGTCAGGCCACCTAACTACCCTGACGCTGCTAAGGACATTTTACAACAGGCTAGCTAATATAATATAAACATATGGGCAATTCACGAAAACAAACTGGATTAGAAGAGATATTCAAGACATGAGATTACACACAATGTTCTAAAGTGGGAAGCCTACTGGAAAATAAGAATTTGGAGAAGCCTTTATTGTGGATAGGGAGTTCAAATTACTCGTTTTTAATTTTAAGACAGTCAATGAACGGTAATGTGCGATCCGTATAAAAGCAAACTTCTTCAAAATTTGGCTGATAAATGTACACGCCCTGACCGAAGAAAAGCACGAAGAAAGGAAGGGAAAATTCTGCAATCACCTGAAAAGACTAGTCGATTATTGCCGATAAGTGACACAATAATAGTTCTGGGTGATTTCAACGCTGAGGTTGGAAATGAGCTATCTCATCCGAGAAGGACTGAAGGTTATTGCCTCCACGATGAAACAAATGACAACGGCCGGCACTTAATTGACTTTGTGTGTAACAGAAATCTAGTGATATATTTGACTTGTTTCCCACATCGATGCATACATAAAATGATCTGGGTATCACCGGGTGGCAACATACAAAACCAAATTGACCATATTTTGATACTACAACGTTGAGCCTCGAGCATACTTAACTCAGATCATTATCTGATCAAACGAAAATTTTACATCGAATGACTCCAAATGACGTCTGTAGCGAAAAATTTTACGGAAACCCTCGACAACCAGCTGGTTCCCATCTTATCAGACACATCGCTAAAAACATGCAAAAGCTTTGGATGGAAGTAAAAGTGGCAATTAAGACCATGGCAGGACAGACGATTGGGCATCAAGACCGGTGCAAAAGTAATGACTGGTCCGATGACGAATGTTAGAATGCGCTAAACAAAAAGAATCAGGCAAAAAAATTAATATTCAGGTAGGAAAACCAGGAACAAAGAAAGCATATTATGAGAATCTCTGACGAGCAGCGAATAAGATTATTAGAATTAACAAAAAAAGAATGCTGACCACCAATTGAGAAGTATCGATGTGAGTCTAGCGAGCAACAGCACAAGACAAGCATACAAAGTAGTGAAAAGACTGATCCAAAAAAAGTGATAAGCTGCAGTACGAAAACCATAGAGGCATATCACTACTTACACGGCATAGAAAATATTTTCGAATAATTGAGCAGAAAAAAATAGATCACACGCCACCAGTACTATTGGTTAGTATCGAGGTGGTTTTGAGCAAGTAGATTGTCAATATACCAATCGTTCACTGTCAAGCAGAAACTTGAGAAATGCTGGGAGCTCAAAATAAGCAAACACAAAATTTTTGTTGACTTTAGGGCAGCATACGACAGTATTTAACGTGACATACTGTACCAAGTAATGCTTTGCTGTGGAATCTCACCCAAATCAGTCCATCTTGCCAAATGGCAATGATATTGACAACTTCCCAAGTTTGCATCAACAACCAATTTACGGGCGCCTTTAACACAAATATCGGACTATGTCAAGGAGAAAGGCTGGCTCCATTGCTATTCAGTTTGGCTCTCGGACACGTCATGAGAAAACTACCTGTCGATGGGAGAGGTACATTACTTTACAAGTCGAGCCAAGTTGTAGCCTATGCGGAAGACATGAACATTTTAATACTAGGGCTACAAATCAATAAGAACATAACAAAGCCTATGATGCAGTCGAGGAAAAATACCTCCAATTTACAAAATATTACAATTGGTGGATAAAATATCAAAAATGTGAAAGAATTTGTGTGTTCAAGTGCGACAATAACGAGAACCAACAATGAAAGAGACGAAATACACCGACAAATATAGCTCACTAGTAAAACATTTTATTCAGTTTTTATGACCTTGAAGATCAGCTGCATGAACAGGAAAATAGTGCTCCAGGTACACAAATTGTTGATGAACCTTGTGTTATGCTATGGGTGTGAAACATGGACCCTAGTCCAAGCATCCGCAAACATGTTGAATGCCTTCGAAAGCCGGGGCCTGAGGCAAATAATCAGAGTGAAGGTAGACTGGGACCAATGGCAAATTAAATACAACCATGAGCTGTATGAAATTTTTGACGAGCCGGAGATCTCAACGATTGTAAGACTACAGAAGCTGCAACAAGCTGGCCACGTGATTCGTATGAATGAATAACAGATACCCTAGAAATTAATGGTTGGGAGAACTGAACGCCGGAAACCAGTGAAAAAACTGAGGAATCGCTGGGCTGACTTGATCAACGAAGATAGTTCATCACTGCCTGAGTTTAGAAATTGGCGCTATTTACAGGAAGCGACAGCCCGAGATAGACTGTAGTACAAGGAAGAAGAAAAAGAAGCTCTTCGAATTAAATAGTTTCATTAAAATGTCGTAAAAGTCAAAACAGTAAAGATACAGATCTTCCTTAGTCGATCTTAAAAATAAAAGTTCGGATTAAGCACTTTTCACAGCAATTGTTGCATGAGAAATATTTTAGCAAAGAAATGAATGGTTTATTATATCTAGGCACATTTAATTTTGTTTCGCTATTATATCCTTTTTCGGCTTTTTGGTTAGAGATAGTTAAACAGCGAGCACTCTTAACTACTTCATTGTGTGGAGTACATTTAGGTAAACGAGTATTTAGCAAAGTCTGTGTTTTCCAAGGGCTTTATATCTTGCAGCATTACCCAGATTGAATAATATTTTCTTGCTTCTGGGTGTAATTTGTCTACAAATGAATTAACGATGAATCACTGTTGAATGTTACAACTTTTTCAGCCATGATTTATGTAAATGACTTCAAAGACATAGCTGATTTGTGAGTATCCTGAGTTTTCCACTCTAACCATCATAAACTTCAATATGCTTTGTGAAAGTCCTAAAAGAAGGAAAGAAGTGAAAATTTTGATAAGTTATATTATGATTACTTATGCATGTTTTACCTAGGCTTTATTATCTTTCACCAGTTTTTCAGGATTTTTAATCAATATTTGAAACACTATTAAATAGCGCTTTTGGTTTGTGCGTCCATCTTCTTGTCCATATGTCACATGACTTTTTTTGAAACTATATCTGATTTAAAAACTCAATTTTGTGCGTATTCAATAAAATATTGCATGATAAACTTTTGAGTACTTTCCCTGTATCAGGTGTGCCTACAAAATTCTTGTACCCAGGCGTGGTGTGCCTAAGAGTTTTTTTCTGGTCAGGAAGTGAGCTTCTGGGCTACCCACTAAACCTGTCAATCTGAGAACATTTTAACAGATTTCTTCAGGTTAAGTCTCGTTTTTCATGCCTCAAAGTGCCATTGGATTACCTTTCCTGTCCATCTGAGAACGTTTGATACATTTCTTCGGATTCAGCCTCGTTTTTTATGCCTCAAAGTGCCATTGGATTGCAGAGATCCCTCTTTAAGCGTGAAGGGAGGAAGGATGATGCAGTGCAAGAAAAGAGACCACTCGACCCTTCAAGCCTCTAAGTGCTCCATCTTAGCAAGTAGAACAGCTGATACATAATATGCTACCTGGTTCCGTTTGCCAACTGATGTTTGCATTTCTCCAAATAGACAATCTAGAGAGCGCTTTTCTAATTTCTTAATGGGGTACTGCGCAGATTCCTCCACTTTTTGCAAGCACAAAATGTGTAGCTAGCTTAATTGACTGCTGCAGCGCAGAAATGGAGGTAAGAAAGAAAACTTCCATGTGAGCAGCTAGATAAGATAAAAGTCAGCCTCATCTTGATTATAACTAAGCTGTGGCCTCAGAGAGCAGTCCATGTCTCCTTGGTGTCATTCACCCAGGGTTGTTGCCAATTATCGAAAGAGTCCTTCAAGTGTATTTGGCTTCCTATCACCTTCTGTTCAGTGTGAATGAGTTTTATGGCAATCTCTTGCAAGAAGAACAATGGGTATAATACTTATGACCACTGGCATCTCCAACTGAGAGAATGTCTCCTCATTGCAGCACCTGTGCTAGGTGTTTTTGGTACAGCTCCTTGCCAAAACTGCCGCTAGTTATGAAGGTAAATGATGGATGTTGCAAAAAATAAAAAAATAAAAGAAATAGCGAATTAAGAATCCGATGACTACACTTTGTAAATTAAATTTATTTGACTTAAACCTTAAACAATTTCATGGCTAAGTCTAGCAGCTTAAGTAATAACGGTACAAGTATTTCGAAGCAACTTGGGAGACGCCCCGTGCATGCGTCTGCTTTTTAAATAAATCTGGAAAATTGAAATATGCTCACATAGTGTGCTGACGCTATGTCTGCACCTGGGCAGGTGTCTTAGAATTTTGCACTTGCTGTATGTATCGGTTCACATCCGCGAGTATGTTTTTATGGTCGATAGCAGTTGACGCATACATAACTTCTCCCCCCAATTTTTTTGCCGAACTTAGCAATTTTTCGTTTCTTTAGAAAATGAAAATTATGATAATACATGTTACTATGAAAAGTGAGATCCAGATCAAATTCAAAACATAAGATATTTTTTGTGATATGTTAATTCTTTGATTTCCTTAATATCATTTGCGTTTTCAATTATAATTTTGTCTAATCTTATTTTGTTTATATATGGCGTCATCAATTATCCATATATCCTGGCAGTAGTTAAAATGCTATGGGAACGGAACCCCAGACAGAAAACCAAACCATGCAGGTCCACAAGGGGAACCAAATTACGGTGCAGGGGGTCGGATCCCCAGTACCGGCGGCAGAGGGTAGTGAGCGAGCAGGCTCCCGGCCGTCGTCATCCAGCGACTGCAATGTTACAGAAGTGGTGAACTTGGCTTCTGTAACAGATATAACTACAAGCAAACAGGACGCTATCAGGGGGAACCCTTTCAGGCAAAAACCGTTGTTGGCAAGAACACCGATGAAACAAGTCACCGATTGCGGGGGGAGGCAGCAAACCCCAGAAACACTGTCAAAGTCAACATCACAGGTTAAATCATCGGAGACAGACGACAGACGGACTAACGAACGAAAGAAGGCAGAGTGCGTTGTGCAACCTGGCATCATTGCGGCCTTTGGGCGCAGTAGAAGGACTATGCGCACCCCGGAGCGTCCAGTGCAAGACGTACACAATCCAGATGAAGCTGCGACACCAACAGAGGCCAGTGTAAGACTGGAGGAGGGGGAAGTTTTGCCGTTGGACGACGCCACTTCAAACGTCACCCAAGCGATAGAAGTAAAAGGGCTAAGAAACGGGGGCCTCTCCCAAGAGGTGGCGCCAAATAACACAATCGCCCTTGACCGCGCCGAAGAGGAGCGGCTTACTCGGAAAGCGGGGACTATCGTCAAACAACTGAGGGCTGCCTGCGAAGTGCAAAAAAACATAGGCAAGAGTGTCAGGAATGGCATTCTTGAACTGGAGGAGCTTTTTGGCCGCATAACGCACTACAGGCGGAGGTGGCTTGCAACCGAAAAGCACCAAAAAGACACGCTCTCCCTCGAGGCATCAGTGGGTCCTAGCAGCAGCAAAAGAATGGCCTGTAGCCCAATTGAAGGCGACCGTGAGAAAAGGAGGAAGGACGAGACCATAAATCAAGTTGTCACTCCAGGCAAGGAGTTTCATGTGGTGCGAAACAAGGCAGCAAAAAAAGCGGCCAAAAAGCTACACCTAGGAAAAACAGACAAAGAGCTCAACCACGAAAAGAAGAACAAAGAACCCCCCGGTATACCGCAGAAAACAAAAAGCAAACCGCGGCGCAAACCCTTGCGAGAGGCACTGCTTATTAAACCCACTAAGGGCCAAACCTACGCAGATGTCCTCCGTGAAATTAAAGGAGCGGTCAAGCCAGACGACACCAAAACTGCCATCAAAGCAGTTCGACCAACCCGGACCGGTGGCCTGCTGGTGGAATTCGGGCCAGAGGCCACAAACAAAGATGCATTCCGTGACGCGGCTCAAAAGGTTCTTGGAGATGCTGCAACCGTTGCCTCGCTTGAACCAATGGCCAACCTGGAAATCAGGGACCTCGACTGCGTCACGGACAAAGCTGAAGTAGAGGATGCCATTAGGAGGGAGTTCCCCAGCTTAAGTGAAGTCAAGGCAAGATTGACACGTGAAAACACAAGGGGGCAACGCATGGCTATTGTCGAACTAGCTGATAAAGACGCCCAGCAAATCCTGGCGAAGGGCAAAATTAAGATAGGTTGGGTGATCTGCAAGACACGGAGAAGAGCGATCTCTATCCGCTGCTTCAGATGCTTCGAATACGGACACACCGCGTATGGCTGTAGGGGACCCGACAGGAGATCTCTGTGCTACAAATGTGGTGAAACGGGGCACAAAAGGAAGGAGTGCACGAACGAGGCAAAATGCATTCTTTGCAAGGATGCTAAGCTAGCACCTGGCGACCTCAAACATGAGCCGGGGACAGGGAGATGCTATGTTTTCAAGGAGGCCCTAACTAAAACCAAATCAATACTCAAATGATCCGTATCCTGCAGGTCAATTTGCACCGAAGCACAAACGCCCAGGACCTACTTGAGCAGTTTGCGAGGGATAAGAAAGCTGACCTGCTGTTGCTGAGCGAGCAACATCATAACAAAGACTCGCAAGCGTGGTACCCTGACGAATGTAGTACCTCGGCCATCTGGGTTCGAGACAGCACCCGCCTTCAGGTGCAGGGCCATGGACGCGGGGATGGTTTTGTGTGGGTGCGGTGTTCAGGGATAACATATTTCAGTGTTTATCTGACGCCTAACGAGGCAATGCCATCTTTTCGAACCAAACTCGATGCCATGGAGGACGCTGTCTCGAACACAGAGGGCCACATGCTGGTCGGGGGAGACTTCAACGCTAGAGCCATTGAATGGGGTATGCCACAATCCGACCCAAGGGGAAAGCAAATCTTGGACATGGCGGCCAGAACAGCGCTTTTTGTCCTAAATACTGGTAACATCCCTACTTTCCGCCGCTGGGGCTGTGTAGGAGCCATACCCGATGTGACACTCACTTCGGAGTCCCTGGTACCTAGAGTACACAACTGGCGAGTACTAGAGGACTACTCGGCTAGTGATCACCAGTATATAGCGGTTGAGATTCATGACGGTGCCACTCTGCGGGCATATGCCCAAACTTCAATCCTCGGATGGAGGACTGGGAGGATGGACGTTGAGAGGTTTGCTGACGCGCTTACGGCAGGCGCACCGTTGCTAGGAGCTCTGCCAGGGAGTGGAGGGCCTACAGCCAAGGACTTGGTGAACTCAACTATGAGTATCATCATAACTGCTTGCGAGTCTTCCATGCCCCGTCGGAGACCCCGACACGGTAAGCCTCCAGTAAACTGGTGGTCAAACGAGATCGCCAAACAAAGAAGCGAGTGTCACAAACTTCCTCGAGAGGCCAAGTGGGCACGAACAAGGGAGGAGGCAGACACAAGGCTAGCAGCATACAGGACCGGCAGGAAATATCTTCGCAGGCTTATTAACAAGAGCAAGGCCCGATGTTGGCAAGACCTCGTGGACGATGTAAATAGGGATCCGTGGGGCCTAGGTTACAAGCTGGTCATGCGAAAACTTGGTGCCCAACGGAAGCCCTGCTTACATGAAGCAGATAAGATGGACGAGGTCGTACGGGCACTATTCCCCACGCACCCTGTCCGTGTCGATTCAGCCCATGCACAAACACCATTAGAATGCTCACCTTTCACAATGATGGAACTGGAGCAGGCAATTCTATCCATGAAAGCAAGGAAGGCACCGGGACTAGATGGCGTTCTTGCTGAGGTTTTGCAGCTTGTCTACAAGCTATGTCCTGACTTGTTGCTCAGTATGTTCAACGCTTGCCTTTACGAATGTGTATTTCTGGAACGCTGGAAAGTGGCGGGGCTCGTACTGATCAGCAAGGGGAAGGGAAATTCCGAGTTGGCGTCTGCATACCGCCCGTTATGTATGCTAGACACGGCTGGGAAAGTGCTCGAGAAACTCATCAAGGGAAGACTCACTGACGCGGTCCGTTCTGCCGGGGACCTATCTCCACGGCAGTATGGTTTTAGGGCAGGTCGCTCCACTATTGACGCGATAGCGGAAGTAGTGAGCGCGGCCCAAAGAGCGGAGGCTCACTGCCAGTCAAACAAAAGGGTTGTGTTGCTCGTGACGCTTGATGTCAGAAACGCCTTCAATTCCGCTAGATGGGCGGATATTCTGGAACCACTGGAAACCCCTTTTCAAGTTCCAGAATATCTGATGCGGATTTTGAAGAACTACCTGACAGACCGGAGCCTGCTCTATGAGACGAAGGAGGGTCGGCGGAGGATGGAAGTTACATCGGGTGTTGCACAAGGCTCCATCCTTGGCCCAGACCTGTGGAACATCACGTACAACGGGCTACTGAGAATCGGATGAGTCGTGCTTGATCGGCTATGCAGATGATGTCGCGGCGCTAGTTGCGGGACGCACTGTTGAACAAGTGCAACTCAGACTGAGTATGCTAATGCGCTGAGTGAGGGACTGGATGACTGCTCGCGGGTTCAGCCTAGCTTTGGAGAAAACCGAAGTAGTCATCTTGACAAAGAAGAGAATCCCTAGAGTAAGGATGATAAACATTGGGGAAGCACTCGTTGAGACTAAACTAGCAGTGAAGTACCTGGGCATTTTGATCGACTCGAAGATGCGTTTCACCGAGCAAATCAGGGCAATAGCTGACAAGGCTGCAGCGAGTGTTTCGGCTCTCAGCCAACTAATGGCCAACATAGGGGTCCCACCTCATCAAGAAGTAGACTTCTGATGAGTGCAGTACAATCTGTGCTGTTATACGGATCGGAAATATGGTGTGAGGCTCTCAACATAGAGCTGTATCGAAAGCGTTTGGCACAGGTGCAGCGACGAGGAGCGCTGCGGATTGCATCTGCATATCGGACTGTCTCGGAGTCGGCAGTGCTGGTCATCGCAGGAGTGATACCCATTGCCCTCCTTGCCAAGGAGCGCCGCAGAATCTACCTGCGGAGGAACGAATGCGACAGAGATGCTGTCGCCCACGAAGAACGAGAACGCTCACTCAGTGATTGGCAACAGTCCTGGGTGAGCGATACAAAAGGTAGGTGGACAGCACGCCTTATTGGTGACCTGAAGCCGTGACTCAATCGAAGGCATGGTGAGACTGACTTCTATCTAACTCAGCTACTGAGTGGACATGGATACTTTCGGTCTTACCTGCACAAGATTGGTAAGTCACGGCCTCCTGACTGCATATTCTCTGCTGGAGAGGTTGATGATGCCTACCACACATTTTTTGTATGCAAGAGGTGGGAGAGGCAGCGCCGTGACCTCATTGAAGAAATGGGAGATCTCTCTCCGGATGAACTCACTGGAGAGATGCTCACATCCGTTGACAAATGGAACTGTGTGGCACATTACGCTCGGGCAGTCCTTAAGATAAAAAGGAAAATATATGAGCGCCTGGAGGCGTCCAGGGCGGAAGGGTCTCTTTTCTAAAAATCCCTCTCCCTTCCCCTCCTTCCGCTGGAAAAGGGATCCCTGTAGCCCGGTGGCGCCTAAACGCGTAGAAAAATGAGGCTTAGCCCGAAGTAATGTGTCAAACGGTTCCAGGTTAGGTTCTCAGATTGACAGGGGAGGTGTTTAGTGGGTAGTCCAAGGGTATCCTCCATGGGAGTTCCACACTGCCAGACTCGGCGGGCGTAAATGCCTTCACCTCCCTACCACAAAAAAAAAATTTTTGTTTGTAAAGTTTGCAAAATTTTAATTTGTTGGGTAGAGAATTATTCCTGAAATCTCTGCTTTACATTCGGAAAGCAATATTCAAATATTTTAATTTTGCAGTTATTGAAAAGTACAAGTATAAGAGCGTTTCGATTTAAATTTAGTTTTTTTTCATCACAACTTTGATTTAACTTTAAATTGTTTGCATTTTTTATATTATAATTATTGTTTCTTCGTCTATTCCGATAATTTCTGTGTAATTTTTTTTCAAAAGGATACAATTTCGTTGGTAGATACAGTGTTTGCTTAAATTCACTTCATTGAAGAATTTTACTTCTTCATATTTATACATGTGCTAATTGTGTTTAAAAATAACTTCTTTGGGTGATTCTATTACCTCATACTGTTTGTTTGGCATTGGAAAAATTAATTTTAGCTGAGCTGTTATAAATTCTTTTGGAATCTTTATGGCAAATAGTAACAAATTATTTTGAAATTGCATTACTCCTAGTTTTATGTATTCCATTTTTGAAAGGACTATATTATATGCCTGGATCTTTTTGTCAGTAAATATATTAGGATGAAGGATTCCGTATTCAGCCAATGCTACATTGTCCTGTAAATGTTCTATTTTACTTTTTAGCATTTGAATTTCGAATAATTGATCGTAATATAAGTTATTGTTTGAAATACTTTTTACTTTTCCCAAAATTATGTTTCGGTCAGTTTCTACGATAGATTTGGTTTGTTTGAAAGTTTCAGTGAAGTGGTTGTTTATCATGACTTATAGGTTTAAGGTCGTTATTGTTTTGTGATTGTCGATGTTCTGTGCTTTCAAATGATTGTGAATGTCTTGTCTGTTCTGTTCGTCCATTGTTCCAAATAACCATTTCTGTGTATTTCCTACTAGATTAACTTCTTTTGTTTTGTTTCTCTTTTGGTATTATAGTTTTAACTTTGTTTGCCAAATGTACTTATTCATTTTGAAGCAGTTCTTTGTGTTAATCTTCCAATTTAGCTATATTGTTAAAAAACCATAGAATAGGTTTAAAATTGCTTGAGTGTTAAAAATATGAATAACTTAGTCCTTTTTGCTGACGTTTTCGACTTTATTAAGTAGGATTTTCGAAAAGCCTGCCTGTTCTTTTTTGTCATAGACCTTTAGTTGTTCGTAAAATGGGTTCAGATCAGCGTAAGTAGTAGTAAAGTGACAAAACTCTATAGATGTCAGAGAGAATGGATACAAAATGCATCGCGAGAATTGAAGCACTTTATGATGTAGCGTGAAGTAGGCGGGTTATCACCGGTTGATTCGAATTTCAAATAAATTTGACGTGACGTCTCCCACTAATTTTCGCATCTTTAACTAAATCAATTTTCCATGCGGGCATTCTAACTTTAACGATATAAAAGATTCAACATGACAATCTACGAAGGATACGTCCCTGACATGCTTCCTATAGCTGTTTTCACAATCCCACACAGATGACTACATTTTTCGTTTCCCAACACAAAAATACTCGCGATCTAAAACAAACTTTTCAGTTTGATTAATTATCACGCTTGCAATGCTTTTGCAATAGATTCAACATGGTTTATCTTTAAAAAACTGTTTTGTGTAAATTTCAAATTCAACTTGATTAGAAGTTTCCCATCATTGTTGAATTTTTACGAATCACATGTTTTCAATCATATGGTTAATATTTCGTCGACAATTCGGGGGTTAAAGTACAAGAGTAGGGGATTTTCATGAGAGCAACTAGAGAGCCACTTGAGTGTGTGGATGCTCTATCGCCGGGAAAGGCGGGGGCATTTCAATTCATATGGGAGAGGAAGGCATGTATGTAGTAAAAGTCCTTCACTTACGTATGGATGAAAATAAGCTCATTTCGCGTATATTACTTTATATGGCTTTGCAAAGTTCTGGAACTATTGAGAAATTTACCAAAATTTAGTTATCTTCAATTCAGTTTGGATTAAATTAATTTTGCGACATTAAATTGCCTTGAATTACCTCAAAAATCATTTTTTGTCGGAATTAGGGCATACACTCTGGTATAAAATTTATTTCTCGTCCTCTTGTGATGAATTCAGCAAACATACAGCTGAATGCACTACAATCGCTTCCATTTGTTTGATATGGTATATTTTCGATATTTTCTTTGGGGAATAAAAAAAAGTTGATTGATTCATTGAGCTTATTGAACTCTTCCTCTCTTATATATTTCTCTATATTGTTCAAAACACCATGATTTGTATTTCTCATAGAGTCGTAATACCTGATTGCCTTTTACTTTAAATGTTTTACAGCCAATGAACTCTCTCAACGTGATCCGGAATATGTATAATATCCATTTTTGTACTGATTGGTAGCCGGATTGTAACAGTTTTGGTATGAAAAATGTATTCATTGCATCAACTTTCGATGAATTTCCACAAGCTTTCTGGCCTCCAATCCATCAAAATATTGAAATAAAAATTGATTACTTGATCATTAAGCAAAGCACCGTCAACAAATGTACTAATGCCTTGCCGTGTTATATTTCTGTTGAATTTTGAGACAAAAACTTCTTCTTTAGGGCCGCTATTTATTGTTTCGCCAATTTTAGTCGATGTTTTTCCGAAATAAAAGTATCAATACCATCAGACTGATCTGCAAATTTCGCTTTTCTTCTTATATTTTTTGGGTATACATTGAATAATTTTGCCTTTCGATACTTTGGCTGTTGCTTTAACTTTGCTACCTTGAAATTTTTGATGGATCTTGCAGTTCAGATTTCTTCATACTCTTCTTGGTTCTGATTTGTTTTGCCAGCATTTTTTCTTTTGCTTTATCGAGATTTTTTCTGATTCGTCCAAAGTCTGCCTTATGGCTTAGTACTTCGCTTGGAGTGCATTTAATAGTGGAGTGAAACCTTTCATTGTAGTTTTGAATGGCTTGTTGCAGTATTCGTTTTATTGAAAACTTGAATTTTTCATATATTAGGATTTCTCATATATTGGGGTGCTGTCAAACCTTTCGATATCTGCAAGACCCATGTGGCTATTTGGTTTTGCTAGATGTACGGTGGCGCCTTAGGATTGCAAAAATTCGCTTACACGGAGTCCATTAAATTCATTTCCAGTGATTATTTTCTTTGGTTTACCGAATTTTGTGCAATATTCCTCTAATTTCTCGATTATAGTGACGTGATTTTTATCACGTTAGTAATATGCTGAGCCAAATGTTGAAAATTTATCTATAGTGATTAAAAATTGTACTTCATAATAATAAAGAATCCCTGTTCGCAGCACCAGCCGGAAAGAAAAATTTCTCGTATATAGCGTAAGATTTCGAAAAAGAATTTGGATTGCCTACCACTAGACTTCTTACTGCAATTTTCGTAGCACCACATGGGTATTTATTGACATAAAAAAAATCTACCGACCTTTATAGAGGCGCAAATATTTTGCGCATTCAATTGTGTTGCACACGTATGAATCACATATTGAAAATCGGCGGGTAATAAATATTGTTATAAACATATAAATTCAGGTGTCGTCCTTCTTACATTTGCTGTTTACACATTTCACAGTGGTTACCACACAAAGGTGACAACTTTTTCGCTTAAATAGCTCAAATAGTTAATTTCAAACGATTTCCGTACATGTTTAATCAGCGCTTGCGTTGCCATTAATATATACATTTTCAATTCTTTTCTGAACCTGCAGGGGCCATCGTTTTGAATTTTTATTGCAAACGCCTCCTAAAAATATTATGCTGTATATTTTCGACTTTTTTATTTGTCATCCGATTAGCATAATTTTTTGCAGATGAAATGAACTTGCCTTAATAGCTTATAATTTCAAGTTTCATCGGAATCTGTTGAGAAACTTGGCTGCTAGAGGGCTGCAGAGTTAAAAAAAAATTTAAGTCATCCATCTGTAAGGAGAGACCCCCCCCCCCCCCCTTAAGCACCTTCAAATATTTCCTTGCACTGAAAATTTCAACAGGCACCACTTATGACCTATGTAGAAAATTTTCTCATTCTAGCCCACGCGGTTTGCGAGAAAATTTGCTGTGACGTACGAACAAATGAACGGACGGACGGACAGACAGACAAGTTGCGATTTTATGTTTTTTTTGGGTATTGTAAACATAGCTTACAATATTCTGAAAATGGTTTGCCTTATAAAAACTCCTAAGTTAAATCATTTAAAACGTTTCCATGAAAAATATTCATTATTTCAGTTGCTACTAAAATAGCGAATTGAGCTTGTCTTCTGATCCTTGGGGGCCGCCATTTTGAATGCATGCATTTGATTTTGGATTATTTTAAATTTTTGTGTGCTAGGACCTCGTCAATCAATATGCCAAATCTCGTTCAAATCGGAGTCAGGGCAAAAGTATTCAATTTTTAGTGAAAATGGCAGCTAAAAATATTCGATTTTATATTTTCGACTGCTTTATTTTTCATTCGAATCTCAAATTTCATCAAAATCCGTTGGAAAATGTGGCTGTTAGAGGGCCACAAAAATCTGAAAAAATTGCATATTTAAACCACCGTCACTTTGAAACTAGATCATGCATGATCACCAAAATGTCAAAGTCTCTAGACCTAGTTAGTTTTCATGTTAAAACCAAGTTTCATATATGTCAACATCAACAACAGGTCGCTATTTTGTTTTTTACGATTTGACCTCCAGTTTTTTTACATAATTCTTTAGATACTTATACTTTTTTATCAAACTACCGTATTTCATGAACATTGTTTAAAAGCTTGCAACTGCAACAACAAAATTTTGTACGTTTTTCGACCTTTAAGCGACCACCATTTTGTTTCAGACGAGCAGACTCTGGATTTTTCATTGTGAGATTCATCACATACATATATCAGTGAACCTTTGTACCAAATATCATTTAAATCGGATCTATGCTTTGGTCAGAACAGAAATCACGATTTTTCGTCTAAAATAGCCGCCATTTTGCTTTCGATTGGCCGATATAGCTGATTCACGAACTTAACCAAGATATTTACTCAATACACCTTTCCTAAATTTGGTGAAAAAAAGAGCGAAATTGTAATATATATCGTGGTCACAAATTTCGTTATATCCCATATACTTGTCTATATATTGTACAAGTATACAAAATATGTTATACTCTCCGCAATAGGTAAATTTCTCTTGAGAAATTTAGTTAAAACGTCAATATCGATTATTTGGTTCAGGTCTGATTCTGTTTCTTTAAATTATGGGTTGATAACAAACATCGCATTCGCTTATTACAAATTGGATAAGTTCCGGTAGTTTTGGAAAATATATTTCATTTTTGATGGCATTGAATGTTTCCTGGATACCCGAATGCATACTTTCTCGGACATGATATAGTAATATCGGCTTAGCAACTTCTATTTCTGTGGGAATATCACGAGGATCATGTAAATACATTTGTCGAAGTTTTCTTGAATAACATTGTATTGGTGGTCTGATAACTCGGAATAAATACCTGATATTCCTTTCTTTACACACATATCTTTTGAAAATATCGAGAAGATTATTGAAATCATAATCTGCAATGTATACAATTCTTTTACCATGCATAATTTCGTTTTCCTGTGTTTTATTGTTGGTAAAAACTACCTGCGTACGGTATCTGTTTACTTTTTCTTCTTTTACTGGGATGTGTTCTAAAAATTCTTCTTCCGCTGAATGAATTGTAGCCATTGTGTGATGCGCTCGAGGGTTCCTTAGTCTGAATAGGAATGGACAAGGTTCTCGAAACTCTTTGTATCTGAATTTCTGGCTGATCCATTTTTAATTTGACTCAAAAATCAGCTACCTTATTTTCTCGACCTTCAAGATATTCGATCTCAAATTGGTATTCTCTAATTTTGAGTATCCATCGCTGGTGCCTGGGTGAGGGATCTTTTCCCTTAAATTTTGCTTGAAAATTCTTCATTGATTGATGATCCGTATAGATTTTAAATTTGTTGCCATACAAATATGGTCGGAAATAATTTATTGACTACATAATGGTGAGAAATTCTTTATCGGTAGCTGAATAATTTTGTTCATGGTAATTTAGGGTTCGTGATGCAAAGCAAATGGGATGGCCATTTTTGGACAAAATGGTTCCCATTGCAAAATTTGAGGCATCAGTTGTTAATTTGAAAGGTTTATTCAAGTCGGGAAAGCGATTAATCGGATGAGTGCTGATCAGAGTTTTTAATTTTTCAAACGCATCTGTATACTTTGGGTTGTTAATATTGCATTTTGTAACCTTTTTAACATACTTAGCTATAGGCTGAGCCAGTTTTGGATAGTTTTAAATGAATTTCCGATAATAACTGGTAAGTCCCAAGAAGCTTTTTATTTCTTTCTCTCTTTTGGTTAAATCAATTTTTTGAATAATATCTATTTTGTCAGGGTTTGATGTTGTAATAACGCGTCCTAGAAATACTGTTTCTTTCAGCATGAAATAGCACTTGTTTATTTGAACTTTTAATTTGTGTGCTTCTAGGACATTAAATATATCAGCTATCGCTTTAATATGGTCTTTTAATGATGCACTGAATATAAGAACGTCGTCTACGTAAATGATGCAAGCTTTATTTATGATGTCTCGAAGGACTGTGTTCACAAGCCTTTGGAAAGTTGCTGGGGCGTGTTTAGTCCGCAAGGCATTCTAATAAATTCGTATAACGCTTGAGGTGTGACAAAAGCAGTCTTTCGTCGATCTTCTTTGACAAGTGTTTGGTGGTAACCTTGGTGGTATTGTGCCCTATCTAGTTTATCTAATATTGAATCTATATAAGGGAGATGATATTTATCGCCTACGGTTACTTTATTTAGACGACGATAATCTATGACTATTCGGAATGTTTTCTTTCCTGAATTGTCATTTTTCTTAGGAACGACTTTAAGTAGGCAGGAATATTTTGAACTACTCTTCCTAATTATTCATTGATCTCCCATCTCCGAAATTTGTTTTCTGACTTCTTGCTGGTGTTTCGGAGGATATCTGTACGATTTTGAATTTATTTGCTGGTCAGTTGATGTTTTAATTACGTGTTGGAAAGTAGGCGTTCTTGTTAATTTATCTCCGTCCTTGAAAAAAAATACTTTTGGATCTTTTAACTTTTTTAACTACTTCACGTTATTCTTCGGGATTTAAATGCTCTAATTTCAAACGTTTCAAAAAATTACTTTCTATCATCTCTAATGAACAAATCTGTTTGGTTGCATAAGGATTATTTAAGAATTTGAGTGTTTGACCATTGAGAATAATTGTTCTTTCCTCTAGGTCGATAAGTGTGTCCATATTATTAAGTATATCCATTTCAATAATGATTTGGTATTTTCTACCACTTAAATTTTTAACCACCCACCTACCGTGAGCTCCTGACTGTACTTTAAACTCCGCTGGAGCTATGTGTGTACTACGTAATTGCCCGTAATTGTATTGGAATAGATCACTTTTATGGAAATTTTTGAGAATTGTCTTATTTTACTGTCTATTAAACTAAAAGACGATCCTGTATCAATAAGTGTTAAGTATTTAGTTTTATTAATAGTTATTTGGATTAATGGTTATTCTCCCGAGGCAAATTGCAAAACAAATTTGGATTGTTTTCGATCAGGTTCGCTTCGCATTGCGGTGGTGTTACTCTTCCCTCACCGAAATCTTGCTCCTAATCTTGCTTGTGCGAGTTCCAACAGGAGTCCTCTAAAAGGCTTTGCCTTTCCCAATTTTGCATATTTTCTATTTCCATAGGTTCAACAGGTGGTTGCCGGTATTGGGCTGAATTTTGTCTAACCTGACCAGAGTTATCATTGACGTGACTGAATTGATGGGAATTGTTTTTTTGGGTTATTTTGGTTGTTACCATATTGCCTTTTTCTTGCACTAAAATTTTAACTCCAATAATTTCCAGGATTTTCATTGTAGTCTGTTCGCTGTTCTGTTGTATTCTCCAGGATTGTCTTTGTTATAGTTTTTGTTCCAAGACTGACCATTTTGATTGAAATTAGGTTTAATAATTTTTGGTTTATTAAAGGAATTTTTATCGATTTTATTTAGTTTCCGAAACCTGGCCTTATACAGAAATCTTCGAACCTTCTACTTTTAAAATTTTTTTTAAATATCTTTGATATTATTCACTTCATAAATTTTATCAAGGTATTCTAATTATTGGTTTGTTGAAAATTAATAATAACGCCTTTGGGTTCCCCTTGAATCTTGTCATGATACATTGTTCTGGTCACGGCTTTCTTCTCGTTCGATCCCACTTCAGTGGTTTTTGATGTTGCTGATAAAAGCATTAATTGTTATGTCTTCTTTACCGGTAAAATTGTTCATGAATTTCAGCTCCTTAAGGGCTCTTTGCATCGATCCTTGAAAAGTTATTAGTTCTTGTACCGCTTCCATAAATCATTCCACATGCTTTTGTTGCTCTAAGAGTTGCTGTTGCAAATGTTTTAATTGTTGCTCTTAGAGTTGCTGTTGCAATTATTTTATTTGTTGCTCCATAATTGTTTCTGATAAATCTCTTTGACTAAGTAGGTTTTCTCTTTGCTTTCTTTCCTTTTCTTTCTTTCGACTTTCTTTCATGCTTTTGTGTCATAAGCTAGAGCTTGTAGGAACTTTCTTCCATGAAAAGTGGTTATTAATCGTCTCGGATAGTTCAATTTGAGCGAGCAACGAATTTTATTATGTAATATTCAGTTTTAATTACCGTTTATTTGCGGAAATGGTCGATTGGTTAAGATACCTTCACGGCTTTAAATAATTAACCGCAGACCGACTGCGCCAGTTATGGAGGTAAGCGGTGGATGTTGCAAAAAACATAACACAGTGAATTAAGAACACGATGACTTCACTTTGTAAATTAACTTTATTTGACTTGAACCTTAAACAATTTCATGGCTTAGTCTAGCAGCTTAAGTAATAACGCTACAAGTATGTCGAAGCAACTGGGGAGACGCCCCGTGCATGCGTCTGCTTTTTAAATAAATCTGGAAAATTGAAATATGCTGACACTGTGTCTGTACGAGTATCTGGGCATGTGTCCAAGAATTTGGAAAAATAAAGTACTGACGCTATGTCTGCACCTGGGCAGGTGTCTTGGAATTTTGTACTTGATGGATGTATTTGCTTACATTCGCGAGTATGTTTCTATGGTCGATAGTAATTGACGCGTACATAACTCGCTTGGTATGATTTCATAGACTATACCACACCTTTCTAAGTCGCTTTCTTGATGAAGTAGGTCCGCCTTAGTTCGCCATAAACTGACTGAGTGCAAACATAGCCACTGAAGCTTAATCCGCCATTGTCCTGACCTGCTCAGAGAAGTTCATCTTTGAGTCGACTTAAACATACAAGTAGTGAGTTTCGACTCAACATGCAGCTCCCCAATGTTGATAGTACTTACTCTATAATTACTGAGAGGTTGACTTATTAGATACATAGCTTCTTTGTCTCTGTGGGACTCTCTGCAGCCTTATGTGTTATGTTCAGTTAGCAGATGTGAGAGACAAAACAGTTTGGTTAAAAGGCATGTAGGACAAAACATATTCGTGTGAAGTTTACCATTGTTCGACTGCTAAACGCAACCCCAGCAGACAGCCAATCGATGATTGTGGATAAACCTCCCTGCATGATAAAGAGACCAGTTGATTATTCTGATACTAATAAATCAACATTTGATAGCTATCAAAATGTACATATTTAGGGACATTTGCCCATGCATGTATAATTATTTCACATGCTGTGAAAAATGATACAAGCCTAAGTCATCTCAAATATTCAAAGCTCTTTTGAAAATGGATAATTGACAGATTTTTAATTGGTTTAAAGTACCAAAGCTTTACTCAATCATTAAATGAAAGGGAAAAAGTAATTCCGATCATAAAGTTCTCATCTTGTTGCATATTCTAAATAATTCAAAAGGCATGATCATACATAATAACACCAAAATGATTCAATATACTTAATTAGTTTCACTATAAGCTAAATTCAACTAAACAACAGGCTGACTGAATTCATGTTAAGGCTCTAGTAGTGGTCTGCATGAAGCGCAGATTTGTTCAAAAAATTGTCGCTTATAACATTATGTGAATGGTTGATCAAAGTTATCGTTAGATTTTCAAGCATTTTGGGTAACTGTATAAGTGAAGCAGTATTATTTCAATACAAAGGAATATTATAGTAGGCGCTAAGAGTCTCAAGGAGAATTGACTTCGAACATATTAATGGAACACAAGTCTCATGAAGTAATGAAAAGAAAGGTTGGATTTTTTTAGATAAGGAATCCTACAGAACACGATATACATGGGGCAATAGAAGTGGAACTCCCTACATCATTGATGACAACCAAACTGATGCTCATATAATAAGAACGGGGTATTGACTCAATCTTATGAACAATATATCAGCGTAAAATAATATCAACAAATTCTGGAACAGCTACCAAAGGCATCCTTCCTATCGAGTCTTGTTTACTAGAAAAACAAAATAGACTTAAAAATCCTTATTTGACCCGTATATGCCTATGAATAACTTGGAAGATAGAGAAGGTGAAGCATTGGTAATCAATAGATTTAAAGTAAATCATGACGAACATATATCATTTAAAGCAAGGTTAAAAATACTGACTGTAGCTTTATGGAAAGTGACAAATATCTCCCTATAAATATACATCTAGTAAGCAACAAATAAATTATTAGTTAAAAAGAAAGCTATACAGACAACTCAAAAGACATTATACCAGCTAATAAACAAGACATTAGCTAAAAAGATGGCTGCATAGATAGCTCAACAAAACTCATAACGCATACAACAGACAGCTCATTAGCAAAATAGACAGCTAAACTGAGACCTTTATAGATAAGCGGGCAGCTAATTGACCTATGAGCAATCTATTGTAGCCCAAAAATACTCTGAAAAACTCCAAAGCAAATACAAAAAAGTATCATTGCCTGTTAATGACCCCTGTTTCTATTAGCTAGGTGGTTCAAATCTTAACTCCACAGCACTTTCTTATCGTTCGATTTAAATCATGATAGTAAGCAACATTACAGCATCAAAGTGTTAAACGTTTTTACTTATAGAGTCATTAATGCATATTCAGTTCAAGCTTCCCTCTATCCACGAATTCAGAGAAGTGAGTTTATATGCTGGTGTAATAAATATACGAGTACATCTTGAATTTTACTACTAGAAGCACTTTTTTAAAACGATTGAAGCAGAATCAGTAAATTTTTCAGCTACCTAGAAAAGCGATCAAGAAAGAAGAGAAACTAAAATAGAATCGGGAGGAACAACAAATCTATAATAAAAACCTCTTGCTGAACTATAAATACTACCTAGTTGAAGGTTTCCACAAAAGCAAAGTTATACTTGGATTTGACCCGCTGGCATTTCAGGCAAAAATAATCTTTCGATATAGTGAATAAAATAATTCAGAGTCCAATACCAGTCAATAGACTGGAATCTCAAGGTTAGATTAGATGGACACCCTACAAATCAGCTTGGACTTCTTGATCTTTTTATATGCCTGTTGGAGGTAAGAGACTCATACTAAAGCACTTCTAGGTCTTCACACTGTTCATTCTGATGGATTTTTTCAACAATGTCATAGAATGTAATAATTTAATGACCGACTGTGTGAATGGATATTACAAACAATATTGTGCGAGTTGCAGAGAAAAGAGCGTAATTAAGCTGCATATCAACGACTATTTCACTCCAACTCAAACATTATTTGTAATTTTAAACTATTTTAGACTTTCAAGAAAAAAAGAGAATAGGCCTGTGGATATCAGATTCACAAAATAATTGACTACTCTAGACTTTTTATGAAATACCAGTACTTGGCAATGATCTTATATTTCATGTGATACAATAACATATTACAAACGCTATAAACGATGTTTACTTTACTAAAAGGAGTAACTTTAGTCTATAAAATGCTGAAGATTATTGAAAAAACAGATCCTCTTCTTAGCTGCATTGGATAATCTAGAACATGTATGTACGTCAAGTTAAATGTAAAGAGCCTTCTCAAGGGCGTCAGTTTGTCATTTTTTCTATAATTAGTCTGCTTTTTGTTCTCTGGCTTAAAACGAAGTTTTTATGTTCAGTGAAGTAGTCATCCTAATCCTAAGTCCATCCATTCAAAAACATAATCCGGCTGAATGGTGGCATGAAGAAAAATAATAGACAGAAGTCAATAAACTTTTAGCAATTGTTATCGTATATTTCATGGAAGAGTACCGTGATATTTTTCCCGAACATCGAATACGTACTGTAAATTATATGCTTTAATACGGAAATATGGGTGAAAAAGTTCCCAATGAACATAAAATACTCTATCAAATATATGAGTGGTCCAATTCTAACATGACAGCAGGTACTGATACATGCATTTGTCATTCAAACGATAGAGTGAACAAAAATATTTTTACACTAATAAGACATTACATAATTCTGCAATGTCTTGCATGTACGACAAAAGAAAGTAATCATTCATATATCGAGTAGTATAAACAGTCCACACAAAACTAGAACCAACTAGTTCAGCGCTATCAGAATGAAAAAATTTTTCATCATTATTCAATTTGCATCGAAAAAAAAACGCATCAGTAATTCTTCAAAGAACTTAATATTATTCCATTTAGATCTCTATCACAATGCTTTATCATGTCAAGCACCTCTTCAAAAGTATACGACCAAAACTATGATTTGCTGAAGATATTGAGATGCTTTACAAATTGAACAATATACATCGAAGGAGACGGAAGAGGACTGTTTATACATTAGTACAAGCGAATGAAACAAATATTGCAACTAAATATACCTTTGCTAAGTGAACTTAAAAATTATTCAATATGCTGCAAAATTGATAACAATATAAAGCAATTTATTAGATGCGTCTTTTGAATATGTCAGAAAATGGTATTACTCAATAAATCATTTTTATCAAAAAGAGACACATAGAGTTTTTTTTTATTTTATCAACCATTCTGCCACTTTTCAAGCAACAAATATCTCAAACAACAACAAAAAACTCCTAGATATCAAACACTTAACTGTACCATTCATAAATATCAAACGATGGACAAAAAACCACTTATGAGTTCATTCAACTCAAGCGTATATATGTTCATCTTCATAAGAGAAAATTGACCATACATGATAAGATGCGATCGGTCTTAATATAGCCTCTCATCAACTCATACGCTGCTACACATCGTTATCAATATCAAAATAACATACATAATAATTGTTGGCCTAAATGATCTATACTAGCAGTGTGCTAACCCAAAATATACTCCATATGTTGAAAACTACTAAGATATTTTTCAAAACTATAAATATCAAACAAGCAGCTAAACAAAAAATTCTCAAAAGAAACAACTCAGCAATAGACACTTTGTTTATGTGAATACAGCCGAAAATCCCTATGGTGATCAATTTAGCATATTTGAAATGTAGTAAATACGTATATTACTTTATACTCAAGCATTCAAAATATATCAATATGATAGCCATGACTTCACGCTTAATCTTCCTTTACTCGCGCACTGGTCTCTCAGATAAACGAATCCCTAATTCTTTACTTTCTCAGAAATTAACATTACTAACACTTTAAGGAGTTCAGTAGCTGCTTAATTAATTGTTTGACACCATGGTATAAAGCTTTTGTGACATCACATGGATCGAATCGGATGGATCGGCAAATGTTGATATCATATGCGAATTTAATACCATAATCTACCAATATTGATCTTAGCAGTAAAGCCATAGGAGTGTTTCGTGGATGCAAATCATATTTTGGACTCAAACAGAGTTCAAATACGCGCAACATTAAATATAAAAAAACCCCGTTGGCAGTACCAGCCGGAAAGGTAAATTACTCGTATGTAGCGTAAAATTTTGGAAAAGAATTTGGCTTGCGTACTACTTAACTTCTTACTGCAGTTTTCGTAACACCACATGGGTATTTATTGACATAAAAAGAATCTGCCGACGTTTGTATTTAAAGACCCTTTATAGAGGCGCAAATATTTTGCTCATTCAATTGTGTTGCACATTTGTGGATCACATATTGAAATCGGCAGATAATAAATTGTTATAAACACATAAATACAGGTGTTGCCCTTCTCACATTTGCTCTTTACACAGTGGTAACCACACAAAGGTGATAACTTGTCGGCTTAAATAGCTCAAATAGATAATTTCAAAAGATTTCCATAAAAGTTTAAGCAGCACTTGCGTTGCTATTAATATAAATATTTTCAATTCTTTTTTGAACTATCAGGAGCCACCATTTTGAATTTTTATTGAAAACGGCTGCTAAATATATTAAGCTGTAAATTTTCGACTTTTTCATTTGTCATCCGATTTGCATGATTTTTTGCAGTTTAAATTAACTTGCTTTAATAACTAATAATTTAAAATTTCATTGGAATCTGTTGAGAAACTTGGCCGCTAGAGGGTTACAGAAATAAATAAAAATTTAAGTCGCCCCCTGTATGGGGAGGCCCCTTTTAAACACTTTAAAATGTTTTCTTGCACTTTAAATTACGAGAGGCACCACTTTTGACCTACGTAGAAAATTTTCTCATTCTAGCTCATGTGGTTTGCAAGGAAACTTACTATGACGCACGAACAAACGAACGGATGGCCGGACGGACAGACAAGTCACGGTTTCATAATTTTTTAGGGGATTGTAAAAATATTTTAACAATATCCTAAAAATGGCCTGCTATGTAAATATTTCCAAGTTAAGTAATTTAAAACGTTTCCATGAAAATTATTCATTATTTCAGTTGCTACTA
Source organism: Odontomyia ornata (assembly GCA_963969285.1). Lineage (NCBI taxonomy): Eukaryota > Metazoa > Arthropoda > Insecta > Diptera > Stratiomyidae > Odontomyia > Odontomyia ornata. Next base: position 234,585,687 of record OZ017739.1, on the reverse strand, counting down.
AAATAGCGAATTGCGTTTGCCTTCTGACCTTCGGGGGCCGCCATTTTGAATGCATGCATATGATTTTGGATTATTTTAAATCTTTGTATGCTAGGACCTCATCAATCAATGCGGCAAATCTTGTTCAAATCAGAGTTCCACTCTAGACAGGGCAAAATTATTCAAATTTTAGTGAAAATAGCAACTAAAAATATTAGGTGTTAAAATTTCGACTTTTTTTATTTTTCATTTGATTTGAAAAATGTTTTACATAATACAAGGACTTACCACAAAGATCCATAATCTCAAGTTTCATAAAAATCTGTTGGAAAATGTGACCGCTAGAGGGCTACGAAAACCTGAAAAAGTCGCATATTTAAACCGCCGCCATTTTGAAAATCGCACATGCATGATCACCAAAATATCAAAGTTTTTGAACCTAATTGATTTCTATCTTAAAATTTACTTTCATATATATCGGTTCAAAATTGCGACTTATGGAGGACTTTGAAATTTTGAATTTCACCTGGCCGCCATTTTGTTTTTTTGTGACCTGACCTCCAGTTTTTTTACGTAACTCTTTAAATATTTATAGTTTCAATCAAAGTACCGAATTTCATTGACATTGGTTGAAAGCTTTGGTGAAATCCACGACAACAAAATGTTGAAAGTTTTTCGACTTTCGAGCGGCCGCCATTTTGTTTCAGCCGTACCGACACTAGATTTTTGATTGTGAGATTCATCCCATACATCAGTAAACCTTTGTACCAAATTTCATCTAAATCGGAGCTATGCTTTGGTCAGAACAGAAATTTCGATTTTTCGTCTGAAATGGCCGCCATTTTGTTTTCGCGTAGCCAATGTAGCTGGTTCACAAACCTAACCGAGATATTTACTCAATGCAACTTTCCTGAAAATTTGGTGAAAACCGGAGCAAAATTGCAACCTCTAGCGTGGTCACAAATTTCGTTATATCCCATATGTATGTATATCGGTATATATATATATATATATATATATATATATATATATATATATATATATATATATATATATATATATATATATATATATATATATATATATATGTGATACTCTCCGCAATAGGTAAATTTCTCTCGAGAAATTTACCTAAAAAGTGAGGAAAGCATCTCCATGATAGCTATGTGATATTTATAATATGTAGTAATACCGAATTATCTTTATAAAATAAAATTGCATGCAATTTTTTCTTGCAATATTTGAATTCGTAAAAATTCCATAGGATTTGTTGATTGGTTGGTTGTCCTTGAATTTGGAATAAATTAAAATTTTATAATTAATGATCCCCTGAAAATCGTTTATGCTTACTGAAAAAGGTCACATTAACTAATACGTTTGAATCTCCCAATTCAAAAATTGAAAAATATTCATTTTTCTACAGTAGTACGCATTATTTACTTTGTTGCTTATAAATAGATTGAAATGCATGGAAAATTAAAGATAATGCTTTGATATTCCTGAGAAAAAAAAACTCGCTAATGTATTTAAAATATTTGCTAAAGATGTACCTTAATCAGATCCAATAACGATATATTTCACATTTTATTCGCTGAAAATGCGCACCTTTACCGAAGCAGAGCAATCGCTTTTATCATAATACGTATTCTTTGAACTTCAAGATTTAGTTATATCAGTATGAACATCAAATTAATTACAAAGGTAAAAATCAAGTTGAAAATGGATTTTCATGAGAAATCTTTGATTTTATTTCAAACAAGTCCTGAAATCCATAAAAAATTCATTAACAAATGCATTCTATCTGAAAGCTCCCATCCATGTGACGTCACATAAAAAGCTTTTTTCGTGAGCGAGCATACCTTGTTATTCTTTATACCATGGTTTGACACGTTATAGTGCGACGCCTGCGTTGGTGCAGATTAGACGTGTGTCACTTTTTTGTTATCGGTCTTTAAGACAAAGCTGGAGTCAATTTATCTCTTAAATCGATTTCTTAGGTTTGACAACAAGGAAACAAGGGCTCAACGTGCTTTAGCCGACAAGTTGGCTCCTTTAAGAAATCTATTCGACGGTATTGCTACATTTAAAAAAAATATTTCAGTCTCTCTTGATTTTTAACAATCAACGAGAGGTTGGAAGCATTCACAGGTCATTGCAGCTTTCGTCAGCATATACCTTGGAAGCCAAACAAGTATAGTTTGAAAAACTATATACACTGACTGATGCTAAAATGTTTTACACGATGAATATGGAAGTCTATGTCTATGTGCCATTTAAAGTCAATACCAGTGCATCATCAGTTGCCAAACGTCTTTGTGCAGTCATTGATCACTCTGGACTAAATGTAACATACAATTTTTTCACAAGTATGATTGGCACAATTTGCAAAAATAAGAAGGAACTGCACAAGGACTTTACTGATGTGAAAGAGCTAAGAGAAAATTCCAGTTTAGTTGGACACCGAAACAACTGCAGTTTCATTTCTTATATGCCAAGAAAACATAAAAATGTTCCGCTTGTTTGTACTGTGCACAGTGATGTACAAATATATGAAGAAACTAGTAAGCTTGACATAATAATGGATTATATTGCAACAAAGAGAGGCGTTGACATGGTAGACAAAATTTGTGGGACCTATAACTGCACTAGAGGAACAAATCGGTGACCTTTGATTGTTCTTTACAGCCTCATGAATGTTGCTGGGATGAATATCTATATAATATATGCTTTCAACAATTCTAACATAACAACAAACCGCAGGAAATTTCGAGAGATGCTTTCATATGATATCATTATGGCTCATTTGGAAAAGCGAGCATTAATGAAAACTTCACAAAAAACACTAAGACAAAGGATGTTAAAAGTATGATTGATATTCCGGAACATTGGTCAGATAATCATAAACAAGTTGGGTAGACAGACCTATGCTCATGTCAGAAGGGTTTTGTACTCTACTTACAAAATGCAGTAACCAGTAACGAATGAAATCAAGAAACATGTCATGTTGGAGGATCATACTTTTATTAGCAAAGTTGAAAGAAGTTTGACTTCTGAGGTATTTGTTATAGTTATACCCATAGATATCTCCCTTGATAATTTTTTCAGATTTTTAAGATCACGGGTGTCCATTCGCGAGGGAGGAAACACAATTTTCATGCATTTCCCCCCCCCCCCCCCCCCCCCCTGTGCCCCCACTGAAGCAAACACGGTCAGTTTAAGAACTGTTTTGAAAAGCTCTCATAGAGAACTTTCAGTTGATACTCATATCGGCTACCTTTCATGAAATCTTTTTTCAGGGGCCACTCCTCTGTACTGTAATCATCGATACATGGCCTGTTATTTCGAATCTTAGAATGGTTACAAAGCCCTTTTGCTAGAAGCTCTCTCCTGTCTCTTCGACTTGTTTCAATTGTATGTACTCATCTTCATGATACCTATCATTCCTGAAATTTTCATGCAAATCCTAGCAAAGCTGTAGTGTTAAAGTCGGTAAAAAGCGCACATGGCTCCATAGCCATATGTTTCAATAGTATGTAATACAGGGCATATTGTTCCGTAGCAATACAGGAAAATTCAAATCGCTATAACTTCGTCAAATACTATTCGATCTTTATGAAACTTTCAGAAAATATCAATCTTATTATTTAATTTAAGGGTACCATTTAGATTTTATTCAAGAAAACATAAAATCGATAAATCATACTATTACTAACTAAGTTGAGTGAATTTCGACTTCTCATGTATTTTTTGTTATTGTACTCATAAAGGCCTACATTCATGATTTTTTTCAGATTTTTCGGATGGAAGGTGTCACATCGCGAGGGGAGAGTGCGCGAAAAGTTCGTACATTTCCCCTTCCCCTGCCCCCCTCGGTACTCATAAGGCAATTTTAAGACTTGTTTTGAAAAGATCTCATTAAGACCTCTCCAATGACACCCTACTCGACTACCAATGGTGAAATTTTTTTTTTGAAGAGTCACCTCCCTATATGGGGAGACCCCCCTTAAACCCCTTTGAAAAATTTTTTCACCCTTGAACTTTCAAGAAGTCACCACTTCTGACCTTTTCACAAAGTTTCATGGCTGTAGCCTTTAACGTTTCGGAGAAAAATTGCTGTGACGTACAGACGGACGGACGGACAGGCGGACACAGGTCGTGATTGCAATAGGGTTTTGTATTTTCGTGCAAAACCGTAAAAAGGTCGTTGTTATCTCTATTTATCAAAAAAAAACCAAAAGACACGATATAACTTCATGAACTGCAAAAAATATTTTTGTCTCGAATACGCAGTTATGGTATGTTCAGACTGCTACATAAATAAGCCTCTTAAAGATAATTACCTGTTATCATATTGGTTTCTAATATCAATGCTTTTATTGATTAGGTTAAAAAATTTTTTTTTTATAATTAGTTTTATAAAAGTCTAATTTTATTACGGAAGCTTGAGTATCAAAAAGTTAGGTTCTTTTTCAAGACACTAAGTGGAAGACTGTATGTAATAAAGGTACCCTTCTAAGATTTTTCTGTTATTTATTCTCCTCTACTTAAAATACCAAAAAAAAATGTATACTGAAAATAATGCAGATAAGATCAAATATTGGTCTGGGGCACCACGCGTGATTATATGTGTGGTGCCGTTAGGCGCGAGTATGGTAAGGTCAACAAAAGCATACAAAGTATAAGATTTGTAAATCCCTATGTATGATAGAAATTTAGCTGAACTGCAAGTCATTAAATGCAATAATGTATGTATAATAATTTGTGGCTTGATCCCGAAGAGAGATCTAGCAGCCATCACTCTGGCAACCCCAATCAGTTCAACAAGTGCCAGAATGACAGGAATTTTCCCGGGAACCACCGCAAGACTTGCGACTTCGCCGTCATGGTTGTCACCCTTATGGAGACTTGCTGCTTCCGATTACGTTATATTATCTGGATCATCAGCAGAGTGTGGACATACAATGGAGTGATAATTAATCAGCGCCAAACTACTAATAGTCTTTGATCAGAAAGCGCAATAACCAAAGAGATATACACTGGAGATGGCGAGTTTTTGTTTCTCGTGTGAGTCACTGAGGTTTCTTAATACATATTCAATACTAACATACATTTCATGTATGTACACACCAATTTTTGAAACTTTTGAGATTTCATGAATGAGCTTTGGTATGCTCGTCCGAATACCACAACTGTTCGAAATTTATTTTGAAATAGCAAAATAAGTTTAATATTTCTAATATTTATTCAAAATGTATTTAAAATGTTAGACAATGATTCCAAATATCATTTATCCAACTTCTTTTCTCTTCATAAAATTTATAAACAAAATGCTAAGTGCGCCATATTTGAAAATAATCGATCAAAATTATCACCTGTGAATGACTTGCACGCCCCTAAATTCAAATTTCATCTTTAAGCTGATGAGAAACTGGCAGTTTTCAATTCAGCAAATTTAATGACAACAAATTGATAGTTACTGATAAATTGTGTAAAATTTATAAACGGAGACGTTAGTTTTTGGTATTTTTCAGAAAAAATATAAACAATGAAGTGTGCTATCTGTAAGTGGAAACAGCACCGTAGGAGCGACATGCCGTATTTTTCATTATTTAGGTAAGTAAAGTGTAGTGAATAAGAAAATTATGTGTTTGGGCGTAATTTACGCGAGGTTTTCTATGTATAAATATCGAACGTTTCACGAATCTTTCCCACTGAAAACAGAGTGTATGACGCGTGAGTTAAAAAACTTCCTCGGGCGAAATAGTTTTGATGTCAGTTATAATATTTGGATGGCACGCAAGTGAAATTTGCTTATCCTGCAAATCTTCGTGCGTTTTTTCTTCCAATTTTTGTTTCCACGGGTCAAAAAAAAAACAAAATCATGACTAAAGTTCCATTTTGAACGATTCAGAGTGTTATTATGTAAAAACGCATGCAGTATACAAAGCAGGCTTTCCGCAGGGAAATCTAAGTTTTGCCGGCTTCGTCCATATTCGTGTTAAGAACTTGTGAATGTGAATAGTTGTTTTTACCAATCCAAAGTTGCTTGAAAAAATTTCTAAGATTGGAGCTTTCGTTTTCATTAATAAAACTAAGAAGTAAGCTTAAATACGGTGTTATGATCACTGTGCAGTGCACCTCCAATATGGGGGCTACTTTAGTAAGTTTGAAAATTGGACGGTTTAGTTTAAAAAACTGACAGCTTGCAGAGTGACAGGAGACCTTTTCAGACCTTGGAGATAAATTGAAATTTTAAGTTCAGTGATTGTTTTTTATCAGCTGATGTGATTTATTAAAGTGCTTAGGAGCGTTGCAGCGTAGAGAGCAATAAAGTTTAAGCAGATAAGTGAATTAGTGATAACTTTTACAATTCATTTTTCTTCTTTGTTTTCCATTAACGGATTTTGATTGCTTAGGATTAGTGAGATTCTCGTGTAGCGAGAGTTTCATCAATCGCAATCATAGTTTTTGGTGTAACAAAAAGACTGATTTAGATACATTTTTTAATATTTACAAAATATTTTTTTTAGATAAAATATTTGTTTCTCTAATAGCAAAAGTTCTTTGCGGCATTAAGTTATAAAAAAAAATTTTCAACTACAAATAATCTCGTTATTTTTTCTTCTAATAAATTACATATAATATTTTCTTATGATATATTCTTTATCTAAAAATTTTTATCCTTTCACTTACTAATCAAAATAAAATCAAATTCAAAATAAAATCGATTAATACACAAATAAACTAAATAATAAAAAATAAACAAATATGCCAACACCTGCAACTGAGTCTAAATGTGGAAAATGCAGAAAGCCGGGGGAGGATAATCATTGAGGAATGGGCTGTGATGGAATTTGTAATAAGTGGTTTCGCTGAAAGTGCATTAAGATGAGTGGAGAGCGATATCAAAAAATTATGGACATCTCCGAAGATGTTATGTGGATGTATCAATCTTGTAAGAACCATTACCAGAAATCGAAAGAAGATTACCTCTTTCATCAAATGAAAGAAATGGAAAACCATATAGTTGAACTCAAGACAACTGTAACCGCTTTAATCGATGAAAATGCAGCCGCGCAAAAACCTTCTTATGCGGACATCACGAAAAGTATTTCTAGTTTTCAAACTGAATGACGTGCACATTCAACATCACAAAAACGGATTATAATTCAGCCCAAAAAACATTCATTCTTGGAAAAAACGCTATCCGATTTTAAGTCGAAGATTAAGCCATTTAAATATAAGATTCCCCTCCAACTGTTCCGGCCTATCCGTAATGGCTATTATAAAATCGACCACAAATAACAATACGACGTCGCTCTTCAAAATTACAAAAGATAATCTACAAGACGAATATGAAGTCACGGAGACAAAATCTCGTCAGCTCAGGCTGGTCATCAATGGTCTTGAGAAGCAGTTTTCTGGTGAGGAATTAAGAGATGAAATGCTGTCCTTAAACCCCAATATTAGGAAAACAAGAAAATGGAATTAGTTCACGCCAGACGCATAAAAAATGGAAAGTAGTTGCACATTCTTCAGGTGAATGTATGTATAAAAGACTGGTAAATAGGTATATAAACATCGATTACGGGTCCTCCTTCGTAAAAGAAGACTACAATGTGACAAGATGTTATAAGTGTCAAAAGTTTAATCATAAAATGGCGAAATGCGAAGGGGAGCAAATATGTGGTACGTGTGGGGGAAAGCATCAATTGAAGGATTGCAAAAGCGCGTACAAAAAATGTTGCAACTGCGCGGGAAAGAGTAAGAATGTTGATCATTTCCACAGAGCAGACCCTACTGAGTGCCAAGAATACCAGCGTAGGATAACAATTGCTAGGAGGAGCATTGACTACGATTCCAAATGATTTTTAGCAATACGAATCGATCAAGTTGCACACAACTAACGACCTTATATGCTAATATAAGTAGCCTACGGAACAAACTGAGTGATGCGTGATGACCCATCATCATGCATTATGACGCGTCATAACGCATGATGACCTGTCATCATGCCTGCGTGGTATGGGGTAGGCTGGGTAGAAAGTTATCCTACATCTCTGCGAGGCCCTCCGCCACCTTCTGCCCACCTGTCAACTCAGGTAGTAGGTGTGAAAGAGAAAGCTGCTGTCAATAGGTGCAAAAGAGAAAACATATTGGTGTGAAGTTGATCATAGTTCAACTGCTGAACAAACTACTCATAACCCCATCAGTCGGTTCAACTGATTGGTGATTGTGGGTAACCCTCTTTGCATGATAAAGGAACCAGTCGATCTTATGTTACTAATGCATCGACATTTAATAGCTATTATAATGTACATATCTAGAGACATTTGTCCGTGATGTATCATCATTTCACAGGTTGTGAGTAATGATGCAGCCTTAGTCAACGAAACCATTCAAAACCCTTCTGAAAATGGATCAATGGCCGATTTTCAGTCAGTTGGAGGTACCAATATTTTACTCAATTGTTCAATGATAGGGGAAAAATCGTTCCGGTCATAACATACTTAGTTCCTGCATATCCTAGATAATTCAAATGGGTTGATCATACTTGATAACACCAAGATGTTCAATATACTTAATAAGTTCCACTATAAGCCCTCAAAACATCGACTAAACAACAGGCTAAATTAATTCTTGTTAAGGTCCTAGCAATGTTTGCATGAAAAGAAGATTTATTCAACAAGTTTGTGCTTTACAAAATGATTCGAATAGCTGATCCAACGGGTCATACGATTTTGACCATTTTGGATGAGTTCATAAGCGTAGCAGCATGATTTCAATGCAACGGAACATCATAGTGAGCGGTAAGAGTCTGAAGCATTATTCACTTCATAAATAATGACGGACCGCAAGTCTTATAAAGACATGAAAAGACTGAAAAAATGAGCTCGAATTACTGTAGAAAGGATTCCTATATATTAGATAGATAGGAGTCAAGAAAAAAAACTAATGCACATGAAAAAAGATTTGTTTAACCAGAACAGCAGCCAAGACGTGAATATCATTTTCTGACCCATGTATGCCTACAAATAACTTGGAGGATGATGACGATGCAGTCTTGGTAATCAGTAGGTTTAAAGTAAATTGTGACGAGCATATAACATTTCAAATAAGGTGTTAAAAATGCTGACTGGAACTGTATGGAAAGTAAGAAGAATTTTCTCATAAATAAATACTTACCAATCAACGCATAAATTTACCGAATGAAAGATAGCACATTAGGTCAAACGCTCAACTTGTCAACTTAAGACCCCTACACAGATCGCTCAAGAGATAGCATTTTAACTAAAACGGATAGGGCATCCGTTTAAAAGACAGCTACATAGACAGCGTATCAGCTTAACAATCAGCTAAACATTAGCTCAACAGACTGCATTCCATCTAAAAAGACAGGGCATCAGCTAAAAAGACAGCTACATAGACTGCTTACCAGGTAAACAGACGGTTTTATCAGCTAGACGGATAGCTCAACAGACAGCATAGCAGCTAAACAAACCCGGTATCCGCTGAAAACACTGCTCAACAGAAAGCATTACCCATAAGATAGACAGCTCATGAGCAAAAGCGACAGCTAAACAGACAACTAGGAACTGAGTAGGACCAAATCTTCGAATGATTTCCAAGTGGACAAGGTATTGGAGACAAAAGGTGTCAAAATATTTGTTAAATCGTTATAATTTTCAAAAGACTATAATTCATGGATTAATAAAAATGATTTATTGTAACAAAAATATAATAATAAAATGACTTACTTGATAAGATATAGTGTATTTTTTATGAACTAAAACTATGAATTTACTATATGATTTCCCCAAGCTAAAGTATTATAAGAATTTGGAATCAGGAAACGCTTATCATCATCTCCTGAAAGACTTATTTTATTAACTAATCTAATATAAATAAGGTGCTTATCACATCTAAATGTATACATCTTACTAAATAATTTTACTTTCGTATCCTCTAGACATTTTATAAAGTCTGATGGCTCAATTTCATTGTTTACAACCGATTTTTTGATACCTTGAATTTTTTTTATACATGATTTATCTGTAATAATGCAATATGACTTTGCTTTTGTTTCAATAAACTCTGCTATGGGATCTGTGGGGCTGTTATCTTTAAATTTGCCCAATACTTTTTTATTCACTTGAGGAATATTATGTACATTATTTTTAGGGTAATTGCTGGTATCAAATAAATTTATATTATTCTTAATATCATCATAAATGTCCTCAGTTTTTACATTATAGATATAAGAGTCTGTATCCATATATAAAAGTTGTGCCTGACTATTGTACTTATTTTTGATAAAACTATAATGAAAATCATACATCAACGTTTTTGACACATCTTGAATTGCTATGCCAATATAAATTGGCTTATCATATTTAACATTGATTCGATCCATTGGAATGAGAATTAAATCTTCGTTAATTACTTTACAACTATGAAAATTAGGTCGACTTATGTAAAAATAAGCTCCTTTCTTTTTTCCGATACTATCCCAATGGGTTGAGACCTTAACACTTACATAATTATCTACATTTTCCATGGTTTTTCCAAATACACTATTGTTCATTAATTTGTAGAAATCTTTTTCAAAATCATTTGTGGCCTTAGTACGCATTTCAGTATTTAAGTCTATACATATTTTTAACCATGGTGATTGACTAAACTCTATTGACGATATATTTTAACTAATTTTACTGTAAGCACTGTTTTATATTTCTACAGTGGATAATGTTATTACGTTTATTTTATTCGGTTGCGAATCAGTTTCCTACTTTTATCGGTTTCAAGAGGTGGGATCCGACTTTCGGAGCAAAATGGAAGATCATTGTGTAGCTCATGGAGGTCTTCTGGATAATCTAAATCAACGGATAAAATTAACCCCTTAGAAGCAGTGTCCTCAACATTCAGAACATCTAAACATTGGATTTCCTCCTTGCTCAGCCAGCGAAAACCATGGATGGGTAAATATTGACTCATTGCCAAACCATATAGGTTATTTGCATCAATATACAGAATACAGTTACTCTCAAGACCTGGGTTGTATGAAGTTATATATTTATTGTTTGCCTTTGAAAATCTTTTAGTGCATTGACAGAGTCCTCCTCGAATTCCCTGCTTCACAAAATTGTACATATCTATATCTGTTATCAATTCGAGCTCAACTTTAGTGCTTTTGAGCATGCTATCCCAGCTGAGTGAAAGGGCCGTAAAATAATGAGCTGGGTCTAGTCCATAAATTTGTTGGCATACATTTCTAAATTCTTCAAATATATCTGTTAATAGGAGCACATCTGTTATTAAATAAACATCAGAGTACTGACCCAGTGTCTGATAATTGAAATTTTCCCATACATTTTGAGCATGCTTATACTCTTCATCACTGATACCACTATTTTGTAGTGTACTGTGAAAGAATGATTTGTCGGGCAGACATGTTTCATCAAGTTTGGCGAAGGAATCTATATACTCGTATGGGAAAACCCCCTTTCTTACCACGAGGTTGAATAAACTATCGTCAGAATGATACCTTTTAGTCTCGAGAAATTTATCTGAAGTTAAATTCTTAGCAAGTCAAACTGCAGCCCATGAAACGATAAGAATCAATAAATCTTAATGATATTGTTTCATCATCAACCCTCATGTATTTAGAAAATCCAATGTATTTTTCCTTATTTTTAGGAAAAATAAGGATGCTATCTGGATCTCCTCCAAAATTCTGAAATATGAAATGAGCGTCATATCCACTAAGATTATGGAAAACTATAGGTATGAAGTTGGGAACTCTATATAGAATATTACATTTGTTACAAGCTGCACCTCTAAATACTCCTGTCAAATGACAACGATCTCTTACTTTCCGGGTTTCTGAGTCAAACTTTTCACCACAAATATGGCAAGATTCTGCGTTTAAAAACTCCTCTTCTTCCTGATCGGACAATCGCATGGGTTTGTTCACCTTTAAGATCCTAAATATACGTTTTACGTCTTCCTGCAGCCTACTTAGGAAAACCTTAGGGCAGTCGCTGCCTCTGAAAATTTCTAATTTATTCAAGGCTGGATCATAGCTGCACTTTATATAATATGCAACGCTATATGGTACATGAATGTGGGTAGTCTCTGTAAATGAACTCTAAGGGTCTGTAGATCATGATTCTATTGGTTGCAATAATGCTTCTAAATCAGCATAGACTATAAATGGAACTTTGATCTGGTTTCCTACATTTTTAAAATTTAAATATTTTTCCTCTTCTGATGGTAAAATTGTATGGATCTTATTACAATCATGTTTGATATGCTCATTGTATCGCTCAATGCTGGTGAATTTAATAAGGCACCCATCACAGAGGTAAGATGCATGGGAATTTTTAGTCATTGCACTATTCACAAGGCGACTTAAATTTTTTATCCAGCTATAATGCCCTATGGTACCTTTTTCATTTTCCACATAAAGTAGATTTATATGTTTTCTAAAGGCTTGTCTGTTTTTGAAAAAATAGAATGGACCCTCAGTAGACCCCTTTTTCCAGCCATAGACATTTACGCTCAAATCACTTTTTTCCTCGAAAATGGGAATCTCTTTGAAAGAAATAGGGAGCGCATCCAAGTTTAAAATAGTTGAGTAATGTGGGTAGGAGCTAGCCCTCTCAGTTTTAATTTCAGCGGGACGAAGAGCAGAAACGATAGCCCAAGCGAAACATGCATCATCGGAATTTTTTACATTCACACATGCTCTTTTTAACATTACCTCTTTTGGTAGAGGTAGATAAGTTCCTCCATGGAAGGGTGTATACTTATTTATGTTAACTTGTAAATAAAGGACCTGTTGCAATGCCCAGCCACTATCCCTCTCTTGAAATTCCTTACTTTTTTTCAAGATGACAGCACAAAAATCTTTGTAAACATATTCAAGGTCGCAACTCCTGGTAATAATCACATTATTTGTATTGAATGATTTTAAATCGCTTATACCATTCTGGGTACTTACATAAAATTTTATAAAAACAGCAAAAAGTTCTAAATTGACTTTTACAGCTGTGAGCTCTTGAAGTTGAGCGCTAACAAGATCTGTGAAACAATGGCTCTCATTTTTTAAAAACTCTTCAATATTTAAATTCTTATTTTCGTTAATGATTTGGTCCGTTGCTATTCGAGTAGCAAATGGTTGTGAGATTTTCCTCACTTTTCCCTGATCGCCACTATTGATTTGGGATGCATTTTTTTATGCTCATTACTCCTCAAATGGCTCTTGAAAAATTGTTGACTAACTTCAACATTGCAAATGTGACAGTGTAGTTTATTAGAAGTTTTATTGTACTTTCTTTTCAAGGGTTTATATATGGATACAGACATCTTACTCCTTATACTTTACTAACCTAATCAAATGAAATAGTGAAAACTATATAATCTAAAGAATTCTTAACTACCTCCCGACGTCTTCCTGAATATAATTTACGTTGAATATCAAAAAATGGTTTGATTGAAAAGGAATGCTGAAACTGGAGATTTTTAGCTCCAAATGCTATTTCGCTCCTACGTAGAAAGGTGTTGAATCTGACTTTTCAATCGTATGAAGCTGACAAAAGGAGGTTTGTTGTCCTTAATCGACAGAAATCTTCAAACTGGAGATTTGTTGTCCAAATATTTATTGCTCCTGCGTAAAAATGTATTTGACTGGACTTTTTTGCTCCTATGAAGCTGACAAAAATGTGTGAACCATTCGCTTCTTCCGAAGATGGTGGCGTAGTATAAGGAGCCTAATAAAAATTTTGAATATTCCGCAGATAGACCGAAAATTAGTCGTGTCCACTACGTCGTGATTGCATTATATTTTCCTAAGAATCGCTGTTTTCAATAAAATTTCCTAACCAAGCGGATAGTCTGCAGATAGAGTGGTGAGGACCGAAAATTATTCGTGTCCTTTACGCCGTGATTGCTTTATATTTTCCTAAGAATCGCTGTTTTCAATAAAATTTCCTAACCAAGCGGACAGTCCGCAGATAGAGTGGCGAGGACCAAAAATTATTAGTGTCCACTACGCCGTCATTACTATAGTTGCAAAAATAACTTCGTAAAACTAATTCCGATCTAAACTCAAGCGTTGCTTAGTCGCAGAGACGAGCTAAATCAGAATTGATTTCAATAATACTTCAGCTTCCCTTTTATACTCTCCCAAAGCCATAAATTATAAATTAATAGCATGCTCCTGTCACAATTTAATGGTAACCTAGAATTTCTAATCCCATCCTTAAACATCACCGCAGATGAAACATCATAAATTTTCACCAAAAAAAATTATCATTATCACCCATAATGTCCTTATTTCTTAACACATTCCATACATACAGTGTTTCTAAGATCCAAAATCCTCATACTCAAATTTCCACATATATCAAGTAACATCCATACACTACCCAATGTTCCCATTATAGGGATTACTACAACCAACACCTTATTGGATATGCGAGATGCTAATAATGAACGCTCGATTATAAATATTTAAATCAACCTCTTTATTTTCAGTTATCTAACATGAGCAATGGCGATACGCGTCTGTGTCTGTCGAAGTCCAGAAGGCAAGAACGAGAAAACGAAGTCGTTGCTTACTTAACTGCTTCGCTGCTGCCTGGTGGTCAGAATAGCAATTGATGCTAAGCGCGATGCAACTTTGCACTGCGTCGGCACAGTACTTCCTCCCAAGTGTCAGTCATATGACACTGATCGTTCGACCATCGTAACGTCTCCACTTCTTACTTGGCGGGTAAGTCCTTGTCCCTGCGGTAGGCGGGTTCACCGGTGTGAGCTGCTGTTTACCTGGCGGAAAGTATGCGCTGGGTGCAGAATGTTGTAGTGCCGATGGGCTCGCATGATTCGCTTTAGCGGGAGTTACGCTAGGCGCTCCGGATGCCGCAGGAACTTTCGGCGAACAAAAGGCTCTCGGTGAATCGGTGATGCTCGGTGTGTTGGTGGCTTGATGCGTATTTTGCTCAAGCTCTTGAAAAGCTGGCTTCAGGCGCTCCGTCGATACGTTGACATGGCGGCCATTCACATCGATCTTGTACAGCAATTCTGACAGTCTCTGCAGCACACGATGTGGTCCTGTGTAACGCGATGACAGGGGTTTACGGACTGCATCCACGCGTAGGAAAACATGTGTGCAGCTACTGAGCCTTTTGTTAACAAAGATTGTTCGATCGTGTCGGTGGGCCGTCAGCACTGGTCGGATTTGCGATACATGCTCTTGCAGTTTGAGGAGAAAACTATGCGGGCTAGCCGAAGGGCTGTCAGGACTGATGAAATCACCTGGAATCGACAACGTAGTTCCATACAGCAGCTCTGCACACGATGCATCGATGTCTTCTTTGTAACTGATGCGTAGCCCTAATAATACAGTGAGGAGAATATCCGGCCAGGAAACGCCACCGCCGTGACACATAATTGCGGCTTTTAACGTACGATGCCAGCGCTCAATAATTCCGTTTGATGAAGGGTGATACGGTGAAGTTCTAATTCTGGTACTTCCGGAGAAAGCCGCGAGGGATTTGAACAGTGATGACTCGAACTGAGTACCCTGATCTGTCGTGATGAGGCGAGGAGTGCCGTAACGGGTGATCCAGTTATTAAACAGCGCCTTTGCTACGGTTTCCGCTGTCTGATCGGCGATGGGAACGGCCTCTGGCCATCTCGTAAAGCAATAGATCATCGTTAGGCGCACGCACGAGCCCAAATACGGATGTCTCTCTTCATGTTCGTCCACACAATTCTTCTAGCGATGGCCTTACAGGTAGAGCGAGCACTGGGGTGCGCCAGTCGGTGAAAAATTTCGAAGACTTTCTTGCGCAACGAAACTGGGACGAAGGGTCTAAGCCGGCCCAAGGACTCATCACAAATCAACACTTGCTGCGAACTGCATGAACGCTGGATAAGTTTCAACGATGTGCTGTTGCTTCGTAGCAGCTGCTGAAGCTCAATGTCGTGGCTTCGCTCTTGAACGAGCTCGTCCTCGCTGACCATAGTTGGCATGTCGATAGTGCTCACACGGGAAAGTGCATCCGCGACTTCGTTGCTGGCCCCGGAAATGAAGCGGAAATCCGTCGTGAACTGCGCAACGTAGTTTAGATGTCTGAGTTGGCGTGGCGAGGCTTTGCTAGCGGATTGGGCGAACGCATACGTCAGCGGTTTATGGCCGTTAGGACAAAAAACGAAGAGCCTTCCAGGAAGTGTCGGACATGATGAACGCTAGTATAAATAGCGAGCAATTTGCAGTCGTAAGCGCTATATCTAGACTCAGGCGAAGAGAGCTTCCTTTGAAAAAACGCTAAGGGGAGCCATCGACCATTTTGCTCTTGTTCTAACACGGCACCTACGGCTACGTCTGATGCATCAGTAGTCAGCCTGAGAGGTCTACCGGTCTGAAAATGTACGAGCAATGTGGCATCTGCCAAGCTGTTCCTAGATTTTACGAACGCCTCCTCCATTTCCGGGGTCCACTCGATTTCCGTCCTGTCTCCTTTCCTGTTGCAAGCACATAACATATTAAGGGGGGCCTGAAGCACCGCGGCGTTGCGGACGAACCGCCGATTAAAGTTTAGTGTTCCCAGAAACCGTCGGAGACCTTTCACCGTGACGGATCACATCTACTCTAAACGTCGGAGTGCGTATGCCCTTCTCGCTAATTACGTGCCCGATGTATTCTATTTCACTCACGCCAAACTCGCACTTAGGGATGTTAATAACGATCCCGAAATTTGACAGGCGTTCAAATACTGCTCGTAGATGCTGTAAATGCTCTGATTCCGATTTTGAACCAATTAGTACGTCGTCGAGGTAGCAAAAGCAGTAATCGAGCCCTCGGGGCACCTCGTCCATAAATCGCTGAAACGTCTGTGCCACGTTCCGAAGACCAAACGTCATCACCGTATATTCAAACAGTCCAAACGGCGTCGTGACTGCCATTTTCGGGATGTCCTCTTCCGCTTTTGGAATCTGGTGGAACGCGCGCAGTAAGTCTATCTTTGAGAATATACGCATTCCACTCAAGCTCATGGAAATATCTTCAATGTGTCGCATTGGATATTTATCCGGAATCGTAGCGGCGTTAAGGTGACGATAGTCCCCGCATGGAAGCCATGTGCCGTCTTTCTTTGGAACGAGGTGTAAGGGGCTTGCCATCCACAAGTAGAGCGAAACACTTTAGAAAATCGGCGCCTAGAATGGGGTGCGACACCTTAGCGATGCGAAAACGCCAGCGGAACACGTGCGGCAGGCCGAGTGAAACCACGAGAACCCTGTTCTCGAAGGTACGAATTGCAGTTCCATTTGCCGCAAACAATCTGTACGGGGACACTTCTGGAGCAGCATGCAGGTGAGCAACTGGAATTATGGAGACATCCGCTCCTGTATCGATGAGAAAGTTTATTTTCGACATTGGCTCAAAAACTTCGAGACGACTTCCCGCAAAACCACCAGCTGTTGTCTCTTGAGCTAGTGATTCAATACATTTCCCGGACGCTTGTCAGCAAAAGAGCATGGCAGGTGACACTGTCTCGCGGCGGCACCAAAACGGCGATGGAAATAACACATTTGTTTGTAGTTTTTACGTGGGTTTGGCTGCTGAATCGAGGAACAACAGGAGCTGCAACCGGAAGAGCTATCGTGTTGTGATGACGCCTGTATGCGGTTCACTTCTGTTCTCAGCTCGTCGATGCTTTTTAGAATGGACTCGGTGTCATTCACCGGGCGTAGTGCTGAGGCATTCTGCATGCACGCCACTGTGTCTGTTGTGCCGATGGTGGCTTTACGATCTGCAATCGTTGTCGATTCGTCTAGGCTACCACACTCGTTCACGGCGAGGATTG
Source organism: Odontomyia ornata (assembly GCA_963969285.1). NCBI lineage: Eukaryota > Metazoa > Arthropoda > Insecta > Diptera > Stratiomyidae > Odontomyia > Odontomyia ornata. The sequence goes on along the minus strand of OZ017739.1, from coordinate 234,567,835 downwards.
CGCGAGTGCTGGGGAGAAGGCGTTGCAACCATAACAATTTGATGAAGTTATCCGGAATGGATTTCCCAGTGGAGCAGTCCAGACGACGCAAAAACTGGGACGGCCGCATATCCTCCATTTCAAGCTCAAACAGCACCTGGCGCGTCCTTTCTTCGTCTGTGACGCCAAAAACAGCTAATAGCCTTCGCTTCAGGGCTTCATATTTACCTTCCTCGGGTGGATCCTCCACGATGTCTGGCACCTGCGATAGAATTGGCATGTCCAACTCTGCCACGACTTTGCCGAAACGTGCCGGGTCCGAGCTGATTTTTCCGGCAATTTGGCCATGATGGCGGCGTTGATGCCAGCGGAGGCTCGGTCGATATTGCCTTCATCGGCATCGAAGAATTCGGCTGGCATTTCTTAAAAAGAAACTCACGTCGTTGTCAACAATATTGGGTATGTGAGATGCTAATAATGAACGCTCGATTATAAATATTTAAATCAATCTCTTTATTTTCACTTATCTAACATGAGCAATGGCGATACGTGTCTGTGCCTGTCAAAGTCCAGAAGGCATGAGCGAGGAAATGAAGTCGTTGCTTACTTAACTGCTACGCTGCTGCCTGGTGGTCAGAATAGCAATTGATGCTAAGCGCGATGGACCTTTGCACTGCGTTGGCACAACCTAATAAATCATGTGCCCATAATCACCATGCGCTTATCTCACTTGGCTAGCTTCTATTCTCATCAATAAGATGCCCAATCATCACCTAATACAATGTCACCATAAGTATTGTACTAACATGGAAAAGATCAACTCACTCCATATCACGAGTGAAAAAAACATCCTCAAGAATATATGTCACATATGGATGCATGCAAGTGCATGCGATAAGAAAAAAACGCTGCGGGAGGTACTTGAGATTGAGAAGGATCGTCTGTAGAATGTAGATGGCCATGTGAATGATTTATGGGTTCAAATATCTTGACCTTTTTACCACATGAACTTGGGAAATTGATAAAAAAATATCATGGAAATATTTAGGAATTGATATCCTAATTCTCTTTGTAATGAGAAAAATTCAAATGATTAAATGAATGGATGAATAAAATTTATATGTAAGCTCTATAGATTATTACAACTAAGAAAGACTAGAAGCAACGAATATATAGGAAATCCTTCCAGATGAAAAAAAATATGGATGGTATAATTATCTATCGCTAAAAGCGTCAAAGGCTCTTAATTTTAAGCATTTATATTGACCCTATATAAACACGCTGAGAAATCTAGGTCTTTAATCTACATGTATTAATTGAAATACTTAGGACTATCCTAGGCAGAAATCGACTTTCTAGTTTCACTATTACCCATTAGAAGCTACTAAGGCTAAGGATGTAATCTAAAGACATTTGTCTGTTCTAGAATGCAACCAACAAGACTAGTTCCACTATTAATGGCTAGAGGCTACTAATACCCGGAACACTTACCTACTTAACTAAGACACAGATGTATATTTACCTAAGACCCACGCCTTCTAGTCCCTGGCACCCACCTATACCAATCTTGTACACATAACCACATACCTAAGGCCCACACCTGCACAAATCTGATACACATATTCACATACCCTAGGCACACACCCTCACGCAACCATCCATGACATCCACACATATCCCAGACACACACCTCCTTATCTCAGACACCTACCTGTGCCACCCTAATTCATGCACCTACACACCCGAGACAACATTTGAAGTTTGTATGAAAAAAGTGGATTTGAACCGGCATTCTATACCTACTAGTAATGTAGGATAGATGTATGTTCGCTATGTGACGGTATGCCCGCGATACGTTTTGTGTGAAGATTCACCACCGCGATGTATGGCTAAAGCTAGTCGTAAGATTATTTCATTCTTCGCGATTATAGAAGATTGTTAATAAATGTAAATGTTTTCGATTTTGTGTGTCCATTCATAAATTTGGGATGTGTTCATTTAAGAATAAAAGTGTACAACTTTTTTGTGTGAAACAATTTAAAAATTAATTCTTTTAATGAATTTAAAAGATTATAATGCCATTATATTTTCTTTATCGCTAAGTGTTCTTTCTGTGTTTTTTTCTAAACAATAATTTATCTAAAACTAAATTGTTGAGTGGAATTATATTTAGAAACGTAGAATATCTAACTTAGGAAGTATACGTATTAGAATCAGAAATAAAGATGTTAATAAAATCACAAATATAGTTTTCATTCATGTCGATTTTAAAGTTATCATTGGATAAATTGCAATGGTAAGACTTTTTAACTCTGACAAGCACTTGGAAGTAAAAAAACCCTCAAGTATGATCAGTGTAGAATTTCATTGCAATATTTTTCTTAAATTATTGTTACATGAATGTCTTTGCTTTACTTGATACGACAAGGGATATAAGCTGAATGCTGATTCATGGTTGCAAGGGCTAAAATATAATTGCTTTTATTTTAATTATTAATAATGGTGCGTTGATTTTTGAATGAAAAATGTAAAACTTGGATTCAAAATCTTTTATAGTAGCATTATCCAATCAAACTTCTTAAAGCTTTCTGTCTTATTAAACTATCAAAATGAAAATCAAGTTTTCTTTTCGCTACTTTATTTGATTAATTGGTAGCATGTACGTGTTTCGATAGTAGTACCTGTTTCGTCTTTGCAAAGAACTTATTTACTGAAGAACAAATCATTGCCGTCAAATTACGTACAAACTGAAAGTTAATGAGACAAAGTAATGAATTTTTAGTTTCATAAAAATTAATGCTAAGAAAAGTGATTTTCTTTGTCCTATTTGTGCTTATTTTCAAGCAACGGTAAATATAATTATTTGTCGAGCATAATTATATTTTGCAATGAGTAGTTGCGAAGAAGTAATGATAAAGTCAAATCGATAATAATTGTCACTATGAATTAATTTCAAGCTTGTGATTTCGATGTCAAGAAGCTTTAGAAAATTATTCTTTCGATTATCTTGTTTTTTCAAAAAAATTTACGATATCTGTTTGCTCATCTATGGGCCCATCTTTGCATTACAGCAAGTTTCCCAAACAACTACAAAGGCTATAATCGAACTTCTGGACTCATTCCAAAGCAACAAGCTAATCAACGTTTTCAATAATAAACAAATAACCTCACAGGCATTTCAGGCATTTCAAGAGAACTCCGTATAAAAACATTTTGCAGAGCTCTATACAAAAAATAAACAAAAAACACTTTTTTCCACACCACCAAGAGGTAAATTGCAAGGCGCGTTTTTTTTTAATGTGGTATCCCCTGTAGGCCTAATTCACTTCACAGGAGATGCGCTTAAAACTGATGGGCTGATCACAATAAGGAGTTTTGAATTTAATAAAGCAAATAACATTATATGCACGAAGATGCAGAGAAAATTACCTTCTAATGCAAGCAAAAATTATGAAAGGATTGCTAAGTTGTAGCGGAATGAGACTAAAGTAATGGGTATAAGTGTCGCACATAGTTAATAATTTGTGGAACTGGAACTCAACTATCACGCGGAGCACTACACAGTTAAGTGACAACAGCTATAAGGATGCAAATCAAAAAATTAACCTCAGTTAAAAGAATCTTCGCTTGATAAATAAAAAAAGTACATATCAGTAGAAATCGGGTGGCAAACTGATATCATAGAAAATAAAGCTACAAGTTTAGATTACATCTTTGGAATGTTATGGTTTTGAAGCAACACTGATCACTTCATTGCCTTTCTAATCTGGATCTGAGGTGGTAAGTTGCAGCGCATTAAAAAAGGGGATCTAATCGATAGGCGTTAACATGCAACCATATGTGATGTAGACTATTTAACAGACCTTACTGTTGCCATATGAAGAGACTATAGAAGGGGCAACGAGTATGCATTATGGGAGGAAATAACAAATAATAAACAGCTATACAAAGCCCCTGATCAATGGGGAAACTTGAGAAACACTAGTGCAGATCTACCATGAACCAAACAGATTAAGGCGGACAAATGTGGTGAAGTGTGACACTGAAAAGTTTATGTCGAAAGCAAAGAAATGTAAGTAATGTAAGCCTTAATCTACGAACGTTACTAAACAACCGAATGCAATGATAACCAAATCAAGATATGCAGGCGGATGAATTGTTGTAAAATAAACTTCAACCCTATATACTTATGATCTCACTGCCATTGCCAATCAACTATAGGTAAGATTTCCCTGCATAGTTCGCCCAGTAAGTTATACTCACACATGCTTTGGCTGAATTTCCTTTCAATCAAGGAATAGTTCAAAAGATGCAGTAACTACCGTCAATCCTCCAAATAAACGTTGAGTACTGCCCACGAACTTTTTAAATTTTGTGAGCATGTACCTACTGTCATTGTGTGGCGTTTCATTAATCATGAACGTACTACAAACTTCCACATTTTATCTTTTTTTGTAGCTTATTTGCTAAGAAGCCGTAGTAATGCTGTTTTAAACTTTCTTTTAGCTTGAAATAAGCATCTGATAAGCTTTCTAAGCCACCAGGAGCATCTTCAATAAAGTGGACAACAATATATTCTTCATCATCAGTAGCAATTTCTGCTGAGTCTGCGTTTAAACGAAGTTCATCATCAGCAAAAATTTCAAAGGTTGGGAAAGCAAATTTTGTGACTGAAAGTCAGAACAATTAGTAAAGTCAGAAAGAGAAACATTTTGAAACATAATTTGTTTCAGATTGCGGTACAATCTATAAGCGTAAGGATTTCTTTCATATGACCCTTTAAAAGTGCGCAGCATTGAAATCATATTTTCGATCGGGTCTTGATTAATGTGGGATGCAATCAAATATTGCTGGCTACTCATTACATCATTTCATAGCATTACAATACCGTTAATATTACGAATCAACCCATCGAAGCAGTAAGGCCCGTTAAATTTCCCGGAAGATCTCCACTGTGATATCCAAATTTTGCTTTCTTTCAAGTTCTCTAGCACATGTGGAGCCTCCTTAGATACTGAACGTCTATCAGGATTCTTCGAAAATTTTGACACGCTATTTAAATTATGGAAAATTTTATTCACCTTGAACAAAAATTCGGCCGTACTTGTAGCACATCTCTCTTCATCGTCGTTACGTTTGAAATATCCCAATTCAACAGCGGCTGAAATCGCAGCAGATACTGAATTGCTTAAGACTTCCGTTGCTGGTTTCACCGACATTTTATCGAAGCTACTTGGGTGTAATGCACGTCCGTGAGTTAATGAAGAGTGATGATCACGTTATTATCAAATTCACGTACTTTTTGAATAATTCTCCATGAAACACAATGCCATATGTCTATTGTAGAACACAACCAATAAGACAAGTTCCACTACTAACCGTTAGAAGCTACTAAGACCCAGAGCACTTACCTACTTAACCAAGGCACAGATGTATATTTACCATAAACTTACACCTACTTATCCCAGTCGTATACCTATGTGCCGACGCAGTGCAAAGTTGCATCGCGCTTAGCATCAATTGCTATTCTGACCACCAGGCAGCAGCGTAGCAGTTAAGTAAGCAATGACTTCGTGTTCTCTCTCTTGTCTTCTGGACTTCGACAGACGCAGACGCATATCGCCATTGCTCATGTAGATAAGTGAAATAAAGAGATTGATTTAAACATTTGTAATCGAGCCTTCATTATTAGCATCGCGCATACACAATATTGGTGACTCCGTAGTGATTTTCTTTATAATGCCAAACGAATTCTTCGATGCCGATGAAAGCAATATCGACCGAGCCTCCGCTGGCATCAACGCCGCCATCATGGTTAAATTGCCACCTTTCTGGCACACCAAACCAGCACTTTGGTTCACGCGCGTTGAAGCGCAGTTCCGCAGCGGAAAAATTAGCTCGGACGCGGCACGTTTCGACAAAGTCGTGGCAGAGTTGGACAAGCCAATTCTATCGCAGGTGGCAGACATCGTGGAGGATCCACCCGAGGCAGGCAAGTACCAAGCCCTGAAGCGAAGGCTATTAGCTGTTAGGATATGCGGCCGTCCCAGTTTTTGCGTCACCTGCAGTGCTCCGCTGGGAAATCCATTCCGGACAACCTTATCAAATCGTTATGGTTGCAACGCCTTCCCCCCAGCACTCGCGCAATCCTCGCCGTAAACGAGTGTGGTAGCCTAGACGAATCGGCGACGATTGCAGACCGTATAGCCAGGATCGGCACATCAGACACAGTGGCGTGCGTGCAGAACGTCTCAGCAATACGCCCGGCGAATGACACCGAGTCCATCCTTAAAAGCATCGACGAGCTGAGAACGGAAGCGAACCGCATACAGGCGTCATCACAACACGATAGCTCTTCCGGTTGCAGTTCCTGTTGTTCCTCGTTTCAGCAGCCAAACCCACGTAAAAACTATAAGCAAATGTGTTATTTCCATCGCCGTTTTGGTGCCGCCGCGAGACAGTGTCACCTGCCATGCTCTTTCACTGACAAGCGTCCGGGAAACGCATTGAATCACTAGTTCAAAAGACGACGGCTGGTGGTTTTGCGGGCGCTGCTCAAGGAATTTCCGGGCGTAACCAATCCAGCAGTCTCCACGTGCTCTCCGACACATCAGACAAAACATTACATAACGACTACGGGCCCCCCGGTAGCAGACCGCCCCCGTCGACTAACCCCGGGCAAGCTGAGCGTAGCCCGAGAGGAATTCCAATTCCTGCTGAATAAAGGTTTCTGTCGACCATCCAAGAGCCCCTGCGCAAGCCCCTTACACCTCGTTCCAAAGAAAGACGGCACATGGCGTCCATGCGGGGACTATCGTCACCTTAACGCCGCTACGATTCCGGATAAATATCCGATGCGACACATTGAAGATATTTCCGTAAACTTGAGTGGAATGCGTATATTCTCAAAGATAGACTTACTGCGCGCGTTCCACCAGATCCCAAAAGCGGAAGAGGACATCCCGAAAACGGCAGTCACGACGCCGTTTGGACAGTTTGAATATATGATGATGACGTTTGGTCTTCGGAACGTGGCACAGACGTTTCAGCGATTTATGGACGAGGTGCTCCGAGGGCTCGATTACTGCTTTTGCTACCTCGACGACGTGCTAATTGCTTCAAAATCGGAATCAGAGCATTTAAAGCATCTACAAACAGTATTTGAACGCCTGTAAAATTTTGGAATTGTTATTATCGTCCCTAAGTGCGAGTTTGGCGTGAGTGAAATAGAAAACATCGGGCACGTAATTAGCGAGAAGGGCATACGCACTCCGACGTCCAGAGTAGATGCGATCCGAAAGTTTAAAAGGCCCGTCACGGTGAAAGATCTCCGGCGGTTTCTGGGAACACTAAACTTTAATCGGCGGTTCGTCCGCAACGCCGCGGTGCTTCAAGCCCCCCTCAACAAGTTATGTGCTGGCAACAGGAAAGGAGACAGGAAGGAAATCGAGTGGAATCCGGAAACGGAGGAGGCGTTCGTAAAATCTAGGAACAGCTTGGCAGATGCCACATTGCTCGTACATTTTCAGACCGGTAGACCTCTCAGGCTGACTACTGATGCATCAGACGTAGCCGTAGGTGCCGTGTTAGAACAAGAGCAAAATGGTCGATGGCTCCCCTAAGCGTTTTTTCAAAGGAAACTCTCTTCGCCTGAGTCTAGATATAGCGCTTACGACTGCAAATTGCTCGCTATTTATACTAGCGTTCATCATGTCCGACACTTCCTGGAAGGCTCTTCGTTTTTTGTCCTAACGGACCATAAACCACTGACGTATGCGTTCGCCCAATCCGCTAGCAAAGCCTCGCCACGCCAACTCAGACATCTAAACTACGTTGCGCAGTTCACGACGGATTTTCGCATCATTTCTGGGGCCAGCAACGAAGTCGCGGATGCACTTTCCCGTGTGAGCACTATCGACATGCCGACTATGGTCAGCGAGGACGAGCTCGCTCAAGAGCAAAGCCACGACATTGAGCTTCATTAGCTGCTCCAAAGCAACAGCACATCCTTGAAACTTATCCAGCGTTCATGCAGTTCACAGCAGGTGTTGATTTGTGATGAGTCCTTGGGCCGGCTTAGACCCTTCGTCCCGGTTTTGTTGCGCAAGAAAGTCTTCGAAATTTTTCACCGACTGGCGCACCCCAGTGCTCGCTCTACCTGTAAGGCCATCGCTAGAAGATTTGTGTGGACGAACATGAAGAGAGACATCCGTATTTGGACTCGTTCGTGCGTGCCGTGCCAACGCTCGAAGGTTAGCCGTCATCAGAGGAACCCAGTGCAGCCATTTCCGATGCCCGACGGCCGTTTCCAGCACATGCAATTGGACATCATTGGGCCGCTCACCCCATCTCAAGGCAATAAATATTGCCTCACGATGATCTATCGCTTTACGAGATGGCCAGAGGCCGTTTCCATCGCCGATCAGACAGCGGAAACCGTGGCGAAGGCGCTGTTCAATAACTGGATCACCCGTTACGGCACTCCTCGCCTCATCACGACAGATCAGGGTACTCAGTTCGAGTCATCACTGTTCAAATCCCTCGCGGTTTTCTCCGGAAGTACCAGAATTAGAACTTCACCGTATCACCCTTCATCAAACGGAATTATTGAGCGCTGGCATCGTACGTTAAAAGCCGCAATTATGTGTCACGGCGGTGGCGTTTCCTGGCCGGATATTCTCCCCACTGTATTATTGGGGCTACGCACCAGTTACAAAGAAGACATCGATGCATCGTGTGCAGAGCTGCTGTATGGAACTACGTTGTCGATTCCAGGTGATTTCATCATCGAAAGCCTTTTGTTCGCCGAAAGTTCCTGTGGCATCCGGAGTGCCTAGCGTAACTCCCGCTAAAGCGAATCATGCGAGCCCATCGGCGCTACAACATTCTGCACCCAGCGCATACTTTCCGCCAGGTAAACAGCAGCTCACACCGGTGAACCCGCCACCCGCAGGGACAAGGACTTACCCGCCAAGTAAGAAGTGGAGACGTTACGATGGTCGAACGATCAGTGTCATATGACTGACACTTGGGAGGGAGTACTGTGCCGACGCAGTGCAAAGTTGCATCGCGCTTAGCATCAATTGCTATTCTGACCACCAGGCAGCAGCATAGCAGTTAAGTAAGCAACGACTTCGTGTTTTCTCTCTTGTCTTCTGGACTTCGACAGACACAGACGCATATCGCCATTGCTCATGTAGATAAGTGAAATAAAGAGATTGATTTAAACGTTTGTAATCGAGCGTTCATTATTAGCATCGCGCATACACAATACCTATGCTTAGTCAACACATACACCTGCATACCTAAGGCCCACACCTACACTAACCTGATGCATACACACATCTCGTTTGTGTTGTTTGTATGGAGATCTTTCAATAGTTTCAGTGAAAGTACCTCCTGGTATGCTTTAATTTCTGGTGAAGGCTGTCATATATGTGGCAAGACGTTCACCACTGTCATCTCACGGTTGGTAAATGTCCTTCCGTTGATTGAAATACTGGTGTTCTGTATTTTCAGAAGGTATGTTCCATTTAATTTGTGGGCTATTTGTTCTGCTTCAATTATGCCGGAAAATTGGTTTAATAGAATGGTGCCAGGTGCGATCCCTTCTACAGTTGGTATGTGCGCGTTGCTGGTCCTATTGCATGTTGGTGTCAGGCTTTTCAGTAAGTTTGGTACGCAGGAAGTGTTGGCTATATCGGAAATTTCATTTGATTTACATATTGAAAGGAAGTTTATTTTTTTACAATTATTAATTACGCCAAATATTTTTTCGTTACTTTTCAAAATTTTATTAAATTTGAGGTCATTTATTACATTGTTTTTCTTAACTGGTTTTATCAATAATGTTTCATATGTGAGGCTCGTGGTCAATGGAATGTTAACAATATAAAGGATAGTTGACATGTTTGTTATTATTTTTACTTCTACAAAATCTAAGGCCTCTTCTATTGTTGAATAAGGGAGTAATTCTTTATCTAATATTTAAGTTGCAATTTTAATTTCGGATTTGGATAGGATTAAAGAGTTTATGACTCCTAATTTTGCCCAATGTAAAGCTAAGTTTATATTTTTCAGTTCTTCCTTTAACAATGAAAGTCTATATTGGACATCCAATATTATTTTCTAATTCGTTTGACTGTTTTCTTTGAATAGCTGTTGAACTAATTTACAATCATAGTAATATTATTGATTCTGTCGTTGTACAAACGGTTAATAACGACTAGTCTGTTGTTGTTTTCAAGAAAATTATTTATTTTATCCCTTATTGTCAAGAATTCCTCGCGATCAGGATTACCTGCAATCCATTTCCATGTAGTGCCGATAAAATCAAGTGATTTTGAAATCCTTTTGGGTTTTAAATTTTGTGGAAGTTTTCGAATTTGCTGAAGCTCATATGATAGGTGCGATGAGGAAGGGTAGTGCCTAACTTCCGAAAGATTAAGGATCGGTTCGATTCGAGAAATGAGATGTTCGTACTGATTTATGTCAATAGTGTGTATCAACTTAAAATTTCCGTCCTGAATTTTTGCTCTCCCTGTATGGAACGAAACGATTTGAGAATTTGAGAAATCTAAAATTTCAGCCTTGGCATGTACTATGTAGACTAGTGGTCTGAAAGAAAGTTTTAGTTGCGTATATGGCTTTTATGAATAATTTTTCCAGATTCAGTCTAAACGGTGGAGTTTCGGTTTTCTTTAACTATTTCCTGTCTGTACCTAGCTGTTAGTTTAGAGAATTTTTTTTTTGTTCATTTTTAAAGTAAATTACTTGTCCCGTCTCATAGTCCTTAGTGGATTGTCTCGTCTTGTTATGGTCTGCCATGTCCTTTTCTTGTTTCAGTCTAAGTTTTTCAACATTTGAAAGACGAATTCTTTCAAGTTCATCCGGGTCTATATTGGGGATTCGACCAAAGTGTATCTCGAGTAGTTTTTTTTCGTGCGCGTCCCGTTGTAAGAGGTTTTCGAAAGTTCTGGGGGTCCATCCTTTTTAAGGTATCTCATTTTCTCAGTTAAGGTGCTATGCCAACATTCGACCTGCCAGTTGACTTCGCTCTTATATGGAGGGGTTTTGTAGACCTTGATTTTGAGGTCGTCGTCCGTTAGTGACGTTATTGAGGCTTTTCTCAAAGAGCTCTCGTTGTCGATGATGACTACTTCCGGCACACAAAAGAAAAAGAGCAAGTATGTCAGGGGCTGTTTAATGTCTTCGATAGATTTGGAAGAAACTATCTTCGCTTGAGCAAGTTTTGAAATTTTATCGACAGCCGTAAGAACTCGGTGCTTCTCGGTGCTAAATAGGTCAATATGTATTGTATGGCCAGGGTACGTTGGAATCGGTGTAGAATTTAATATAGGTTTGTTGGGATGTCTATCGTATTTACTTTCCTTGCAAATACTGCATAGTTAAACCAGATTCTTTATCTTGGCTGCCATTTTAGGGAAGCAAAAGTTTTCGAGGAGCTGCAAGCAATTTTCCTCTGCGTCGCGGTGTGCTCGTCGGTGAGTTTGCGGGATTTTCTCTTCCTGCTTAACTTCACCAGGAATATCCTCAACGAGTTTTTGGATGTATCGAATTCGATAACTCCTGAAATGCACTGGGTAAATTAGTTGTATACGTCTTATAATTTCTTCGCATGCTGATAAGCCATTTAGTGTGTTGGGGTTCAGGCAGCGCTTGAAAATAGTTATAATATCGTTATTAGATTAGTGAGGTTTTATAAGTGTGTGTCTGGTGTAATTTGGAAAAGGATTTAGAAGCTGATAGCTATTTTCATCACCAATTTTGAAAATTGTTTGATTTCGAAAGAAATTAACGGGCAATTCAACTGTGGGGGACCAGATTTTGAGAGAAGCTCTCGTCGCTGTGCTCTGTAGGCATTAGGGAGTTTACATACGATTCTTTTTGGGGCCGTGAAAGGGAGTCTGCCACTACATTGGCCTTGCCTGGCTTGTATCCCAGTTCATGGTTGTATTCCTCCAAGATGGACTTCCATCTTTTCATTTTGCTGTTTGTGTTCTTTTTACTCAGCGCATACGTTAGAGGTTGGTGGTCAGTATATATTTTAATCTTTCGAGAACCGTAGAGGTCACCTCGCAATGAGTTGAGAGTTCATATGATGGCAAGCATCTCTTTTTATTGGTGGCTTAGTTCTCCCTTGTTTTGGTCGACGTTCTCGACAGAAAAATAATGGGTTTGTTATCCTGTGAGAGGACTGCACCAATAGCGTATTTGGAGGCGTCGGTTGTTAGTTGAAACTCCTTTTCGAAATTCGGGTGAGTTAAACCCACTTCTTTGGATATCAGGCAGTTTTTAAGGGTGCTAAATGCATGGAGGGCCTTTGGATTGAGGTGGACCATTTTGTTTTTTGATTGACTTCTGGACACTCGTCCATCTTTCCCTCTTAAAACAAAAGTCAGGGGCTTCGCAATTTTGGCATAGTTCTCGATAAAGTGACGGTAGTCCCTGACATTGCTGGAAACGATCAAAGATCTATCATGGTCTTAGGAACGGGCATGTCGGCGATTGCTTGAACTTTCTGTGGGTTGGTTTTTATACCATCACTGCTTACGATGAATCCCTGAAATTCTATTTCGCGTTTAAAAAATTCTCATTTATCCGACTGAATTTTCATGTTGGAATCCTCCAAAGTTTTGAGTACTTTTCTTAAATTTTCGAAGTGCTCTGTGATCCTACGTGAAATGAAATGAAATACGATTAGTTCGATTGTTCACATAACAATGTCTTTATTTCATTGATTCGTTCCTTTAAATATGTTATTTTTGCAAATGTGCAATTTGTATCTAGCGCGTGAATACATTTGTTTCCGGCAATTATTTCCTGCGCGTGTAACAAAGTTCAATGTTTTGAAAAATGATTACATATGAATTTATTCTTAGCTTTATTTCAAGCGCGTGTAATTATTTAGCATAAATTAAAAATGATTACATATAAAATTTGTTCTTAACATTATTTCAAGCGCGTGCATGAACTTGCGGACTTAGGATTTATGGGTATTAGAACTTTATCGAAAGATTAATACATTTGGAAATGAATGATTAGTAATTTTTTACTTATTCTCACAATTGAAATTTTTTACTTATTCTAACATAACCGCCCAGCAAGAACCGTAAGGGTCTTAAAGCCTATGTTCATTGTACCATGTCGTGAATGAAGATTTTGGTGGCGTGCAGTTGATCTTCTTGATTCGCCGTCTACAATAATAAGTTGTGATGATGATAAACGCTGCGCAGAGAAAGCAGGACAAGGAAACGGAAATGGTTGATAGTGTTGCGTGAGGTCGTATAGTCTTCCAGTGCATTTCATCGATTGTTGTTGTCAGTTTTTCTTGCTCGTTAAGTAAATCCATGAATGATTCGGATGGTGCGATAACCTTAGAAACGTTCAATAACTTGATTTCGTCATGATGATAGGTCAGGTTTAATTGAGGAATAGTAGGAGATACATAAACTGGAAATGGTTGTCCGATGAAGCTTTGATCGCCCACAAGGATGAAAGTGCTGAATAACCATGTATTACAAGACATCATTTGCTGCCAGACTGGCGATAAAATTCGAAAGGTTGTTTCAGGACACGCCGGTTGATCATGGAGATTGTAGAGTTCCTTAATAATACAATTAGTTTTCGTCCTCATATCCGTTAAAGTAGCAGTTGACAAAAGATATGTTCCGGATGTTAGCTCTGGTGCATTTAAAAGATCTGTCTTACTTGTTTCGAAGTAAATCTGGTCGTGGTAATTGATTCCTAAGATTGAATTGGTGACTCTATATGATGTGAAGATATCGGATTTTTCTTGATGAGGAACAGCTGAGGCCTTGATGAGATCGAACTGCCTGTGGTCGATAATTGGCAGAAGACCATGAATTTTGAGGCTTTCCATATGGGAATCGATTATCAATGTTGACGTGGTCGAATGTAAAATCGAGAGGTGTGCGGGTAGAAGCTCCTGGGTTGTGTTTATCGTCATTTGGAGGTCGGCTAGTTTGATGCACTCCAAGATCCCTTGTTTGGTGTTGATGGCATTTAAGATGTTGCTGTATTTGAAGTGAACTTCCTGAATGTAATTGATTGCTCGTTGGTAGGTCGCTAAAAATTGAATATTTATTTGGTTAGCATCGGTCTTGACGTACCAGCTCTTTGCTTCATTGATTTGTTGCATTCCTTTTGCGAGTTGTACTGAGAACCGTTCCAGTTGCTTATTAATTCTACTGGTGGTTGTGTTCAACTTCTTTGTAGCTTGGAGTACTATTTTGCCTTGGTGACTTATGAGGGTTTTCAGATTATCTTGGCTTGAAAATAGATTTTGTGCATCGGTTACAATTTCGTCGTTGACCCCAAAGATGGCTGTCAGCATTTGGCCAAATATTCCACGTTTTTCCGAATATGCATGAAACGTAGCAGTTTGATTTTGTGTAACGTCTCCTCGCTGAATTCTGATATATGGTTAGCTAGATCCCAACAATGTAAATCCTCAGATATTTGTCGGCCCATAGAACACATAGACGCTATACTTGAATTTATCATTCCGATGTTTTTCTCATCCTTATCTAGATCTGAACCAGAAACTTCGATATTAATCCGTAATGTTCCTCGAATTAGATTTGCTGTTCCAACTTGTTCCATGTACAGCCCACCATTTACTTTCGTCACATTTGCGGCTGATAAGGTGGATGATGGACAAACTCCAAGGACCATGAGTGTTGTTAACAAAATGATTGGTATAAGCCGTCTTTTCTTCTGATCTGCAGTGTGTTGGTCTGTATGTCGTTTGGTGGCAATTGGTGTAGTTGATTCAATTGCCGTGGTTGACTGTTCAGTTCTCTGTTCTGTTGATTGCTTCTGTAATTCACTAAATGGCAGCCTGCATATGTTAACGATCGGGCGCTTTTTAATGGTACCCTTTAATTTAACGGTCACAGTACGAACGAGACCATCTGGGCCTGGATGTATTGCCATTATCCTTGCTAGAGGCCATTGCATTGACGGCATGTTGTCTGTTTTTACTTAAACGAGCTCGCCTATTTTACGGTTGTCTTGTTTCTGAAGCCATTTTGACCTCTGCTGCAAACGTTGTAAATAACCCTCCGTCCATCTTCGCTAAAAGGAATGTTTCATTTGTTGTACTCACTGCCATCTTTTAAGCAGTGTGCAGTTCATTTCGTTAGAGTCACTTTTGAGCTCAAAAAGATTTTCACCAGTTAAGAAGTGTCCGGGGGTTAAAGCAGCTAAATCATTTGGGTCATCGCTGACTTGAATTAATGGCCGAGAGTTCATGCAAGCTTCAATTTGAGCTAACAGAGTGTTCATCTCTTCGACGTTCAAAATTTGTTGTCCGGCCGTTTTATAGAGATGTGCTTTCATCGATTTCACGCCGGCTTCCCAGAGTCCCCTAAAGTGAGGACTACTGGGAGGAATGAACTTCCACTGGATACCTTGATTAGCCATTTCAGTGCTACATGCTTGCATTGATGTGCGATAGATTGTCTGAAGTTGTTTGTTTGCACCAAGGAAGTTAGAACCACAGTCGCTGTATAAAAAACTACATCTTCCGCGTCTAGCAATGAACCTCCTGAGGGCTGCAATACATGCGTTGGTAGTCAAATTCGAGATCAGTTCCAAATGGAAAGCTTTGGTTGCTATACAGACAAACACAGCGATGTACGCCTTTACGGTCTTAGCACCTCGTCCTCCACTCCACTTAATGGTGATTGGTCCAGCATAATCGATACCAGTATGCAAGGATGGTTTTTCCAGCTGTACTCTTGCTGCTGGTAGATTGCCCATTAGCTGTGTATTGGGTCTCGCAGTCATTTCAAAACAAGTCATACATTCCCGTAACACTATTTTCACTAGTGTTTGTCAAGAAAGTATCCAATATGACAGACGGAGTGTAGCCAGAATGAGCTGAGTACCCCCGTGTAGAGTTAGTTTGTGAGCTTGTAATATTAGCAGCCTTGCCAAGGGACCCTTTGGGATGATTGCAGGATATTTTGCTCTTTCTTCGATATTGGCATGTTGAATGCGACCGCCCACCCTGAGGATACCTTCATGATCTATCCACGGTAGTAACGATTTTATATTTCTGGTTTTTTGAATGCTATTTGTTTTTGACAACTGTTGAATTTCTTTACTGAATGCGTAGTTTTGCGATAGTCTTATGCAGGTGTTAGTTGCTTCTCGGAGTTCAGATTCTGCCAAATTGCCAATCCGTTTTATTTTAGGAAACCTTGTATTGAATGCAAATCGTTGACAGAGTGCAATTATTCTCTGCAGTTTATTGAATGATGAATACCTTTCGAGGATTTCGGGAGACTCTACTGCGGTAGCTACCAAGGATGTGATTTTTCGTTCTTCTTCTGAAGTTGTAGGCTTGATTGTTGAAGGTATACGAATGAGTCGTGCGTTCAGCCATTCAGCCCCATTCCACCACAGTTTAGAAGTCAGCAGTTCCTCAGGGTACATTCCTCTAGATGCGATATCAGCCGGGCTATCTTGTGTTCTAACATGGTTCCAGAGGTCAGCAGAGCTATGCTCTTGAATAATGCTTACTCGATTGGCGACGTAAACTTTCCATCTAATGGGAGGACTTTGAATCCCAGAGAGCACGACAGTGGAGTCTGTCCAGTAATATCGAGTGGCCGTAGTCCAGTTATGTGCCTTGATGACTTCATCCATTAGCTTTACCAACAGCACGGCTCCGTTAAGTTCAAGTCTAGGTATAGATTGAACCTTCAGTGGAGCGACCTTTGACTTTGCAGCTAGGAGTGTCACACTTGTTGATGTCGCGTTTGTGACTCAAATGTAGACAGTAGCAGCATAGGCAGTTGAAGAAGAGTCACAAAAACCATGCAACTCAAATTGGTGAGAGGGAGTGAATTGTATCCAACGTTTTATGCGAAGTTTTTCGAGTTCTTGTAATTGGCTTCGTAGTTTCATCCATTCCTTGATAATAGATGGCTCGATTGGATCATCCCAACCCTTTTCTTTCAGCCAAAGTTTTTGGAGCGTTGTTTTCCCTATGATAATGCATGGTTGCAACCAACCAATAGGGTCAAATAGTTTTGCAACTTCTGCCAATATACTTCGTTTGGTGAAGGCTTCTTCGTTACTTGGCTTGGTGATTGAGAAGGAAAACTCATCAGCTGCTGGGTGCCATTGAATTCCCAATGTCTTTATATTTTCCGTTACTGCTATGTGTAAAGGAAGTTGTGTTTTTCGTTCCGATACTGGGACTCGCTCTAATAGTTCTGGATGATTTGAAGACAATTTCCTCAAATGGAACCCTCCTCTATTTAAAAGTCTTTTTAGATCTGCTTGCAGTTGAAGAAGAGTTTGAACCTCGTCTGAGCCTGTTAAGACGTCATCCACGTAAAATTCTCTCATCAAAGTTTGTGCTGCCTCCGGAAATGAAGAATACTCATCTGCAGCTAGCTGCTGTAGAGTTTTGATTGCCAGATATGGTGCACATGCAGTCCCGTAAGTCACCGTATTCAGTTGAAAATGCTGGATTGGATCAGTTTTCTTGAGTCGCTATAAGATTTTTTGGAAATGTCGATCCTTTTCATGAATTGAGATCTGCCGATACATTTTCTCGATATCAGCTGCGAACACATACTTGTGTTGTCTCCACCGTACCAACAGATGTAACAAATTGCCCTGAATTGTATGTCCAGTGTGTAGGAGGTCGTTCAGCGATTTTCCCTTTGAACCTTTCTGGGAAGCATTAAATACCACTCTTAGTTTAGTAGTGCTGCTATTCTCTCTTATCACGGCATGATGAGGTAGATAGTACGCTGATGTCATTTTTATCCGCTCGCCTGGTACCTTTGACATATGATCAAGGTTGATGTATTCCTGCATGAAGTTGCAATATTCTTTGTAAAGAGTTGGGTTTTGCAGGAGTCGTTGTTCTCATTGCCTGAACCTTATAAATGCAATTTTCTTCGTTTCTCCGATGTCAGTGAAGGGATCCATATTATCTTTGAATGGTAAACTTACGGAGTATGTACCGGTTGGGTGCCGCACCATTGTCTGTACATAATGTTCCTCATTTTCTTTCTCCTCTTTTGTCAGGTGCCTTGTTTTTGGAAGCTCTTCAGTTTCCCAGAACTGTCGAAGGGTTTCTTCTAGTCCATGATATGATATGAATGCACACAATGAAGTTGTTGTCTTGCACGGTACCGACCCAAATAGTACCCATCCAAGCTTTGTCCTTTGAGCGCACGGTTGGCCGGGCAAAAGACCTGGTAGTAAGAGTCTATCATATAAATCTGCTCCAATTAGAATGTCGATATTTGCTGGTTTGTAATACATTGGATCTGCTTAGTCTTGGACACTTAGTCCCTGTGGAACGTTGGCGGGAACCTTGGTGCATGGTAATGGTGCTGTGATTGTTTTCAGGATCAATGGAGTGAAAATGAGTTTTTCTGATTCCCCATGCTCTGCGGGGACGATTGCGCAGAGTTTCGTCTCTCCTTTGGTTGTGACGTTTTCTACGGCACCGATTCCACTAATTCTGAGTCGTGATCCTGTACGTTTGGCCTGAAGTAGTTGTACAGCTGACTCGCTGATAAAGGAGTGCTGAGCTCCAGAATCGAGTAATGCTCGGAACATTAAAATTTCTCCGTCTGGACGGCTGACTTGAATTATTGCCGTTGCTAGAAGCACATAATTTTTGTTTGTGTAGGCACCATGGCCTTGTACCGAGGATGTTGCTGGGACTGCTGCTCGTATTTGGGTATCTATTCCTTGTGGGTGCAAGAGTGTGTTGCGCTTCTTTCCGCAGATTTTGCACCCACGTTTGAATGAACATTTGTTTGCTCTGTGCTGTGTACTCAAGCAATTGAAGCACATGTTTGCTGTTTTCACCAAATCTCGTCGTACTTGATTGCTTGCTTGCTTAAAGGTGGTGCATTCAAACAACTTATGCCCTGCTTTGCACATTTGACATACCAGCTTCGAGTTCAGCTGTGCGGTGTGTACTTTCAATGCTTTAACCTTTGGTTTTCCAGATGATAACGCTTCTAGCATTGAAAAACGCTGCTTTAATAATTCTAAAAATTGATTTAGAGACGGTATTTCACTGGAGTCCGCAATGCTTTTTTGCCATTCACTTTTCGATTCATCGTCAAGTTTTTGGTTCAGTAGGAATATTGTTGCTAACGAAAAGGAATCTGCATTTAATGTTTTCAAACTGGCTAAAAGCTGGTTCATGGTGTCAAGCATATGACGTAGCCCTGATGGATCATTACGAGTGCACTGCTCAATGCCATATCATACCAGTCTGCATAGCTTCCAGCAAATGAAGGAATTTTTATTCGCTCAAGCTTTACGGTTTCCGTGTGAATCTGTGTTGTACCTTCCTTAGAGTAGGTATTTATTTTTGTTTGGAATCAGGTGATATAATCCATCACTACTTCTTCCAAATCCTCGAATTCCTTGATATACTGCTTCAACTTTGCTTTGTCTTTCTTTAATTCTATGCACTGTTCTTCATGTTTTCCTTCGCATGTAGCCCATGTTGCCTTCAGTTTTTCTATTCTCGTCTGAAAATAGGCAAGGCTATGTCTCGATTCACTATCTTTTTTAAAGTTAGTAATAAGCCTTTGGATTTGGTTAAAATATGTTTCTTGGATACTCATTTTGATATGATGTCACCTATCAACTTCTTCCGATGGGGATTTTCCCTGGTCTCTCTTACAAGTCGGAATATGTTTCTGCTTCCGACTCTACTCTAATGTCTTGCAGATCCAAATGTTCAATCCAATAGTTGTTCCAAAATTGAACAGATCCAAATGAGCGCAATTCCCAAATGTTCCTTCAGATTCAATGCTTATTCACCTGAGTCGGAATTGCACAAGTCCAAATCTTAATTCTTCAATCCAATGCCAATAAATAGAAATGAGTGCAATCCCCGAATGGTGAATCCGGCTCGACGGACCTATGATCCTGCGTAAAATGAAATGAAATACGATTAGTTCGATTGTTTACATAACAATGTCTTTATTTCATTGATTCGTTCCTTTAAATATGTTATTTTTGCAAATGTGCAATTCGTATCTAGCGCGTGAATACATTTGTTTCCGACAATTATTTCCTGCGCGTGTAAAAAAGTTCAATGTTTTGAAAAATGATTATATATGAATTTATTCTTAGCTTTATTTCAAGCGCGTGTAATTATTTAGCATAAATTAAAAATGATTACATATAAAATTTGTTCTTAACATTATTTCAAGCGCGTGCATGAACTTGCGGACTTAGGATTTATGGGTATTAGAACTTTATCGAAAGATTAATACATTTGGAAATGAATGATTAGCAATTTTTTACTTATTCTAACAATTGGAATTTTTTACTTATTCTTACACTCTGCTTCATCTTTTCCGAAAATGATAGTGTCATCGATATACAGGGATGTATAATAAGTAACTGGACTGATCCTGCCCCGCGCCGTCAAAGCGTCTGCTAACTGGTATCTGAAGCTCTAGTGGTGGTGGGGGTCTAGGTAAAGGGAACCGGGCTGCAGCAGTTGCCTCCAAGCGCTTGGAGAAAGAACATCGAGCGAGAGCGGAGTGCGTGTTCAGTTACGTCGTCGGAGTCAAAATGGAGTGTACGATCGAGCAACCGAACCAGAGTTTTTCAACCACTTTATTACAGGAAACGAGACGTGGGTTTTCGAATACGATCCTGAGACGAAGCGCCAGATTTCGGAGTGGCACACCCCGGCGTCACTACCACCGAAAAAAGCGCGCATGAGCAAATCGAAGGTGAAGTCGATGCTCATTGTTTCTTTGACGTGAAAGGCATTTTTCACAAAGAGTTGGTGCCACCAAGCCAAACTGTAAACGGCCAGTACTATAGAGAGGTGCTCCGTCGACTAACCGAGTCCGTCCGGAGATTGCTGATTCGTGGATCCTCCATCACGACAATGCTCCGTCGCACACCTGCCTGCTCGTCACCGAGCAGTTGGCCAAACAGTCGAGGGAAACGTTGCCACAGCCTCCTTACAGCCCGGATATGGCACCAGCGGACTTCTTTCTGTTCCCCAAGATCAAGAGACACCTTAAGGGGACGTGATTCGGGACTCTGGAAAACGTTCAACGTGCTACGACGAGGGCTCTAGACAGCATCGAGGTTGCCGACTTCCAGGGAGCGTTCGGGGATTGGGAAATTCAGTATCAGCATGTTATCGACTCCAATGGGGACTACTTTAAAGATTTCTACAGAAAAATTGTACATATTTTACCAATAAAAAATTTCCTGAGGTCAGTCCGGTTACTTATTATACAGGTACTGTATACATAGCAACGTAGTCTCCCAATGATATACTACGTAGTTCTCGTAGTATATCATTGGGAGTCCTCTGGAAAATAGAAGGCGCGTTTTTGAGACCAAATGGAAGGCATGTGAATTCAAATTTTCCATTGTTGATGGAAAACGCTGTTTTGGTGAGGTCACGTTCCTTAAGTGAGATCTGGTGAAATCCACTTTTAAGGTTGACGATAGAAAAGTATCTGTTCTTTCCCAAGTTGGCCAAAATCTCACCTATTTTTGGTATCGGGTATTTATCCGCGATGGTAACTGTGTTCAGTTTGCGGTAATGAATTACTTTCCGATACTTTTTCTCACCAGATGCATCCTGCTTTTTAGGTACGACCCAAACTGGAGAATTATAGGGAGATTTGAATGGCCTGATTATTCCATCCTTGAGAAGTTTATTTATTTCCTTCTCAAAGACTTCCTTTAAGCCCATCGGATCCGGGTATGACGTAGAGTACACAGAATTGTCGGATTTTGTCCGTATCTCTCTTATGACCGTGGTGGTATGCGTCAGTTTTTCGTCAGGTTCTGTTAGTAATTTGGGGCAGTCTTTCAATATGGTTTTGATCTTGATTTAGGTGATTTGTTCTAATGTCAATGTTATTGACTGTTTCCGAAACATGTTGTTTTAAAGGGATAAGAATATTTGGACAAAGAGTCATGTAGTTTTCTTTTGTGTGGACTATTGCTTTTAGTTGTTTAATAGTATCATTGCGAATGATACCATCAAAAGATATTAAGCTTGGTAGTATGAAAAACTGGATTTTATCAGTGTGAGGCCCGAATAAGTTGACGAATACGTGATGGGTAATTTTGATGCTACCTCCAACTGAAGTAGCGTAAAAGGCTTTTTTATTTTGTAAGGGATTCCGAATGTGTCTTACTTGGATATAATTTTTGTTCGAGCCAGTGTCTATCAAAAAACGATGTTCTAAATTTTTAACACCCCACTCTCAATCCTCTCCAACATCAAGTATGTGCAAAATACCAACTTTTCACGATAGTGTATATTTCCCAATTTTCAAACCTTAAAAACTATGTAAAGGAATATTTTCCGCGCCCAACATATATATATATATATTCTTTTTCTGCATGAAAAACTGTACAACATACTGAAATTTCAAAAAAATCGGGAGTATGGCACCTAAACTAAATAATTACCGAGCATTCTTCTGGTCGAAATAAGACTTTTGATTTATTCAATGTAATTTACAATGAAAACTAATTCTGAGAAAAATGTTCTCACGTGAAATAAAGATATGACATTAAATTAATACTCAGACATGAAATATGAGTATTTAAAAAATACAGTTTCGGGTTCAATCCGTTTTTATTTTACATTTTCATCTGGCATAACCTTCCTTCAAAAATGCAACCATGAACACTAACCTTTTTTACTGTTTAAAATACTTTATTCAGCAAATCCTATCGATTCTTACCTTACCTTCTCATCTCTGACATACATTTATCAATCACAACTACTCCTTGTTCTGTATTGTCCTAAATGTTTGCTATCCTAACGAGTCTGTGTAAGTGCACATTCATCTTTTTTTAACAACTATCACTATAATCGTGTTACGTTTAGAGAAAATACGTTGACTTAGTGTCTGCAAATTAATAATTATTTAAAAATTCAGCAGCAGAAGTTTTAGCAAAAAAAAAAACAGTGCGCTGAAATACATAATCTGGATACTTTCAAAACTTAGAATTCTAGCTTTATTTCTTTATAAAGCCGATTGGATTTTGGTTTATATAGGCCTATAACTTTTCATTGATTAATAGTCCTGCACTCTTTTCAACATTGACTGACTGATGCGTTTCCTCAATGGAACATTATTTCTTCACCCATACTTAATAACCGATTGAACAATCTTGGTTTATAAATAATTCAAAAATTCAGATAATTCAGAACTATAAAAAAAATGCAAAATAATTATCATGTAATAAACAATGCTTGATGCAGGCATTTGAAATGGAAAAAAAATTGAGTTCCTTAGTTCTTAAACTGTCAAATATCATTATGATAATTATTAACAGGAAGTTTTGTTGTTTTGAATAATCTCAAACTTAAAATAATTTTTAATTAGTAACTTGAAAGATATTAAAAATCCAAAAATTGTCAGGTACCTTCTAAGTTATAGGTAGTTTTTTCACCGATCCAATGAAGAATTATTATTATTTTCTTCTAGACAGAACTTCTCATTTTGGCACGTCAGCGTTTACCAATATTTCCCGTTTCGTTTAAACTTAAACTTTTTTGTTGATGCAGGGGATAGCAACAGACGTCGCCGCTAATTCACTTATTTGACTATACTTAGGATAGTTGTATATATCTTTTTCTTTAACTTTAAGAAAAAATTCTCAACACACAACTGTTACAGGCGCGACACGCACTTTATTTGGAACGCCTCCTTTTTGATCCAACGATTTAAGTTGAAATTTTAGAATGTTATATTTTCTTCTTCGGTACGTGGCAATTTCCCTCAAATTCTTTGATTTCCTCTAGTTTCCTAGCAGTCGCTCCGTACAGCTGGATCAGCGCGACACAAAGCATACAAAAAGACAAGCGAGCAAGCAAACTTTTCTTTTAAGGGGGGCACACAAACGGCAATTCCGTCTGTGCCAGATTACCAAAAATTGATGTGGCTACGTGAATTAAAAGTGAATTATTGTATATTCCTTGGTTAGGTACTATTCTTCCTCTAAGTGATAATCAGCAGAATCTACGCTTTTCCGACCTTGTCAATTCAATTTTTCTTACGTCCAACGTCAATTCGCTCGCAAATACGCACAGTCGAATGTTCATTGTAAGATTCACTTTCCCGCCTGCTACTCACAATAATACGATTAGAATGCACGCAATCCATAAATTGCTGCAGAGGACCATGAAAATATTCGTAATTACCATGGAAAATCTATTTGTAACTGTTTCAATATGTAAATACCTTTATATGGAGGTGTTGCTGTCAATTTCATGTTAAAACTGGCCGAAACGGTAAAAATGAAACTTCGGTGCTTTCTACCCGAGTTTGGCTTTTTTCAAGGCTTCCCGTGTAATTATCGTAAATTGTGCACGCCGACACTTGAAACAAATTAATCTACGGAACACGAGCGCTGATGCGGTGCTGCACTCCAAATGTTCGAGCCAAACCTAAAAAAACTTCTTTTGTTTTTATTTTCTCTTTTGACATTTCCCTGTCTAAGCACTCTTCGCTTCCCAATTCCGTTGGGTGCGAGTTGACAAACAATAAGTGGATGTGTAAAGCCCTCGTTAGGTGCAAGCCGGCACACAACATGTTGGTATGAGTGAATATTCTTTAAGAATCGGAGTTAATTCGATTCCCTCATAAGGCGAACATTACACATTTCCCCACCCCCAAAAAATCAAAAGAATTCTGATCGGGCCCTCAGCTGTGCACCGCATATTTGGAATGCGGACGTTTGTCCTGGGAAATTTTTATCGCTCGGAAAAAAAAAACTTTGGAAAGACCACATTTGAAAAGAACATGAAGGAGAACTCGTATGAGATGGCTGCATTCGGTTCAAACACTATCGCTGGTATGCAACGTAGTGTGTGGTGTGGACTTAGTTCTTGGGTGACTTCCTCGACAAAAAACTGCAAGGAAAGAAAATGGGTTAACGCCGTAAGTCCTTGGCGTAATAAACTCCGACTCCCTTGCCTCGTAGATCCATAATAAAATATCGCGCAGGACTTATTACCTTCTGAACTTGACATTTTGAAAATTTACGGTCCAGTTTGGCTTTACAATGCGCGGGTGCATTGCTCGATCAGTAGTTCTGCCGATAGACGTCTTCTTCTTCTTTGAATTCTAGTATCCGGGATTGAAGGTTATAACGCTCCTCGTTTGCGAGTCGTGAGTCTTTGATTTTGGATCCTATTAGGTTGCGCAGAAGTCGGAGTTTATCATGAGATTCCTCGACTTCTACTTGATATTGGAGACAACCTTACTGACGAAGTAGCTGATACGACATTCCGTGGCAGTGTGGTGTGAGGAACACAGAGCACACGTAATGTCGGATAAGTTTCGGCCCCAGTTTTTCTGCTTCGGATCCGCGTATGCTTGGATAGCAGCTATTAGGGTGCGACTTAACTGTTCGGAAGCATGTGCTTGTGGGGAATAAATGGCCGTTCGTTGATGTGTGACTCCATATTTGGCCATGGGTTCACGAAATTTAACGGATTCTAACTGGACTCCATTGTCGGACACGATGTACGCCGGGACTCCGAATACGTGGAAGACGCGCTTCCCAATAAAGTCTGTTATCGAACTGGTGTTCATATTTCGGATGGGTTCGGTAATTGGGAACTTTGACAGCTGATCCAGGAACACGATAGCTCCAATGGGACCAGAATTAGACCTTGAATAACAGTCCAATGAGGTCTATGTATAAACACTGGAATACACGCTCGAGTATGTTGTGTTTACCCATGGGAGGTCACAGAACAGTGTTCAGAGCTTTGGTGCACTTGCAGGTTTCACTTTGGACCATTGTTGGATCATCTTGTGCCAGAAAAAATAGGTTCTTAACCACATAAGCGTCCAACCGTAATCACCATGTGCACTCAGTGGATGGTCATGGGCACGTCTGATTAATTCAGTCGTCATATCCTCAGGTACTCATAATTTCTACTGTTCTCCTTCCAGTACGGTACTTCTAGAGGTGTATCCCACTCGCTTATACACATAACCATCGGAAACCTTCAAGTCGGGCAGCTGTGGGAGTTCGCTTTCAATGTTGTGCTTCAACTGCGTGTAGCCAGCCAACTTAAAGGCGTGATGATCTAAGTCAATTAGCATCGCACTGTCGACATCCTGACTCAACTTGGCTCCTTCCGGGAAGAACATCCTTGATAGAGTATCTGGGACCACATGGTGTTTAATATTGAAATCGAAGGCTTGTAGATTCAATGCCCACCTCGCATGAACAGTAAGTCGTCAAGGTAAACGAACACTTGATATCGTAGGTATGATGGTATCACTTTATCCATAAGACGATTCATTGTCAGAGAAGCATTGCAAAGTCCGAAAGGCATGGTGACAAAATGGTACAGTGGACGTTCGGGGACAATAAACGGCGTCTTACCTTTAGAATCGGAGTCTAGCGGAATTTGCCAGAATGCGTCCTTACGATTGAAACTGGTGATAAATTGCACTTTGGGAAGACGACTCAGAATACCCTCTATCAAAAGAAGCGAATATTCATCCTTTATGCTCACAGCATTTAGCCGTCTTGCATCCAAACATAAACGAACCTTTTTGGCTTTAACGACTACGGTCACGGGTGACGCCCAGGTGCTTTGTGATTCTTCGATGACGACTAGTTGTAGCATCCGATCAACTTCGGCATATAGCGACGTTTCTTTCGCCGGTGATATTGCGAAGTGTCATTGTTGAACCAGTTTAGCATCGCCAACGTCAATAATGTACGACACTAAGGTACTCCTGCCAAGTCCTTCCCTCTCATGCAACGGAAAAGCTGCTACAGCCACCGCTAGTCGTCGCTGTTGTGCTGGGTCTAAAGTGTGTTGAAAAGGGTGTGGTGTGGATGTAGAATCTTCCACTGCATTGATGGAGTTAAGTCGTAGGTTTGTGAATAGGCCAGATGCAGGATCGAATTTTCGAATGAAGTCCACCCTGAGACATAAATTCTTGGTCAGTGCAGGGATAATGTAGAACTCTATAGGCATGGTTACTCCTTCAAAGGTAATATCGGTGAGAACTTTTCCCTTAATGTAATGGCGGGTCCCATCTGCGATGCTTAAGCTAGTGGTGAAGCGTTTGATCCGATCGTGGTGTTGTTTCCATACCTGTCTTGCAAAGTCAGACGATCAGATTTGCTTTTGCAAATCAGTTACGGTTGCATAGGGCCGAACATCATCCTCGGCAAGTTCGTCTAGCTTAATTGACCGTATCAGCCATCTAGCTTGTGTCACTCTCCACCAGAAACTGCGCATCTGGAGTGTGGATTGCTTCCTTCTCAGGGGTGTTGTAGGGATAATTTCTTTATTGAAGATACGCTATCTCGCAGCCTGATACTCCCGCATTAGCACATCGTATGGATTCATGTGCTAAGGAACCATAGGTTCCTGAGAATCCACTAATTCCTCAGAGTTGGTCGCAGGTATCGCCGGATGCGAAACTTCGGGGGGAGCGTGCGTGGCTATGAACAGGGGTGTCGAGTTGGAGACTTCCGAGGGTAGAGAGTCTCGTGCGCTGGGCACAACAGTTTTTTGGTCTGATTCTACGAGTGTCACCGGGTGTTGTGCGCACTGTTTGTCCCATTTTTAAGGTAAATTTCTCGAGGCAAATTTACCTATTATATATATATGGGATATAACGAAATTTGTGACCACGCTAGAGGTTGCAATTTAGCTCCGATTTTCACCAAATTTTCAGGAAAGGTGTATTAGGTAAATACCTCGGTTGAATTTGTGAAACAGCTATATCGGCCGAGCAAAAACAAAATGGCGGCCATTTTAGACGAAAAGTCGTGATTTCTGTTCTCACCAAAGTATAGCTCCGATTTGGATGAAATTTAGTACAAATATTCACTGACATATGTGATGAATCTCACAATAAAAAATCCAAAGTCGGTATGGCAGAAACAAAATGGCGGCCGCTCAAAGGTCGAAATACGTGCAAAATTTTGTTGTTGTAATAGTGGTCAAAGCTTTCAACAGATTTTCATGAAATTCGGCAGTTGGATAGAAGCTATTAGTATCTAAAGAATAGCGTGAAAAAACTGGAGGTCAGGTCACAAAAAACAAATGGCGGCCAGTTGAAGCTCAAAACTTCAAATTTTGATCCGACGTATATGAAACTTGGTTTCAAGATAGGCATTACTTAGATCTACAGACTTTGATATTTTGGTGACCATGCATGTGCAAATTTCAAAATGGCGGTGGTTTAAATATGCGTTTTTTCAGGTTTTTGTGGCGCTCTAGCGGTCACATTTTCCAGCGGATTTTGATGAAACTTGCGATTATGGATCTCTGTACTATGTTCTTGTGTTATGCTGAAAATTATTAAAATTGAATGAAAAATGAAAAAGTCGAAATTTTAAAACCCAATATTTTTAGCTGCCATTTTCACGAAAAATTGAATTATTTTGCCCTGTCTAGAGTGAAACTCCGATTTGAACGAGATTTGGCACATTGATTGATGAGGTCCTAGCCCACAAAGATTTAAAATAGTCCAAAATCAAATGCATGCATTCAAAATGGCGGCCCCCAAAGGTCAAGAGGCAAGCGCGATTCGCTATTTTAGTAGCAACTAAAATAATGAATAATTTTCATGGAAACGTTTTAAATGACTTATCTTGAAAGTATTTATCAATCAGAGTTTTTTTTTAAGATATTGTAAAATATTTTTAACAATACCCTTAAAGATTATAAAATCGCGACTTGTCCGTCTGTCCGTCCGTCCGTTTGTTCGTGCGTCACAACAAGTTTTCTCGCAAACCACATAAGCTAGAATGAGGAAATTTTCTACGAATGTCAAAAGTGGTGCCTCTCGTAATTTAAAGTGTAAGAAAATATTTTAAAGTGTTTGAGGCGGTCTCCCCATACAGAGGGGAGACATAAACATTTTTTTTATTTCTGTAGCCCTCTGGCAGCCAAGTTTCTCAACAGATTCCGACAAAACTTTAAATTATAAGTTATTAAGGCTACTTAATTTAATTTAATGATGCAAATCGGATGACAAATAAAAAATTCTAAAATCTACATCTTAATATTTTTAGCAGCCGTTTTCAATAAAAATTCAAATTGATGGCCCCTGATGGTTCAGAAAAGAATCCAAAATGTTTATATTAATGGCAATGCAAGTGCTGATCAAACTTTTATGGAAATCTTTTGAAATTAACTATTTGAGCTATTTTAGCCAACAAGTTATCACTTTTGTGTGGTAACCACTGTGAAATGTATAAACAGCAAATGTGAGAAAGGCGAAACCAGTAAAAGTATGTTTATAACAATTTATTACCTGCCGATTTTCAATATGTGATCCATACGTGTGCAACTCAATTTAATTAGCAAAATATTTGCGCCTCTATGAAGGGTCTCCAAATAGGAACGGCGGCAGATTCTTTTTGTTAATAAATACCCATGTAGTGCCACAAAAATTGCAATAAGAAGTCCAGTAGTAGGCAAGCCAAATTCTTTTCCAAAACCTTATGCTACATACGAGAAATTTACCTTTCCGGCTGGTGCTGTCAACGGGGATTTTTTTTATCTGGGGCAGTCCTTACGATTTGGAGCGTTTGTGTTGGCCTTGTCACAGCGATGAAAGAATACGATAGTTCAGACGGACATGTGGAGAATCGATGGCCAGGTTGATGACAGTTCCAGCACAAATTAATTCTTGGTCGGCCGGTCACTTCGTCAATTTCTAGTACTTCTGTTCCACTAGTGATCCTGAGAACGGTAGGCAGGCTGGTCAATCTCTCAGTGAAGGTTTGAACCAACGTATCAAAGGGGGCTTATGCTGTAGGACCAG
The DNA here is from genome assembly GCA_963969285.1 of Odontomyia ornata. Taxonomy (NCBI): domain Eukaryota; kingdom Metazoa; phylum Arthropoda; class Insecta; order Diptera; family Stratiomyidae; genus Odontomyia; species Odontomyia ornata. Next base: position 234,537,995 of record OZ017739.1, on the reverse strand, counting down.
GCTGCAGCTCATGCACGAAGCGTTGATCTGGACGGTCTCTACGAGAAAAAGCGGATAGTGCATGCGCAGCACGGCACTGACTCTGGAGGATAGCCTCCATGACCCTTGCAAAAGATCGTACCACTCCATTGGTATCCCTGGGAGTGTAAGCCATATGTTCTCTCGGTTCGGGACGTAATCCGCACCAGAGATTTTTCAGAAGGTCGGCCTCTGATATAGGACTAATTAGTCACTCTACCATGCCGCGTAACGCAGCATAGTATTCGTCTACGGTCTCGTGCTGTAACTGATAATGGCTTCAATGCTGTTGCTTACTTAGGGTGTCACTTTCCCCTGTTGAGAACTCTTCCATAGCGGCTTGGTTGAGGGTGCCCCAGTCAGAATAGGGATTGGCATCTACTATGCCCCAGAACCAGGGTTTCGAGTTACCTGTAAACAGGAACTACGCGTTTTGTGCCAACATTCTAAAGCCACCATCCAGGGAGGACATTGTGAGGTGTTCTACGCTCCTTAAAAATCGATCGTTGTTTCCTGTGAAAGTTAGCTTCCATTGTGCAATAAGTTGTGTGGCTTTATATAAGGAAATTTTACTCCTTCTACTGGTCGTATGTCCCGTCGGAGCTAAAAGGATGCATTGCTAGGTTGCAGGATTATATATAGCCATCACAGGTCTGGAACTCACTGGCACTTGTACTGGAGGAAAGTGATGCGCTTTTGTTTCAGTAGTGACCGTGGTTGCTGCGTCATACCGAAAATATGTTATAGGGCCTGCTTGTCCGGAACGTTCCTCGTTAGGGATTTGTAGTGGATCTGAATTTATTTCGATCCTACAAAGTTCCACGCGGATGGACTGCGAGGTCTGCGTTCGTTCTCCAGCTGGGGTCGGAACATTGCTACGGGGCTGAGGGATCGGTTCCCTTGGTATTGGGTTCCGAACGGCTTCCTCGAGGGTGTTGGAATGGCATGCTATCTTCTGCATGAACTGCACTATCTCCTATTACTCGCTGCTGCTTATTGGTTGCGTAGAGGTGTTAATCTCCATATCGGCTGGTTCAGGAGAATTTTTTGGTGTTGGGCTATGCAATACAGTTAAGGGCAGGATTGATCGGGCATCTGCTCTCAGATTTTTGTTTTCTGCCTGGAGTTTTCGATCTCTCCTTCCTTGTATCTTCGGTGACAAAGGCGGGACGAGTCCTTGGGACCTCAGATTGTAGGGTGGTTCCCTCGCTATTGCTCCTTGAAGGTTAGGTGGGGCGATCGGTTCTAAGGGTATTGGCTGATTAAGGGTGTCTGCCCGAGTTAACTCGTGTAAGGGCAGATAACACCCGCATAGTGGGCACACACTTTACCTTTCTAACCAGGTTTTCATGCAATCAGCATAAAAATCATGGCTAAAGTTAGTGCAAATCATCTGGTCCATTGCCTGCACTTCTTGGCAACAGATTGCCCAATCAAGAATCTCCACTGGTCCCTCTTGCCATTGTGGACTGCAGCGCACGACTATATTGCAACCGCTATATACAAATATTTGAGGAACGAAAAATTAATACTATTGGCCGTAAGTGACGAACTTTTCTATGAACATATTAAAAAAGTGTATATTTATATCATAGAGTGCTCTTTCCTTTCCAGTAGCAGTAGACCTCCCGAGGAAGGAGGCAACAATAACCGTAATATGCCGAAGACTAGATACTTCGCATCATCTTTCCTTTCAGAAAAGCCATCGCAAGCACATTACAAAAATATCCGTTCATTCTACGTTAAAGGACTCTACGACGTGAATTTAAGCGTTACCGTCCTATTCCCGAACGCGGTCAAAATTCAAACACGTGAGAGCATTCCGAGCTTCACAATTCCGACCCGCGTTCCTAGAAGTCAAATCCGATCCATTCACCTATCACGCATAATAAAAATCGAGAACCAGTTTGCAACACAACGGTAAGGGAACATCTGATTCACTTACGAGCCCAGCCAGATAGGTGAACTCATCTGGTTGGCCGTTCCTTATAATTAAATCAAACGTCCTTACTGGGATTTACCCAAGGACAACACATCGAACCGATTCTATCGCGACAAAAAAATAAAAATAAAACAAAAGGGAGCAGAAAATTCAATTCACGTGAAGTAACCTGGTGGTGACTGAGCACACTCTGCTACTCCTGGTCGCGGGACCCTAGTACCGAAGTACCAAGCGTTTCCGTATAGGACCCAAAAATCAAAGGACTCTAAACTTCCCCCTTCAATAACGAGGCCCCACGTTGGGCACCATTTGTAATGATTTTTAACGCTCGCCCGATGAGATTTCCCAAGGAAATCTAAACCAACCTCTCATTGGTTATTTAGACGTGAAGTCTGAGCCATGCCAACGAATGGTACCCAATCGGTCAACCAGTCCGTGTACTCGTAATCCATTTCGCAGTGGCTGCTGGTCAGCCAACTAGTTTGGAGAGGATTTTGGTCGCAGATCTTTTAAATGGATTACGCTCGATTACATTAATTCAGCCACCATAACGTGCCCGTTTTAAGCGCGTCTAAAATACAACCATACAAAAAAGAAACCTAGTATTCCGTATTCACCTTCAATTCAGTCAAACAACAACAAAAAAAACTATCTAATTCCACGTTCCCGAATTTTTTACCGACGCTGTACTGAAAAATATACTATTCTAATACAAGCTTCAAAATATTCTACTCTGATAAAAAAAAAACATTAAAACAAAGTATGGTACCACGTACCGAAACCGAACCGGGAAAAGATTATGTTCAGAGGACCATGAGTGAACCTTACGGAAGGTCACTTACGCCCCCACCCTGCTCGACGGCATACCTATCGTTGTTGTCACCTACCTGTGCAAAGGAAGGAACAAACTACTGGAAGGAAAGATCGTGGTCTCTTAGCAATTCATTATAATTTCATTCATTACATGGAAAAATAGTTTTTACTTCTTGAACATTCTTCTGGTCGAAATAAGACTTTTGATTTCTTAATGTAATTTACAATGAAAACTAATTCTGAGAAAAATGTTCTCACATGAAATAAAGATTTGGCCTTTAATTAATACTCAGGCATGAAATATGAGTGTTTTAAAAAACCAGTTTTTGAGTTCAATCCGTTTTTATTTTACATTTTCATCTGGCATAACCTTCCTTCAAAAATGCAACTATGAACACCAACATTTTTGTTCAGCAGTTCCTATCGATTCTCATCTATTTGTTTACCGTCTCATCTCTGATATACATTTATCAATCACAACTACTCCTAGCTCTGTACTGTCCTAAATCTTATCCTAACGAGTCTGTGTAAGTGCACATTTATCACCTTTTTAACAACTACCACTATAACCGCGTTAGGTTTAGAGAAAATACGTTGACTTATGAGTAGTGTCTGAAAATTAATAATTATTTAAAAATTCAGCAGTAGAAATTTTAGCAAAAAAAAAACACATTGCACTGAAATAAATAATACTTTCAAAATTTGGAATCCTAGCTTAATTTCTTTGTAAAGCCGATTGGATTGAACTTGGTTTATGTAGGCCTATAACTTTTCATGGGTTATTAGTCCTGCACCCTTTTCCCCATTGACTGCACTGACTGATGCGTTTTTCACCCAAACTTAATAAACGATTGAAAAATCTTGGTTTATAAATAATTCATCAACATTCAAAAACTTCAAATAATTAAGAACTATAAAAAAAATTGCGAATCAATTATCATGTAATAAACATTGCTTGATGCAGGCATTTGAAATGGAAACACATTTGAGTTCCTTAGTTCTTAAACTGTCAATTATGGTTATCATAATTATTAACAGGAAGTTTTGTTATTTTGAACAATTTCAAAATTAAAAATAATTTTTAATTAGTAACTTGAAAGATATTAAAAATCCGAAAATTGTCAGGTTCCTTCTAAGTTATTGGTAGTTTTTCCACCTATCCAATGAAACTGAATTATTCATAAGACTTTTTATTTTCTTCTAGACAGAACTTCTAATTTTGGCACGTCAGCATTTATCAATATTTCCCGTTTCGTTTAGAGTTAAATTTTTTTGCTGATGCAGGGGGACAACGACAGACGTCGCCGCTAATTCACTTGTTTGACTATAATTAGCATAGTTATATATATCTTTTTCTTTAACATTAAGTTGAATTCTCAACACAATACTGTTATAGACGCACCACGCACCTTATTTGGTTACAGAGAACGCCTCCTTTTTGATCCACCGAGTTAAGTTGAAATTTTAGGATGTTATATTTTCCTCCTCGGTACATGGCACTTTTCCTCTAGTTTCCTTGCAGTCGCTCCGAACAGCTGGACCCGCGCGACACAAAGCATGCAAAATACACAAAATCAAAAGCAAGCAGACAAGCGAGCAAGCAAACTTAATTTTTAAGGGGGGCACACAAACGGCAGCTCCGTCTGTGCCAAATTACAAATTGATGTGGCTATGTACATGAAAAGTGAATTATTGTATATTCCTTGGGCAGGTACTATTCTTCCTCTTTGTGATAATCAGCGAAATTCACGCTTTTTCGACCTTGTCAATTCACTTGTACGATTCACTTTCCCGGCTGCTACTCACAATAATACGATTAGAATGCACGCAATCGATAAATTATTGCCGAGGACCATGAAAATATTCGTAGTTACCATGGAAAATCTATTTGTAACTATTTCAATATGTAAATACCTTTATATGGAAGCTGCTTTGGTGCTTTCTGGCTTGTTTTAAGGCAATTTATCGCCAAACAGAGACTTTCCCTGTAATTATCGTAAACTGTGAACACCGCCACTTGTAAACAAATTTATCTACGGAAGACGAGCACTGATGCGGTGTTGCAACAATATGTTGGTATGAGTGAATATTCTTTAAGAATCAGAATTAATTTGATTCTCTCATAGGGCGTACATTACAAATGCTAGCCGACAGGAATACTCTTGGAGGCTAGCATTCTTTGGGGAGTTCCGCCCTCACGTACCCGAGGAGATTTATGCAAGGGGAATGCCGGTCAGCAAGGGCGCTCTTAGAGGCTAGCATTCTTTAGGGACCACCGCCTCTACGGACCCGAGGTTATATGGGGGCGCCGTGAGGTTCCATCCTGGGATGACAGGTAACGACACTGACTGGATCTGGACTATGCTTTGGACAACGAACTGGAATTGAAGCTTTGGGCTGGCAAAAATGATGGTTTGGACCTAGTTGCTTTGCACTGTAGTGCTGAGGTGACACTCGCGTATGAACGGCTCCAATTAAACTATTATACCGTCTTAGTCCCGGTAAAACCTTTGGTGGCCTGGAAGTACGTTCAAAGTTCGCACCGTTGGGTTGGTGGTGTAGGTTTGGTTGAGACGGACTCCCAATTAGCGCTAGCCTGGCTCTGAGAACTTGTCCTCTTAAGGGCTTATGCCTATCATCGCATGACCTCTCTGCTCTGCAAAGATAACCATGGGAACTAAAAGGCGACTACACACACGAGAGATGACCCAATAAAACTGGAGCCACCAAAAACATATAAAAAAGATAAAAAAACCCAAAAAAAGAAATTAAAAATAATAACAATGACGATGTTGCTCGCCAGTCAGCTCCTGCATCGCTGATTGCCATTGCCAGTCATTCAACATCTGTAAAGGAAATAAAAAAACACAAAGAATCGATGTTTAGGTCAACTAAATGAAGTTACTTATCTGATATCAGCTGGACGCACGAATCCCGGTCACTTTCCATGGACACTATTTGGATTTAGTTGTGTATTTGATCGAAATTCACTCCCGTTTTTATCAAACAATAACAAAACTATGACATTTAAAGTGAAATGTCAAAGTAAATGTCATTAAGAGATTACAATTTAAAATAGTAGATTTAAAGTAGTAGAATATCGTAACATTCATTACAATTCAGAATAGTAGATTTAAAATAGTAGAATATCGTAACATTCACAATAACAATTATAGTAAATAGTTAGAGACAACACAATTTGTTAAAGGAAAAGTACCGAAATCCTTCGTTCAAATTGATTTCTTTGTTTGAAAATTTCGGTACTTTCTGCAATTAAAAGACTAAGTGCAGTAGTATTGTGGAAGTTGGATACGACAGAACTATCGCTCGCGAATTTAAATTACTACGAATTTTTGCGTTTTTTATAAAAGTGAATTATTACCGGACTGTGATTGTTAGCATTCTTTTATTTTGAAATAAAGTTTTTTATGTTAAAGTGTAGAAAGTGTTTCCTTGATTTTGATTTCATTAGTATATTAAAAATAGAGTTTTTTCAGTGCAACATTTTTTGGTCCGTCGAGCCGGATACTTCGTAGATCCATAGAATTAGACTGGAAACTTCTCAAATACGGGAATTTACACAGTGAAAAGTGTCTTTTAATCAAATATCGGTCGCGCGGTTAATTTAAGAAACATTGCAAGGACAAAGTGACAACAACAGAAAGGTCCGGTAAGTCTCCATTTTCCCTCATTCAATTACCTCTCCTACAAAGACAATTTGGAAATAGATTTTGTGTCTTTGAATACAAAACTCGAAAATATATTTCGAGAAGAAGTATTTTGTGCACAAACGCTTACACATTAGCAATCGACAAAGACAATTTGGAAATAGATTTTGTATCTTTGAATACAAATTCGAAAATATATTTCGAGAAGAAGTATTTAGTGCACAAACGCTTACACATTAGCAATCGACAAAAACAATTTGGAAATATATTTTGTGTCTTTGAATACAAATCCGAAAATATATTCGAGAAGAAGTATTTGTGCACCACCAATTACTTCTCATACGCTGCACAAATCGTTTAGACATTAGTGATCGATAAAAGCATTTGGGATTAGATTTTTGTGTCTTGGAATACACATTCGAAAATATATTTCTAGAGGAAGTAATTTGTTCACCACCAATTACTTTTTATACGCTGCATAAATAGTTTATACATTAGTAATCGATAAATTCATCTGAAATAGAATAACAAAGTATATATTTCGAGGAGAAGTATTGTGCACCATCAATCACTTTTTATCCGATACGCAAGTTAACTATAATATTATTCTCCACCACTATTGGGGTACAGTTGTAAATTTTTTTTGTTTGATATTTGGAAATATAAGTGTGTCGCCAAATTCTGATCCAATATTACATGCAAAGTGCGTCCCATTTCACAAAAGGTTAATATAAAAAGATGGATCGCTTAATGGCCCAACAAAAATTGTTGAGCGATCAGCTAAATAAAATGTATACGAATTTCCGTAAGGACTCGAAATCCCGCAAAACAGTAGCATACGCTAATAAGTTGTTACAGCGTGTGCAAGAGGTTCGTCAGTCATTCATGTAAACTCAAGAGAAAATCCTTACGTTGATGAATGGGCAGGACGAGTTATCATCGGATTATTTTTCACAAAATTGTTATTTAGCGTTCGAGGAACTCAATTTAAATTTCGAAACGGAGTTAGAAGAGTTTCAAATGGATCAGGGAATACAGGGTACACAAGGAGGCAAAGAGGTACCAAATCAATCCCTTGTAGCAGCGAACGATACAGATGTTCGACTTCCACGGATCAACCTTCCGAAGTTCAGTGGAAATTACAATGAGTGGACGTCGTTCAAGGATTTGTTCACATCTCTGATTCACCGGAAAGGGAGTTTATCTATGGTGGAAAAGTTACACTATTTGAAGTGCAGTCTGTCAGGTGAGGCTGAACAATTGCTTAAATATTATCCCATCACTGGAGCAAATTATGAGTCAGCGTGGAAATTGCTTGTGGAACGATAAACATGTGTTGTTAAGCGCACAATTAAAAAAATTGTTAGCGATTGGTAACGCCAATGAATCCGCATCGTCAATAAAACTGTTATTGGATAAAACTCTCGATTGCACTCAAGCAATAGAAAACCTGGAGGTTGAAGACAAATGGGAGGCAATGTTGGTACACCTAACAACGCAGCGACTGCCATCTGATACATGCCAAATTTGGGAGCAGCAACAAGCGTCAGAGTCTGGAACAGCGTCTTTCCAGAAGCTAAAAGATTTTTTACAATCTCGCTTTAGAGCTCTAGAAGCTGCTGGGGTGGACAAGCAAAGGACCAGCAGAGCTTCACATAGTGCGTTGATGACGAAGGGAGAAAAAAGAATTACGTGCATTTTGTGCAAGGGTCCTCATCATTTGAGACGATGTACTGGGTTCCTACAATCTAAACACTCAGAAAGATTTGATATTGTGAAGAAAAATGGTTTATGTCTCAATTGTCTGAGCAAAGGACATCTGGTTGGAATGTATCCTAGTACGTCGAGATGCTTCCAGTGCAAAAAGGCACATCACACACCACTTTACAAACCCGCCGAATTAAATAATGGAACGGCTAATCAATCAATACCTTTGTCTGAACATAAGGTGCACTCATCGAACTCGGCGTCACATAACAACCAGTATGCATCAACAGGATTCAATCAGCATTCTGCGGCAGCATTCTCACACTCTGGACAAATGTCCACATATTTCGATCATGGATCATTGAGCAAATCGCCAACAGCTGTTAAAGCCAGCTCTGCTACCAGTAATACTAAACAATCGGTATTGCTAGCGACAGCTTTAGCAAAGGTTGAAGCGTTGAGCGGTCGTGTGACTCTACGTGCTTTGCTGGATCAAGGGTCACAAACATCAATCATCACTGAAAGCGCAGCTCAAAGATTGGGACTTAAAAGAAAGTCCACAAATATTACTATAGCCGGAATTGGAAAAACGAAGGGTATCTCAACTAATGGAAACTTGAAAATTAGACTATATACTAGAACAAATGAATGTTTGACAATCGATGCACTCATACTGAACAAGTTAACTAACTTTGTTCCATCACAGACAATTTCTACACCACTGCGGGAGTAAATTGGAAATTTAGATTTGCCTGATCCCCACTTTGATCAGCCAAACAAAATTGATCTTCTATTGGGAGCAGATGTTTATGCTCAAATTATACTCGGAGGAGTTCGAAAATTGAAACTAGGTTCAGTTTTGCAGTGCACCAAACTAGGCTGGATAATATCAGGGAAAGTTGGTAGTGATGATGCGCAAACAATGCATACTTTCAAAATAGAAACAAATGGAAATGTGGAAATCAGCAAACAGCTAAAACGATTCTGGGAGACAGGAGAAGTTGGAATTGGAAACGATATGACGCAAGAAGAAGAAGCCTGCGAGCAGCATTACAAAGTAAATGTGCAAAGAGAATCGAACGGGCGGTATCAAGTCCGATTACCTTTCAAAGGTCCAGATAGTCAGCATTCATTAGGTTGTTCCAGGGCGAATGCAGTGGTAAGCTTATTGCATCTAGAAAAACGCTTTGCGGGAAATAAACAACTCCAGGAAGAATATTCGGCAGTAATGCGAGAATATATAGATTTGGGCCATATGAAGGAAGTTCCTTATTCTGAAGAAGTAACGTATGACCAAGGAAGAAGGATCAGTAGAGCCAATTTTTTGCCACATCACGCTGTATTCAAAGAGAGTACGTCAACAAAGTTGCGAGTGGTATTTGACGCCTCACGAAAGACAAGCTCTGGTTTGTCCCTCAACGAAACATTATTAACTGGACCGACCATCCAGAATAGTATGATATCGATTATCATCAATTGGAGATTAAATCGGTTTGCAATGATGGCTGATATCACTAAAATGTACCAGCAGGTGAATATGCATCCTGAAGATGCAAATTACCAGAAAATCGTTTGGAGGCCACACCTAGATGAACCAATTAAAGACTATTGTCTTAGTACTGTCACGTTCGGAACAACTTCTGCCCCTTTTCTTGCAATCCGCACATTGCATCAGGTGGCAATGGATGAAATTGAAAAGTATCCTGTAGCAAGTAAGTCGATATCAAAGGAGTTCTATGTAGATGACTTGTTGTCAGGTGGATACAACCTACAAGAAAGCATGGATAAAAGAGATGAATTGATCAAACTTTTGAAATCTGGTGGCTTTCAACTAAGAAAATGGATTGCAAACGACAAGCGAATACTACAAGGTCTCCCTGCTGGAGAAATTGAAATGAAAGATTCAATAGATTTCGGATTGGACAAGGGATATAAGTCACTAGGAGTTATGTGGTTCCCTCTGAAGGATTATTTTACATATCGAATAAAAAAAAAGGAACAATCAACAATCAATACGAAACGCTCAATCCTCTCTGAAGTAGCGCGTCTGTATGACCCATTGGGATGGATAGCACCTGTAATGGTAACAGCAAAAATCCTACTGCAAAGCCTATGGTTGTCTGGACAAGATTGGGATCAACCAATACCAAGTGCAATAAATACAGAATGGGTCAATCTGTTGGAACAATTACATAGTATTGAGTACATTAAAATCCCAAGATGGGTGACATACCAACAAGATTCATCAATATCATTCCACGGGCTCTGTGACGCATCTCAACGGGCGTATGCAGCAGCAATTTACATAGTGGTACAGTCAGGAGCATCGATCAGCAGTCACCTGTTAATAGCCAAGACCAAAGTGGCACCAGTGAAACCAATTAGCGTTCCCCGTCTAGAATTATGCGGTGCAGTCTTGCTGTCACAACTACTGAAAGAAATCACAAAGTCATTCGAATTCGAGAAAATACCTACCTGGTTGTGGACCGATTCCGAAGTTGTCCTAGCATGGTTGAAAGGGCATCCGACTCGGTGGACGGTCTTCGTGAGCAATAGAACATCCCAGATCTTAGAAAATACTGGCAATATTCCGTGGCGTTATGTTTCGTCCAAGTGCAATCCAGCCGACATAGCATCAAGGGGAGTCAAACCCAGGGACTTAATCGAAAATCAACTTTGGTGGAATGGACCAAGTTGGCTAGTTGAAAGTAGTGATCGATGGCCTAAAATTAAAGAGACCCAATCAATTAATATCGAGAAGCGGAAACATATAATGGTTAATGTCAGTTGGCAAACCGAAAATTTTTTGAACGGCCTGGTGGAAAGGTATTCAACATTGACGAAATTAACAAGAGTAACGGCATATTGTTTCCGCTTCATCAAATCAAAAGCGAACCAGTCAGGTAGTCGCACGTACTTGACCAGAGATGAGTTAAGGCAGTCTCTTGAATTCTGGATCAAATATGCTCAGCGAACTGAATACTCACAAGAAATGACACATCTTACGAGGTCAGCGCCCGTGGGGAACAAAAGTAAACTGAGTAACCTGAATCCATTCCTGGACGACAAAGGAATCATGCGTGTTGGAGGACGATTTAAACACGCCCAGCTACCTTTCGATGTAAAGTACCCAATGATTCTACCACGGAATGGGAAACTCACCGATCTAATACTACATCGGATTCATCAGTCGACTTTACATGGACAAACGCAGTTGATGCTGAATACGCTCAGAAGGAAATTCTGGTTAATAGATGCCCGCAACTGCATCAAACGATTCATGCATAGGTGCATCCGTTGTTTCCGTACCAAAGCAATCACATCAAACCAACTGATGGGAGATTTACCACAACCTCGAGGGACCGTGTTCCGTCCATTCACTCACACGGGAGTTGATTTTTGCGGACCTTTTGATATAAAGGACAGGCGAGGAAGAGGAAGCAGAACCACAAAGGGATACGTGGCTATATTCATTTGTATGGCAGTGAAAGCCATACATATTGAAGTTGTCAGCGACCTGTCTACGCCCGCTCTCCTTGCAGCTTTACGGAGGTTCATGGGTAGACGCGGCTACAGCAAACATATGTACTCTGACTGCGGCTCTAATTTTGTTGGTGCAGCTGCTGAGCTGAAAAAGATATCCGAAATCAGTGTGGGAGCGGCGGGAGCTCTAGCGCAGGATGGAATAACATGGCATTTCAATCCTCCAGCTTCACCCCATTTCGGAGGGCTTTGGGAAGCTGGAGTCAAGTCCATAAAATCACACTTACGTCGAGTGGTAGGTAATGTATCGTTGACCTACGAGGAATTGATGACTGTACTCGTTCAAATAGAAGCCTGCCTTAATTCCCGACCATTGTGCCCGCTTCGAGACGACCCAACGGACACCGCAGCACTAACTCCTGCTCATTTTTTAATCGGCGACTCGATGATAGCTCCTCCGGAGATTACGTTGGAGGAAGTCAACATTAATCACCTCGACAGATGGCAACTGGCACAGAAAATTACCCAAGATTTTTGGAAACGGTGGCGAATGGATTACTTAAGCCGTTTACAACGCCGACCGAAGTGGATTAAAAGCGAAAATAACGCCAAAGTAGGTGACTTATGCCTATTGAAGGAAGAAAGAACTCCATCTTGCCGATGGCCGCTAGCCAAGATCATTCAAGTCCACCCAGGACATGATGCGGTAGTACGAGTCGTAACGGTGCTTTCAAACGGAAAATTCTACAAAAGAGTGATCACGAAAATTCCACTTTTGCCTGTCCAAACCAGTGCAATGTAGCGCATTGAGGTATTATATCGCCAACTTGATTTTGTCCTACTTCATTTGTTACAACACTATCCACCTGCCCTGTATTCTTTTTCCAAGTTCCTAACACGATTGTACCCTAGAATACAAAGTCGCCAATTCAAAAATAAATCCTTTATCTCCTTTGTTTCTACCGGACCCTGACGTCAGACAATATGGTCGCGTGTTATTGGTTCGCGGCCAATAATTTTAACGTTCCGGGAAAGTGAAAACGCAATGTCTTTTAATTTAAGTTAAAAGAGTTTATTCAATTAAATAAAATGCACAATAATCAGTTAACACTTTCACTAATTTTAATTGTCACTATTAAAATTATCTAACACTTGTCCATAAATTTACTATCGCAATTGTCTTCTAAATTACTTCACTATTACGAAACACACTTCCCACACACAATCGCAGTTCTTATCGCGGTCGAATGAATGATTTCCCCATTCATTCAGCTCGCCTTTATATAGGGTCTCTACCTATTCACCCATTTCTCGCACATTGGCGAACGTTCTACCGAGAGGTACCTGGTAGGTTCGAGCAAGTTCATGAATGGAGTGACGTCACTTGCAGATGTTGATTATGCTTGTTGAATTTACTCTTGGGTTCGAGTAAATTCATTCGTTGACGTTCTTAATGATGATGAAAACAATTGCGACAGTAGCTCGTAGAATTATTTGTACATGTAATTATTTGTACATGTAACACTGCCCCCACCTCAGTTCTTTTCGCCCCGAAAAGATGTGTCGCTATTTGTAGTCAATTCTCCCTGGGTGTAATATGGGGCAAGACGGTCCAGATGCACGATTTTCATTTTAGCTCTCGGCTTACGATGTTCCTGTATTCGGTATACGACGTCGTTGATTCGCTTTGTAACTCGGTATGGTCCCTCCCAATTATGTTGCAACTTTGGAGACCTACCCTTTCGCCGTTGCGGGTTATAAAGCCACACCAAGTCATCTTGCTGGAAGCCAGTAGAATTAGCCTTTAGATCATACCTGGTCTCCATGCGGTCAGTAGCCGATTCGAGGTGTTTTCGCACTGTCCGATGTATCTGGTTCAACCGTTGTCTTAGATCACTTGCGTACTCCGAGACCGTTTGGGGTTTCTCAGGGGTTGTTCCGAACTTTATATCGGCTGGCAAACGAATAGTCTTTCCAAAAATGACTTTGGCTGGGGCTTGGCCCGTCGATGCATGTTCAGCGGCTCTATACGCCATTAAAAATAGTGGGATATGTCGGTCCCAGTCCCTTTGGTTCTCGTCAACCATTTTGGCCAAGTGTTTATTGAGCGTGCCGTTGAAACGTTCGACCATTCCATCGGATTGGGGATGCAGCGGTGTTGTCCTCGTTTTCCGTATTCCCAGCTGCTCGCTCATTTCGCCAAAAACTAGTGACTCAAAGTTTCGGCCTTGATCCGAATGTAGTTCACAAGGCACGCCGTACCTGCTGACCCAATTTAACACTAGCTGTTCGGCTACAGTAGTTGCTTCCTGGTTGGGAATGGGGTAGACCTCAGGCCACTTGCTGAAATAATCAGCTACAACCAGCGTGTATCGATTTCCCCATTCAGATTCAGGAAAGGGTCCAGCGATGTCAACAGCAATCCTTTCGAATGGCACGCCTATGTTATAGGTTTGCATTTGTCCTCTCAGTCGTCGCTTTGGGCCTTTGAGGGAAGCACAAATTGTGCATCTGCGGCACCAGTCCTCTACGTCTTCTCGAGCGTGGAGCCAGTAGAATCTTTCCCGCAATTTCGCTAAGGTTTTGTTAACACCAAGATGGCCTCCCGAGGATCCTTCATGCATTTCCTTAACCACATCGTGGATTCGGCTTTTGGGTAGTATAGTTTGCATCCTATAGGAGCTGCCATCCGCCGTTTCCCATTTCCGCTTGAGTACGCCACCCTCCACCTGTAGGGAGTTCCATTGTGCCCAATAGCTTTTCAGGGTTGCGCCATGCATCGAAACGTCCTTCCACTCCGGTCGCCCAGTCGTCTCCTTCCAAACGAGCAATGGTCCGATGTCTTCATCGGCTAGCTGGGCATTTCGAATCTCCTCCGATGACCAACCTTCATCGAATTCGGCCGTTATCAGTCGCAGATCAACGGGCGGTTCCTCTTCCTCAATCCGTCGGCAATGCTTGCAGTTAGCTGGACATGGGCGACGAGATAGGGCGTCAGCATTTCCATGAACTCCGCCCTTCCGATGAACAATTTCGTAGTCGTATGACTGCAATCTTTCGATCCATCTCGCAACTTGTCCCTCGGGGTTTTTGAAGTTAAGTAGCCATCTCAATGATGCATGGTCTGTTCGAAGAACAAATTTCTGGCCATATAGGTACTTGTGGAACTGCTTGGTGGCCTCTATTATAGCCAATAGCTCCTTCCTGGTCACACAGTAATTCCTCTCACTTTTTGAGAGAACTCGACTGTAATAAGAGAGGACTCTTTCTTCGCCATTGATCTGCTGGGAGAGTACAGCTCCAATACCGCCGTTGCTTGCATCGGTGTCAACTACAAACATTTTTCCGGGTTTCGGATACGCCAGCACGGGTGATTCACACAGCTTTTCCTTCAGGGTCTCAAAGGCTGTCTGGCATTGTTCGTTCCAGACAAACGGACGATTTTTCTCGGTTAGCTGATGGAGACACTTAGCTATTTTGGCAAAGTCTTTGACGAATCTTCGATAGTAGGTTGCCAGACCCAGGAAACTTCGTAGTTGGCGCTTGTTGTTTGGTGTTGGCCAGCTTTTCACGGCTTCAATTTTCTCAGGGTCTGTTTTGACCCCTTCTGCTGATACGACGTGTCCCAGGTATTTTACTTCATCTGCGAAAAGAGTACACTTCTCGTGACTAAGTTTCAAATTTGCCAGTCGTAATCGGGAGAAAACCTCTTCTAAGTTCCGCACATGTTCTTCGAACGTTCTACCGATGACGATGATGTCATCTAGGTATACCAAGCAGGTTTTCCAGGTTAGACCACGTAGCACATATTCCATCAAGCGTTCGAAAGTGGCTGGAGCATTGCAAAGCCCAAACGGCATCACAACAAATTGCCACAATCCGGTCCCAACTGAAAATGCGGTCTTCTCTCGGTCCTTCTTGTCAATTTCTACCTGCCAGTAGCCACTCTTGAGATCGAGTGTAGAAAACCATTTTGCGTCGGCTAAAGTGTCCATGATGTCATCGATGCGTGGGAGTGGGTAACTATCTTTCTTAGTGACGTCGTTAAGCTGCCTATAGTCGACACAAAAGCGAGTGCTACCATCCTTTTTCTTGACTAGAACTACAGGCGCGGCCCATGGACTGACAGAAGGTTCAATAACGCCTTGTTTTTCCATGTCCGAGATCAGCGCGCTCACTTCTCCTTGTTTGGCTATAGGGAGACGTCTCGGTGCTTGTCGAATTGGCTTGGCTCCCTGTGTATCTATGACGTGAGTTACCATACTCGTTCGGCCTTGGTCATCCGGGCTTGTTGAGAAGATGTCACTGTACTTGGTGACCAGATGAGAGGCTCGTGTGAATAGCTGCACTGGCAATTTGACCTGCTTCAATATTGCAGACGTGGATTCCCGGGCTTTGTCTGTGTCTTGCCTCCTTTTCCAATGATGGTCGTGAGTAGCTTCCAAAGAGGTGATGGTGGAAACAGGCTGGCAGCTGCCGATGACTTCTCCCGCTTTGATGCTCGTAGTTGAGTCTGCGGTGTTAAGGACTCTAACCGGCACATATCCGTTCCTTAAAGATCTTACAAGGCATCGTCCTACAATCAAACTGCGTAATGCAGACGTCGTCGTTGGCTCTATCAGATAAGATCGATGGTCTCCAGAATCACCATCAAGCTTGGCCCATACAATGCTTTCGGAAGAATTCGGTACATCAGTGTCAGTACATACCACTACATTCATCTTGGGAATTCGGACGCTGGGATCCTCCATCAGTACTTCTACATTCTGCCATTTCAATACACGTTTGCCCAAATCCAACGTGATTCCATGTGGTCGCAGAAAATCCATTCCGAGAATGCAGTCATCCATAATGTTCGCGACCAGAAAATTATGTCGGAACACAAGGTATCCCAACTGTATCTGGAGGTTGACCTCTCCATGAACAGGTGCAGTTTCTCCCGTAGCTGTCCGTAGTGAGAAAATTCTGCCCTTGTAAAGTTGTTGCTGTCTAACTAGGTCTGGTCGGATAATCGATCGGGTTGCACCAGTGTCGATTGTTATGGTGCAGTGTTCTCCGTCAGCTTGACCCGGAAGGCATAAGTCCGCTTCTCCACGATGTAGTCTTGACACGGTGATGGTGGTGCTGGGGACTTCGATCCTCCTAGCCAACCTCTGCCCCACGAAGTTGGCTCTTACATGTTTCCCGACCCCTCTGTTTGAAGGGCTTCCATTCTGGGCTCCTGACTCGGTGTGGATCTCCTTCTAGCTGCACACCCTGGACAATAGCTCGGTTTTCTTCGCTTCTTGCAGTCTCTTTGCAGGTGCCCCTTCTCTCCGCAATTCCAACATCTAGGCGCACCATTTACATGCGGGTCTCGCTCAATTTTCACGCGCTCACACCTGCACTCGTCTGTCACTACCTCACGAACCCGGGCAGTGGTACGAGTCACATTTTTCGCTGCCTCAAAGTTCAGACTATAAGCCAGTGTGTCCTTAACCGTTTGCTTTTGAGCTAACCGCACGGCTTGTTGCAATTCCGGGTCCTTTAGTGCGCTGATGAATGCTTCTGTCGCTGCATCATCTCGATGTTCTGGGTCGTAGGCTGGATAAGCCAAAAGTGCCAGTCGCTCAATGTCTTGGGCTAGCTACTGTAGGGTTTCACCAGACTTCTGCATTCGATGCCTCAGCTGTGACCGATAAATCTGCTTTAGATGATCGTCTCCATAACGCATGTCGAGCGCATTCATTATAGCATTCGGGTTTGAGTGCAATTCAACGGGGATCGTCTGCAAAAGCTCGGCAGCTGGGCCTCTTAGAGCAAGAATCAATGCAGTTGCTCGTTCCTGCTCATTCCAGTGATTTATGCGAGCGGCTGCTTCGAACTGGGTTTTGTAAATACTCCAGACCGTTTGCCCATCGAATATTGGTGCTTGCACATTTCTAGATGAGCTTTGCGCTGCGGTTATAATTGGGGCTGGTGAGGCGGTTATTACTGCCTTCGCTGCTTCCAAGTCCTGGCTGATCTCAAGGTTGATTCTCTCCTCGACCTGGTATACCTTCTCCTCGACGCATTTAATTTGGCTGTTGAGACTACTGAGCTCCGCTTTTATTTCGGTTGACTGTTTTTCCAGCTTCTGAGCGATGTCTGCCTTGATTTCGATCGCTTGTTGATCCAGCTTCACTGATTGTTCATTAAGCTTCGCTGATTGTTCATCTAGCTTCGTGGTTAAATTGGACGACTGTTCATTGAGCTTCGCAGTTAAATTGGATGACTGTTCATTGAGCTTCGCAGTTAAATTGGATGACTGTTGTCGCTGCTCCTGCTGGATCAGCATTAACATTTGCATCAGCGCATTTTCTGGTTCCTTTGGTTTTGGTGTGTCTACTTCTCCACCTTCTGCGCCTTTTTCCGCATCTGAGAGCTCACCCGAATCCAGATTCACGCCTTCCGACTCGATCGCGTCACGCAAGCGTGCAATCAGTATGGCCTTTGTACCTTGTGTGGCCAGATTCCGCTGTTCCAACTCCTCCTTGAGCTCCGATATGGTCAATTCATTAATTTTTAAGTTTAAGCTTCGTGGCATTTTCAATGTTTTTTTAAATTTTACTATTGTGCACTCTAAAAATGTTCCAATTTTCACTTTCAAAATTTTTCTTTCGCACTTCTTGACACCACTGTCGCGTGTTATTGGTTCGCGGCCAATAATTTTAACGTTCCGGGAAAGTGAAAACGCAATGTCTTTTAATTTAAGTTAAAAGAGTTTATTCAATTAAATAAAATGCACAATAATCAGTTAACACTTTCACTAATTTTAATTGTCACTATTAAAATTATCTAACACTTGTCCATAAATTTACTATCGCAATTGTCTTCTAAATTACTTCACTATTACGAAACACACTTCCCACACACAATCGCAGTTCTTATCGCGGTCGAATGAATGATTTCCCCATTCATTCAGCTCGCCTTTATATAGGGTCTCTACCTATTCACCCATTTCTCGCACATTGGCGAACGTTCTACCGAGAGGTACCTGGTAGGTTCGAGCAAGTTCATGAATGGAGTGACGTCACTTGCAGATGTTGATTATGCTTGTTGAATTTACTCTTGGGTTCGAGTAAATTCATTCGTTGACGTTCTTAATGATGATGAAAACAATTGCGACAGTAGCTCGCAGAATTATTTGTACATGTAATTATTTGTACATGTAACAATATATACACTAATTTTTTAACGAATGTCGAATTTTGAAAAAGGTGTAGGTGGACGCCCAGCATAAGGTGGGATAACTTCACCACGCCCATATAACGTAACAAACCACCGGGACCAATAAAAACCACTAAAGAATGACATGAATTCGACAAAGAAGCTCTTCACGTAGCGAATGGAGGCGAGACGATAGGAAAACGAAAAAAACACAAAGAATCGATGTTTAGGTCAACTAAATGAAGTTACTTATTTGATATCAGCTGGACGCACGAATCCCGGTCACTTTTCATGGACACCATTTAGATTTAGTTGTGTATTTGATCGAAATTTACTCCCGCACTTGTTTTTATCAAACAATAACAAAACTATGACATTTAAAGTGAAATGTCAAAGTAAATGTCATTAAGAGATTACAATTTAAAAAAAGTAGATTTAAAGTAGTAGAATATCGTGACATTCATTACAATTCAGAATAGTAGATTTAAAATAGTAGAATATCGTAACATTCACAATAACAATTATAGTAAATAGTTAGATAGAGACAACTCAATTTGTTAAAGGAAAAGTACCGAAGTCCTTTGTTCAAATTGATTTCTTTGTTTGAAAATTTCGGTACTTTCTGCAATTAAAAGACTAAGTGCAGTAGTATTGTGGAAGTTGGATACGACAGAACTATCGCTCGCAAATTTAAATTACTACGAATTTTTGCGTTTTTTATAAAAGTGAATTATTACCGGACTGTGATTGTCAGCGTTCTTTTATTTTGAAATAAAGTTTTTTATGTTAAAGTGTAGAAAGTGTTTCCTTGATTTTGATTTCATTAGTATATTAAAAATAGAGTTTTTTCTGTGCAACAGACGACGCAACCAGCGCTCCAGCCACGAAGTTAACAGTGCATCGATTGCATTACTAACGATGACAAAAACAACGAATAATACAATTACAGCGAAGGCAGACGAAAAACGGAGATTAGCAGACAGTCTATTCCAGACTAAGATTCCTGCGGCGTTCGGGCGCAATAAAAAAACGATGCAAACGCCAGAGCGTCCTTTAAAGGAAAAGTGGTGGAACAAAATACAAAGAACATCGAGAATTCAATGGTTAGTGCTGCGATGATTACTGAAACGACCAATGCAAAGGTCATAAATCCCGACATAATAAAGAACCATTCTGAAGCCAACGAGAAGATTACGGCAGGAAAAGAAACGAGTGGCCAGACAAATAAAGTGACATTGTGTGATTGCATCGCCAATGGCGAAAAAGTGGGGAAGTATTGTATTTGGAAACGGAAAGTGATAACCTCTCCCAAGGATAGTCGCAAAGTGGAATTGCCGCCTAGCAATACGAAGAAGAAAGGCTATTCTGAAAAGCGAAATATGTTCTGCAAAGAATACAATCTGCATGCGACTCCCCGAAAATCAGCAAAGCAGTGAAGATTGGGCTCCTTGAACTGAGGAGCTCCTAGACCACATAGGGCATTACCGAAGGAGCTGGTTAGAGGCCGAAGATGAGAAGAAGGCTAAAGAAACGCTGGAGCGAAATCTAAAGGCCACATGCAGATAGCTCCACCATTAAAAATAAATAAGAGAATGGCGTCTAGCCCAATAATAAAACAAGGAAGGAAGAGGCACTTGATGGGCGTGGAGCACCGAATGACGGGTTTCACCCAGTGCTTACAAAAAGAGCGAAGAAAGCCGCAAAGAAACTCCTTCAAAAAGTGCCAGAAAATAAAGTTTGCACGGACGCCCAACAAGAAAAAAGACCTGATGCAAAACAGGAGAGACAGAAGCCTCGACGAAGACCTCGGCCGCAGGCACTGCTCTTAAAACCCCAAGATGGTCGATCCTACGTGGAAGTGGTGCGGGACATCAAGGGAAAACGTAAAGCCCAAAGATACCAATACCATTAAAGCAGTATGACCAACGTGGTCGGGCCACATACTGGTCCAATTTTGAGCAGAGGCCGACAATCAGGAAGCCTTGCTTGACCCAATGGCAACAATCGAAATAAGAGACATTGACTACGCCATGGATCTGGCCGGGGTAGAAGGAGCCATCAAAAGGCAGTTTCCTAGCGTGGGAAGGATCAAAGCACGACTGACACCAAAAAACAATAGGGGACAACACATGGCCATAATTGACTTGACCGAAAAGGATGCTGAACAACTCCTGAACAAGGGCAAAGTACGAATAGGGTGGGTTGTCTCTAGCACATGGTTTCAAATGGCTTAGCTTTGGTTATACTACACAAGTATGCAAAGGACTCTTCCTGTATTTTACAAATGCGGTGAAATGGGACATAAAAGAAAAGAGTGTACGAAGGAAGCACACTGTATTGTTTGCAAGGATGCTTATCCAAGACCTGATTTTGAACAGGTCTTGGGATTAGGTAAATGCCGAGTTTTCCAGGAAGCCCTAGCCAAAGCAAAATCAAAAATTTGATGACCTGCATCCCACAGTTAAATCTTCACCGCAGTTCAACCGCTTAAAATCTTATCCTAACGAAACTGGAACTGTCGCCATCTGGGTTCGGAACAATGATTTCCAAGCGGAGAGTTGTGAACGGGGAGATGGTTTTGTGTGGGCTCGGTCCTCAGGGACCACCTTCTTTAGTATGTACCTAACGCCGAACGAATCGATATCATCTTTCCAATGCATGCTTAATGCTCTGGAGGGCGCTGTCTCGAACGCAGTGGGCAACGTGCTCGTTGGGGGAAACTTTAACGCAAAAGCAATCGAATGGGGCATGCCTTAAATAGATCCGCGGGGAAAACGAATCCTGGAAATGGCGGTTAGGATGGTGCTCACCGTACTGAACACCGAAAATATGCCAACTTTCCGCTTTCTGCTAGACACGGCTGGGAAACTGCTAGAAAAACTCATCAAGGGAAGACTTACTGACACGATTCGTGCTGCTGGGGCCCTGTCTACTCGACAGTATGGCTTTAGAGCGGGACGTTCTACTATCAATGCAATTGCAGCAGTGGTGAGCGTGGTCCAAAAGGCAGAAGCACATTGCCGCACCAAGCGACGGATCGTCCTGTTGGTGACACTCGACATCAGGAACGCCTTCAATTCCGCTAGATGGGTGGATATTCAGGATTTGAGGGACGACCTGAAGGACTAAAGCCTGCGCTATGACATGAAACAGGGCCAAGCAAAGATGGAGGTTACATCGGGTGTTGCCCAGGGATCTATCCTTGGCCCAGATCTTTTGAATGTGTCTTACGACGGGCTACTGAAACTGGAGATGGTAGATGAGTCGCACTTGTTCGGCTATGCGAATGATGTTGCAGCTCTGGTCGCTGGACGCATCGTTGAACAAGTGCAACTTAGGCTAGGTATTCTAATGCGCTGAGCAGAGGTATGGGGCGACATGGTGAGGAGGTTTATCGAAAACGCCTGGCACAGGTACAGAGGAAAGGAGCATTGAGGGTTGCATCTTCGTATCCGATAGTCTCTGATTCGGCGGTGTAAGTCGAGCGCATTCATTATAGCATTCGGGTTTGAGTGCAATTCAACGGGGATCGTCTGCAAAAGCTCGGCAGCTGGGCCTCTTAGAGCAAGAATCAATGCAGTTGCTCGTTCCTGCTCATTCCAGTGATTTATGCGAGCGGCTGCTTCGAACTGGGTTTTGTAAATACTCCAGACCGTTTGCCCATCGAATATTGGTGCTTGCACATTTCTAGATGAGCTTTGCGCTGCGGTTATAATTGGGGCTGGTGAGGCGGTTATTACTGCCTTCGCTGCTTCCAAGTCCTGGCTGATCTCAAGGTTGATTCTCTCCTCGACCTGGTATACCTTCTCCTCGACGCATTTAATTTGGCTGTTGAGACTACTGAGCTCCGCTTTTATTTCGGTTGACTGTTTTTCCAGCTTCTGAGCGATGTCTGCCTTGATTTCGATCGCTTGTTGATCCAGCTTCACTGATTGTTCATTAAGCTTCGCTGATTGTTCATCTAGCTTCGTGGTTAAATTGGACGACTGTTCATTGAGCTTCGCAGTTAAATTGGATGACTGTTCATTGAGCTTCGCAGTTAAATTGGATGACTGTTGTCGCTGCTCCTGCTGGATCAGCATTAACATTTGCATCAGCGCATTTTCTGGTTCCTTTGGTTTTGGTGTGTCTACTTCTCCACCTTCTGCGCCTTTTTCCGCATCTGAGAGCTCACCCGAATCCAGATTCATGCCTTCCGACTCGATCGCGTCACGCAAGCGTGCAATCAGTATGGCCTTTGTACCTTGTGTGGCCAGATTCCGCTGTTCCAACTCCTCCTTGAGCTCCGATATGGTCAATTCATTAATTTTTAAGTTTAAGCTTCGTGGCATTTTCAATGTTTTTTTAAATTTTACTATTGTGCACTCTAAAAATGTTCCAATTTTCACTTTCAAAATTTTTCTTTCGCACTTCTTGACACCACTGTCGCGTGTTATTGGTTCGCGGCCAATAATTTTAACGTTCCGGGAAAGTGAAAACGCAATGTCTTTTAATTTAAGTTAAAAGAGTTTATTCAATTAAATAAAATGCACAATAATCAGTTAACACTTTCACTAATTTTAATTGTCACTATTAAAATTATCTAACACTTGTCCATAAATTTACTATCGCAATTGTCTTCTAAATTACTTCACTATTACGAAACACACTTCCCACACACAATCGCAGTTCTTATCGCGGTCGAATGAATGATTTCCCCATTCATTCAGCTCGCCTTTATATAGGGTCTCTACCTATTCACCCATTTCTCGCACATTGGCGAACGTTCTACCGAGAGGTACCTGGTAGGTTCGAGCAAGTTCATGAATGGAGTGACGTCACTTGCAGATGTTGATTATGCTTGTTGAATTTACTCTTGGGTTCGAGTAAATTCATTCGTTGACGTTCTTAATGATGATGAAAACAATTGCGACAGTAGCTCGCAGAATTATTTGTACATGTAATTATTTGTACATGTAACAATATATACACTAATTTTTTAACGAATGTCGAATTTTGAAAAAGGTGTAGGTGGACGCCCAGCATAAGGTGGGATAACTTCACCACGCCCATATAACGTAACAAACCACCGGGACCAATAAAAACCACTAAAGAATGACATGAATTCGACAAAGAAGCTCTTCACGTAGCGAATGGAGGCGAGACGATAGGAAAACGAAAAAAACACAAAGAATCGATGTTTAGGTCAACTAAATGAAGTTACTTATTTGATATCAGCTGGACGCACGAATCCCGGTCACTTTTCATGGACACCATTTAGATTTAGTTGTGTATTTGATCGAAATTTACTCCCGCACTTGTTTTTATCAAACAATAACAAAACTATGACATTTAAAGTGAAATGTCAAAGTAAATGTCATTAAGAGATTACAATTTAAAAAAAGTAGATTTAAAGTAGTAGAATATCGTGACATTCATTACAATTCAGAATAGTAGATTTAAAATAGTAGAATATCGTAACATTCACAATAACAATTATAGTAAATAGTTAGATAGAGACAACTCAATTTGTTAAAGGAAAAGTACCGAAGTCCTTCGTTCAAATTGATTTCTTTGTTTGAAAATTTCGGTACTTTCTGCAATTAAAAGACTAAGTGCAGTAGTATTGTGGAAGTTGGATACGACAGAACTATCGCTCGCGAATTTAAATTACTACGAATTTTTGCGTTTTTTATAAAAGTGAATTATTACCGGACTGTGATTGTCAGCGTTCTTTTATTTTGAAATAAAGTTTTTTATGTTAAAGTGTAGAAAGTGTTTCCTTGATTTTGATTTCATTAGTATATTAAAAATAGAGTTTTTTCTGTGCAACAGACGACGCAACCAGCGCTCCAGCCACGAAGTTAACAGTGCATCGATTGCATTACTAACGATGACAAAAACAACGAATAATACAATTACAGCGAAGGCAGACGAAAAACGGAGATTAGCAGACAGTCTATTCCAGACTAAGATTCCTGCGGCGTTCGGGCGCAATAAAAAAACGATGCAAACGCCAGAGCGTCCTTTAAAGGAAAAGTGGTGGAACAAAATACAAAGAACATCGAGAATTCAATGGTTAGTGCTGCGATGATTACTGAAACGACCAATGCAAAGGTCATAAATCCCGACATAATAAAGAACCATTCTGAAGCCAACGAGAAGATTACGGCAGGAAAAGAAACGAGTGGCCAGACAAATAAAGTGACATTGTGTGATTGCATCGCCAATGGCGAAAAAGTGGGGAAGTATTGTATTTGGAAACGGAAAGTGATAACCTCTCCCAAGGATAGTCGCAAAGTGGAATTGCCGCCTAGCAATACGAAGAAGAAAGGCTATTCTGAAAAGCGAAATATGTTCTGCAAAGAATACAATCTGCATGCGACTCCCCGAAAATCAGCAAAGCAGTGAAGATTGGGCTCCTTGAACTGAGGAGCTCCTAGACCACATAGGGCATTACCGAAGGAGCTGGTTAGAGGCCGAAGATGAGAAGAAGGCTAAAGAAACGCTGGAGCGAAATCTAAAGGCCACATGCAGATAGCTCCACCATTAAAAATAAATAAGAGAATGGCGTCTAGCCCAATAATAAAACAAGGAAGGAAGAGGCACTTGATGGGCGTGGAGCACCGAATGACGGGTTTCACCCAGTGCTTACAAAAAGAGCGAAGAAAGCCGCAAAGAAACTCCTTCAAAAAGTGCCAGAAAATAAAGTTTGCACGGACGCCCAACAAGAAAAAAGACCTGATGCAAAACAGGAGAGACAGAAGCCTCGACGAAGACCTCGGCCGCAGGCACTGCTCTTAAAACCCCAAGATGGTCGATCCTACGTGGAAGTGGTGCGGGACATCAAGGGAAAACGTAAAGCCCAAAGATACCAATACCATTAAAGCAGTATGACCAACGTGGTCGGGCCACATACTGGTCCAATTTTGAGCAGAGGCCGACAATCAGGAAGCCTTGCTTGACCCAATGGCAACAATCGAAATAAGAGACATTGACTACGCCATGGATCTGGCCGGGGTAGAAGGAGCCATCAAAAGGCAGTTTCCTAGCGTGGGAAGGATCAAAGCACGACTGACACCAAAAAACAATAGGGGACAACACATGGCCATAATTGACTTGACCGAAAAGGATGCTGAACAACTCCTGAACAAGGGCAAAGTACGAATAGGGTGGGTTGTCTCTAGCACATGGTTTCAAATGGCTTAGCTTTGGTTATACTACACAAGTATGCAAAGGACTCTTCCTGTATTTTACAAATGCGGTGAAATGGGACATAAAAGAAAAGAGTGTACGAAGGAAGCACACTGTATTGTTTGCAAGGATGCTTATCCAAGACCTGATTTTGAACAGGTCTTGGGATAAGGTAAATGCCGAGTTTTCCAGGAAGCCCTAGCCAAAGCAAAATCAAAAATTTGATGACCTGCATCCCACAGTTAAATCTTCACCGCAGTTCAACCGCTTAAAATCTTATCCTAACGAAACTGGAACTGTCGCCATCTGGGTTCGGAACAATGATTTCCAAGCGGAGAGTTGTGAACGGGGAGATGGTTTTGTGTGGGCTCGGTCCTCAGGGACCACCTTCTTTAGTATGTACCTAACGCCGAACGAATCGATATCATCTTTCCAATGCATGCTTAATGCTCTGGAGGGCGCTGTCTCGAACGCAGTGGGCAACGTGCTCGTTGGGGGAAACTTTAACGCAAAAGCAATCGAATGGGGCATGCCTTTAATAGATCCGCGGGGAAAACGAATCCTGGAAATGGCGGTTAGGATGGTGCTCACCGTACTGAACACCGAAAATATGCCAACTTTCCGCTTTCTGCTAGACACGGCTGGGAAACTGCTAGAAAAACTCATCAAGGGAAGACTTACTGACACGATTCGTGCTGCTGGGGCCCTGTCTACTCGACAGTATGGCTTTAGAGCGGGACGTTCTACTATCAATGCAATTGCAGCAGTGGTGAGCGTGGTCCAAAAGGCAGAAGCACATTGCCGCACCAAGCGACGGATCGTCCTGTTGGTGACACTCGACATCAGGAACGCCTTCAATTCCGCTAGATGGGTGGATATTCAGGATTTGAGGGACGACCTGAAGGACTAAAGCCTGCGCTATGACATGAAACAGGGCCAAGCAAAGATGGAGGTTACATCGGGTGTTGCCCAGGGATCTATCTTTGGCCCAGATCTTTTGAATGTGTCTTACGACGGGCTACTGAAACTGGAGATGGTAGATGAGTCGCACTTGTTCGGCTATGCGAATGATGTTGCAGCTCTGGTCGCTGGACGCATCGTTGAACAAGTGCAACTTAGGCTAGGTATTCTAATGCGCTGAGCAGAGGTATGGGGCGACGTGGTGAGGAGGTTTATCGAAAACGCCTGGCACAGGTACAGAGGAAAGGAGCATTGAGGATTGCATCTTCGTATCCGATAGTCTCTGATTCGGCGGTGTAAGTCATTGCAGGCGTGATATCTGTCAGCACCGTTGCTCGAGAGTGCCACTCTATTTATCTGCGTCATAACGAGGATGCGAGGGAGATGGTTGTCCACGAAGAGAGACAGAGCTCACTCAACGATTGGCAGCAGTCTTGGGTGAATTGCATGAAGGAAAGGTGGACTGCGCGTCTCATCCTGGATGTGTGACCTTGGCTAAATTGAAGGCACGGTGAGACTGACTTCTATCTGACCCAGCTTTTGAGCGGGCATGGATGTTTTCAGTCTTACCTGCACAAGATTGGTAAGTCACGGTCTCCCGGTTGTCAGTATTGCCTAGAAGAGGAAGATAATGCCTGCCAAACAATTTTTGCGTGCGTAAAATTTGACAGGCTGCAAAGAGCCCTCTACAGGGAGACGGATGAGCTCACTCTGGATAATATAGTCGCGGTAATGCTCGAATCGGTTGACAAATGGAACCAGGTGGCACATCATGTTCGGGTAGTCCTAAAAGATAAAAGGGACTCACAGCAGCCGGCAGTGTTGGGGTTGGGGATCGCTTGTCATGCACTTGCTCTTCTCCTCTCCCCTCCCGCTAGAAAAGGGATCCCTAGCTTGAAGGCACCTCACGGCGTAACAAAACGAGACCTGGCCCGAAATGATTTGTCAAACGGTCCCATGCTGGATTCTCAGGTTGACAGGGGAGGTGTTTAGTGGGTAGTCTAGTCGCCTTCTTGTAAACATGGGAGTCCCACACTCTGTACGTAAATGGATATTCACCTCCCTACCACAAAAAAAATCTAGTAATTCTGAACTTTTCTCATCAACGTTGGACAACAATGCATTGGATTCCTCTCTTGGCTTTTTCAAGTTCGTAAGTTTTTCTCCTAAAGTAGGAAAGTATAAAAGCTTTTTGCACTTTTCTTCAAATTTTTAAGTGTTATCACATTCTCCAACACTATTCTCTCTATATACTCCTTAAAATACTCACATAAGACACTCATTGAATCCTTAAAGAAACCAAGTAAATCCGATATGCAGAAAAGGTTTTTTATTTCTATACTAAACACATAATTATTATCGTTTTTAAATTAAATCTATCCAAATACATTATCAGAAAATATAAATAAATCTAAACATTTATGTTTCTGTTTATCCTCTTTCTCACATAATTCTTATTATGCCGGTTGTAGACATAAAACAGTATAATTACTATGATGCATACTCCCGAAGGTATCAAAGTTTGTCTGTATTCCTCGAAAAGACTGCTCGAGGCGGTGGTGGAGCAATCGTTCACCATTTTTTCTCGTTTTTTAGCTCAAACAGTTTCTGCCGGAAAAATTTCTTTTTTGTGAATTACTAGTAAAAATCAAATTGACTAATTTTTACCTACTAGAGCGGTTATACCGCAGATAAGATGGCAAGAATCCATACATTCTCGGCCGTGGTTGGTAAGAGTAAAAGTTCGCAAAAATTGTTCGCGGATATGAAACGCTTATTTTGAATTCGTCAATTGGTACAATGTACAGTAACGAATCAAATACTAGCGTTTGACTTTTACCATCCTTTTATTCAATAAATTCGTTAAGCTTAAATACTAATTCTTTAACCTAGTTCTTACATAAATTGTGTTATCAACATCGCTTACTTCAATTCTTCCAATTTAATTTTTCCTTGGGCACCGTTGACACACATTTTAATTGTTGTGTGCTATTGTTTTTATTTACAATTTCGCTTGTTCGTAATTTGACCTTACCCGGTGAAAGAATAGTTAATACTGAATGAAAGTATATTATGGAATGTGAGCGATATTGAATGACATTAAAATTGTAGCAATATATTTGTGGGAGATATAATGAATAATAGGTATGTATGCTAGTGAATATATATACAACACTTATTCTAGATTGACACTGATATGAGCTGGTAAGAGGTATGGTTAAACTTAAAAAGCTTTCCTCTTTTTAAAGCTGCAGTTTCTTGAAATTTGACGAGCCGAAATACTTCTTTGACTAGACAGCAATTTTTTGTCTTAGACTGAGTAATTTCATGAATTTTTGAGGCAGCTATTCGTCCGTAACGCATCGCAAACCATAAATTAGAATCTGATTGAGCTTTCGTTCTGACAAAAGTGTAAAAAAGCGTCAAAATCATGATTCGCAGAGGTTTGTTTGAAATAATCAATTAAATAATGCATAGATAACTTTTCCGCTTCTTTTTTTTGACATACATACTATGAGAGCTTGTAGTGAATGTAGGTTGGTATGCAGCAATGGTCTGCTGCCTCAGCGGAAGAGGATGGTAAGATCCGCCGAGATTGGCCTTGTCTGGGGACGCGTGAATGTGCTGGCAAGCTAGCGGTGCGTCGGCGTGGGGCGGGTTCTTTCCTCCAGCACAAGGAACCACTACAAAAGAATCTCGCATTCGCGTATTTCTGGTTCACAAAAAAAGTCGACCGAAGTCGAAAAAAGAAGGTAACCAGCTAAGGGTTAGAAATTGCAGACGAAAAAGAACAAACTGGACCTGGGGAAGACAGACGGACTTAAGGGGACTTCGTCGTTACCCGGGTCCAGTTTGTTCTTTTTCTTCTGCAATTCTGCAGTCTCACTTCATTCCCAATTTAGTACACCAGTAAGGTGTTGATACATTGTAAATTTTATGTGCTGCTCGATTAATACAAGCGAGCATCGTGTTTGAAGTTCTGGAAGTTTCACAACTACTTTATGGAAAAAATTATTTTCAATCTGCTCGACTTCATCTCCTGTTGTTTCAAAGTCTTTAGCCTTAATCATTTTTAGTGTAGTACCAACGCCTGAGAGCTTTGATTTTTTCCAATGATACTTGATTGAAGTTGCTGAAGCCTCCTTGCCTCGACGATGTAACCTGGCTGTGCAGTTTCCGCAGGTTACGCTTAAAATTTCGCTCGGGATTTCATCGCACTCTAAAGTGCAACGATACGGTTTAATACGCACACGGTGCTCCGGTGTTATCCTACATTTTACTATACAAATATCACCTACTCGTTTAATTTGCACATAACCAATAGCAACAACTTGTAGATCTAAAATAGGTAACAAAGAAAAATAACGTATTTTACTAATAAAATATATCAAACAAGTTGGGAAGTCAAAAATATGTCCTGTTGTAAATCTTTTGTACTCAATCAATGATATTCTGGCAAAAATGATCAATGATCATTACATAAACGCTTGCTTTAAAAAAACAACAGTGACAGTGATAGGCAGACAGTGCCGATGTTAATAGGGTATAATAAAAATTTTTCTACGTACCCCAAGAAACCTTTGGGACATCTGTACAGCTCACTGGATTCGAAGTATATCTATTAATTTTGAGAAACTTTGTTAATAAAAGTAGAGGTAGATATGTATGTAGATATTGATAAAATACCACTTTATTTTTCTATAATACAAAATTTTGAACGTTTTAGAGGTACTATTTGCGCTGTTTCAAGGAAATTACTTATTTTGATCAAATGAAACAATACACAATATTCATAGCGATTTTTAAAGTCACTACATACGTTAGGCTACAAAGGGTTAATTAACTTACTTTTAAACTTTCAGTCCTCGCATTTCCGCGGCAACGAAACCACCGTTTTTTTTAAAAGTAGTAGGGAACCATAAATCCATTTATTTTAGGCAAGTTGTCGGATTGTCCTTTTACTAATCCTGTATCCATAATAGTACACTAATCACTTGAATTCACCTACACACTAAGAATGTAATGGCACAATAATGTATCGACGAAATCATGAGAAACTGTCAACTAAAGCCGCAAGATACCTAGTACCATCGGTAGCAACTCGACTAGTAAGAGCAAACAAAGTATTAGAAAATGACGTCACACTGTTAAGCGAAATTTTAAATTTATGAGAATTTTTAATGGCTATAAAATCATAACCGCTGGTTTTTTTAGATGAAACAAAAACTAACGTATTTTTTTTTGCGTAAGCGCCAAGCTGTGACAAAATTTCCAACCTAGTATTCTCGCCCATACTTTCCATACATTGTAACTTAATTCAATTTCATAATTTTTATACATTGTAACTCAATGCAATACATTTCATACATTGTGCAACATATGCATCGAGATTCCATACGCGTTGTGAATTCTTTGGTCAAAACAAATACCATTTTTTTTTTTTAAAACTTTAGAATCCGTGACACGCACGCATACGTTTCCGCATAGTCAGTGGAAACATGTTCCCACGAATAATGTTATATTGTGGGAGTACGTTCTCACCGCTTACGACCTAACTAGATTAAATGTATGCATGCATGTGCAGCGTCAGCGATATACTCGCTCATGGCAAATACTGGATTGTGGGAGCGAGTGAATATCACTGACCAGTCATATGAAGCAAATTAGTATTTAAGTTAAATGTTAACTAGTAAAATTGTCAATTACTTATCACACGCAAAAGGTTTATTCCCGTCTTTTTCTTGAGAATTTGACCATTTATTTTAGAGAAAATCGGTATTGTACTAAGGTTCAAACAACGTACCGACAGATTTTGTTGTCAGACTATAAATATTTTGGTGACCCCGACGCAATAAAGTAGAAGAAAATATTCTTCTTCGATCAAAATTTTAAGAGAATTCGTACGGTATACCATACTTTTGAATTTATTAATTATTTCCAGCGTGGTGCTAACTAGTTTCTCCTAAATCAATCCACCTTGAAATTAAAATGGAAGAATAAGCCAGGGAGCATCATCAAACTGGCTTCGAGATCTAGCGGTTGATCCCTTATAATCCAGAAGACGGGCCTACAATAAGAACAGTGGGGTACCTGGACAGGAGAGTTGCCGAACTAAATGAACTTTGGGAACCCTTCTGTGACAAAGACAAACAGCTTCAAGAATATGCTGTAGCCTCAGCTCATCATCCATATTTTGCCAATAGTTATTTTACGGTCAGATAGCGAGAATACATGACCGCAAGAAATATTATAACTGGTCTCTTAAAAGAAGCTCAAAAGGAAGAACAACTATTGAAGGTTCCTAATCCATGTGTGATCAATCCAGGCCCAAGATTGGAACTTGAACAACAGTGTGACCCACCACAAAAGATTAAACAAATTGAAAATGTATTTTAAGGTTTAAAATATCATTAATTTCTTAATGGATGGAATTTACAAGGGCCCAGTGAAATGTCAATCTTACTACGAGTTGAAGATGAGTACGTTAATGAAGTACTGGGATGAACTGCAAGATGTGTATAGAATCATATGCCGATCCCAAGGTGACAAAGCTACGTATAGCATCATGGATTTCAACCAAATAGAAGAGCGCATAGAAGATGCCCTCATAATCCTTTCCACGAACAAAGACAAGGATGAGCAAGGGCAACATGGTCTCCGTCACCCATAACCACTCATCAAGCTTCGAGATATGTCGGTCCCAAAATTTTATGGTGATTCTGGACAGTCTTTGCGGAGAGCCCTCCCATGGACCCGTTAATATGGGGGGTGCTATGAGGCTCCCTCATGGGATGACAAGTAACGACCCTGATTGGATCTGGACTACGCTTTGGACAACGAACTGGAATTGATGCTTTGGGCTGGCGGATGTGATGGTTTGGATTTAGTTGCTTTGCACTGTAGCGCCAAAGTGACACTGGTGTCTGTGTCTCAGTCCCGGTAAAACCTTGGCAGGCCTCGGAGTACGATCGATGCTCGCACCATTGGGTTGGTGGTGTAGGTTCGGTTGAGACGGACTCCCGATTAGCACTGGTCGGACCCTGAGAACTTGTCCCCTCAAGGGCTTGTGCCAACCCTCGCATGGCCTCCCTGCTCTGCAAAGATAACCATGGGACCTGAAAGGTAACTACACACACGAACGGAGATAGCGGTTCCGAGGGGGGACCCAATGAAACTGGAGCAACCAAAAACACTTAAAAAAGATTTAAAAAATCCAAAAATTAAAAATAATAACAATTACGACGCAACCAGCGGTTGCAGCCATGATGTCAGAAGTACATAGAGTGCGTTACTAACGATGACAAAAACAACGAATAACACAATGACGGTGAAGACGGACGAAAAACGGAGATTAGCAGACAGTCTGGCCCAGACTGATATTCCTGCGGCGTTCGGGTGCAGTAAAAAAATGATGCAAACGCCAGAGCGTCCTATAAAGGAAAAGCGGGAAACTCTGCAGTTCGCTTCAGGTGTTTGAGTGGTGGAACAAAATATAAAGAACTAGGAGAATTCAATGGTCACTGCTGCGATGATTACTGAAACGACCAATGCAAAGGTCATAAACTCGGACATAATATAAACCATTCTGAAGCCAAAGAGGAGGTTACGGCAGGAAAAGAAACGAGTGACAAAGCAAAGAAAGCGCCTTTGTGTGATTGCATCGCCAACGGCGAAAAAGTGGCGGAAGTACTGTATTTGGAAACGGAAAGCAATAACCTCTCCCAAGGATGATCCCAAAGTGCAATTGCCGCCCAGCGACATGAAGAAGAAAAGTCATTCCGAAAATTGGGAGATGTTCTGAAAGAATACAATCTGCATGCGAAAATCCTCGGCAAAAGCACGACTATAGCCTTGCTTGAGCCGATGGCAACGATCGAAATAAAAGACATTTACTGCGTCAGGGATCTGGCCGGGGTAGGAGAGGCCATTAAAAGAGTGTACCCTAAGGATGGTGGGAAGGATCAAAGTGAGGCTGACAACAGAAAACAATAGGGGACAACGCATGACCATAGTTGACTTGATCGAAAAGGACGCCGGAAAATTCCTGAACAAGGGCAAAGTACGAATAGGGGATAGTTGTCTGTAGGATATGGCAAAAAGCAACGCCTTTTCAATGTTTCAAATGCCTTGGCATGGTCACACCACACAAGTATGCAAAGAACTCAGTAGGAGTTCCGTATTTTACAAATGCGGTGGAATTGGATATAAAAGAAAAGAGTGTACGAAGGAGGCACATTGTATTTTTTGCACGGATGCTTATCCAAGACCTAATTTTGAACAGGTCTTGAGATCAGGAAAATGCCGAGTTTTCCAGGAAGTCCTAGCCAAGGCAAAATCAGAATTTTGATGACCCGCATCCTACAACCAAACCTTCACCGCAGTTCAACCGCTTAAAATCTTATCCTGACAAAACTGGAACTGTCGCTATCTGGGTTCGGAACAGTTATTTCCAAGCGGAGAGTTGTGGACGGGGGATGGTTTCGTGTGGGCTCGGTGCTCAGGGACCACCTTCTTTAGTGTGTACGTAACGCCGAACGAATCGATATCATCTTTCCAAGGCATGCTTAATGCTCTGAAGGCTGCTGTCTCGAACGCAGAGGGCAACGTGCTCGTTGGCAGAGACTTTAACGCAAAAGCAATCGAATGGGGCATGCCTCAAATAAATCCGCGGAGAAAACGAATCCTGGGAATAGTGGCCAGGACGGCGCTCGTCGTACTAAACACTGGAAATACGCTGAGTTTCCACCGTATTGGCTGTGAGGGAACCATACTGACGTGACATTCGCCTCGGAGTCCTTAGTATGGAGGATACACAATTGGAAAGTATTAGAGGACTACTCAGCCAGTAATAATCAGTGCATTCTGCTTGAGATAAGCAATGTTGTCTCCCGATGTACGTGCTCTTGGCTCTCTACAATTGGTTGGAGCATCGAAAGGATGAACGGCGAGAGGTTCGTCGAGGTACTCACAATAGGTAAGCCGCTGCAGGGAGCTTCATAGAGGACAGAACAACTGGCAGCTCAAGACTTGGTGAACTCAACTATTAGCATTATTACGACTGTTTGCTGCGCTTCAATGCCCCGTTGGAAACCCAGGCACGGCAAGCACCCAGTGTATTGGTGGTCAATTAAGATCACTGAAAAACAAGCGGAGTGTCACAAGCTTCAACGTGAGGCTCAACGAGCGCGGAACTGTGACGAGGCATGCAACTGGCAACATATAAGTCCGCCAGGAAATACCTTCGTAAATTGATCAACAATAGCAAGGCTCGCTGCTGGCAAGACCTGGTGGACAATGTGAACAATGATCCGTGGAGCCTTGGCTACAAGCTAGTTATGCCGAAGCTTGCCGCCCGACGGAAGCCTTGCATGCATGATGCCGAAAAGATAGACGCAATAGCGCGGGCACTCTTCCCCATCCAACCTGTCCGTGTTGACGCTGTCCATAATGAAACAGTAGTCGAGTGTCCACTCTTCACACAGCCGGAACTGGAGAAAGCAGTCCTTTCATTGAAAGCGAGGAAGGCTCCAGGTCCAGATGGCGCTCCGGCTGAGGTGTTGTTGCTTGTCTATCACAATTTTCCTGACTTGCTGCTCAGCACATTCAACGCTTGCCTATGGAACGGGGTTGTCCCGGCTCGTGCTGATCAGCAAGGAGAAGAGAAATCCCGAATCGCCGTCTGCATACCGCCTGTTATGCATGCTAAACACGGCTGGGAAAGTGCTAGAGAAACTCATCAAGGGAAGACTCACTGACGCGATTCGTGCTGCTGGGGACCTATCTCCTCGGCAGTACGGCTTTTGAGCAGGACGTCTTGCTATCGATATGATTACAGATGTGGTGAGCGCGGTCCAAAAGGGAGAGGCACATGGTCGCATCAAGCGAGGATCCTCCTGTGGATGACACTCGATGTCAGGAATGCCTTCAACTCCGCTAGATGGGTGGATATTCTAGATACGCTGGAAAACTCTTTTCAAGTTCCAGAATATCTAATGCGGCTTTTGAGGCACTACCTAAAGGACCGAAGCCTGCTCTACAACCCGACACAGGGCTAAATAAAGATGGAAATTACATTGGGTGTTGCTCAGGGATCCATCCTTGGTCCAGACCTGTGGAACGTGGCTACGACGGGCTACTGAGGCTGGAAATGTCAGATGAGTCGCACTTGATCAGCTATGCGGATAATGTTGCGGCTCTGGTGGCTGGATCTACCGTTGAACAAGCGCAACTTAGGCTGGGTATGCTAATGCGCTGAGTGGGGGACTGGATGACTGCTCGCGGGCTCAGTTTAGCACTGGAGAAACCTTAAGTGGTCATCCTGACAGAACAGAGAGTCCTTAGAGTAAGGATGATCAGTATTGGAGACTTACGAATCGAATCAAAGCCATCGGTGAGGTACTTTGGGCAACTGATCGACTCAAAGATGAGTTTCTCTGAGCAAATCAGGACAACGGCTGAGAAGGTTGCTTCAAGAATATCGGCTCTGAGTCGACTTATGGCCAACGTAGGGGGACCCAGCCCATCAAGAAGACGCTTCTTAGTGAGTGCTGTAAGGTCAATTCGACGGTACGGATCAGAGGTAGGGGGCAACGCTCTCAAGGAAGAGGTTTATCGAAAAAGCCTGGCATAGGTACAGAGAAGAGGAGCGTTGAGGATTGCATCGTCGTATCTGACTGACTGAAAGTCATTGCAGGCGTGATACCTGTCGGCCTCCTTGCTAGAGAGTGCCGCTCTATTTATCTGCGTCAAAACGAGAATGCGAGGGAGATGGTTGTCCGCGAAGGGAGACAGTGCTGACTGAACGATTGGCAGTAGTCTTGGGTTCATTGCACGAGGAAAAGTAGGACTGCACGCCTCATCCTGGATGTGAGACCGTGGTTTAATCGAAGGCATGATGAGACTGATTTCTATCTGACCCAGCTTTTGAGTGGGCATGAGTGTTTTCAGTCTTACCTGCATAAGATTGATAAGTTACGGTCCCCCCATTCTCGGTTTTGCCCGGAGAGGTAGACGATGCCTGTCACAAATTTTTTGCGTGCGTAAAATGGGATACGCTGCGAAGGGTTCTCTACAGATAGATGAAAGAGCTTACCCCGGATAATAGAGTCGTGGTGATGCTCGATCCGGTTGACAAATGGAACAAGGTGGCGCATTATATTCGGGCAGTCTTAAAAGATAAAAGGGACTCACAGCAGCCGGGCATGTTGGGGTTGGGGGATCGCTTATCTGGCACTTGCTCTTTCCCTCTCTCCTCCCGCTAGAAGAGGGATCCCCCAGCTTGAAGGTGCCTCACGACAAGTCAATCTTATAAATAGTCAGTTCAATCTTATAAATAATCAGTTTATGGTATTTAAAGGTACCGTTAAAATTTTATTCAAGAAAATGTTTATCTAGGATTTCTTATAACTAACTCACACTAAATGTTTCTAAGTGCATCCATCTTTCATTTTATAACAACCCTTGCCTTATTAGCTTTCAATTTACGCTAAATAATTCGTGCCTACGTACGTTGATACACTTTTGGGACTTGGGTGTCACTTTCAACTCTGAATTAAAGTTCGATGTTCATATTCCTGAAATTGCTTCTAAAGCCTCTTGAATTTCTGGTTTGATCTTAAGAAATTCCTATATTTTTTCTGATCCTTTATCGTGTGTTAAATTATATTCTAGTTTGGCTCGTCCCATGCTTGAGTACTGCTCGCCAGTTTGGTCGCCTTATTTGAAGTGTTTGAAGTTCATGCTAGAAGCTGTACAAAAAAGGTTCACTAGGATCGTGTTCTTGAAATTCCAGATACCCTACATTTTTTATGAATCACGCTTAGCTATCCTCAATATTCTTTTGCTGGAAATGCGTCGACTCTACCTTGATAAATGTTTCCTTTACAGGCTTTGCCGTGGTTTGCTCGATACTTGCCTTGTAAACTAGGTTCCAGTGAGGCGCATTATGCGTTCTACAAGATCGTAGAATATTTTTGATGTTCCATTTGGACGTAGTTTGGTTTATTTTCACTCAACCATGCTCAGATTACCTCGTAACCATGATGACCTTCAGCTTGAGCCCTTCCCCCTTCGTATTTAGTTTAGTTTTTCAGCTCTCAGTAATTTTTCTTATTTTTTATCTCCTAGTTTTTGCATTTTTTATTACTTTTATCTTTCTTTTTGCATGCTGTGCTATTATTTAATTTATTTTGCTGTATTATTATTTTATCTATTTTGTTATTGGGATTTTTTTCTGTTAAGAAGAAATAAATAAATAAATAATTAAATAAACAAATTAATAAATAAATTCATATACAGGGTCTGCATAATAAGTAACCGGACTGACCTCAGGAAATATTTTATTGGCAAAATATGTGCAATTTTTCTTTAGGAACCTTCTAAGGAGTCTCCATTGGAGTCGATAATACGCTGATACTGGATTTTCCAATCCCCGAACGCTCCCTGGAAGTCGGCAACCTCGATGCTGTCTAGAGCCCTCGTCGTAGCACGTTGAACGTTTTCCAGAGTCCCGAACCGCGTGGTGGCTCTCGATCTTGGGCAACAGAAAGAAGTCTGCTCGTGTCATACCCGGACTGTAAGAACTCTGGTTCGGTTTGCAGCCGATCAAGGATTTCCGAAGCGACAACAACACGACGCTCCTTTTGCTCATCAGTCAGGTGTTTGGGTACCAACTTCGCGCAGATCTTCCTCATGCGCAGACCGTTCTTAATAATGTTGTAAACGGTCATCTTATCAATTCCAACCTCATCTGCGATAGCCCGAATGCTCAGACGACGATCACTATTCAACACATCATGCACTTTTTGCACATTTGTGTCCGTGTGACTCGTTGATGGAGGACCGATGCGCTGTTTGTCATGGACGTCATCACGGCCCTCCCGGAAATTTCTGTGCCACTGAAACAATTGAGTTCTGGACAGAGCATCCTCACTGTAAGCCTCTTGAATCATTTGGTGGCCGTTTTCTTGAGTTTTACCCAAAATTTGATGCTAATACGTTGCTCGATCATACGCTCCATTTCCACTCCGACGACGTAACTGAACACGCACTCCGCTCTCGCTCGTTGCTATCTCTCCAAGCGCTTGGAGGCAACTGCTACAGCCCGGTTCCCTTTACCTAGACCCCCTCTACCACTACAGTACCAGATGCCGGTTGGCAGACGCTTTGAGGGCGCGGGGCAGGCTCAGTACTTATTATACAGACCCTGTATGATACTATCACTAACAAAGTTGAGTGAATTTTGACTTCTCACCAAGTTGTTGTTGTTGTACTCATAAAGGCCTATACTGAAGATTTTTTTCAGATTTTAGAGATGAAGGTGTCCAATGGTGGTGGGTACGCGAGAAGTTCGTACATTTCCCCTTCCTCGGCCCCCACGGTACTGATAAGGCAGCTTTAAAACTTATTTTGAAAAGATCTCATTTAAACCTTTCCAATGACATCCTACTCGACTACCAATGGTAAAAAAAATGTTAAAGGATCACTTCTCTATATGGGGAGACCCCCCTCAAACCCCTTCGAATATTTTTTTGCGTGATTGCAATAGGGTTTCGTATTTGGGTACAAAACCCTTAAAAATCAACCAAGAAACCATCGGCATTAGTGTCAATAAAGCAAACATCCTCCAGTGGCCGTAAAAATTGTAAAAATATACGCACCCAGTCCTTACGCTACAGGTGATCGACCTCAACAGGCCAGCTGAGTTTAAGTCGAAAGTGTCTAGCAACAGAAGATACAAGGACTGAAGTATTACTCAGCACCGTGATGATTCAGACAACAGACAGCAAGGGCAAAACTGTACAGCTCCGAGCAATCCTAGACAGTGGCTCACAAATAAGCTTGATAGTCGAAGCTGCCTTAAAGAAACTTAACCGCAAGGCTCAATCAGCTAGCATATTTAAAAGGCCACTAAACAAATAAAGCTGCCAATAGAATCCAAGCTGATAAACTACAAAAAATATGTGGATGCCTACGTCGTAAAGCAAATAAGGACACAATAGCCATCCGAAACTTTTAACATTGAAACCTGGCCGGTCTCGGGGAATATATCCTTTGCCAATTCAAACTTCAACAAAGTGGGATCAGTGGAGGGGCTGATTGGGCTAGAGTGGTATTACCAGTTATTGCCAATTGGCCAAATTAAAATGAATGAGTTCCTACCTTTACAAAAAAATAACCTCTTTGGTTGGACTGTTGGTGGAAGATTTAACAATCATAAGGTCTCAACAGTTGGTCGTAAACAAGCTATATGTGAAATATACCCTATTGAAGGTGAAAACGTCAAAAAATTATGGGAGCTAGAAGAAGGCGAGAAACCAATCACTAAGATGACATCTAAGGAGCGCTAATGTGAAGCCTATTTCTATCAAAATTTTAAGCGAGATGACAATGGGTGCATCGTCGTTAGATTGCTATATGCACTGAATCCCAACCAATTATAACAGTCGAACATATGGCTTTAAACGATTTTATCAACTAGGAAAACTCTTCAAATTCATGGGGGAGCATTTGAAGTTAAACCACGTGACAAAAATAAACATGCCAAATGCCTCAGATACTCATTTTGTTTTGCCACTCCATTGTTCACTGTGACCTGATAGTTCTACTACTAAGCTCGGAGTAATTTTAGATGCGTCTGCAAAATCTAACACTCACACTGGCTTGAACGATGTGCTAACCACGGGGCCTACAATCCAAGACGAGCTGTTCACCATCCTGGTTCCGCTTGTTTAAATACGTCTTCTCCGCTGACATTGAGAAGATGTAACCACAAAGCCGTACCAACGAATGAAACCCAATGTTCCAAATTATCTTCTGGCGTAATCACCCGAGCGAGGCGCTTGACTGTTATGAGTCTAAACTGAATACCGTAACATATGGTACCTAGCAACTAAGTGCTTGGAGCAACTACCCGTTAATATCAGGAATCATTATCCCTTAGGGAGTCACGGTATCCAGAAGGATTTCCACATGGATGACTTTTTAACTGGGTTAAACAATATTCAAGAAGCTGTTCGAAAACAGGAAAAAATTCAGAAGATTTTAAAGACAGCCACTTTTAAGCTACAAAAATTGTGTGCAAATCATTCATTTAATCAAAGGGATTCACCCGCAAATCATTCGTTTAATCAAAGGCGTTCACCTACAAACTCGCGAAGTCTAGTTTGCTGTGACACGTCACTCTACAGAACACATTAAAATGCTTGAAGTCATATGGTCGCCAAAGCAAGTTGAATTGGTAGTTTTCGTTTCAACTTATGAATACCCAACAAGGTTGACAAAGAAGATAGCACTCTCTGCCATTGTAGATATTTTTGATTCTCTGGGGCTCATGAGTCCAGTGATGGTAACAACAAAAATTGTCATACAAAATTTGTGGAAATTAAAGCTTGGCGGAGATGCAGCATTACCCATGGAGCTGTATTTGTCCTGGGTAAATTTTTGGTGGAGCTCAATTAAATCAGAATATCGCAGTGCAAAAACTTCTCGCAGTACGGAATTGCATACTTTTTCAGATGCTTCTAATAAGGCCTAGGGAGCCGCTGTCTACTTTCAAGCTAACCAGAATGACGGCATCACAACTGTGCACCTATTGTGTGTCAAAAACTGAGTGGCACTAATCAAAACCATCACAATCCCACTTTGGAGTTATGTGCCACCAAACTAACATTTGAATCTATTGAAAATTTCCATATTTTAGCGCTGTAATTTAAACAAAAAGAAAAATATAATTTAAAAAAAACAACGCTATTTATTTGTTTTCTGACAAATATATATATTTCGGCATTAAATGTTCTCCCTTCTTCAGTGTCTAATTTTTCTGAAGAGAAACCCTCAAGATGTACAATATATATGCTAAAGCTAATTAGTTATTAATGACCGTACTTAACAAAAGGATGCATATCAATGAAATAACAGGTCATAAAAGTATACTTTAAATGTGGGTCAAATGAATTTTGGTGGAACTATTAATTTATTTTAAATTATTTTAAAATTTTTGTAACCTGAACTTAATTATTTAGAAGTAATTTTAAAAGAGGTGAATCTCCATTGCCAACATCATCATTCAATCGCTTTTCCATAGGTTGCCGCATAATCCAAAGTGTCACGTACGCATCCAGTTTCCTCAAATCTCGTATTTCTTTGATGACTTCCAACTGCTCCCAGTTGACGTTGTGTCCTTCGCAAATGTGACGGGCTACCGATGATCGAACGTCTTTTACTTTGTTTTTCGTTAGTGCTGATTGTGCTTCTCGAACATGCTCGTTGAACCGGACTTTCACGCTGCGTTTTGTCTGCCCAATATATACTTTTTCGCATTGCTGGCAGTTAATCTTGTAGATCCCTCGCTTTTCATGTTTGCTCCTTATGTCTTTGATTTGCGCTACGTTGGTTTTAAGCTGAAACGGTGAGCTTCTGGTCACCATTTGGATACCGTTTTTCCTCATGATTCTATTCAGGGCACCGCTAACCTCCGACATGATCATTACTGCTCTTTGCGTTGGTTCGTCCTTGAGTGTACTCAGTTTTGTGAGCTTGCGTCTTTGCGCTCTTTTTTCCATCTTTTTCCCCATTCGTTTCACTAACATGGGGTCGTATCCATTTTTGACAGCTGTGTCCATGATGTAATCTTCCTCTTTTTTCCGGTTTTCTTTGCTTAAGGGGACGGTAATCATTCGATGTAGCCAAGTCCGGAAAGATGCCATTTTTTTGCGAAAAGCTGTGATTTGACGTAGCTGGTACCGTTCTTTGTGTGCTAGTATTTTATCGGTGTATATCGAATTCAAAACTGCCTGTTGTCCTTGTTATTTTCAGATCTAGAAATGGGATAGTGCCATTTGTTTCGACTTCCATTGTGAAGGTCAAGTTTTTATGTACGGAGTTGAGTTTTTTTAATATGTTTTGGGCTT
>OZ017739.1:234402632-234492632 GCA_963969285.1 Odontomyia ornata | reverse complement strand
TGGAGGTGTGGAGAGAGGAACGGGGAGATGTTTTTTGTCCCCGTTCCACAAAGGAGTAAAGGAGAATTACTCTCAATAATAAAAACCTACATATTGCCCGGCACCACAATCATTTCAGATTGCTGGAAAGTAAGTTTTTTTATTTCTAATTAAGGATAAGTATTGCATTTCAATATTGCTTACAGGCTTACTATTGCCTTGAGGACGAAGGGTTCAGCCATTTAAAAGTGAACCACTCGCTGAATTTTGTTGACCCCGAGAGTGGTGCACATACCAATACGGTAGAGGGGCAGTGGTCACATTTAAAACGATCGCTTCCCAGCTTTGGAGCTAGGAAAACAGACCTTCCTGGCTACTTTGCCAAACATATATTCCTTAAACGGGCAAAGCAAATGAAGTTGGACCCTATTTTGGAATTTTTCAAGTGGGCTGGTGAAATATTCAACCCTAACGATCTTTAAAGGTAAATAAACAAAACAATAACTATTTTTGTGAAAGATTTAATGATGAATTACCTTGCAGGGCTCGCTGGCGTAAATTAGATTTAGGCTTTTTTATACATATTAGAGATAAGGTTAAACGTTTAGGCTAGGGTTTTTGTCATAGAATTGTATTAGTCTAAGATAAAGCTTTTGATTAAATTGTTTAGAATTAGGTTTTAAGATATTAATATAGATGTAGGATAAAAGTTATGTTGTGTCAATATTATAATTAATTTTTGAATAGTATTTGTTTGTTAATTTTAATTAAATTGAATTTGATAGTGTTTTTTGATTAAATGTTATGAAAATATTTTGTTGAAAGATTCTTTTCAATTCCTGCAACAAGCGATGTCATTTCTTGTGATTGTATTGATTCCTTCTGTACCTGTTTAATTCAATGGGTCCTCATTGGTTGGCTAAATCGCCAGTAGTTTCTGCAATTTCATCCATTTGACTGATCCATGAATGAAGAAGAATCATTATGCTGCTGCTATATTTTTTATGCCTTGCAAGATTCTTTAACCTACCTGTAAAATATTTTTCCTAAGCTCAAACTAACTAAATGAGCTTCACTTGCTTCTTCAAGCGCCAACACACTACTGACTATGGAACTATAAATTTTATTTGTTTAATTTTTTTTCTTGAAAAGCCGTCGGGCCCTGCTTTGTTATGTGAGCACATACAACAA
This sequence comes from Odontomyia ornata, assembly GCA_963969285.1. Lineage (NCBI taxonomy): Eukaryota > Metazoa > Arthropoda > Insecta > Diptera > Stratiomyidae > Odontomyia > Odontomyia ornata. Next base: position 234,491,462 of record OZ017739.1, on the reverse strand, counting down.
AGCAAAGCCCGACCGCTTTTAAAGAAAAAACAAATTGCCTGCGGTTATCAAATAAACAAAATCGTTGAATATGCTTCGGCATGGTGGTGATAAGTTTAGCATGAATAGTGCATGAATTTGTATTTTCGAATAAATCTCTTTAAATGCAATTTTTTAGTCCTGAAAAGGACAATTTCTAATGAATTCAATATTTTTTGAATCAATTTAGGTACTTTAACCATTAATGCGACGAGGGAATTGATCGTCTGGCCATTATGGTAACAAGCTTAGTATGAATAGCGCACGAGGTTGGTATCTTCGAACAAACCAACCAAATAAGCTTCACTAGTTTCTTGAAGAGTCAACACATCCAAACTATGGATTTGCAAATACGTTGAATATCCACCTTAAATTTCCCCACTTTGTAAATATTCACCAAAAAACCATCAATTTCACTCCTTGAATAAAATTTTGTTATCTTGAAGTGGACCCTTTTTGTATTAATCCAACATTTTTTGTACTCCTTTGAGTCATCTTCTATATCTCGAAGGAGTTGAAGCGCATCTGATCACCTAAAAAGACAAGGCCTAACGCCTTTTGAAGAAAAAAGAGGATTGGCCTGCAGATATGAAATAAACAAAATAATTGACTACCTAATAATAATTTAATATTTTATATTAGTATCAAAAGTTTAAATTCAAATCATGATCAACTATGAATCTTTATACAAAGGCTTAATAATAAACCGGTAATTATTGTATTGTATGTTCTGAGACTTAGAATTTGGAATACTATCCAAATTCCAAAAATGATTTTATTATATTGATTTATTAGATCTTAATATGATAACCCAAGAACGTTTGAGTAATCTTTTGGAAAGAGGATACACTACTTTTTTCAAGAGGTAACAAGGCCTTTCGACAATTAAGTAGGAGGTTTTTGTGTTGCTAATATGCTCATTAAACCAAATTCTATCAACATTCAATCTCTAAGGCTTAATATAGTTTTTCCTGAACATTATCCCCTCCATATTGCTATTAAACAGAACATTAGTAAGAAATGAAGTAGTGCCTTTTATAAAATCTATTATAAAAAAATAAAGATTTCTGCTAGCAAACCAAAATGGAATCAAATTTCACTTAACGAGCCTAATTTAGCCTTCAATGTTTAATAGCCTTCAATGTTCTAAAATATCGATTTAGTAATGCTGATCGAATAAACAAATCTAAGTACCTTCCCAAAAAATCGTGGATAACTGAAGGTATTATGAATTCTCGTTTAACAAAAGAGCAATTATATTAAATTTCGCGATTGGATCCTGATAATGAAATCTTGAAGGCTTAATAGAAAAAACATGTAAAATTTTTAAATAAACTTATAGCTACCGCTAAGATCAAATATGAAAGAGATTTAATAGAATACAAGTCGGAGTAGATGGAGAGTGTTCTTGCTAGCAGGGTGTTCTTAACTAATTAGTAAATTGAACAAGTTCTTATAAATATCAAAACGCGCCATATATAGATAGCATAAATTGAGTTCAAAAAACTAAATATGGTTAAAATGCATTTGAATTCCATTTTGTTTCCAGTTTGCTGACTCCATTGTTTCAGGAGTATAGTAACATATCAATTTTATAAACCATTTATAAAATATTTATCCAAATTCCCACATATCTGTAGGGTGTAGGTCATTTGCAAATGTGTATCTAAACAGAATCATGTATTGCATGTAATTGTTAAATTTGCAATCAGCTGTAACTTAGTTGTTTATAGCACGATTATTGAGAAATTTTCAGGACACATACATATGTTACTATGAAACTTAGATACGTCTTTTTGACTAATTTAAGGGCTTCCTTTTGATTTTATGGGTATAAAAGTAAAATTCATTAAATGTACAATTATTGAAAAAGTTCATCGGATTTTCATTTTCAAATATTTGTCGGCCTTGTAATCATAAAGAACTACAGATAAGCCTGACAATAGTGCTGAATATTAGAATATATATTTCTGTGGAATATGAGTAAATTTAAGTAACAAAATAATTACATCTAGCAGGAATAATTTGGAAATGCATTTTTCCAGATCCAACAGCTAAGGAAACAATTAGGAAATATTCATTCGAGAGTCCTGAAAGCTATTTCCAATTACATATCTGAACCTTTAGCACAAATTATCAATATGTGCATTGAACTGTTGATATGGTCAAATATCTTAAAAAAACTGTAGTTGCTCCAATTTTCAAGACTAATGATATAAGCAAGTCAATAAATTATAGACCTATATCCTTATATTCAAATGTGGCAAAAATCTTTGAAAGGATTACAATATTTATGACAGAATTTTTTAAATTTTTAGAAGAAACATAAAATATTGTCCAATAAGCGGTTCGAATTCATTAAAAGACTAGAAACAAAAGACGCTTGCGCTTATATAAGTAATGCAAGAAACAAATTTTTCGATAAAACTAACTCAATTATTGTGACTTTTCATAATCTCGCTAAGGCTTTTGATACTATAAATCATGAAATATAATTGCAGAAATTATATTATTATGGCCTTAGGGGTTGCATCTTTAAATTTTTAACTTTCAAATGGACTACAATCTGAAATAATTGCTTAGGGCGGAGCATATTCAAAAAATCTAAATCTACTGCAGCGGTTTTACCAATTATAAACAAAAAACAATCTGTTCTTAAAAACGATCCACATACTACTGATGAATTATGTATTTAGCGTGTTTACTATTTTACTGTAAATTTACAAATCAATATGAAAGGTCAACAAGAAACAGCATATATAAAAGTATTATAAAATTTTTCAATCAATTTTCTAATAATTATAAAGTACCAATTGAAATGAATAAATATCTTAAGATGAAACTAAAGTAATAAAAATGTTTTGTATTATTACTACTGTTACAAAAATTAGAAATTGAAATTCTTAAGGACGCTGACTAATATTTTCCTTAGTTTTTGGTTTGGGGTACTATTATCTCTAAATTTTCTTTATAATATCTCTGCTTTAAAATTTTACTTTATATGTTACTTTACTTTCAATATTATATCCTCTAGTTTAAAGCAAGTTTAAGTTTATAAAACACTGGTTTCCTGCGCACATATATTCTTATTCGTGTGTAGGAATTACAATTTGTAGTTAGTATATAATTTTATGCTGGTTGAAGTAAGAATTAAAAAATTCAGGGACGTTCACCACAAATGCAACGAGTAAGTTGATATCCTTGGCCACGATGGTGACACACTTAATATGAATAGTGCATAAACAGGTGTCCATGGATCAGTGAATCCGTTGAATACTATCCTTTTTAGATTGCCCAAATATTTCCTGTAAGACCATTAAATTTAATCTTTGCAAATTATTTTATGATATATCGCTTACCACGAATGCGACGAACAAACCAAATTGAGGAACCATCACATCCAAACTATGGAAAAGTACATAACATCCTTGGCCATGATGCTGATACGCTTCACAAATGGGCATCTCTGAATAAACCAATCATCACACACCTTGAATGAATTTACTCTTTGGAAATAGTTTTTCAGCCCTGAAAAGGGCCATTTTTTAAATCATTTTGCGAACGTTCACCATGAATATGACAAACAAGTTGATCATCATGGTGATATGCCTAGCGTGAATATCGCACGAACTGGCATCTTTGAATAAATGAAAATCGATGTAACATCGCACGGAAACGTGCAGAATATCTGCTTCACATTATGAGTACGATACGGGAGACAACGCCCAATTTTGATGGCATTCAATCGAGATCAGTGTAAGCAATTGTGTTTGTATCGGAAGCTTGCGCGAAATGTCCTTGGCTTTCCAGAAAATGAAACTTAAAAATTTAATTTTTCCTCAAAGAAACTTCCTTTCACAACTAGTTCTTGGTTTCATCACTTTATTTCGGAGCGATGGCCATTTCACCTATAACGTATGGTAACGTGTCATTGATTCGAGATAAAACCAAACACACCAGACGCATTGTCATCGGATGTGATGTTAGTGTGAGACATACATATTGGGGTAACAATCTCTCAATATCAAAGGCGAAATGCTTCTCTAATGGGTTGAAAATTTGAAATTCAAAATACTTAGCACCGGAATCTATACTTTAAGAAGAATTACAGTTGAAGGCAAATGTATCTTGTCCTCTCCGGATATTATGATCTGTGAAAATCAGTCATTGTCCAATAAAGATCACAATAAAAACGGACTCGAATACTTGGCGGCTGTGTCGATACAAGGACAATATGAGTAATGATATCGCGACTAGTTCTTTCAACAGAAATTTCAGGGAGATCATCAATGACTTGAGCCAAATGATCAACAATAATACCACACACAAGTTAAATACAGCAACAAGTATTGGTGGTCGAAAGAATTAATGAAGGTCTGGGAAAGAATGAAGCAAAACATGAGTGGAAACAAATTTAATAAGTAGGAGAGTGGGCCTACCACAAGGACTTTGTAACCACCCTAGAGTATGTATCACCCATGAGCACGTGTTATTGTTGTTGTAATACCAAACAATTGAAATGACTATAACCCACTTGGTTATGATTGGATTTCCATAAAGGACCTTATTTCAATCTATATAATTGCTGAATTCTAAGAAATTTCCAGATACCGTTTTGATTTTATGGGCAAAAATGTGACTTCTACAAATCATACTATTATAACAAAGTTGAGTGAGTTTCGATTTCTGAGGTATGTATTGCCCTTGTACTCATAAAGACCTACCTTCTTGATTTTTTTCAGATTTTTTGCTCAAAGATGTCCAATCGCGAGGGGGAGATAGAAAATGTTGGTATATTATGCCTCCCCCTGGACGCCCTGATGCCCAAAATAACTTTATAAATTCAGATTCTAAAAGTTCTAATCAATACCTTTTATTTGATACTCTACTCAACTACTACTACTTAATTAAAAAAAAATTTAAGGGCCACTTTCTTATAAGGGTCGACCCCCCTTTAAAAGTTTTGAAATGCTTGGTAAGACCTAACTTTTGAGAGACCACCACTTTTGAACTTTCCACAAAGTTTGAGCTTTCTAGCATCTATAGTTTCAGAAACTCCAGTGGCGCACGGACAGACGGACGGACGGAGGCACAGAAACTAATATGTCTTCATGAAAAATTTTTTTTGCAAAGACCTTAAAAATTATGCTTAATGACCGCGAAGGAGGTAATATTAAATGCTGTTGGACCTCTATATATCTTCAGGATATCTGGAACAAGCAACATTCTAACACCAATATTACCAAGGAAGCTGTAACAGCCACTAACCCCAAGAATCCTATATAAAGCCAAAGAGGTACAACCAATTTTCAAGGCGCAAAGGAAGCCCAATACTCCTGGTGTCGACTTAATTGGTTATAACATGCTAAAAATTACCCTACGTAAAACGAAGATAACAAATTTATAGAATTATATAAGTACTGCCCATATAATCACAGTGAGCAACTCTGGGAGTGTCCAGTCGGAAGTTTAGTTTCTTTTTGCAAATGACTATGTAAGGATTAAAAAGTTGTATATATATATATATATATATATATATATATATATATATATATATATATATGTATGTATATATATAAATATATATATATATATATATATATATATATATATATATATATATATATATATATATAAATGTGTGAAAAATTCAGGAGTTACTGTGACAAACTCAAAAATCTAGGATGCATATTATATGACAAAATATGAAAAATAAAAAATATATACATCCTAGATTTTCAAATTTGTCACATTAATTCCTGAATTTTCCCTGCATTTATCTATACACAATTTTTTATCCTTTACATAAACATTTGCAACCGGACACACCCAGAGTGCCTCACTACTGTTTTGGCGTAATCTTCTTGTGGCGTGTAGGTGTTGCGACATTGGGACGAGTGAACGTGGTGGATCATTCTTGGAGTGCTTAGGGAGGACGAGCTAAGACAGCGTTGGCGAGCAAAAACAGCTTTGGAGGAGTTGAGACAGCGTCGGCGAAAAGTGTTCTGGAAAATGTATTGCGGCAGAATTATTTTTTCGTGCTGTTAGTTTTTTCTGGGCTCACTCATCTCGCTCATATAAACGTATCTATAGCGCACCGCAAATTTATAATCTGCATCGGCAACTGGCGGATGCTTATGATGGAAATCCTCAACATGAAACAATCTTACGGAGTTAACTTACAATTTTTTATTTACACTTCATTCGCTAGGGTAGTATTGATTTTTTCGGTATTAGCTCGAGGGCCGAATTGAGCCGAAAAAGTCAGTGATGGATACTTTGTTCGGATCTCGGTACGAGTATGATTTGAGGGTGAACTACTTCTTCTACTTCGTAAAATTGAATTATATGGTATTCAAGGCAATGCAAATCAGCTATTTAGAAATTACTTGAAAGGCAGATCGCAGAGAACAGCAGTCAATAAAGTTTTGAGCGACGCTGCTCCTATGAAATCGGGCGTTCCACAAGGCTCAATACTTGGCCCAACGTTATTCTCGTTATACACTAATAATTTGAATACATTTGGACTTAAAGGACATTATGTACTATACGCAGATGAGACAATACTACTTTCCTCGGGACACGAAAGAGATTACCTCGAAAACACCATTAATGAGGATCTATAAACATATCATTCATGGCTGATTGATAGTAAACTAGCACTGAATACTTCAAAATCAAAATTCGTCATTTTCAAGCAAAAGAATAAAGGTGACATTGACATGGACATAAAAATTAATGACGAAAAACTAGATAGGTTAACGGAGATCAAGTATCTTGGACTTATCATTGACCATAGACTAACATGATTATCACACATTAATAACCTAAGGAGACAATTAGCTCCTATTGTTGGACTACTTAGAAGATATGAAGGTTTTCCAAAAAACAGCAAGCAGATGATCCTAAATGCATTCGTACTGTTAAAACTACATTATGGAGTAGTAATTTGGAGCCAGTCATCAAAGCAGCACCTTAATATCATCTCTAGAATGCTCACCAAAGCGTATGAAAACATTCTAAATCTTCCGATGCTCCATCAAACCAGATTAGTGTACCAATCAGTGAAAGCATTAACCTTTCCTCAAATCATTGAAATGGAGAAATTCAAGTTTATCTTCAAATGTTTACTATCAAAATCGTCATCACAAGTTCAATTTATTAAAGTATCACAAAAGAATCAGTACAATGCTAGAAATGCTAATCAATTCGTAATACCTTTTGTAAGAACGGACCGTCTGAAGAACGATGCTACAAATGGTGCGCTGCGAATATACAACAATCTTCCTGATTCAGTTAAGGAAGTAAACTCACTTATAGTCTTTAAGAAAAGGCTTAAAGAATATTTAATTAATAATGTTTGAAATTCAGTCCAGTAAAGTTCAACATAGCATCTTAGGGCATTTTTGAAACCCTATCGTCGAGATGCTTAAAGAGACAGCTATTTTATAACTCAGAGTATTTTTTTACTGCGTCAAATTTGTAATTTTTTTATCTCTGAGAGCTGATCACGAATTGGACAAGGAAAGATTAATAGAATCACTTCACATATTTTTGTGTGCACCTTTATACCGATGTTCTAAACATTGTTTGGGTGTCACACTAGAAGAAGCGACGAAATGTGAAGTGCAGATCGCACGAGCGTTGTGCGGCAAAAAAAGTGTGATGGAGAGAGTCGTAGGGAATGGAGGTATTTAAAAAACAAAAAAAAAACTACTTGTGTATGGAATTTTCTGTTGAAGCATTGTTTTATCAAATTTTTACCGCTGGACAGATTGGGCTGAAATTTTATATTCCGGAGCACTTTTTGATTGAAAAATCGAAGACGTGAGGAAAAATTGGATTTAAGTATGTTTTTCAATTAAATTTAACGTATTTTAGTTTTGACATGACAGATAAGAAGCACCACATTCTTTCGTCGGTTTACAGCTACCAAATTTATTTCTTTTAGAAAAGTCTCCTAGAGGAAAGAAGGGTGTCATTCTAAAAAATAGACAGATGCCCTCCTAAAGAAGAATAGTTAACATTGAATGTCTCCTCATCTTGATATACTCGTATTTGCCACAAGCTATTTCAGCGCCATCGGGCTTCTGTTAGTATAAATATGTTAAGGTGAGGAGACATTCGATGTAAACTTCGTGTTTAGAGAGCACCCTTCTAATCGTATTTTGTAGAATGGCACCTGTTTTGTTTTTTTGTAGGACACCCTTCCTTTCTGTAGAAGGACACCCTTCTAAAGGAAATAAATTTGGTAGCTGTAAACTGACGAAAGAACGTGGCGCTTTTCAGCTGTTATGTCAAAACTTAAATACATAAAATGCAATTGAAAAAATACTTAAATCTAATTTTTCTTCACCTCATCGGTTATGTAATTAAAAAGTGCTACGGCAAGTGAGTGCTACGGCATATAAAATTTCAGCCCAATTGGTCCAGCGGTAACCATTTGATAAAACAATCGACAACCGAAGTTTCCTTGAGGAAAAATTATAATTTTTAAGCTTTGCTTCCTCGAAAGCCACGGACATTTCGCACAAATGTCCAGAGCAAATATGATTGCTTACACTTACCTGGCTATCAAAATTGCGCTCCGCCTCCCTTATAGTACGCCGCACCTACGGTAAAAAAACGCGTTTCATATTTACTTTACTATTTACTATAAACTAAATAAATTAAAACTGTTTCCACGAATTTAATATACTTTGACACTTAATGCTGTCAATTAATGTCAATATCACAAGTACAGCTGATGGGTTATCATCTTCGCTAAATACGATAGGAGCTATCTGTGGGGTTGCTCATCACGCACAAATGACATACCGACCCAGCTGTCTGCAAAACCACCTCTGGAAGTCAAAACTGATAACAGTCGCCGGGTTGCTCCGGAAGAGAGACTCACGGAGCTCGCCGCATCGCGTCGCACAGAGGCCAACAAGATCAGTCTTTCCGAAGAGACACGCATCGACACACGAGAACAATCGCAGTGTAATTGTGGATGTATTAAAGAGTCAGTAAGACAATAAATATAATTCAGCTTACGAGTGCGTAATACCATTACCCACATTTGGTGACCCCGAGACTGCTACACCGCGATGCCCACCGAAAATTTCCACGACGTGCAGAATTCCAACGAACCGACGACAACCCTCGCGCCACCAGAGCTCTACGCAATGACCACCATGAAGTTGCCCCCTTTCTGGCAAAACCAACCAATCTTATGGTTCGCGCGTATCGAGGCTCAATTTCGCGCCAGTAGAGTTAAGGACGACGCGACCTGCTTCGACAAAGTAATAGCAGAGCTGGATGTCTCCGTTTTAGCTCAGGTCGCAGATATTATCAAGTCGCCGCCTGATAGCAGCAAATACGAAACGCTAAAAAGCCGCTTGCTATCAACCTACGGATCGTCGCCAGAGCAAAAAACGCGTGAGCTTTTGCACGGAACTGAACTGGGCGATCAACGCCCGTCACAGTTGCTTCGGCAATTACAAATGCTGGCCGGGAGAAATGTAACCGAGCAAGTGCTGCGTTGCATTTGGCTCAAGCGCCTTCCATCAAGGGTACGCTCCATCTTAGCAGCATCAGACGCCATTTCTCTAGACAATTTGGCTCAAGCAGCTGACCGGGTTATTGACAGTTTGGCAACAGAAGCAATCACATCCGTTAGCAACAGTGACAGCGTCAAAACGCAATGCAGTGGAGTGCAAAATAATGATACGCTACAAGAAGAAATTGCAGAGCTCCGCAAGACCTCGCAGCGGACGTAAGTTCAGCCCGCAATCAACGCTAATCGCGACACCTGCACCTGCCAACGTCCGCAAAGGAAGTCCTCGCTTGCCAACTCATATGAAAAAAGCGGAACACGGAATCCGGCAGATGTGTGCTATTTCCATCGCCGTTTTGGAGCAGCGGCATGGCAATGTCGAGCACCATGCTCCTTCCGCACCCGACCGGGAAACGAAAACCGTCACTGATTTGTGAGGTGGATATCAGTGACGTACAAACAAACCGCCTAGTAGTATTAGATAGAAACACGAAACTGAAATTCTTAGTCGACACGGGAGTGGATGTGTCCGTAATTCCAAGATCACGGGCATTCGAGCACAGAAGTGTAGCCGCGTATAAGCTGTTCGCGGCAAACGGCAGTGCCATAAATACATACGGGACCAAACGCTTAACACTGGCACTAGATCTGCAACGACCTCTAGCCTGGAACTTTCAGGTCGCAGCCGTATCACGGCCAATATTAGGTGCCGACTTCCTCAAACACTTTGGCCTAGTCGTAGACCTTAAAAATAAAAGAATATTGAACCCCGCCAATGGCTATGCATCAAATGGCTGGATTAGCCAATCACGCTACACCTCCGTTTTCACAGTAAACAGAAACACCGTATTTCATTCACTACTTAGAGAGTTTCCAGAAGTCACAAACCCCGCTGCGAATCAGAAATCGACTACACATAGCGTACAGCACCACATTATCACCACTGGCCCCCCCGTGGCCGATCGTCCCCGTAGGCTGACGCCCGAGAAACTAAAAGTGGCACAATCGGAGTTTAAGTACCTGATAGAGAGAGGCCTGTGCCGACCTTCCAGTAGCCCCTGGGCAAGCCCGCTTCACTTGGTCCCCAAGAAGGATGGCACATGGCGCCCATGCGGTGACTATCGTCGCCTTAATGCCGTCACCCAGCCCGATATGTACCCGATGCGGAACGTTGAAGATATTACCGGCATTGCAGCAGGCAAACAAATATTTACAAAAATAGACTTGCTAAAAGCATTCAATCAAGTCCCAATCGCCAAAGAGGATATACCTAAGACCGCTGTAACAACCCCATTCGGGTTATATGAGCTTACGGCAATGACATTTGGCCTCAGGAACGCGGCTCAATCCTTCCAGCGTCTGATGGACGAAGTGCTTAGGGACCTCGACTTTTGCGCATGCTATTTGGACGACATACTTGTTGCTTGGAACTCACTAGAGCAACACCTGCATCACCTTCGACTTGTCTTCGAGAGACTCAGCAAACATGGCATCGTGGTGAATTTGGCAAAGTGTGTGTTTGGTGCGAAGAGTGTCGACTTCTTGGGGCACGTAGTTAGTGAGAATGGAATCTCGCCACCCGCTTCGCGCGTCGCTGCAATTCGCAGGTATTCGAAGCCAACCAACGTTCTTCAACTCCGAAGGTTCCTCGGAACCTTAAACTTTTACCGTCGATTCATCCCTAACGCAGCACAGTTACAAGCTCCGTTGCATAAGTTCCTGGTAAATTCTAAAAAGAACGATAAAAGACTTATACAGTGGACTCCGGAGTCCGATAAAGCGTTCGACGACTGTAGAAACTGCCTGGCGGATAGTACATTGCTGGTACATTTTCAACAAGGAAAACCTACCAGATTGGTCTCAGATGCATCAGACACGGCAATCGGTGCCGTACTGGAACAGTACCAAAGCAGTCAATGGCTTCCGCTAGCATTTTTCCAGAAAAAACTCTCCGATCCAGAGACCAGATATAGCGCATACGATCGCGAGCTGCTGGCCATTTATAGCAGCGTTCGCCATTTTCGCCACATTTTGGAAGGCACCGTCTTCGCAGTGTACACGGACCACAAGCCCCTCATCTACGCCTTCGCACAGAGGCCAGACAAAGCTTCGCCACGCCAGCTTCGCCACTTAAGTTTCGTGTCTCAATTCACGACGGATATTAGGCATATCCAGGGTAGCAGAAACCAAGTCGCGGATGCGCTCTCACGAATCGAAGCCATCTCTATGCCCAGTGCAGTGAGTGCAGGAGAATTAATTGAGCAACAGCATTTAGACGCAGACCTGCAATTACTGCTTAAGAACAACACGTCATCGCTGCAGCTATCCCCGATTATGATAAATGGTAAAGGCGAATTAGTATGCGACATGTCGACAAATAAAGCTCGTCTCTTCATACCCGCTTCGTTGCGTATGGACATTTTCAACCAATTCCATCAACCATCACACCCTAGCGCCCGCGCTACCTGCAATACTATCTCTCGAAAGTTCGTATGGCCTAATATGCGCAAGGAAATACACGAGTGGGCACGCACATGCATTCCATGCCAACGTTCCAAAGTCGGCCGCCATCAAAGAAACAGCCCTCAGTATTTCGGCGTTCCGGATGATCGGTTTCAACACATCCATCTAGACATCATAGTACCGCTACCACTGTGTCAAGGATTCAGATATTGCCTCACCCCGATGGACCATTTTTCCAGGTGGCCAGAGGCGATTCCACTTAACAATCAATCTGCAGAGTCAGTGGCCAAAGCGTTTTTCAGCAATTGGGTTGCACGTTTCGGCGCACCACGTACAATAACAACTGACCAAGGCACGCAATTCGAGTCATCTTTTTTTAAGTCACTCACTAAACTCATCGGTTGCGAACGAATTCGAACGTCGCCATATCACCCAGCATCGAACGGCGCTATTGAACGCTGGCACCGATCCTTGAAAGCAGCAATTATGTGCCATGAACAAAACTCCTCTTGGGTAGACGTAATACCGGCAGTTTTATTAGGCCTGAGAAACACCGTGAAGGAGGATCTCGGTGCGTCATGCGCAGAAATGCTGTATGGAACGACACTCGCACTTCCAGGAGAATTTTTGATTCCCAGCAACAAGACCAGCGATAGTCACCTGTTCCTCGACAATCTACGCCAAACGATGCGAGAACTTCGACCTGTGCCTACATCGAACCACAGCAAAACGTCAACATTCCAACACAAAAATCTCAGCAACTGCTCGCACGTTTTCCTTCGAGTCGATGCCGTCCGAAAAGCTTTCGTCCAGCCGTTCACCGGACCTCATAGAGTAATTGAGCGGCCGTCTGAAGTACTATTTACGATTGTCGTTAATCGGCGCACAGTGAATGTATCAACCGAGCGCCTTAAACCTGCGTTCCTCGAAGCAACCCTGGATACGCCCAGCATTCAGATCAGGCCTGCACACGATACCCCATCGACGCCAGTACAAACAACGCAAAATCGTCATCCCATCATTCACCCTGACAATTCGGACATGCCGCGGACCCGCTGGACGCCAATTAACCCACCGCCGCCAAACATCACAAAAACTTACCCACCAGCCAAACGTTATTTCGCGGACGAAATAACTCGGGAGGGAGTACTGTGGGGTTGCTCATCACGCACAAATGACATATCGACCCAGCTGTCTGCAAAACCGCTTCTGGTAGTCAAAACTGATAACAGTCGCCGGGTTGCTCCGGAAGAGAGACTCACGGAGCTCGCCGCATCGCGTCGCACAGAGGCCAACAAGATCAGTCTTTCCGAAGAGACACGCATCGACACACGAGAACAATCGCAGTGTAATTGTGGATGTATTAAAGAGTTAGTAAGACAATGAATATAATTCAGCTTACGAGTGTGTAATAGCATTACCCACATATCCTATCATATATCTTCACCCATGCTATTCAACTCGCAGGTATTTGCCACGCTTGAATTTCACCAATGTTCATTTGCTAATCTCAGGCGCAAAATTTTGTCCTAAAATGCTCTTCCCATAATATAAGAATTAATACTTTAAATGAATTATAAGATTATAAATCCATTATATGTGAATTGATTTTCTGTATCACAAAGTATTCTTTCTATATGTTTTTCTAAACAATATTAAATATAAAACTAGATTGTTGGGTGTAATTATATTTGGAAACGTAGAATATCTGACTAAGCAAGTATACATATTAAAGTTAGAAAAAGTGATGTTAATAAAATTACAAGCATTCTTGTAGATTTTAAAATTATCATTGAATAAATTGCAATGAAAAGACTTTTTGACTCTGACAAACGCTTTTAAATAAAAAAAAAAACACTCAAATACGATCAGTAAGAAATTCCTTGAAATATTTTTTTCCTAAATTATTGTTACATCAATGTATGTCTTTGCTTTATATGGTCTGTCAAGGGATATATAGTAGCATTACCCAATTAAACTTTTTAAAGCGATTTGCCTTATTTAACTGTCAAAATAAGAATCATGTTTTCTTTTCGTGACTTTATTTGATTAATTTTTAGGATGTACGTGTTCTGCTGGTAATACCTGTCTCGTCAATACAATAAATTAATTTACTTAAGAAAAAATCATTGCCGTCAATTTACGTATATGAAGAAATGAATTTTTGGTTTCATAAAAGTTATAAAATTAATTCTGAGAAGAGTGATTTTCTTTAAGTCTTATTTGTGCTTATTTTCAAGCAATGGTAAATATAATTATTTGTCGAGCATTATTATATTTTGTAATGAGTAAATGGCAAAAAATTAATGAAAAAGTTAAATCCATAATAATTGTTACTATGCATTAATTTCAAGCTTTTGTGATTTCGATTTCAAGAAGCTTTAGAAAATTGTTCTTTCGATGATTCTGTTTTGTAGGGGCTTATAAAAATTGTTTTTTCAACAAAATTGAGAATATCAGTTTGCTCATCCGTGTACCCATCTTTGCATTATAGCAAGTTTTTCGAACAACTACAAAGACTATAATCGACCTTTCGGACTCGTTTAAAAGCAATAAGCTCATGAACGTTTTCAATTAAAAACAACGCCCTCAGAGGCATTTCGGGAGGCCTGAGTATATACAATTAAATACTTCAAAGGGCTCTATATAAAAAAAGTACGTTTTAACACACCACTAGGTGTTAAAGTGCAAGACATGTTTTTAAAGTGGTATCCCCTGTAGGCCTTACCCAATTCACAGACATGCAGTTAAAGCTTGAGAGAACGGCAATCCCTCTAATGGGCTGATCACAATAAAAAGTTTTGGATCTAATAAGCCAATGAACATGATCTTCACGAAGGTGTCAACAATGTTAAATAAAATAGATGCATATAAATTTATTTTCTAATACAAGCAAAAATTATGAAAGCATTGCTAAGGTAAAGTGGAATGAGAAAAAGGAAGAGGTATAAGTGTAGAACGTAGCTAATAAATTCTGGAGCTGAAACTCAACTATCACGCGAAGCACGCTGGGCTACATGGTTGCGTGACAAAAGCTATAAGGATGATGCCAATTAAAAACTAGCCCTAATACCAAGAATCTGCGCTTGATAAATAAAAAATAGTACACCTCAGTAGAAATTAGGTGGCAAACTGATCAAACCATAGAAAACAAAGCTTCAGGTTTAAACTAGATCTTTGGAATGCTTTGGCTTTGAAACATCACCGATTATTTAACTACCGTTTAAATCTGAATCTGAGATGGTTAGTTGCAGTGCATAAAGAATAGGGGGATAACATGCAACCATAACTGATGTGGAATATTTAACAGACCTTTTTTTTTTTTTTTTTTTGTGGTAGGGAGGTGAAGGCATTTATGCCCGCCGAGTCTGGCAGTGTGGGACTCCCATGGAGGATACCTTTGGACTACCCACTAAACACCTCCCCTGTCAATCTGAGAACCTAGCCTGGAACCGTTTGACACATTACTTCGGGCCAGGTCTCGTTTTGTTACGCCGTGGGGCGCCTTCAAGCTGGGGAGTCCCTTTCCTAGCGGGAGGGGAGGGGGGAAGAGGAATTGCCAGAAGAGCGATCCCCCAGCCCCAGCGCCTCCGGCTGCTGTGAGTCCCTTTTATATTTTAGGACTGCCCGAGCATAATGTGCCACCTGGTTCCATTTGTCAACCGATTCGAGCATCACCGCAACTATATTATCCGGGGTGAGCTCTCCCGTCTCCCTGTAGAGTTCCTTTCGCAGCCTGGCCCATTTCGTACACGCAAAAAATGTGTGACAGGCATTGTCCTCCTCTCCTGGGCAAAACCGACAATCGGGAGACCGTGACTTGCCGATCTTGTGCAGGTAAGACTGAAAACACCCGTGCCCGCTCAAAAGCTGGGTCAGATAGAAGTCAGTCTCACCATGCTTTTGATTTAGCCACGGTCTCACATCCGGGATGAGGCGCGCAGTCCACCTTCCCTTCGTGCAATTCCTCCAAGACTGCTGCCAATCGTTGAGCGAGCGTTGTCTCTCCTCGCGGACAACCATCTCCCTCGCATCCTCGTTTCGGTGCAGGTAAATAGCGCGGCGCTCTCTAGCAAGGAGGGCGACAGGTATCACGCCTGCAATCACTCTCACCGCCGAGTCGGAGACTGTTGGGTACGAAGATGCAATTCTCAGTGCTCCTCTTCTCTGTACCTGTGCCAATCGTTTTCGGTATACCTCCTTGCTGAGAGCGTCGCCCCATACCTCTGCTCCGTACAGCAGCACTGACCCCACAGCACTCATCAAGAGGCGTCTTCTTGATGGGCTGGGTCCCCCTACGTTGGCCATAAGTCGACTCAGGGCCGATATTCCCGAAGCAGCCTTCTCAGCCGTTGCCCTGATTTGCTCAGAGAAACTCATCTTCGAGTCGATCAGTAGCCCCAGGTACTTCACCGCTGGCTTCGATTCGATCTGTATATCTCCAATACTGATCATCCTTACTCTAGGGATTCTCTTTTTTGTCAAGATGACCACTTCAGTTTTCTCCAGTGCTACACTGAGCCCGCGAGTAGTCATCCAGTCCCTCACTCGGCGCATTAGCATACCTAGCCTAAGTTGCGCTTGTTCAACGGTGCGTCCGGCGACCAGAGCCGCAACATCATCCGCATAGCCGACCAAGCGCGACTCATCTGGCATCTCAAGTCTCAGTAGCCCGTCGTAAGACACGTTCCACAGGTCCGGACCAAGGATAGATCCCTGGGCAACACCCTATGTAACCGCCATCCTTCGTTGGCCCTGTGTCGTGTCGTAGAGCAGGCTTCGGTCCTTTAGGTAGTTTCTCAAAAGCCGCATTAGATATTCTGGAACTTGAAAAGAGTTTTCCAGCGTATCCAGAATATCCACCCATCTAGCGGAGTTGAAGGCATTCCTGACGTCGAGTGTCACCAACAGGACGATCCGTCGCTTGGTGCGACTATATGCCTCTGTCTTTTGGACCGCGTTCACCACCTCTGCAATCGCATCAATGGTAGAACGTCCTGCTCTAAAGCCGTACTGCCGAGGAGATAGGTCCCCAGCAGCACGAATCGCGTCAGTGAGTCTTCCCTTGATGAGTTTCTCTAGCACTTTCCCAGCCGTGTCTAGCATGCATAACGGGCGGTATGCAGACGGCGATTCGGGATTTCCCTTCCCCTTGCTGACCAGCACGAGCCTCGCCACCTTCCATCGTACCGGGAAAACCCCGTCCCGTAGGCAAGCGTTGAATGTGCTGAGCAGCAAGTCAGGACAATGGTGATAGACGAGCTGCAAAACCTCAGCTGGTACACCATCTGGACCTGGAGCCTTCCTTGCCTTCAGGGAGAGGACTGCCTCCTCCAGTTCCAGCTGTGTGAAGAGTGGGCACTCGACTGCTGTTTCACCATGGACAGCGTCAACACGGACGGGATGTGCGGGGAAGAGTCCCCGCGCTATCGCGTCCATCTTTTCCGCGTCATGTATACAAGGCTTCCGTAGGGCACCAAGTTTCCCCATGACCAGCTTGTAACCTAGGCCCCACGGATCCCTATTTACATCGTCCACGAGGTCTTGCCAGCATCGGGCCTTGCTCTTGTTAATAAGCCTGCGAAGATATTTCCTGCCGGACCTGTATACTGCTAGCCTAGTGTCTGCCTCCTCCCGTGTTCGCGCCCGCTGGGCCTCTCGCCGAAGTTTGTGACACTCGCTTCTTTGTTCGGCGATCTCGTTTGACCACCAGTATACTGGAGGCTTACCATGTCGGGGTCTTCGGCGGGGCATGGAAGACTTGCAAGCAGCTATGATGGTACTCATAGTTGAGTTCACCAAGTCCTTGGCTGTAGGCCCTCCACTCCCTGGCGGAGCTCCCAGCAACGGTGCACCTGCCGTAAGCGCGTCAGTGAACTTCTCGACGTCCATCCTCCCAGTCCTCCATCCGAGGATTGAAGTTTGGGCATATGCACGCAGAGTGGCACCGTCATGAATCTCAACAGCTATATACTGGTGATCACTAGCCGAGTAGTCCTCTAGTACTCGCCAGTTGTGTACTCTAGGTACCAGGGACTCCGAAGCGAGTGTCACATCGGGTATGGTTCCTACGCAACCCCAGCGGCGGAAAGTAGGGATGTTACCAGTATTTAGGACAAAAAGCGCTGTTCTGGCCGCCATGTCCAATATTTGCTTTCCCCTTGGGTCGGATTGTGGCATACCCCATTCGATGGCTCTAGCGTTGAAGTCTCCCCCGACCAGCATGTGGCCCTCTGTGTTCGAGACAGCGTCCTCCAGGGCATCGAGTTTGGTTCGAAACGATCGCATTGCCTCGTTAGGCGTCAGATAAACACTGAAATATGTTATCCCTGAACACCGCACCCACACAAAACCATCCCCGCGTCCATGGCCCTGCACCTGAAGGCGGGCGCTGTCTCGAACCCAGATGGCCGAGGTACCAGTTTTGTCAGGGTACCACGCTTGCGAGTCCTTGTTATGATGTTGCTCGCTCAGCAACAGGAGGTCAGCTTTCTTATCCCTCGCAAACTGCTCAAGTAGGTCCTGGGCGTTTGTGCTTCGGTGCGAATTGACCTGCAGGATACGGATCATTTGAGTATCGATTTGGCTTTAGTTAGGGCCTCCTTGAAAACCCGGCATCTCCCTGTCCCCGGCTCATGTTTGAGGTCGCCGGGTGCTAGCTTAGCGTCCTTGCAAAGAATGCATTTTGCCTCGTTCGTGCACTCCTTCCTTTTGTGCCCCGTTTCACCACATTTGTAGCACAGAGATCTCCTGTCGTGTCCCCTACAGCCATACGCGGTGTGTCCGTATTCGAGGCATCTGAAGCAGCGGATAGGGATCGCTCTTCTCCGTATCCTGCAGATCACCCAACCTATCTTAATTTTGCCCTTCGCCAGGATTTGCTGGGCGTCTTTATCAGCTAGTTCGACAATAGCCATGCGTTGTCCCCTTGTGTTTTCACGCGTCAATCTTACTGTTACAATATAAAAAGACTACTTGAATAAATATTCGGCCGTACTAGTTGCATATCTCTCTTAATCGTCAATACGTTTGAAATATCCCGATTCAACAGCGGCTGTAATTGTTGCAGGTACAGAATTGCTTAAGGCTTGCGTTTTTAGTTCAACTAACATTTTATCGAAGCTACTTGGGTTTATATGCACGTCCGTGCGCTTATGAACAGTGCTGATAACATTATTATCAAATTCACGCACCTTTTGAACAATTTTCCATAAAAAAATTTTACTATAGTAACGGATGTCATTTTTCAGATGGATATTCCCTAAAATTTTTAAGAAGTTGAAGCATATCAAAACAGTTGTATATTCCTCTACCTTCCTCTACAAAGTATGGGTTTCAGTAGAAGACGTAGGTAAGTTAAAGAATCGTCGATTTACTGCGTTTTGATCACAAACCGTTCCTAACACATCTAAACCAACACTAAGAACATAATTAATGTTTTTTTTTATAACAAAAACCAGTAAATTTCCAATAGGTGAGCCAACAATGTACCCAATTCCTTGCTTCACAATTAGAAGCAGAGTGTTTTATGCTACGTTGTTGAACCGCCCAAATCACATCAAAAATGTCTTTTGCGGAATTATATTCCAGTTCCGTTCTTATTGATATCTCGTCAAAAAGTAAAACACACCGTCCATCTAAACTAGACATTCCTTTGATTTTTTTCTAAAGGACGTCTTTTATGGAAACAGCAAAACCAGTTTGGAAGTGAAGATTCGAATACCAGTGCAGAATAGTCCTGACTGAACCCCATGTTTAGAAATTCCCTAAAATGTGAAGGGGCCTAATAGTATTATTACAAGTAAGTTGTTGCTAATTTTTTCAAAGGGTTAGGTTTGTGGGAAAGCTGGGAATGTATTAAAAGCTTAGCCTCTTGGCTTATATTCTTCAACAAATTTCTTACTTGTTTTTCAACATCCAATTCGTTTTTTCTTACTCGGTAATGCTTTAGAGAAACAAAGCATGCTTCTGGAATTGGTTGCTTTTCCTCAGGGCTTTTTGTTGGGTGAGATGGATAACTTTTACCCTTCAGATCTTTTCGCACTTCAAGTGGAGGAAACAACTGGGATGACAGGTTATTAAAATTTAAATTGGCTAAAATCGGACGGATGGAGTTTTTTTTGGGCAGTTTCCAACTCAAAACTACTCCAACGATCCATAACATACTCACTATGTGAGACAACGCTACGAATGACAGGTGTTAACAATGCATTTTGCTTCAATATCTTTCTATGGCTATATTTTCTAATACAGGAGCAATAAAAGTGATCCTCAACCAGAAATTGGAATTTTTTTTCAAAAAATTTGAGTGTGAAATGCCTATGTGCTTTAACTAGACATTAGTTCTCTAGTCATGAGATATTTCAAAATAAATCAAACGTATAGGCGTGAAGGTGATGCCTATATGAGCACTTCATGCTTTAAATGTGTATACGTGTATACCTATATATGAATTTCTATATAAAAAATCTACATAAAAATTTCAAAATAAACTACAATTAAAATTTTAAAATATTAATACTTAAGCCTTTCCTTAAATGTATTCACTCAGTTAAACACGTTCTCACTTTCACTTCAAATTTAAAGATCTAATGACCCATTTCAATATATTGCATTTATTCAAAACTTTCTAACGGTGAAGCCTATGAAACATTAAATCCCATGAATTTTCCCCACATTTAGACGCTTTTAATTTAGGTATCTCGATTGTGGAAAGCAAAAATCGTTAGGGTGCTTTATTTTTCTGATTGTGGGTTGTTAAAAGTTTGCCATAAATAAGTCTATCATAGTGCCCGATCGTTTCAACGGAGGGGCGTGGGCTCGATACCCGGTCTGTGTACCAATTTTAGTTTTTTTTTCTTTGTTATTAGTTAATTGTTTACTTATTTAGAATACATATTTTTGCTTTTGTGTCACGATAGTAGACGTTTCTAAAATACATCACAGGATGCGATCCATTATACATCAAAAATTTTTATGTTTGTTACTAGGTTCTCAAAGAAGATTTGATTGTGGAATACATTCCAATATTTCGTGAAAATTTAGAATAATTGTTATTCGTAGAATTTAGAATAGATAGCCTTACTTACTAGATAAATATGTACCCATGATATCTCGGTAAATTTATTGAATATCAATTATCGGTTAATTTTAAAATTCTTCGCAGGTCATCAATAGTGCAAACATATCACACTGTACGAATGTGAAAATTTTTTTAAAAATCATTGGCTTCAAAAAATGCAGTAAAACATCAAAAAAATTTCACGGGGTCTCGCCACACCCATTTGCACTTATCCCGATGATATAAATTCGCAATTCTGACCTTTATATGGAATAAGTCATATGGAGTACTACTCTCAATTGTTATCATTTTTACTCTTAAGCGTGTTTCAGAGCCAGTTTTGAATTCTTCTTAGAGTTTTCATTTCACAGTTTTTAGCGCTTTTGTTGCTTCGTATTTCATACACATTTAGTATGTGCACAAAGGCTTATCGAAAAACCGAAGAATGTTTTGAATTTCCGAAGCTACTCTAAAATCTGTTTGTAAGATAAGGCATTCTTAACTGCTTTTGAATGAAACATCTGATTCACATCAAATCCATTTTAAGACAATGCTAATTTGAATCCCTTTATTCTTTTTCATTCTTAATTTTTGTCACTTGTCGCAGTTATTATAAAATATCATTATGAATTTACATAAAAAAAATATCATTCTTTTCATTTTTGTTACCAGTAGTTGGCTACTAATTATATTTTATTTCAATTAGATTCTCTTTAATGAGCTGTTCCCCTTTAAAAATTCATCATACATTTTCTTTGATTCCAACAAAGATATAAGCGAGATGACTTCACTAGATATATCCTGTTAGTGCTTCCTAATTGGCTCATTTATTCCAAAAATCACAATCATCATTACTCAAAATAAAGCAACTGACACAAAGTCAAGTATATAAATTTTATTAAATGTGTATTTGCACTTTGACATTGATTTGCTAAAGCTTGCTATCCATGTAAGGTATGGAATTCTTCAAATCAAAATCATAAGAGGAATTATTTATTAATCGTAACCTGAAAATCACATACCTAAATTGAATTACACTCAATGCAAAACTTATCTACTCCCGTATCGTAAAATTTTTATTAACAGCTTCATAATTTATATTACAAGTTATATCTTCCTATGAATAGTTATAAAATATCTTTGAATTCACTTTTCCCTTGCCATGTTGCCTCTAGCAATCATAATTTCCTCAGCTTCTCATAAAATAATGATAACCAAGCAATGTTACATTGAAGCTTCCTTCGAGTTCAACCCGGATATTGTGAACTTTTTGCCTTTGAAAGTCACTTGAAAACTTTTAAGTAAAAGTTGATCATACCTTTTCTCCAATAATTCAACAAAAATACAAGTATCGCATATTACCTAGATGTTTCAAATAAGGAATTGCTACAGTGAAACGATACAAAGCAAACTCTTTTTCACTAATTGATACGAGAGAGAGTCTCCCTCTAAATATTAAAATATGTGCTTTGCTTTACTGGAAAATAACTATACAATACAAAGTGAAATATTGTACCTGAAAAATCATATAATTTATTCCTTTTACATCATGAAACTGTTGCCATTCTTACGAAGATGTTAAAATTTAATTTAAAATATTTTGATTTAAATTATAATATGAATTAATTATTTCTTTTATAATGGGTTAGTTATTTCCAGCCACAAGCAAGTAACTCTATTCATTCATTCAACATTCCTATCGCAAATATAATATTCCTCAAAAGAGCCCACGAATATCATTTGCTACGTTGCAACTAACCATGATGAAAATCGTTTCATGCCATAGCAGATTTGATCACTAGCCAACGATGCATTGAAGCTCGCCAAAGCGACAGGCACCATCTGAGACACATGGGCTGAAAGAAACTTTTGCTCGAAACGCTAAAATTGACAACGCAGCGCCATCTATCCTGCCAATTGGCGTTCATCGTGACACCACTATGTATAGAAACACAACGCCTGAACATAATTCATAGTTACGAAAACAGCCTTTTTTGTCACCAGTTGGTGTTCATTGTCATATATCGGGCGATTCTAATCAGATTGAGTCAAACTGACATGTGTTTGAAACGTGACATTTCAGTCTACAATTTTCATACGGACAGTTTCGTACTTCGTCATTCGTGTCAAAAGTTGTATTCATTTAAAAATGAGTGAAATTTCTGAAAAAATTCGTTATATTTTACAATATCACTACGATCAAGGTGAGAGTGCATCGTAAGCTCGTGAAAAAATTTGTGGTATTTACGGTTAAGATACTTTATCAAAAACCATAGCCATGAGATGGTTCGCTTGCTTTCGTTCTGGAAATTTTGATGTGAAAGATGCACGTCGTTCAGGTCGACCAATCACTGAAAAAGTCAATGAAATCTTACAAAAAATCAAAGAAGACCGACACATAACGAGTCGTCACCAAACAGTTTTGAACCATTTGCGAAAGACTGGATACACAAAGAAGCTCGACATTTGAGTGCCACCATGAATTAACACAAAAAAAACCCCCGTTGGCAGCATCAGCCGGAAAGGTGAATTTCTCGTATGTAGCGTAAGGTTTTGTTGCAACCTTACCGCAGTTGCAGAAATTATGTTTTAGCAGAAGGGTGTGTAGCTCGGCGTGGCTTACTGAGGCCGGCTAGCGCTCAGTCGTGTCGTGGGACTTCCGGGACACCCTCTGCTCGTGCTGAGCCACCCTACATAAAAACACTAACACGAAGGGAAAAGGACGGGAAAGGGGGCGGTCATTTCAAGAAATGAAAGTTTATTGTCTTAACAAGACATGGCCGTTTATTTAATTCACACAAAATTCACAAATTTTAACTCCCCTTTAAAATTTATGTAAGAAAAATCCGTTAAATAAAATATATAAAAAGAAAACAAAAAATTAATTTGATAACATAAACTAACAATAATATAAAAAGCAAATCCAAATAATTACTCACAATTTCCTTGTTGAACTACAAGCGCTCGGCGAACAACAAAAAAAGGAATTCGGGGCACCTGAAATCCAAGCTTCAATTTGAAAATTAATGTGAACAAAAATCCAAAATGAAAACACAGAACGGCCCCTTTTCTCCAAGACACAGGATACACCTTCTTCACTATTCCACGCTTCTTTCGATTTTATCCAATAGTATAATTTCAAATTCAAAAATTTATTTTTCACCACTTCGTAGATAAAACAAAGTATTTCTCAGAAAACGTCCTCTTCTTTTTCTTTGTTTTTCTTCTAGTCTTTTAGTTTATTAAGTTAGGACACTTTTCTATTTCACTTTTAACTGCCCTCTACAACAATTAAATTTCGAATCCACAATATAAGTTACTTAATTTTATTTTCCATACAATCTTTGGGTTTGGGTTATGCCGGAATATATTTAAGCCGTCATTATTTTTATTCTCGGTTCACTCCACTTAACTAAGTTTTTCGTTCTCTAAAACCCACACTTAACTTCACTCGCATATGCCACAAGCAAAATTTCACTAATTTTTCTATTCCGATTCACACGTTTGTAATGAAATCAAATTCAAAACCCCACTTTTTCACTAATTCAAAATTAGTCTTTATCTCGACACTGCCAAGGCACTACCTCTTCTTCTTCAAACCAAAACACCGAATCCTTTTCTCCCCGAATTTAAATTTAACCACCGCCAAAAGCAATCCCTCTTATTTTTCCCAGAGTCCAAAACTGATTGCCTTTTCCCAATCAAGAATTTCACTCCACAATCCGGCAATCCTTTCATTTTCAATTACCACTGCCACATCTGGGCAACAAAATCGAAATTTATTACACTTCGATTCCGCTACCCACACATCTTTTTGCATATCGACAGCCGCAACAATTTCCATTTTGCATATATGGCGATTTGCATAACCATGATAGCATTTGGTTAGATGCAAAGCATCATATACATACGGAAACAATTTCTTTTGCCAATATTCCGAAAAGAGTGATTTCCTGCACTCGGGGAATTTGAACCCAGGGTCCCAGCGGACCCCCGGTCGAGAATCCACGACGCTACCAACGGAGCCACCTTCTGTTGATTTACCATTCATTGAACTTGCAACTTCAACTATGCATCTTTCTTGATGGGGATGGAAATGAAATTTGTTAGTAGGGAAACATGAATGAATTTTTGTTAGTTTGAAAAATGAAATTTGTTAGTGGGAGCTAATGAATAAATTAGTTGGGAAGGAAGGAATTAGGTTTTGTTAGAGAAAATGTATCGAACGAAATTTAGTTAATGGGAATTAATGAATGGAGTGTTGTTAGTGGGAAGATTATCATTATTATTATATTACTATTATTTTTAAGTAATTGAAAATAAGGGAAGAGGATACGATTGAGATTGTAAGGATATAAAAATTATTTTTAAGTAATTGAAAATTAGGGAAGAGGATACGATTGAGATTATAAGGAATAACAAGTTGGGTAAACAGAGCTACGCTCATGTCAGAAGGGTTTTGTATTCAATTTACAAAATGCAGTCACCAGATCGAATCAAATCAAGAAACATTTCAAAGACGATTTTATTGGAGGAAATAGGAAATACGAAGATCATACTATTTTTAACAAAGTTGAACGAATTTCGACTTCTGAGGTTTTTGTTTTTGTTATACTCATAAATATCTCCCTTGATAATTATTTCAGATGTCCATTCGCGAGGGAGGAAACACAATTTGTTCGAATCCTAGAATGGTTACAAAACCCTTTTGCTAGGAGCTCTCTCCCGCCTCCTTGACTTGTTTCACTTATGAGCATCAATTGTAGGTACTCATTTTCAGTCATTCATTAAATTGAATCAAGTGTTCAAAGCATGCAACTTAAACGTTGAAATTGGGAAAAATAACTCAAAATTATTCAATCTTCGCATTTAAAACAGCCACTTTTCGGTTTTACGATTACTGATACCACTAGCTGAACCGATTCTCAAACACATACATGACACCTATCATTCCTGAAATTTTCATGCAAATCCTAGCAAAACTGTAGTGTCTATGTCGGTAAAAAGCGCATTTTGTTCCATAGCCATATGTTGCCATAGTAATAAATGCAGCGCATATTGTTCCATAGTAATACAGGAAATTTCAAACCGCTATAACTTCGCTAAATATGATTCAATCTTTATGAAACTTTCAGGACAGACCAATCTTATAAATAGTCATCTGTATACTGAATTTCATAGAAATTAAGGGTACTGTTAAGATTTTATTCAAGAAAACATAAAATCGATAAATCATACTATTACTAACAAAGTTGAGTGAATTATGACTTCTCATGTATTTGTTGTTATTGTACTCACCAAGACCTACATTCCTGATTTTTTGCAGATTTTTCGGATCACAGGTGTCCAATCGCGAGGGGGGGGACACAAATTTTTCGTGTATTTCCCCTCCCTGTGCGCCCCTCGAAGCAAACTTTGCCAAACTAAGACCTGTTTTGAAAAGTTCTCATTAAGGCCTTTCATTTGATACCCATATCGGCTACCTTCAATGAAATTTTTTTTCGGGGGGTCACTCCCCTATATGGGGAGACCCCCCTTAAATACCTTACAAAAATTTTGTTGTAGTTGAACTTTGAAGAGATCACCACTTTACACCTACCTACAAAATTTGATGTTTCTATCTTAAGTAGTTTCCGAGAAAAACTGCTAAGACACACGGACGGACGGACGGACGGACGGACGGACGGACGGACGGACAGACAGACAGACGGACAGACGGACAGACAGGACGCGATTTTAGAAGGGTTTTGTAAAATTATTTTACAAAACCCTAAAAAAACAAGTTGGGGAAACAGAGCTACGCTCATGTCAGAAGGGTTTTGTATTCAATTTACAAAATGCAGTCACCAGATCGAATCAAATCAAGAAACATTTCAAAGACGATTCTATTGGAGGAAATAGGAAATACGAAGATCATACTATTTTTAACAAAGTTGAACGAATTTCGACTTCTGAGGTTTTTGTTTTTGTTATACTCATAAATATCTCCCTTGATAATTATTTCAGATGTCCATTCGCGAGGGAGGAAACACAATTTGTTCGAATCCTAGAATGGTTACAAAACCCTTTTGCTAGGAGCTCTCTCCCGCCTCCTTGACTTGTTTCACTTATGAGCATCAATTGTAGGTACTCATTTTCAGTCATTCATTAAATTGAATCAAGTGTTCAAAGCATGCAACTTAAACGTTGAAATTGGGAAAAATAACTCAAAATTATTCAATCTTCGCATTTAAAACAGCCACTTTTCGGTTTTACGATTACTGATACCACTAGCTGAACCGATTCTCAAACACATACATGACACCTATCATTCCTGAAATTTTCATGCAAATCCTAGCAAAACTGTAGTGTCTATGTCGGTAAAAAGCGCATTTTGTTCCATAGCCATATGTTGCCATAGTAATAAATGCAGCGCATATTGTTCCATAGTAATACAGGAAATTTCAAACCGCTATAACTTCGCTAAATATGATTCAATCTTTATGAAACTTTCAGGACAGACCAATCTTATAAATAGTCATCTGTATACTGAATTTCATAGAAATTAAGGGTACTGTTAAGATTTTATTCAAGAAAACATAAAATCGATAAATCATACTATTACTAACAAAGTTGAGTGAATTGTGACTTCTCATGTATTTGTTGTTATTGTACTCACCAAGACCTACATTCCTGATTTTTTGCAGATTTTTCGGATCACAGGTGTCCAATCGCGAGGGGGGGGGACACAAATTTTTCGTGTATTTCCCCTCCCTGTGCGCCCCTCGAAGCAAACTTTGCCAAACTAAGACCTGTTTTGAAAAGTTTAGGCCTTTCATTTGATACCCATATCGGCTACCTTCAATGAAATTTTTTTTTCGGGGGGTCACTCCCCTATATGGGGAGACCCCCCTTAAATACCTTACAAAAATTTTGTTGTAGTTGAACTTTGAAGAGATCACCACTTTACACCTACCTACAAAATTTGATGTTTCTATCTTAAGTAGTTTCCGAGAAAAACTGCTGTGACACACGGACGGACGGACGGACGGACGGACGGACAGACAGACAGACGGACAGACGGACAGACAGGACGCGATTTTAGAAGGGTTTTGTAAAATTATTTTACAAAACCCTAAAAAATGTTGATAAAATAAAATAAATTTAACGAAGAAAAGGGTATATGCGCCCAAAAGAAGGTGGAGATGTTACGGCGGCAATTTGGAGTTGCGAATGGGAGAATGCCGGTACCCCGGGATTCGCAACAGTTTCGAAAAAAAAAATTTGTTTGCCTACTACTAGAATTCTTGCTGCAAATTTTTGTTGCACCAAATGGGTGTTTATTAACATAAAAAGAATCTGCCAACGTTCGTGTTTAGAGACTCTTCATAGAGACGCAAATATTTTGCTAATTATACTGAGTTGCACACGCATGGATCACATACTGAAAATCGGCAGATAATAAATTGTTATAAAATAAAAATACACGTTTCATCCTTCTCGTATTTGCTGTTTACTCATTTCACAGTGGTGATAACTTTTCGGCTTAAATAGCTCAAATAGATAATTTCAAAAGATTTCCATAAATGTTTAATCAGCATTTGAGTTGCCATTAATATATACATTTTCGATTCTTTTCTGAACCATCAAGGGCCGTCATTTTGAATTTTCATTGAAAATGGCAGCTTAAAAATATTAAGCTGTAAATTTTCGACTTTTGTCTTTCTCATCTGATTTGCATAATATTTTGCAGTTTAAATTAACTTGCCTTAATGACTTACAATTTCAAGTTTCATCGGAATCTGTTGAGAAACTTGGGTGCTAGAGGGCTACAGAAATAAAAAAAATTTAAGTCAACCCCTGTATGGGGAGACCCCTCTTGAATACCTGAAAATATTTTCTTGCACTGCAAATTTCGAGAGGCACCACTTTTGACCTTCGCAGAAAATTTCCTCATTCTAGCTCATGTGGTTTGCGAGAAAACTTGTTGTAACCCGAGAACAAACGGACGGTCAGACAGACAAGTTGCAATATTGTAATTTTTTAAGGGTATTGGTAAAATATTTTGCAATATCCTAAAAATGGTCTCCTTTATAAATACTTCCAAGTTAAGTCATTTAATATGTTTCCATGAAAAAAATTCATAATTTCAGTTGCTACTAAAAAAGCGCATTGCGCTTACCTTCTGACTTTTGGGGGCCGCCATTTTGAAGGCATGCATTTCATTTTGAATTACTTCAAATGTTTATGTGCGATTACCTCATCAATCAATGTGCCAAATTTCGTTCTCATCGGAGTTTTACTCTAGAAAGGGAAAAGGTATTCAATTGGCAGTTAAAAATATCAGGATTTAAGTTTTCGACTTTTTATCTTTCACTCACTTTTAATAATTTTTTGCGTAATATAAAAGCTTAGTACAAAGATCCATAATCTCAAGTTTCATCAAAATTTATTGGAAAATGTGGTCGCTAGAGGGCCACAAAAGGTTGCTCATGAATAGTCATCAAAATGTGAAAATCTCTAGGCCAAAAAAATTGCTATCTTAAAACCAAGTTTCCTATACGTCTGTGACTTTTAGAAGCCTTTGAAGCTTTGAGCTTCAACTGGCTGCCATTTTGTTTTTGCGAGCTGATCTCCAGTTTTTTTACGTAATTCTTTAGATACCTGTAGTTTTTAACAAACTACCGAATTTCATTAACATCGGTTGAAAGCTTTGGTCACAACTACTACAACAACATTTTTGTACATTTTTCGACATTTGAGTAGCCGCCATTTTGTTTCAGACGAGCCGGCTTCAGATTTTTTATTGTAAGATTCATCACATCCATCATGAAACTTTTGTACCAAATTTCGCCCAAATCGGAGCTATACTTTGGCCAGAACAGAAATCACGATTTTTTGCCTAAAATGGCCGCCATTTTGTTTTCGATCGGCCGATATAGCTGGTTCACGAACTTGATCGAGATATTTAATCAGTACACATTATTTATATCTCACATATATATATATATATATATATATATATATATATATATATATATATATATATAACATACATTTATTGGTAAGTCTCAAAAGTATTGAGCCTTTTTTTCCATTTTTCGATTGAATAATTCTTTTATTTAAAATGGATTTTATGTAAGTATATATTATCCATAATTATCTATGACCTTTTACCTTTTTGTCGGTAGAGCCATTATTCCATCTGTGTAAAACTTCTTCGGTTTATCGGTGAAAAACTTGGCCAAATGGTTTTCACAGTCCTTCTTTGAAGTGAATTTCTTTTCATTAAATAAGTTTTGCAGAGACCGAAATAAATGGAAGTCTGATGGTGCAAGCTTTGGACTATACGGTGGATGCATCAAAACTTCCCAGCCAAGCTTTGTCAATTTTTGACGGGTCATCAGAGCTGTGTGTGGTCTGGCATTGTCATGATGGACGACAACGCCCTTTCTTTTGATCAATTCTGCCTGGTTTTTGGATTGCTTGTTGCAATCTGGTTCATTGCTGACAGTTCAGAGCCAAATTGAGTGTTTTGTCAGGTTCTAGCACCTCATGATGAACAATTCCCTTCCGATCCCACCATGCACACTAGTTTTTAAAAATTAATAAATTTTAAAAAAGGCAGTTCGAATTTTTTTTAAATTGGAAAACATCAAACCGTTGAATTATTTGAGCAACTTATCGAGTATCTGAAGTTCTAATTGTGAAGAAATTTCAAGAAGGGGAGAGAAGACATTCAAGGGGCAGTCCCTTTTAATGAATATTGCCTCGAATCTCGCTGCAAAGGCAGCGAGATGGACGAGACTGATGGCTTCAGATATAAAAAGGGAAGTATTACGTCCATCGCCAACAATAACGGGTGAGAAATTCGAAAAAGAGAAAAACGAAGAAAATAGTAAATTGAAAATTTTATCAGTTGCCAAAATTGAAGAAATAGTTATAGCAAACGACAACATGGAGAAGCTCCAGAGAGAAAATGAATAATTAAGATTTAATATCTAATCGTTAGAGGAGTTAGTTGGGAAATTGACATTCAACAAAAAAAAAGAGAAGGTAAGAAAAAAAAAATTAAAAGCAATCGATAAGAACAAATCAAAGAATTTACAAGACAGACCTATTCTAGAAGATGACCTGTGTGCAAATTTCGAAAATTTCCATACTAAATTTGACAATACATTTATTGAATATTTATAACTTTGAAAAGGGGAGAAAAAATCATCATTTTTGTTGCTGGACCTTCTGTAAGTATTAGTAAAAAAATGGAAAAAGTCCCACCCATAAACTTATTGGGGCAAACTGGTAGAGATATGGCTTGGCTGTTGGCAGCCAAAAATAAATTTAACGATTTTGAAATAAAATGAGTGAAAACTGAAAAATTGGTAATTAAAACTAAGTCACTAGTTGATTTTCAAACAGCAAAAAGTGCTTTGAGTTCTGGAGAGGTTCCGCACTTTACAAATACCCCCAAGAATAAGAAAATCCGGACTTTGTTGTTCAAGGATCTAGACTGAAGCGGGGACGCAGCCGATCTCCCTCAGGTGCTAAAAGAAGCTACACCAGAACAAGAATTTATTGCAGTTAAAAATTTCGAAACAAGAAAATCAACTGTCGGAAATTAAAATATGCGTTTTTACCTAGTCCAAATTTCGAGCAAAAGCAGGCAACAAATAAGGTACTTGAACTTCCGAGTGGAGAGGTGGGAGTGCCTCGGGAAAAAAGAGGGCAACCAATGATAAAGGTACCAAAGATTTGGTCATTCGGCTCCCAATTATGCCATGAAATATAGATGTGTAAAGTGTATAGATGACCCCCACTTGGCAAGTGTCAACTACAGTGCCCTTGGCTATCCAACATCATATCGAGAATGCCTCCGATATCAAGATGCAAAAGTAAAAGTTATTCCAAAACAAATAAAAGTAAGCCGCATTGAGATACTCTCCGATTTCGTCAAGCCCAGGATATTATTTGCACTTGCCGCTAGGGAACTAGCAAAAAATACTGCCAATAATGTAAATAACAGCAATAAGCTGCTTACCAAAATCTATCAACAATATGAGTTGATTCCGACAAGAATTAACAAACAAGATGAGAAAATTAACTTTGTTTACAACGTTGATGTCAACATGTTGTAGTATTCGAGGAGGTATGGCTCAAAAAGCCAGCGTGCGAGAGTTTTGAATCAAAATAAAATGATCTGTACCTCTACCTAACATAATGAAATCGTCTTTCATTCTGTATAGTTCACTGTTCCGTGTTCCTGTGTTTTAATTGTTTAGAATTAGAGAAAAATGACGTTACGTTCCTACGTTGGACTGTTACGCCTTGAAGACGTCCTCCGATCGCACCCGTTTTATTTCAAAGCTGCCAAATGTGCCATTGAGATATATCTTAGACTATTTGACAAGCCTCTGGAAAATGAGAAGGCAGTTGTGTCAAACGATTTGTATCAATTAGGAATGCTGTCGATGTCAAATATATAAAATAGGTGGTTCAGAAAGTGTGTAGCCATAATGGCTGAGAAAGTGATGGTCATTTTGAAGCGCAATGAAAATACTGGATTCGGGTTTTTGCTACTTGGTAGTAGTGGTTTACCGCATGTTATTACCATATAGTGGAAAACTCTCCAGCCGCTGATTGTGGCAAGCTTGAAGCGGGTGATATAATATTGAAAGTAAACGATATAGATGTGCATCAGTACACAACAAAAGAAGTTTTAAAATGTCTTCGCCTTTCAAAAGATTCAGTATGCTTAGAAGTAGAAAGAGACCCAGTTATCAAAACACATATTAAAGAACATCTTATGCGTTCGAGCAATTCACATTATGCAGACGTACAACCTTTGAATATCTTCAATATCAAATCTTTCGGATGAAACTATATCATTGACATCTCAACATAAACACAAAAGTAATTCTTCATTGGGTCGTATAAATGTGAATATTCAACGGAAGAATTCTTTCGATTCAAGAATTACAGGCGCAAACACATATTCATAATGGTG
This sequence comes from Odontomyia ornata, assembly GCA_963969285.1. Taxonomy (NCBI): domain Eukaryota; kingdom Metazoa; phylum Arthropoda; class Insecta; order Diptera; family Stratiomyidae; genus Odontomyia; species Odontomyia ornata. The sequence continues at coordinate 234,458,399 of OZ017739.1, read as the reverse complement.
CTAGCACACAGAATATCTATAATACGATTAAGTGAAATTTGCATAAGGTGTTGTATTATTTGAGGATTAAGGAAAAATTGAAAAAAATGGTTGAGTTTGTATTTATGAGATTATGAAACGTTATCCGAGCAGCGAACCGCAGGATCATCCTGCTGAACACAAATCAAATGTCCTGGAGTTTATCTTTTTTAGCAATAGAGTAACTTAATTAGTACAGAAGCAATAGTACCTTTTTGGCATCTCATAAACATGTAGTTGTTTGCAATAAAAGCTCATTTGAGAAATACAATCAGACCTCCTTGAAATTACAACAAGAGGATGTGCGCAATATAAGCGTGACTTTTTACACAAAAGTCAAAGGAGTTTGATCTTTTTGTCAACAAAATAATCAGAGTAAAGTAATTGCAACTTTGAATTTTACTTACTTTCGATAAACATAACTAAACAATGTAGATTTTCGTTCACAATAGCTCTCATAGTTAATCATGGAAATAATCAATATTGATTGCAAACTAATGCAACCAAAGTAAAATTGGAATTATCTATTGCAAATATCAAATATATCCCAACAAAATAGCTATCGTTCGCAGAAGCACTGAATTCAACTTACCATGAATTGATAGCACTCAAAAGACCCAAACGTTTAGCAACACAATTAGACAATTTCAGTAAATCTCTCAACCAAAGTATCATAAAAGTAAATATAAACTAATACACAAACAAGCAAGCAAACAAATGAAAGTGTGATAGTGAAATGATTATTTTATACTTTTCTAAGTTTTTGTCGCTTTTTATAAAGAATTAAGGGGGAAATAAATTTCGAGGATTTTAGCGAACGGTGAATTCTAAGCAACTAAAATTGAGGAAGAAATTGGAGTAGATACAAGGGAAGTCGGACGGAATTAGGTGGAGCACCTTGATTTGGCGATGGTAGTGGGAATTCGCGAATCGTTAATTGACCGAATACATCAAGTTGCATAATTCTTCAAGGCAAATAGTGCGTGTCTTATGGTGAGACTTGTATTGAATTTTCACATCCTTTGAAGTAGCCAAGTCTAATACAAGAAAGCGCGAATTAACTTTTTATGACCACTTAACTTGCAAGGAAAATTGAGACGTGAATGATTAAGCAACGAGGGTGCGTCGCACGCACTTTTCCTGTGTCGCGCTGTCCTAAAAAGTGAAAAAAACTCGTGCTCCGGGAAAATATATGGTGGAAGTGTTTCGCTTGGGTGAGCAAAGTGTGTGAATTAAGTAAACAGTAGATGTGATCTGCCATATTATTTGAACCGATAATTACCGAAGGCGTATTTGATTTTCCCCCCCGAATCTAGTTTTTGGCTTGGATCCATCTAACTGTTATTAGACATTTAAGCGGCGGGGCCTAAGCAACTGAAATTCTCTGAATCTATTCCAAATATATGATAACATTTTATGAGAGTAACGGTTTTACAATTCGAGACATTGTTAAATGTCGAATCAGAGAAAATATCGGCGGTCTCTTGCAAGCATCCTCCATTGAAGGATCGAATCGCATGTTGGAATAAAAAAATACAAAAACTACGAAACACTGGTTTAATCGTTGGGTAATTTTAATCGAAATTGTCACTAGTTTAAAAATGGCCGGACATTGCGGGGAAATTTGTTAAAACTGTATCTTTAGTTTTCTATCCGATCCTTTACCAGTACTCTGTGGAGCATCCTTCAGTAGTTTGTAAAATGGGCGATATTTGCTGATCAAAAACACTTTTTCTCGCGTCATTTGTTTCGTAAGGGATTTTTCAATATTTAATACGGCAGTTCCAATTCGACATTTTTCACGAGCTGTGGTTCTTTTGACGAGACACATCTTGGGCATAATTGAGGAAAAACGATAGCATCCTTCGACTTGTTCTTCTTCCACGCCAAAAAGGCTGACTAGTCAGTGTTCAACGTTTACTGAGACGATTGGAGATCGATTTTACATGCATCATGTACCGCTATACATAAAAAAATACCGTTCCGACTAGTTGGGGGCCTTATACCAACGAACACCTGTCTGACTTGTCATCCAGTCACATCCTCACAAACAGGCTTCGTCTCATCTCGATCAACGCTAACTCCATTGTGAGCTTAAATCGATGTGACTGTCTCCTGGAATTTCAATTAAATCCAAACTTTCACTGCCAGGTGGGAATGAATTCTTCGTTACCTCTGCCTATGCAACTGGTCAACAGTTCTCAAGCTCAACAAGGAGCTCAATTCCATGTTTGAAATACTCAAGTTGAAGAGCTCCATAATTATTATATTCTTACCGGTGGCCTGAATGCTCAGTATGCATCATGGCTGAATGCCAACAATAATCCCAGAGGTGTATTCCTAAAATCGTAGGTAACAGAGAACCAAATGGAATACAAGTGCAATCTACTATGGGCCGGAGTTTCCAACATACCCTAGGACAAATTCATATTCAGACATCTGCATTGCTGATGCAGGACTTGAATTCAGCTTTAATAGACCTCAAACGCAAGAGTTAGTGCTAGCTTACGATAGCGACCATAACGCAATTGTAATGGAAATAAATCATCAAACGGATGATGCACTCCTCATTTTAGTTCAACATGAAAATCATCGGTTGAATTCAAAAAAAAAAAAAAATGGACTGGAGAAAGTTCTAAAAGAACTTAAAGCGGGATTACTGGAAGTGACATTCTCTTTCTGATGATAGCAACTCATGTTCAATGGCTCTTAATGCAAGGAATCCAACTAACAATGAAATATATCTCTATTTGTCGAAGTTAGAGAAGTAGACTTTGGAAACGATTCAGATAGTAGTTCGTAAGATTAAACACCGAAACAATACGGAAAGGTATGAAAGACCAACCATTGTAAGGTTAAAAAGATGGCAAAGCCTTCTTTTCACATGTGTCAACAATATTTATCTTCGTTCTTATAACTACAACCACTCCTTGTTGGCCTTGTTGAAATTACACCCGAAGTATGTCCGGAACTTGATCCGTTCATAATTTAGGAATGAAGCCAGCAATCAATGAGCAGAACAACTGAGGGGTATTAGCCCCCAGGACACAGATGACGTTTCCCCAAAAGTGAATAGCTTATTCCGTAAGAAGTCTCGCGTGATGGTATCCAATGTTGAAGTCGCTGGTAATGAGATGCAACTACTTCTGTATAGGGCTGGTATTGAAATTGATAATACGACTCCGGATAGAAATGAAAACAGGATTGTTCACGCTTGTGCTCAATCTATAATTATGAAATAGTTTGATCACTCAACAATGAACAGAAAAATAAAGATTTAAATGGAGAGTAGGTTACTCTACTTCCAAGTAGATCTATATGAATACCTGAAAAGAAAATGGCTAAGTTCAATACTTGAAAAGCAGTGTTGCACTACTTCCAAGAAAAGACTTAGTTGGTTTTATTTGAATAGTTCAATGCCTGAACAGCAATATTACACTGCTTCCAAGCAAAGGACTTAGGAAGTTGTAAAGAGGAAAACAGGTTACCTATATTCCACTTTGCAATTCCACTTTTCAGAGAGTCGATAAATAAAACCACAACTAGACAGCTTGAGTTCTGAATATCAACTCTGTTTATTTCTAAAATAACAATTAAATTTATACCTAAATAATGTGAACTAAGCAATAACATTTTCTCATAGTAAATTTCATTATGTACATTTCATGCGTGTACAATTTTCTTGGTGTAAGCAAAAATATTTGAATTGAAAAGAACTTTAACGTGTAAGCAAATACTTTTGGACTTTTGAATTTTAGCATCTAGCGTTACAATTTCATGAACTTTTCGTCTGGCATCTAAAATTACAATTTTGTGAAGAATGTGAATTTGATTGTTTGGCATTTTTGCAAGTAGAAAATTAAATGAATGAATTGAATTAAACAAATTACATTAGAACTTATAATTAGACTTTGAAATTTAAAATTTACAATATCAAAAATGATTTAATATTTGATTTAGCCTTAACATACTGCCACCTGTTGAAGTCTTATACTTCAAAACTAAATTGATGATCGCACAATGAGTGTCTTGGGGCTGGAACCGGTATTTGCGTTATTTTGACTTCACCTCTTCTTCTTAGGAATTTAGTTGTCCAGAATGCAACGATGATGATCGCAACTACTAATGCAATGTATCCCACAGATAGCGTATAGATGTCGTGTGGTTGTAGCTGTTCTAGCTCCTGCTGCTGAGATTTCATCACCTCCAGTTGATCCTTCAAGTGTGTCACGTCCAAATTGTGTGTAGCTTCCTTGTTTTCCCATGGTTGTCGCTGAAATGGTATACTGGGCGCATCTGCAGAATTTACAAAGGATAAATTAATATTTAGGAAGCCGTTGTTGAATGACATCAGCGTCGCAAACAAAATTGAAATCGAATTCCTTATCCAGAGAAAATAGCCAATGATTAATAGTTCTTAGTTGAACCCACATTGTGTCTTGAGCATACACATTCCAGATGCAGTCGTTTGGTACGTTTCTTTGCAAAAAGACCTCTGTTTCACAAGTGGCGATGGCGTTTCCCTTTTTGATTATAGGCCTTTGTTGAATACACAAGTAGTAATTTTCTTCAGGTGCTAGGCATTGCGTCATTTCAGGTATTGTTAAGGGGTAGAAGCGATCTTTATATAGGGTTGTTATCATCAATTCTGTCTTAATCGAAATTGACAGGAATGTATTATTCACCAATTTGGGGCATGGAATGAGTCTGAATAGATCGAATTTTGTAGTCAGTACCAAGGGAATGTTGAGTGCAAATACGACATATTCACCTTCAATTTGATAATTAACGTTTATAGTCCTATATATCTCTAGACTATTTAGTGGTTTTTTGAATATTGGTAATTCGATGTCTGATGGGAGGTTTTCTTTGATCAGTGCAATTTGGGAATTGATTTGGCTCGGTGAAATAACGCTAGGGTTAAGTGTTTCATGATGAACATCTACTATTACGTCAATCAATGCGTTCAGCGTTTGTTGGCACTCGTTAATAAGAGAGAAAGTAAGCAATGCTATTGTGTCGAATGCTTCAATTAATCGTTGCTGTTTACCTTCATTATTGAAGTGGCGTATGTTCTCGTAAACGAAATCAAATGCTTTCTCAATATGCTGGGTTTGATTGACTCTTTCAACTTCGCTCTTTGCTAAAATGTTGACTGTTGTTTCCAAAACTGAAGTTTGAGATTTTAATAATTTGTTTAAGTGATTTTCGTTGCTATTAATTTTATCTATGACTTTACTCATTGACGTCGCATAGTCGTTGTCCAACACGCCGAATAAGTTATGAGCTATGGAGCCGACTATATCTAGTGGTGATCGTGTCTTTCTTAGTCGTGGTGTTTCCTGCAGGAACATCGTGTTCCTATTCAACTGATCGAGTTTATCGATTCAGCTGCAAGTGGGTATTGTTGGGCGCCATGATCTGCTAATTGTCTTAGACATTTTATGGCCAAATATGGTGCTGATTTCGTGCCATACGTTACGGTACATAACTTGTAACACTTTTCCGGCTCTGCAGGATTTTTCCGCCATAGGATTAATTGTAGGTGTTGATCTTCTTCAGCTACTAAAATTTGCCGATACATTTTGGTAATGTCTGCTGTGAACACATATCTTTTAAACCGAAACCTGGCAATTATTGTGCTGATATCCTCTTGAATTTTCGGGCCTTTAGGCAGTAAGTCGTTTAGTGATAAATTGTTTGATGTCTTCGCTGACGCATCGAAGACTACTCGTAGCTTTGTTGTACTGCTTGTTGACTTCAATACAAAATGGTGTGGAAGGAAATAATGCGGCTTAGTTACTTCTTTGCTGGAGACTTCTTTCATGTGACCTAGATGTTCATATTCGTCCAGAAAGTCATGGTACTGGTTTTTCAGGTCAGTATCTTTTGATAGCCTTTTTTCTATTGCTAGCAGACGTTTGAAAGCCCGATCCTTTGATTCCCCTAATAGTTGAGGGTCACTCAGCATAGGTAAATTGACGATGAAGCGGCCGGTGTCGTCACGCGTAGTAGTGGCTTCAAAATATTCTTCACACCTTTTATCAGTTGTTGACAATATCTTTTGATCTGGGCAATCTTCAATTTCCCAAAATCGTTGCAACTGGTTTTCTAAGTCAACATTCGTTATACCACAAAATGGTAAATTGTAATCAGCACTGGATACTTTTCCAAGTACAATCCATCCTAATGCTGTATTTTGAAACATAGGCAAATGTTCTTTCAACTTGATTTGCCCATTGCGCATAATTTCTCCATACACCTCCGCCCCCAAAAGAATGTCGATCTTTTGAGGTTTATTGAAACTTTTATCGGCTAATGGTAAATCATTGGGAATTTGCCAATCATCAATGTTGACAAAATGTTGTGGCTGATTTCCCGCAATTTCCCTTATTGTGTAAACTTCTAGCTGAGTAGAGTAGGCAGAAATTTTTGATTTCAATGATATACTTATTTTGTCATTGACCTTGACCATGGCATTTCCGATTCCAGCCACATTGAATTTTGCGCTTTGTGCAGCGAATCCTGATTTTTTTTGAAATTTCTCCGTAATGAAGTTTAATTGCGACCCGGAGTCGAGTAAAATTCGTGCATTCATTGGTTTACCCACATCATTTATTATTTCAGCCCAAGCGGTTCCCAAAAAAACGTAATCATTTTTATTATTTGGACATTGTGCTGCCAAATTAGTGCCTGACACTGTATTTACAGCTGAATTTGACTTTGGCGAAGCTGATTGCATGTGCAACAGTGTATTGTGATTTTTGTTGCATTTCTGGCATCGTCGTGACTGGCACTTATTGTAATTGTGCCCCAACTTTAAGCAATTTAAGCATAAATTCAACTGTTTTGCTTTTTCCATTCGTTTTGGGGGTGTCAGATTTAAGAAATCTTCGCAGTAGTAAACTGCATGGCTTTTTTTGCAATTTATGCATTCTACCTGTCCGACCTTGCTAGTAAGTAGCGTGGATTGTTTGTTTATTTTTTGCTGTTTTATGGTAGTCGTTTGCTTCTGCCCAATGGTCTCTACACTGAGAAAAATATTTCATTTTGATTTTAAAAAGTCGCTATTTTATTTTTGCATGTCTTACAAAACTTTTGATTTGAAATGAAAACTCTAATTTTAAAACGTTTAAAATCTGCAATTGAAATGTTCTACCTTAGAATGTCTTTTAATTTAAATGATAAAAACATTTTTAAACAAGAGTTTCCTTAATTTTTGTTTTAAGAATAATAGCTTTAAATTTCAAGAAAGGTAAAACTATTGTTAGTGAAAACAAGAGCGTAAAATATTTGATTTAAATGATTTGATATTTTAAATGAAGCACTATGCATTTGGTTGCAACCAGATAAAAAGTCGTAATGCGTGTATATATGTCTCACTTGCGAGAGCTTCAACATCTGTAAATTTTACGAGCTCCTGATGACGATTCAAGTGGTTAACTTCTAAATGAAATACTCCCAAAGCCAAACTACAGTAGAAAGCCTTTGACATACATTTTACATGTGTAGTAGTCAGCCTACTTTTTCCGACATGTACAGTGTAGCATGTTCACTACCACGGACAGCAGACGAGCGAATCCTATCAAAACTCGGTTTATTTTCACTTTGAACAGCGATTACAATTGAATGCGTGTAGCGAATTAAACCGTTTTTACTTCACAAGAAGCGCTATTGTATTTTCCGCGGATCATCTGAATACCTCAATGCTGAATTCCACCTCGAAACCATACAAATCCTCGAGTTTTCGCCGAGAACTCCAAAACTTTGTATAGAGCCCAGTACAAAAATGCAAGAAAAGTCAGCCTACTTATGGTCATGTATGTGGTAGTAAGTGTTGCAGCTATAAGGCTTGTATTGACGTTAGTTTCGAATACTCCACATTAAACGTGAAAATTGGAAATTTGTATTGCGAGTATGGGAAGTGTGATGTTAGAATAAAAGGAAATACACTTAACTTTAAAATATTTACGCTTTTTTTAAGAAAAACAAAAGGGAAAAGTTCTTGGTTTTGAATTTAAAGCCTTTAGATCTTGCTTTAAAAGGCTTTAAATTCAAAACCAAGAACTTTTCCACTTTATTTTTCTCAGGAAAAGCGTAGAAATTTTAGAGTTAAGTGTATTTCATTTTATTCTAACATCACACTTCTCATAATCGAGATCATTTGACGCCCATCAATACCGTAAGAGTCATTCGTGAGCAGTATATCAGTCGATCGCAGTGAATATTTTGAACAGTGAAGTTTAGTCAATAGTTTTTAGTAGTGTAGTGCTGATTACAAAGCTATGTCAGAATATATTTCGGAGTATCTCCTGGAAAACGACGCAGTTAGTGATTTTCAAGTTCAAAGTGTAGATCATAGGTCCACTAAAGAATTTCTGGAACCTGTGTACGTAGAAATAATTCAAAGTACAGTTGGAGTAGACGAACAACTGGACACTGGAAATTTATTCAAATCGTGGAATCTTTCTTCCGATGTTTGCGAATTCCTTAAAAAAGAAGAAATAACAACAGAGGTTCTACGTTTAATGAGTCTGTCGGATATCCAGCCACTTTTTGCGAAAGGAAATTTAACCTTTGGACAGCAAATTATCTTCACATCTTGTTTTAAAGCGTGGCGCAAAGAAGTGGTAGATAAAACTATTGAATTTTTTGCAAAATCACAAAATTTTCAATTTTGAAATCAGTTTCCTGAAGTGTCTTACTTATGCCACCTTCTATTTTTTCTTAATATCCTTCGTCGTGATTCACAAAATTGTGCGTGCATTTATTTACAGGGCCTTCCGTTTGAGATTTATGATGTTTCTACGGTCTCAACAGTAAAACAGTGGTTAAATTCAACATGCGAAGAGACGGCAAAGTCTTCTTCATTATCGCAAACTACAATTAATAGCCAAGAGTCATAGTAAGCATGTTGGTTATAAGATTATTTAAAGCTTTCCATCAAAGAAAACTTGATTTCTAGCAACATCGATCCCTTTGGACTAGAAGACTTAAAAAGTTTGCTTAATCAAAGCATCAAAGGTTGGCTCATTTTGGAAAGCTACACTAACAATGAAAAGCTGGAACCACGTTACCAAAAAGATCTAGTACACCTTGTAATCGATTTTTTTACTGGCGGGAAAAAGCGGTTGAAACCATCAAGCTTTGAAAACATCGCGCGAACCATCAAAAAAGTTTTTCCTTCAGAGGATCCGGTAAGAAAGTTCAATACGAAAGTTATTTGGTCGATATATGATAACATAAATTTCAATTTAAAAGGAGCTATACTACAAACCTCGCCTGAAAAGAAAAAACCCAAGTGGTAAGCTTTATGATCGATACAGCAACGTATGCTTTACAACGAAATACCTGAAATTAGATCGATCATCTGAACAAAAACTAACACAAATATATGACACCGAAAACCGAGAAACAAATACTTGTAAGATGACATGCGATATATGATCCATGAAATGATTGGATAATCAAATTAATTTCAGCATTACTAAAGGAAAAACTTCTCATTCTGCAAAGCGAGTTTCTTCCTGAAAATAGCATTTTCAAACTTCGGAGGGAGACATCAATACTTCGAACAGAGGAGTTCAAAAAATCCAACGATAAGGGAATAAACAATTTCTTCAGGAATTGGCCTCGATACAACGATCACTACGGGCACAAATTGGTACCTATTGGTTTATTTTTAACGAAATTTTTAATCACCTAGAATATTCCATAGATCGAAATTGACTTTGATTTCCTTTATCCGGAAAAGACGAATTTGCTCCTCGAGAAGTTTGACGCATTTGTCGAAAAAAGTGTGGTTTTCTTTGAAACCAATATTAAAGACAAAGCAAATAAAGTCTTATTTGATAAACTACTTCAAGGCAAAGATTTACAGCAAGGTAAAATTAGTTGTTCTCGAGCACTCATTTCTTTATATAAGTTATTGTCCCATAGACACCAGAGATTTGTACGTTACAAAGTTGCTATTTGCAATTTTCCAACCGAAACGGCTCAGCAGGACAATCAAGCCAACAATCGCCGATGGTCAGGATGATTTTGTATTGCACTTATTCAGCATCAGTACAATACAGGAGCGACTAGATGAGATAAAAAATAAATTCAACAAAAATAAGCAAACAATCCAGCCAAGAATTATAGCTATAGGAAAAAGTGACACATTGTTGGAAGAATTATACGTTTATTGCGATGGTATAAAATTTAAATTAGAATCTTTCCGTAAGTGCATCGATATAATTATAAAATTAACATTCGTGTTCAATCTAGAATACTCCGAAATTAGTAGGCAGGTTTGGTACTTTTATCAGGAATACTTTTATGGCATCAAAAGTTTCGATGCAAAAGTGTCGAATATAATCAAAGAATTCGAGAAAATTAATAATAATTCATAGTGTAGTAAATTCTGTATTGAGTTTGAATATAAATTGTAACATTGCCATTTGATTCAGAATTTAAGAAAAATTTTCATTATGTTAACCTGTTTTATATGTAAAAAGTCTTTTGAAAAAGCATTAAGTTTAATAGATCACTTAAAAAAAGATCATAAAGTGCCTTCAATATACAAATTTACTTGTATTTCTTGCTTGCAAATATTTCAAAACATATATAAATTTAAAACACATTTGAGAAAACATGAGAGTAAAAACAATGCCGGGAATGAAACTTTAAGTCAAGACATTGGTTCTAACTTTGGCCAAGTGAGGAACATTTCCCTTTCTGATGATGCTAATTTTCCAAATATCTTATATAAATTAGATCGATCTCAACAAATATAAAGCCTACCTAGTAACAATAATAGTCCTCACAAAAATTTGAACCTTTTGAACCAAAATTTACTTGGATTATCCTTAGAGTTACAAGGCAAAAATTCTGTCGCTAGAAAGTTAGTCTTTGAAATACAGGATTTATTATCCAACCTTTTTACAAATCCTCTGTCCGAATATCTTGAATCATTTACTAAACACATTGCTTGCGATGAGAAACGCGAAGAGTTTAAACAATATTTATTTTTCTTACGTGATCCTTTCGCTCGCATAAAAACCGAATACAAGTTTTTCCAACAACTTGAAATCCTGGAGTTATATTCTCCGCCAAAAATGTTTACTATAAATAATGATTTAACTGAAGTAAGAATAAACGGTGTTCCAACGTTAGATCATGTGAAAGTTCAGGGGTGCTTGCTAGACATTTCTTTTCAAATAAAGAAATACTTGCAAAGTGATCATGTTTTAGCCGAACTATTACAATATTCAAACGATATTTTCTGTGATGGAGTTATTAGAAATTTCACTAATGGCTCCATATGGAAAACTAAACAAGCAGAATTTTCAGGGAAGAAAGTGATTCCCATTCATTTGTATTCAGATGAGTTTGAAATTAACAATCCACTGGGCTCTCATGCAGGTGTTTGTAGCATATTAGCTGTATATTACTTTTTTCCTACTTCATCGCCTTCTCGAATTTCTAAGCAGAGTAATATTTTCGTTGCAAGTTTTCTTAAATCAAAAGACTATAAAGAGTATGGGAACCATGTATCCTTAAAACCCTTAATCAATGTTTTGAAAAATCTCGAAAAGGATGGGTTAGAGGTAGTTTGCAGAGATACCGTAAGTCGTATTTACTTCACAATAGGACAGGTTTTAGGGGATAATTTAGGTCTTAATAAGATACTCGGTTACAATAGCAACTTTGGCACAAATCCTACCTGCCGCATTTGTAGAAGAAATGCAGATGAAGTCCGGCACGATTGTAGGGAATATCCAGAAACATTGCGAAATTAAATTAATTACGAGCATGATAAAAGTTTGAATGATCCACCTATTTCAGGCATTAAAGAAGAGTGTGTTTTTAATGAACTAGATCATTTTCATGTAAGCGAAAACGTTGCATGTGACATAATGCATGATTTATTTTTAGGAGTTTGTAGATATAACTTATCTAAAGCCTTGCAGTATTTTATTTATACAAAAAAAATATTTACCTTAGACACATTTAATTACCGTAAACAAATGTTTAACTATAGTAAATCGGAAATGAAAAATGTAAGTCGTCCCTAGTAGCAACGCACATTAAAAGTGGAAATTTAGGTTGACGAGTCGTGAAATGCAAACACTTTTTCATTATTTCCCTTTAATAATCGGAGAAATTATTCCTGAAAATGATGAAATATATAATTTTATTTTATTATTCATTGAAATAATCGACATAACTTTACTGCCATTCTTTGATGAGGAAATCCTGGAAAAATTAGGTAATCTTATCGAAGAGCATAATCGTTTGTACCAACAATTGTTTAAGGACACTCTAAAGTTAAAGCATCATAACTTAGATCACTACCCTGGTGTTTTGCGTAAATGTGGTCCTTTAAAACACATTTGGAGCTACCGTCTTGAATCCATTCATCAAATATATAAAAAATATGCAACAAGTATAACTTCTCGTCTAAATGTTCCTCTATCTTTGTCAATAAAAGCAGCTCTACAATTTGCAAAAAATTTGCTTCAAAACGGGTTTTATTTTGAAAAACTGGTAGTGAGTGAGAATTTTAGTTCAGCAGAAAAAGATCAGAGTTATATAGCTCTAGGATTTATTAAGGAAGGCAGTATTTATGCTAAAAATGTTAACTTTTTAGGTACCTCCTATGCTGTAAAAGACTTTGTAAGCAAAATTGAATGCAAAAATAATGTATATGAAATATTAGATTTTATCATAAATAAAGAAAATTTCTGTTTTGTTATTGTGCAAGAGTACGAAATCAATTATGTATCCCATTTTGCATCATATTCAATATCAAAACCATTGTTAAAAAAATTATTAAGTTAGAGGATTTCAATAGTCCACCATTGGAAAAACATCATATAAATTCCACTATGGAATTAATAAGATTAAAAAACTATTTTGCATCGAATTAAATCGAATTATTTTGTTTGTGTGATTTTAATTCTATTTGAAAATGTTATCTCATTAATATACCAGCGAATTAATAAACATTTTTAACCATGAATCAAAATTTTTACTGTTATTTATTAATTACCACTTTTCTACGCTATCCAGTTTCTATATTTAACATTTCAATAGCTCTAGGACGAGTATTCAATCCGAACCGCTCCTTTATAGATAATAAATAATTTCAAATTTGACAATGGCCAGGAGGTTTGGTTTTCAAGGGATATTCGTTTTGGTCTAAGTTTGCTTCCATTTTAGTTTAAATAGCTAAGGAGGTTTTATTTTGAAATGATAGTACTTTTGAATCAAGTGTCTACTCTTTTTGACTTTAAAGTTTCATACTTTTAAACCAAGTAACTATTTTTTTGACTTTATAGTTTCATACTTTCAATTCAAAATATCATGTATATATTGCCAAGACTTTTTAACGCTTTAAAAATAAACACTTTAGGCATTTGACTTCAATATGGGGGTATTTTGCGCAAAATTTAAGAGAAAAAATGCTTAATTTCAAGTTAAAAAACTTTGATTTCATACTTTATTTTTCTCAGTGTAATGCTTGGAATCGCATTTCAATGAACTGCAACAGTTTGTCTAACGATTGCAGTTCACGTGGTGTTTGTATCGTTTGTTCATATAATGCATGGGAAGTTTTATCAAGTTTCTTCATTATGATGTGTATTATGATGGGATCCCAGTGTTGTTTCACGGCGATTCCTATGTTTTGTAGACTTGATAGGCACTCTTTGGTCGTATCGTGTAACATCTTAAGCTGTGAAGATGATTCAGTGCTTATTGCGGGCTGTGCAATAAGTTTGTCCAAGATAGCTGTTACCAAGAGTCTTTTATTCTCATAACGATTATTAAGCATATCCCATGCAATTGAATAATTATCATCTGTTATTGGTAAGTGCATTATTAAATTAGTGGCTTCACCAACAAGATTTATTTTGAGATACCAAAACTTTTGGCATAATCCCATTGATTGAGTATGGATCATTTGCTTGAATAGATCCGCAAACTGTAGCCATTTTAAATAATCGCCATCAAATTTCGGTAGCTCTATTTTCGGAAGCTTCATATGTGCTTGAGCATTATGATCATTTCCTCTTCGGTCGATCGCTCCTTCGGCGAGACATTGATTTATTTTTATAAGTAAATCCTCAACTTTACTTTGTAATGAGTAAAAATTTTCTACGTCATAGCCTGAGGTGTTAATATCTTCAGCACATTCCCAAATCGCACTATTATTCACCTCGATTTCTGCCCAATATTGTTTGAGTTTTGCTTTTTTAATTTCAAAATATTCTCGTGACTGACTTTCTTCACAGGATATGCCCTTCATTAGGTTTTTAATTGCACCCATCACCCCATCTTGACGTCTGATCAATCGAATAAGTTGATCATTGCCTTGAATTTCAAGAGATTTTCGATCATTTTTAATTGGTGAAATGTCGCCCTGTTCGTAATGACTTTCGTCAAATGATTGTCTTTTTGCATATTGAATTAATGATTCAATCTCAGCTTTTACTTTTTCATATCCTGTTTTCACGATATGATAGTACTCCTTTACAAAATAAGGATGATCAAAAGACGTGCCAGCCATTTGCCTGATGCGATCATCTTTTTTCTCGAACCCTTCCCAAAGCTCATTAATTTTGCTTAATTTTTCTTCCAAATATTTGATATTCTTTTTATCGGGGGATTCTTCATTATAAAGTTTAATTATCTTCTCTATCTCCTTGCCGAGATATTGAAGACTTGTTTTCCAATACGTATTCTTGTTTATATGGGGTCACCAAAAATGTTCACGCTTGTGCTCAATCTATAATTATGAAATAGTTTGATCACTCAACAATGAACAGAAAAATAAAGATTTAAATGGAGAGTAGGTTACTCTACTTCCAAGTAGATCTATATGAATACCTGAAAAGAAAATGTCTAAGTTCAATACTTGAAAAGCAGTGTTACACTACTTCCAAGAAAAGACTTAGTTGGTTTTATTTGAATAGTTCAATGCCTGAACAGCAATATTACACTGCTTCCAAGCAAAGGACTTAGGAAGTTGTAAAGAGGAAAACAGGTTACTTATATTCCACTTTGCAATTCCACTTTTCAGAGAGTCGATAAATAAAACCACAACTAGACAGCTTGAGTTCTGAATATCAACTCTGTTTATTTCTAAAATAAAAATTAAATTTATACCTAAATAATGTGAACTAAGCAATAACATTTTCTCATAGTAAATTTCATTATGTACATTTCATGCGTGTACAATTTTCTTGGTGTAAGCAAAAATATTTGAATTGAAAAGAACTTTAACGTGTAAGCAAATACTTTTTGACTTTTGAATTTTAGCATCTAGCGTTACAATTTCATGGACTTTTCGTCTGGCATCTAAAATTACAATTTTGTGAAGAATGTGAATTTGATTGTTTGGCATTTTTGCAAGTAGAAAATTAAATGAATGAATTGAATTAAACAAATTACATTAGAATTTATAATTAGACTTTGAAATTTAAAATTTACAATATCAAAAATGATTTAATATTTGATTTAGCCTTAACAAGGATCGTATGTGATGGATTGCACAAACTCATCCTGGTCGGAATTTATTTTAATTGGTTCATTTACCAAACACTGTGAAAGGGAATCAAATACTTTCAGAGATCGGTGAAGCAAAACTTTCCGATCCAAATTAAGCCTGAATGATGAATCAATTCTTCATTACAATGAAACATTGACCTCTAACCTCATACTGAGAGATGAAGATGATGAAGACTTTGGTTTCATATTTGGTATTTTCAGTCATGAAAAAATTAACTTCGAGCTCTAAAAGCAAAGCACTAAACACCCACATTGAGAAATATGAGTTGTTGCCGAATTGCCAATTTCATTTTCGTGCCAGGCATTTGATCATACACGTGGTAACGAAAGTAACTTCAGACATTTGTTGGAAACTAAATGATGGAGAATATGTGGCAGCATATCTCATTGATACGGAGAAAGCCTTCGATCCGGTGTGGTTAGATGGAATAATTTTTAGGGTTTTGTACTCAAATACAAAACCCTATTGCAATCACGACCTCTGTCCGTCTAGCCGTCCGTCTGTATGTCACAGCACTTTTTCTCCGAGCTATAGAGGCTACAGCCATGAAACTTTTTGGAAAGGTCAGAAGTGGTGACTTCTTGAAAGTTCAAGTGTGGAAAATTTTTCAAAGGGGTTTAAGGGGGGTCTCCCCATATAGGGAGGTGACCCCTAAAAAAAAAATTTTCACCACTGGTAGTCGAGTAGGGTGTCATTGGAAAGGTCTCAATGAGATTTTTTCAAAACAAGTCTTAAAATTGCCTTGTTAGTACCGAGGGGGCAGGGGAAGGGGAAATGCACGAACTTTTCGCGTACCCTCCTCGCGATTGGACACCTTCCATCCGAAAAATCTGAAAAAAATCATGAACGTAGGCCTAAATGAGTACAACAACAACAAATACATGAGAAGTCGAAATTCACTCAACTTGGTTAGTAATAGTATGATTTATCGATGTTATGTTTTCTTGAATAAAATCTAAACGGTACCCTTAAATTCAATAAATTTAGCAAACAGATGACTATTTTTCTCAAAGTTTCATAAAGATCGAATCGTATTTGACGAAGTTATAGCGATTTGAATTTTCCTGTATTACTATGGAACAATATGCCCTGTATTACTATGGAAACATATGGCTATGGAGCCATATGCGCTTTTTACCAACTTGGAGACTAGATCTTTGCTAGGATTTGCATGAAAATTGCAGGAATGATAGGTATCATGAAGATGAGTACATATAATTGAAACAAGTCGAAGAGGCAGGAGAGAGCTCCTAGCAAAAGGGCTTTGTATCCATTCTAGGATTCGAAAAAATAGGCCATGAATCGATGATTACAGTACAGAGGAGTGGCCCCTGAAAAAAAATTTCATGAAATGTAGCCGATATGAGTATCAACTGAAAGTTCTTTATGAGAGCTTTTCAAAACAGTTCTTAAACTGACAGTTTTTGCTTCAGGGGGGGCAGGGGGGGGGGGGAAATACATGAAAAATGTGTTTCCTCCCTCGCGAGCCCGTGATCTAAAAAATCTGAAAAAAGTATCAAGGGAGATATTTGTGGGTATAACTATAACAAATACCTCAGAAGTCAAAATTCTTTCAACTTTGTTAATAATAGTATGATCCTCGAATTTCAATGAGATTTTTTCAAAACAAGTCTTAAAATTGTCTTATAAGTACTGAGGGGGGCAGGGGAAGGGGAAATGTACTAACTTTTCGCGTACCCCCCCCCCCTCGCGATTGGACACCTTCCATCAGAAAAATCTGAAAAAAATCATGAATGTAGGCCTAAATGAGTACAACAACAACAAATACATGAGAAGTCGAAATTCACTCAACTTTGTTAGTAATAGTATGATTTATCGATTTTGTGTTTTCTTGAATAAAATCTAAACGGTACCTTTAAACTCAACAAAATTTAGCAAAAAGATGACTATTCATGAGATTGATCTTTTCTGAAAGTTTCATAAAGATCGAATAGTATTTACCGAAGTTATAGCGATTTGAATTTTCGTGTATTACTATGGAGCAATATGCCCTGTATTACTATGGAAACATATTGCTATGGAGTCATATGCGCTTTGTACCGACTTAGACACTACAGCTCTGCTAGAATTTGCATGAAAATTTCAGGAGTGATAGGTATCATGAAGATGAGTACATACAATTGAAACAAGTCGAAGAGGCAGGAGAGAGCTCCTAGCAAAAGGGCTTTGTATCCATTCTAGGATTCGAAAAAATAGGCCATGAATCGATGATTACAGTACAGAGGAGTGGCCCCTGAAAAAAAATTTCATGAAATGTAGCCGATATGAGTATCAACTGAAAGTTCTCTATGAGAGCTTTTCAAAACAGTTCTTAAACTGACAGTTTTTGCTTCAGGGGGGAACAGGGGGGAGGGGGGGGGGGGAAATACATGAAAAATGTGTTTCCTCCCTCGCGAACTCGTGATCTAAAAAATCTGAAAAAATTATCAAGGGAGATATTTGTGGGTATAACAATAACAAATACCTCAGAAGTCAAAATTCTTTCAACTTTGTTAATAATAGTATGATCCTCGAATTTCACATTTTCTCCAATAAAATCGTCTTTGACATGTTTCTTGATTTTATTTGTTGCTGTTGAGTACAAAACCCTTCTGACATGAGCATAGGTCTGTCTGCCCAACTTGTTAAACTTCTTGAGGGCATATTCGCCAGACACCTTGTTGCCAGTTCTTCGTAGAGCAGTAAGTCTATCGATTAATTACTACCTGCTCTTTTGTTTAATTGCAGTCTTTTAGTTTTTCTCTATTTGCATGAATGAATTGGAGAAGCAAAATTTTAACACTAAATTAACTAACGAGCGAATTAATGAAGTGAAAGTGAAAACTACGAAAAAATTTGATGTTCCTTCTTTAGTAGTGCTGTAATAGATAAACATTACATTTCAGGTTGCACCCGGTGTGGCTCAGGGGTTTAAGGAGTGAATTCCTGAGTAAAATTAAACTGGAGTATTTGGGGGAGGTGCGCGAAAGGGCACCCATAGGGTTTATTAAATTCTCGCGATAATAATTTTGCTTGGTATAATTAGAGAGGATCGAAATAATTCTCGTGGTGTCATTCGAGTGATAGCGTTTGGTGGAGGTGTGCGAAAGGGTACCTGTAGAGTGTGATAAATTCTCGCGATAGTAATTTTTCTGGGAATAGTGAAAGAGGGTCAAAATAATTCTAGTGGTGTAGGTTGAATCTGTTGATTTTCATTGTGGAAAGTGAATTAAGTGTTCACTTTCGTGCTACCAGAAAGTGAAATCGGCAACCCGGATTTTTGCTTGGCGGCTTATTGGGGCCTTGGTGGACAAGCGAGTGGTACCCCACGCCCGTGCCCGGATGAGCTTAACCGTGTCCCAAAGCCCCGCTGGAGCACCCTTTTCCTTCTTGGTGTATCATTGGCACCCAACTTATTTGACGTTATCTATTGTAGTAAAGTCCTTTCACATCTTTCGGAAGGTATTAACATTAAGCTTAAGTAAAGTTACGTTGAAAATGATGAATAGTGCTATCAGTGAGAAGTGAAAAGTATGTAATATTGCGGGAATTTGCAATTGTGGAAGTCAAATACGGTGAAAGTGCATTTTGTTGGAGGGTTGTTCTTGTGATGAGGTAGTAGTATTTCTACTATTTTAAGATTTTATTGTATTGTGAATAAAGCCAACTTACCGTTCCTTCTTTTACTTTAGAGGTAAGTATTGTACTTTTTTTTTTACAGAAGTACTCTGAATCATGCAAAAGGTTGTTTCAGTTTTAAATTAGATTTAGGAATGAGTGCCGTATTTCAGGACGTCAAAAGCAAGCATTTTTTGTTGGATCGATTAGCTAAGGACGAGCTGATCTATGAGTTCACCATCCGGAATCTGCCGCAAGATACCGTAGAAAGAATGCGTCAATCACTTCGGGCAGTGTTACGGACAGGGGATGCTTCAAATGAATCGTTATTGGCTAAGAATTATCCGTTCGCCTACGATCAAGATTTGGAAGCGAGAGCGGAGAAAATAGCGGAGATCGAAGACTTAGTGTCGAGCTTCTCAAGTTATAAAAAATCAAGAGAGCACCTAAAAATCTGGGCAAAGGTAGAGTTTAGTCTGCGAAGAATACGCAACATGGCTCAATTATCGTGGAGACAGAAAACGAGAATCTAAACGTAGGTTGCCTTTGAATTTTGGAGAAATGACGTTCTGTACAGCACCCAGACTTAGCCATGGGGATCTGAAACACCAGGACATCGCGTGATGGGGTGTGTCGTTAGCAGGAAAAGCATCGGGAAACTTGAATGTTTTTTGGAAACGGTAAAAGAGTTTAGGGGGACTCGCGGAATGACAAAGAGTCAACTATTTAGGTCAGCAGTGTAGCTTTTTGAAAAAAAGCTCTAATATGGTGTCGAGCCAATCTTCAATTAATAGATAATTCAGATGGTTTGGTCAGAGCCTTAAAAATAGAATCTTTGCCACCCGCCAATGATGACCGTCTTAAAGAGGAGATCCAGGAGAGGACTCAATGCGTGGATGAGACAATTGGGGTATATACAGCGGTAATGAAGGGCATGTCTAAGTGATTGTCGGAGTCAAAAACGGAGAAGGAAAAGCTTAAGATCATCCATACAAATATATCCCCTTTTTAGCAGACTAAGTTGAGTCTAAGGAAGATTGAGAGTCTGAAACTGTTGGTAGAACTGGGAAGGAGATTAGAGGAGACTCGTCAATCGGTTGAAGCCTTTGTACCATCGGTAAGTCATCGAGCAAAACGACGCTTGGGGCAGGACTTAGCTTATGTGGAGATAAAACCAACGCGGGAGTCCAAGTCAATACGTACAGCGAGTGAAGAGTGGTTAAAAGGGCACATACAATACTTGGAAGCATTGATGGTCACCTTAGTCCCGCAAGTTCTTTTCCCGGGGGTAGATTTTATGAAGAAATTTAGAATATTTTTGGATCTTAGCAGTCAACATGAAGTCCCAATGTAGACTGCTAAGATCCAAAAATATTCTAAATTTCTGACTGAAGTGACCTTCAATGCTTTCAAGTATTGTATGTGCCCTTTTAACCACTCTTGACTCGCTGTACGTATGGTCTGGGTCCCACAATCGTCCAGAGGAATATTAATCTTTCTCAATAGCTTCCACGCTTCCAAACGAAGGATGATTCTGATTGCCCCCGAATTCAATAAACCTGGCATTCTTCTTCCCGCAACTTCCACCAAGATATGTGGGCGAGCATTTTACTCATTTTCCTCCAAGGCGAATTATACTTTTGAGACACCGCACTACGACCTTTTATCCATGCCACCGCAGTTGTCTATAGGGCACGTTGCTCGTTTCCCGATTAGTTGACCTTCGTGTCCTTGTCGTGTCTTGCTGGCAACAATTCAGACAATTTGTTCGAGTAGTGTCTCTCCTTTTGTATCCGTCGCTACTAGATGAGAAGCTACCAAGCCACTTACCTGTATAATTGCTGAGAAGTCTACCTCCAAAGCAGGAGGTGGAATGAAATAATCTGCTGAAGGAAGAATTTAAGGCAATGCGTAAAGGGTTGAGAAAACATCGCTGGTAGAACGTATCATCAAGACAATTGCAGCGCCTATAAAACAAAGGTATTATCCAATGTCAGGTTGAACAGATGCTGTGCATTCCTCCACCGGACACTGTGAAGATGGATTAGAAATTTTTAGGAATGATATCATGGTACCGTCGATTTATTTCGGACCATGCCACTATTATGGCACCTTTAACTGACCTTCAACAGAAGAATAAGAAATTTGTTTGGACTCAACAGTGCCAGGAAGCATTTGAAGTCTGCAAAGCAAAATTGTTATTCGCACCAATCTTGGGTTGTCTAGACTTTGACCTGTCCTTTTGTATACAAACAGATACCTCAGATGTTGGACTGGGGGCAGTTCTTAGTCAGAAGTATCCGGCAGGAGAAAAGCTATTATGCCATTTGAGTCGCTCTCTCAGTAAGGTGGAGAAGAAATATTCAACGACCGAAAAAGAATGTCTCGTGGTCCCGTAGGCGGTAGAGAAGCTACGGCCATATGTCGAGAGCTACCATTTCCAGCTGATTATGGGCCGTCATTCGTTGGTATGGTTAAATATCGTGCGGGCAGATTCGCACGCTAGGTGGTCAGACTACAGCAGTTTGACTTTATGATCATCTACCAAAAAGGAGAGAAACACATTATTCTGATGCTCTATCACGCTCAGTAGCAATAATAGAAATATTAGCGAATAAAGGGACCAATCTGTGGTATATAAGGATGAAACAGAAAGTGGAATCTGACCCAAGAATTATGCAGCCTGGCAAATATGGTCGGGAGAATTATACAAACTAACGCAATGTCGGTTTCCGGATTCAAGAGGGAAAGATCTCTGGAGGAAGGTAGTTCCGAAACCAGAACGAAGGGAGCTCTTATCTAAGTTCCATGACGACACAAGAGCAGGGCACATGGGAAGTCGAAAATTCTCGATCGTGATGAATAGCACCCTTGCTGGCCGCAGACGTTGAACTACGTGAGAAGATGCAGTTTGCCAGTTAACAGAAGAGAACCACCGAAAGTGGGGTATGAACTTGGCCAAGATTGGGTGTGTCTTACGGACTTAAACTCAGGAAGTTATGAAAGCCACACGATATTTTGCCGATTTCGGAAGGGAAATACGAGGTAGGTGGGGTGGAGAATGCAATCCTGTGCACGCAAAAGAATGCTAGGGCCCTGCAAACTATACGGGAAGAAATCGCTCAGCGGATGGAGAAAGTGGCTGGAAAAGTCCTCGTCCGGTACTGCCTCTAGAGACGATCAGCGCCTTTTAAGGAGAGTGACAGGGTATGGAGGCAACATGTTGTGAAATTAGATGCCGCAAATATTTTCCCTTGAAATTGGCTCCAGAATATATAAAACCTTCTCTGGTGGAAAGGCAAGTATCGGCGAGCTCTTACAACTTCAAAAACACCGATGAGAAAGATTCGGGCATGTGACATGCGAGCGACCTCAAGATGTATGTCCTGTAAAGACAGGAAAGTAATGAGAAAGGTTTAGGTCACGGTAACGCAATAACAAGGGAGTCATGCATTCTAAGACAAGACGGATCGTAATTGTAATTAGTTTTTCTCTCTTTCGGGGCACAGAATTACCGTGCGCAAGAATTGAATTTCTAGCCAGTTTGCGTAGTTTTGAGTATGTAAAAGACCCCAATTCGGAGGTTAGGGGACGAATGAATGGAATCGGTGCGATCATGTGGCGGGACTCAAAACAAATATATGCAAGACATAATTAAGTAAACTTCCGAACATTAACGTAAAATTACTACCGTCGGTAGATTGATGTGTTAGCTCTAATGATAAAGGTTTGCACTTGTATCTGTTTCACTATTCCCGTTATATTATTTTGTGGTCTTCATTCTTGTTTTTCTCCCTCCTCTTAAAGGAATTTTTTTGTCTTTCCTTGGTTATTCTCCATTTGCCTTGCGAGTTGGGGAAGACTTCAAAGGGAAATTTTTGAGCTAGTAATAAACGTAGAGTCTTTGCAGATGACGACACAACATAGAATAAATACGGTCGGAACTGAAATATTTACCTACAGTAAGTTAATTTCCTTTATTCTTGCTTCATTTGCTTCTTTTTGGGATGCCTTTTCCTTTCTCCCTTCGATTTCTCTTCTCAGTTCGGTTTTCCTTTAGGGTTTTGTACCAAATACAAAACCCTATTGCAATAAAGACCAGTGTGTCTGTGTCTATATGTCACAGCACTTTTTCTCCAAAACTATAGAAACTGCAGCTATGAAACTTTGTGGAAAAGTAAGAAGTGGTGACTTCTTGAAACTTTTGGGGTGGGGACATTTTTCAAAGGGGTTTAAAGGGGGTCTCCCCATATAGGGCGGTGACCCTTTAATATTTTTCCATTATTGGTAGTGTCGAGTAGGTTTCAATGAGATCTTTTCAAAACAAGTTTTCAAATTGCCTTATTAGTACCATGGCGGCAGCGGAGGGGAAAATGTTCGAACTCAGACCTCAGAAGTGAAAATTCGTTCAACTTTGTTAATAATAATATGATCTTCGAATTTCACATTTCCTCCAATAAAGTCGTATGGATGCCTTTAAACCCAACAAAATTTGATATTTAATTAACCTTACACAAGGTCCTAATACTCTTCAAGTTTGATGAAATTCGTATCATATTCACGGAAGTTATATCCATTTGAAATTTCTGTAATTACAACAACAATAACACACTATTTTGGTATTTTATGGACTCCCATCGAACCAGACACTGCAGTTGTGATTTGATATTCTTTAAATTTTCAGATAAGATCGGTGACATAAATAAAATTTTCAGATAAGATCCTTTTTCAAACGAGCAAATCTCTTTGACATGTTTCTTGATTTTATTCGTTGCTGGTGATTGCATTTTGTAAGTTGAGTACAAAACCCTTCTGACATGAGCGTAGGTCTGTCTACCCAACTTGTTTCTTCGTTCTCATAAGGCTTAAAAGTACACGACTGAATGTAGACTTCGACAAGGACATAAATCAGCAACTTAGGAGTAGGGAATGTTTACAGGATAACGGAGCCCGGAGTACGTGACATCAATAAAGGGAGTCTCTCGTTAGATAGTTTGACGAAGGAAGCATTAATTATTTCGATGAAGGTTCACTGAGTTTTAGACTATAAACTGAATAGGTTTTTGCAGGTTCTAGAATAACAATATTGGATTATCGGTAGATATTAGAAAAATAGGGGTTTTCAAGTTGAGTTTTAGTTACATTCATAGTATTATATTTTAATTATGCATAGTATTATATTTTTTTACTCATGGTATTATTTTTTTACTCATGGTATTATTATTTTTTTTAATTAGTCCTAGTATTATACGAGTGTTAGGTTGGTGAATCTGAAAGTGGCGGAACAATGCTAGTATCCAAGTAAGTGTAGTAGGGTAGGAGATGATAGTTGGCTTAGGGATTGTCAGTAGTATTTAGACAGACTAATCATATAGCACAGGGTTCCCAGTTTGTGAGATTACAGGATATTTGTATGGATAACATTATATAAGTGGATTTCAAGAAAATCCACTAAAAAAAGGGGGGGGGGGGTGTTACGGGTGGATTAGAGAGGCATCAACACTAGCTCACCCCAAACGCTACCATATCAGTCGTTTATGTGTTAAACAAGATAAAACTGAGCCGCACTCGATTGGGTGTTTGTATAATTATTTTTAGTACTGTTAATGATAATTTATACAGAAAAAAACCATACTGGTAGATACATCGGCTTCCGTTAAGGTGTGTGCTAAATTAGATATAGCAGTAACCGAGCAACAACATAATCCGAAAGAAACATTTTGAGTCCCTAGCCCGGCAACATTCATATTCTGAGCAAGAAGTAAACCGCGACATATCCAAATGCTACCACATCAAGTATGGCAGATGATGAAAACCACAAGTTTGATACTAAACGACCGTTCTACGCGGTGTACAATTTCATCTAATATACGTGCACCAGGGTCGAACATCATTTAGAGGCAGAAAGCTCACTAAAAAGACGACTTCCGGATATATACCGATTGAATGCGATAATGTATATCATGACTGATATAACTATTGCATGCAGCTAAGGATAAAGAAAGCAATTCAACATTCAAGTGAAGTAAAGACAATAAAGATAGCATATCAAGCGTACAAGTTCGTCAATGGAAAACGCAATAAGCAGATTAAGTAACACCAAAATCACACCATCATTGTCGTCATGACCACAGGCAGTGGACTAACCTTTTGCGCAGAATTTCAGTTTAGTGCGATAAGTTGCACAATGTTTCTTATAACACTAGCAAAATATTTACGTAATTTATCAGAAGATATTATCTAACAAACTGAGACAAGTTTGCAAATTATTAAAACTTACCAAATATTTGCGTGTACTTGACCTGTTGTCGTATTTCCAATAGCAATGGTAGGACTATTCCGGAGGCCTAACCAACCTGGGGCGAGTTTCGCTGGACGTAGCACCAAAATACCCACTTGTATTTATTTTGTGCGTACGCGTATCCACTCGCTTGCTCTGGTATACCTGTAAGCTACACTCAACTCCACTCTAAAGTTTTCCCGATGAAATACACGTTTCCTTCATCAAATACATTTATTCATCTAATAACTACAATTTCTCATTTGAACTTTTTTACAGCGCTGCTCTGCCTTGAAATCCGACTCCAACGCTTTCATTTCTGCTCGAAATGCCTCCCGCTCCGCTTTGGTCACCACAAGAAGTGCCAACCGGCGCAGATCACTGCTCTTGCGGCGGAACTCGACAATACGCCCACCTCTTGGCCGCTTTTCTTCTGGTGCGTCGACCGTCGTATCGAGCGGCTTGATTAAGCATGCCCGGTACTCGTCGATTGTGATTGGTCTCGGACCCGCTCCGGGCGTCGCAGCAATTGCTTCCTCGAGCGACGGACGGGGTTGTGTCGTCATCACAGGCTGCTGGTGGTGGTGGTCCAGTCGCCGCCCACGTATGCCGGTTGTGGCGGTTGCTGGTGGTGCGAGCTGGTAAATTCGTTGCGGATGGTGATTTGGCCCAATCGTTACGTCCACTCGATGCTAATGTGTGGTGCCGGTGGGTCTGCTGGCGATGCGTGTCGGTCGTGGTGGCTGCTGGCGATGTGAGCTAGTACATTCGTTGCGGATGGCGATTTGGCGCGAATTGCTATGTCCGCGCCATCGTTGGATCGGTATCCCGTTAATTTGTTCGTCCCTGGGCGGAATGCCTTAGGGAAACTACTGCCTGGGCAAAGGCCTTGAGCAGGGCAATTAACGCTGTTTAGGTTGGGCTGCAAAATAGCTGGCAGATGTGCGTAGGGCAATTGGTTACCGTTGTTGTTGTTGTTGTCCGTACGATTGCTGGATCGAAATTACTTCAATTTGCTCGTCCCTGAGCAAAATGCCTTAGGGAAACTACTGCTCGGGCAAATGCCTTGTGCAGGGCAAGTAACGATGTTGGGCTGCGAAATAGTTGGCCGATGCGCATAGGGCGATTTCCATCCGGCTACCTGGATCCTGGCTGGTACTCACTTGAATCTGTCAGCCTCGGGCTAAATGCCTTGAGACGATTCTACTCGGGGAAAGGCCTTGAGTAGGACAAGCGTAGTATCAAGAGTGTTTGGTTTGTTGATGGCCATGCATATTTATATAAAAATAATGCTTACCTCCAGTTTACCTTCGTTCTCATTCATTTGCATTACATATTGGGTGTATTTACCTCTTTGCTTAGTCAAATAAAATAACGATTAATTAATAGTAAATTAGGTCAGTGGATTGTTATGAGAAATTTTCACCTGGCCATCTATCGGTGACTAGCAACAATGCTTAAGCTTTTCGAGAAGTGATTTTCTATGTGTATTATTTCCATTGACCATAGATTTGTGGGTTGGTCAATGCCAAGCTTAGTGGATGAGCACGGAGTATATGGCATACTCACGCATACACTTACTTCTCAAGCCTTTGCGCCTCATCCCGGATGTGAGACCGTGGCTAAATCGAAGGCATGGTGAGACTGTCTTCTATCTGACCCAGCTTTTGAGCGGGCACGGGTGTTTTCAGTCTTACCTGCACAAGATCGGTAAATCACGGTCTCCCGATTGTCGGTTTTGCCCGGGAGAGGAGGACAATGCCTGTCACACATTTTTTGCGTGTACCAAATAGGCCAGGCTGCGAAGGGAACTCTACAGGGAGACGGGAGAGCTCACCGCGGATAATATAGTTGCGGTGATGCTCGAATCGGTTGACAAATGGAACCAGGTGGCACATTATGCTCGGGCAGTCCTAAAATATAAAAGGGACTCACAGCAGCCAGAGGCGCTGGGGCTGGAGGATCGCTCTTCTGGCATTTCCTCTTCCCCTCTCCCCTCCTGCTAGGAAACGGACTCCCCACCTTGAAGGCGCCCCACGGCGTAACAAAACGAGACCTGGCCCGAAGTAATGTGTCAAACGGTTCCAGGCTAGGTTCTCAGATTGACAGGGGAGGTGTTTAGTGGGTAGTCCAAAGGTATCCTCCATGGGAGCCCCACACTGCCAGACTCGGCGGGTGTAAATGCCTTCACCTCCCTACCACAAAAAAAAAAGCCTTTGCGCATGATGCAGTATACCTACGCGAACTAATGTGTGAAGCGTTAGTATTGCTCGAGACATTGGCCGAGCCTAATGTCTCGAGGTTGGTGCGGTTCACCACAACATTTCTTCCCCCGAAAAAAAAAAATTCACGAGTGGCTTGAAGAGCCTAATCGTGACAAAAATATTTCTGATTTAGTTATTTTAGTTGCTAAGCTCCTGATCTCTTTAAATTGATAACTGATAGTTAAAAAGGTAAACAAGAGGTATTTGCTTGTTTCAATGAGGTTCTTTCATGGCTCTCATATGTAGCTTAACATTATTAATAATACATTCCTTTTGATTCCAATATTTTAATTTTTAGCTCAAACAATTATCTACAATTACATTTTGATTGTAAGCAATTATTTTCACTTTCATTTACAAGTATTTTAATTTTTTGTTTGTTACAATATAGTTGATTGCTTTTTTTTATTAACTTCTTCCTTTACTTCGTAATTGTTGTTTTTTTTATGTAATCATTAAATTTTAAGGAGATAGAGGAATATTTTCATGTTTTGTTTGACATTTCCACACTATTATTTTGTATTAAACATTTTTAACAGAGAATTTTTTATTTCTTTACTCTACATAATTTTTCAATACGATTAACTGTTTAAATGGCATTATAGCTTTTTTTGAGCGGAAAATACAAAACTACAACTAGTTTCGATAGAATTTTATTTATATTTGGACTATTTAATATTTGTATTAGTATGTTTCTGTTCTTTACTTATTACATTGTCTTGTTGTATTGCAATAACTTATTTACAATAATGAGTTTCTTTTTTCTTCTCTTTTGTTTTTATTTCTTTCTTTTGTTTTACTCGTAAACTAAAATGATAATGCATATGAAGATAACTAATTTCACAAACATATCCCGTTGCTTATTTGTGTTTTTTATAATATTTTTTGTTTTGAGTTCATTGATCTTTCCCACTTTACATGAAAGGCTTTCTTTTAATATTTTAGTATGTGTTTTTTTTTTGCTTTATTACTTTGCTTGTATATTAAGATAATAGTGCATATGGAGGTATAACTAATTCACAAATATATACCGCTTCGGTTATTTGTCTTTCTATAATTTTTGTTTTTGTCTCTCTATAATTTTTGTCTTTCTATAATTTTTGTTTTTTTATTGATCTTTATAAAATTATATGAAAGGCTTTGTTTTAGCACATTTACTACTATGTATTATTTATATTATACAACTTCTTTTTAGCTTCGTTTCGTTCTATTCATTTGCTTTTATCTTTATTCAGATTTCTTTCAATGTATTATGTATAAAGCTCGTTAGCTTTGTTACACCAAATTTTTGTTTGTTTTTCGTTCCATAATTTAGTTTTATTGATGGTTGGTAGCAACAATAATGTTTCCAAACATAAAAAAAAGAGTTTGTAGTTTTTACTTTTTTTTTACTTGTCTACTAAATTTTTTCTTACGCATTTATTAAGGTTTATTATGATTTTCAATTTGAAAGAAAAAATCCTTCATTTGTATAATTTTTCTTCATAATTAAATTTCCAGACTATAACGAAAAGCTTGCTAAATAAGCTTTTGGTTATGTACTTTGCAATTACTATGTTAATATACATATTAGTAGGGAATGAATTTTTTTTGATTCTGATTGGTATGTTTTCAGTTCGTATTTCGTTGGGAGTAGTTTTGTTAATCTGTACATAGGGAATTAGGGTTTGGTTAGTCGTAATGTTGATCAATATTTCCACGATCGCCCAAGTTGTTCGTATTCGTGGGCCAATAAGCTTGGAGCCGAAAGAAAGCTTTCTATCAAGATAGGTATTGGATTGAGTAGTTCGTGATTGTTCGATAATTACAGAACTTATTGTCTGGAGTTGGGCGGGAATTTGTTATCATTCAGTTTAATGAATACTGCTGTCCGAGACAGTCGCGTTACGCGATTATGGATAGACCAATATGAGCGAAAATGGATGGAAAACTTATGAGCATTTTTTTCTTAACTTTTATTTATTTTAAGCTATTTGAATTGCCATAAGGGATAGTTTTAAAGATGATGAGGGTATGCAACCTTGCCTTTGAGGCTTGTCTTCTGTTTCTTCAAGTATTTTACACTAATTGAAACGAACGAACTGTAGGAAATAATGGGAGTTTTGTTGGTGGGGTCGGTGGGTTTATTTTTTCACTGTTTTAGACTACTGGGTTAGTTTCTGTTACTGCTGGCTGCTCGTTGAGATTAAGAGTAACATGGGAAGTAAGAAGTTTTTCTGTTTTGCTATCTTCTGAATGTGGGTTGAGTGCTTTAGATGGTTTACGACATCAATATAATACAATTCGAATAATCAGATATGCTCCAATACCTAGAATAAGGAGTGCTACAATGAAAGTAGAGAGTTTGATTAGTTGGATGTGGGTTTGGCTAGTTTCCTTGATTTTGATCTGATCTAGCTTGGAATAGATTTCTGTAAGAGAATGAGTATTGCTTTGGAAGATTTTATCTTCATCCGTATGTGGGGCTAAATGTAATGATGCATTAGTATGTCTAACTGCAAGAGCTGAGAGGTCGAGGTTAAATAGGTTAGTATCGAATTCCGGGAAAAAAGGTGGATGTTGCATTACAAAATCTTGAGAACTTTCTGTTTGGTGCGGGATCAGAAGTTCATTTATTTGCAGGCTACAAGGCCGAGTAACGGTCAGGACCCCCTGACCACTAAGAAGATGCGTCGTTACGTTGTTTTCACATTGCACGTGGATGGGTGTGGTAGTTTGGAGAAAATTCAGCCAACTATTGGGCTTATTTAATTTAATGATGGCATTACGTGGAGATATATTTATACGAAGAGGTAGGGGAATTTTTTTGTGATATGGGTTATGTAGGAGTTTGATAATTTCATTTTCAGAAGATGGAGAGCGAATTATTGGGACATACAATGCCATTACATATAAACCTCCTGGTTCGGGGTGTCGGATTTTTTTAAGACTTCGAGCATTTACCGAGGTGAATAAAAGGAACTGCTGTGTAGGAAAATGGCTTGCAATGTATGTGATATTGACATCAGGAACCAAAACATACGTTTTGTTTGTAGGATGGAAAAGTGTGAATTTGCTGTAGCTGCATCTTTGGTAGTTGAAATAAAGGTGATCCTATGACTATAACAAGTTTGTCTTTCATTCGATAATGTTGCAAGTTAGCTGACAAAATCATTTAAAAACTAAATATCATCACTAAACTTCGAAAACTTTGAGTTGCGACATCACTATTTGCTAGTAAATAAATCTATTTGACATTGAAAACTGTCAGAGAAGGCATTCAGCCGTGATTGGGATGATCCTCACCAGAATGGTTGAAGGTGGCGAAATCACGCCGGGTTTGAATGGAACCACTCTACTGGAACGGGAAGAACTACTACGAAGAGATGGCTGAACCTGAGATAAAGACTCGGTCGAAGAGCAATAAAATGACTGTCAGATGCGAAACTATTTGAGAGCGCGACAAATGACGTGCCTCTTCTTTTTGGATAATCGACTTGGAAGGGAAAGTGGTGGCGATTGTGTACAAGGCGGTTGAGTAGCTCTTTTTCGATTTTCTAATTGGGTGGAAAAGTGGTGGCGATTGTGTACAATAGGGTTGAAGAGCTCTTTTTGCATTTCTGGCTTGGGTAGGAAAGTAGTGGTGATTGGGAACAAGATGAAAGGTGGTTGTCGAGATAGTGGTGAAGGATTGGTAAAGAAGACGGAATCATGAAGCACAAGCTTTCATTAAAGGGGGGGGGGGGGTTAATCGATCGGTGCAGACTAAGTAGAATCGCGGAGTGGTAAAAAGCACCAGAATCGTTGACGAAAGCAGCAAATAAGAGGTCCCTCTGTTCTTCGTAGAGCAGTAAGACTATCGATTAATTACTACCTGTTTTTTTTTAATGTAAGTCTTTCAGTTTTTTCTTTTTGCATGAATGAATTCAAGAAGAAAAATTGTAACACTAAATTGACTAATGAGTGAATTAATGAAGTAAACGTGAAAATTATGAAAAAAATTGATTTTCCTTCTAATAATATTGAAATAGGTAAAAATTAAATTTCAGGTTGATTTTGCTGATTTGCATCGAGGAAAGGTGATTAAATGTTCGCTTTCATGCTGCCAAAAAGTAAAAACCCGGCCCAAAGGCCCCGCCGGAGCACCCTTTTCCTTATGGGCGTAACAATATATGTATATAAATAATGTAAGTCTAAAAGTATTGAGCCTTTTTTGTCATTTTTCTATTGAATGTATCTTTTATTGAAAAAAGATTTTATGTTAGTCCATATTATCGAATATTATTTAAAACCTTTTGCCTTTTTGTCGGTAGAGCCATTATTCCATCTCTGTAAAACTTCTTCGGCTTATTGCGAAAAACTTGGCCAAGTGATTTTAACAGTCCTTCTTTGAAGTGAATTTCTTTTCATTAAAAAAGCTTTGCAAAGACCAAGTCTGATGGTGCAAGGTCTGGACTATAAGGTGTATGCATCAAAACTTTCCAGCCAAGCTCTGTTAAATTTTGCCGGGTCATCAAAGATGTATGTAGTCTGGCATTGTCATGATGGACGACAACGCCCGTTCTATTGATCAATTCTCGCGGGTCTTTTTGAATTGCTTGTTGCAATCTAGTTAATTGCTGACAGAACAGAGTCAAATTGAGTGTTTGGCTAGGTTCTAGTGCCCCATGATAAATAATTTCCTTCCAATCCCACCATGCACACAGCATAACCTTATTTGGTGTCAATCCTGGCTTTGAAGTCGTTTGTAATGAGTCACCTTTTTTTGACCAGGATCTTTTTCAAACGGGATTCTCGTATCTTACTCGTAGAGTGCCGATACATTTGATCATGGCAATGAGATACTCTAATTATCTCTAAGCGAAGGCCTGAAAGGGGCTGTAGTGCTACGAAAAAAAAGACTCACTGACACGGTTCATACTACTAGGGACCTATCTCCTCGACAGTATGGCTCTAGAGCTCCATCATTAATGCAATTGCTGAGGCGTTGAGCAGAGTCCAAAAGGCAGGGGCATCGTCCTGTTGGTGACACTCGACGTTAGGAACGCCTTCAACTCGGATGGGTGGATATTATGGATACGCTGGAAAACCCTTTCTCATTTCCAGAATACCTAATGTGGCATTTGGGGAAGTACTAGGAAGGGAAGGTGAACATTATGAACATGTTCACACCGTACACGTGTTGAACATTATTACACGCTTTCTTCTTTTTTTTTAAATTTATATATATATATATATATATATATATATATATATATATATATATATATATATATATATATATATATATATATATATATATATACATATATATATATATATATATATATATATATATATATATATATATATATATATATATAGACCAATGATTATTTACTGATTACAACCATATTAGACGGACTATTCGTCCATTGCATGTTTTGTACTGACTATTCATTCAAAAATATTATTACGACCGAAATGCAAAGTCATTGCCGATGCTGAGTGATCTAGCAATATTCAAAAAGAATGGAAAGGGGTAGAATTACTGCACAATAGTTGGCCACAAAAGTGATCGACCTTATATCATTAGAGATAGGTTCAGTAATTTCTTCAGACACAAAAGGCGGTTCATTGCCAAAAAAAGAATAGTAATTTCAGTCCTAGTGATATGTTATTTGAGGAAAATATAAAATCAAATATACGAGACCCAGGTAATCTTAAGAAAATTCAAATTGAACACCCAATGAATGACGTCGATGATACCAACACCAACAAAAGCAATCATGATTCTAATGTAGATGATTCAGATTTGCCAGCGGATAACAATGTCTCATTGTCATCGGATGAATATGAAACGGCTGGTTGTGATGTATTCTAAAGCAGAGAATGCTGTGGATTCACCAGAACTTCTGTGTCTCTCGTTTTCCCTTATTGCTTTCTGAACATTCTCCTCACGTATGGTCTCTCTTTTAAGAAGCACACTTGAAATTGGCATTCTTGTTTTGACCATTCTGCCAAAGAATGACTGTACTGGGGCTAATTTCATACTTGCAAACGGTTTTGCATTACATTCAATTATTCTGTACTGATAATATCTTGTTTCGTGCTCTTCATAACATCATTTCAATATATTGTCGCGGGCTATGCTCCAATATGGTAAATTTATCTAATTTTAAATGTAAGTTTCGTGGCATTTGAATTATTTCGCCTTTTTTTTCACCAGCAGTTTCGAGGTTACATTTCACTATTGTGCACTTTAAAATTGTTTAAAGGGTTTCAGCTTCAAAATTTTCATTCTTACTTCTTGACACCGCTGTCGCGTGTTATGATCCGCAGCTGATAAGTTTAATGTTCCAGAAAAGTGAAAACTCACTGTCTTTTAAAATAAGTTAAAAGAGTTTATTTGATCGGAGTGCACAAGAATTAATTTCCCTATTTTACAAATTTACTTTTCACTTGTGTTATCACTTTATGTTTCTACTGTCTTCAAATATATCAGGAAAATCTTTTATTCATTACTAATTCACGGTCCAGTCTTATCGCAGTTCTTCGATCAATATGCTGGGAGAGTACGGCTCCAATACTCGCATCGGTGTCAACTACAAACATTTTTCCGAGTTTTGGATGTACCAGCACGGGTGATGCACACAGTTTATTCTTCAAGGTCTCAAAAGCTGCCTAGAATTGTTCATGTTATACATACGGATGTTTTTTAGGGTTTTGTACTAAAATACAAAACCCTATTGCAATCACGACCTGTGTCCGTCCTTTCGTCTGTATATCACAGCACTTTTTCTCCGAAACTATTGAGGTCAGAAATGGTGACTTTTTCAAAGTTTTGGAGTGGGAAATTTTTTCAAGGGGGTTTACGGGGGTCTCCCCATATAGGGAGGTGACCCTCCAAAAAAAAATTTCACCACTGGTAGTCGAGTAGGGTGTCGTTGGAAAGGTCTCAATGAAATCTTTTCAAATCAAGTCCTAAAATTGCCGTATCGATACCGTAGGGGACAGGGGAAGGGGAAATGTACGAATTTTTCGTGATCCCCCCCTCGCGATTGGACACCTTTCATCCGAAAAATCTCAAAAAAATCATGAATGTAGCCTTAATGAGTACAACAACAACAAATACGTGAGAAGTCAAACTTCACTCAACTTAGTTGGTAATAGTATGATTTATCGATTTTACATTTTCTTGAATAAAATCTTAAGGGTACCCTTAAATTTAACCAAATTCGATATAAAAATGGCTATATAGAAGATTGACCTGTCCTGAAAGTTCCATAAAGATGGAATGCAACTTAACAAAGTTATAGCGGTTTGAATTTTCCTGTATTTCTATGGAGCAATATGCGCTGTATTACTATGGAAACATACGGCTATGGAACAATATGCGCTATTTATCGACTCAGACACTACAGCTTTGCTAGGATTTGCATGAACGTTTCAGGAATGATAGATATCATGAATATCTTTGAAAATCGGTTCAGGTAGTGGTATCAGTAATCGTAAAATCAAATAGTGGCTATTTTAAATGCGAACGTTGAATAATTTTCAGATATTTTTTCACCAACTTCAACGTTTAATGTGCATGCTTTTAACATTTGATTCAATTTAATAAATTAATGAAGGTGAGTACCTACAATTAATACCCATAGATGAAACAAGTCGAGGAGGCAAGAGAGAGAGCTCCTGACAGAAGGGCTTCGTAACCATTCTAGGGTTCAAAAAAATTTTTCTGATGCCATCAATCGATGATTACAGTACAGGGGATGGTCCCTGAAAAAAAACTTCATCAAAGATAGCTGATATGAGTATCAAATGAAAGGTCTTTATGATTGCTTTTCAAAACAGTTCTTAAACTGACAGTTTTTGCTTCAGAGAGGGCATGAAATATGTGTTTCCCCTCCCCTCGTGATTGAACCCCTGTGGTCTAAAAATCTGAAAAAATATTAAGGGAGATATTTATGTATACAGCAATAAAAAGTACCTCAGAAGTCAAAATTCGTTCAACTTTGTTAATAATAGTATGATCTTCTAATTTCACATTTACTCCAATGAAATCGTATGGATGCCTTTAAACCCAACCTTACACAAGTTCCTTATACTCTGTAAGTTTGATAAAATTTGTCATATTCATTTGAAATTTCAGCAATTAAAACAAATGTAGCACATTATTTTAGTATTTTATGGACTTTCCATCGAACCAGACACTGCAGTTTTGATTTGATCTTCTTGAAATTTTCAGATAAGGTCGGTGACATAAATGCCTTTGGAATTTCATGGTTTGAGTGATTTGTTTTGGTTGAAAATGCATTTTCTTTTAAATGAGCAAATCTTTTTGACATATTTCTTGATATTATTCGCTGCTGGTGATTGCATTTTGTATATTGAGTACAATAACCTTCTTACATGAGTGTAGGTCTCTTTATCCACTTAGCTATTTTGGCAAAGTCTTTGACGAATCTTTGATAGTAGGTCGCTAGACCCAGAAAACTTCATAATTGGCGCTTGTTGTTTGGTGTCGGTCAGCTTTTCAAGGCTTCAATTTTCTCACAGTCTGTTTTGCCTCCTTTTGTTGATATAACGCGTCCCAGGTACTTTACTTCAGCTGCAAAAAGGGTACGCTTGTCGAGACGAAGTTTCAGATTCGCCAGTCGCAGCCGGGAGAACACCTCTTCTAAGTTCCGTGCATGCTCTTTGAACGTTCTCCCGATAATAATGATGTCATCTAGGTATACCAAGCAGGTCTTCTAGGCTCGGCTTCGTGGCTGGAGTACTATGAATCCCAGATGGCATTACCACAAATAGCGACAATCCAGTTCCATCTGAAAATGCGGTCTTCTCTCGGTCCTTCTTGTTGATTTCTACCTGCCAGTAGACACTCTTGAGATCGAGTGTAGAAAACTAATTTGCGACGGCTAAAATCTCCATGACGTCTTCGATGCGTAGAAGCGGGTAGCTATCTTTCTTAGTGACGTTGTTAAGCTACCTATAGTCGAAACAAAACGAGTGCTACGATCCTTTTTCTATACAAGAATTACTGACGTGGCCCATGAACTGACAGAAGGCTCGATAACACCTGGTTTCTCCATGTCCGATATAAGCGCGCTCACTTCCCCTTGTTTGGCTATAGGAAGACGTCTTGGTGCTTGTCGAATCGGCGTGGCTCTCTATGTATCGATAACGTGTTACTGTACTCGTGCGGCCTTGGTCATCCGGACTTGTTGAGAAGATGTTACTGTATTTCGTGAACAGTAACTTGGCTTGCTTGAATAGCTGCACTGGTAATATGGACTATTTCAATACTGCGGACGTAAATTCCCGGGCTTTGACTGTTTCTTGCCTCCTTTTCCAATGATGGTTGTGAGTAGCTTCAAATGAGGTCATGGGAGAACGAACTGGTAGCTGCCAAAGACTTCTCCCACTTTGATGCTTGTGGTTGAGTATACACACTCTTGGCTCTTGGGTATTTGGAAGCCAGGATCCTCCATCAATACTTCGACATTCCATTATTTCAATACCCATTTGCCCAAATTGAACGTGATTCCATGTAGTCCATTTCCATCCATTTCGAGAATGCAGTCATCCATCCTGCCCTCGTAAAGTAGTTGTTGCCTCACTAGGTCTGGTCAGATAATGGATCGGGTTGCACCAGTGTCGATTATTATGGTGGAACGTTCACTGTCAACTTGACCCGGAAGGTATAAGTCTACTACTCCTCGATGAAGCCTTGAAACGGTGATTGTGGTGCTGGGGACATCGGTCCTCCTAGCCAGCTTCTGCCCCATGAAGTTGGTCTCCTCAGTTTAAAGGGCTTCCATTCTGTGCTCCTAGCTTGGCCTAGGTCTCCTCCACCCTGGACAATAGCTCGGTTTTCTTCGCGACTTGCAATATCTTTCCAGGTGCCCCTTATCTCTGCAATCCCAGCACCTAGACGCACCATATATCTGCGGCTCTCACTCAATTTCCACTGGCTCACACCTCCACTGTTCTGTTACTACCTCGTGAACCCGGGTAGTGGCAAGAGCCATATTTATCATGGCCTCAGAGTTCCGACTACAACCCAATGCGTCCTGTTTGTTGCAATCCCTGGTCCTTAAATGTTTCGGGCCGTAAGCTGGGTAAGCCAAAAGTGCCAGTCGCTCAATATTTTGGGCTAGCTGCTTTAGGGTTTCGCCAGTTTTCTGCATCTGATGTCGTAGCTGTGACCGGTAAATCTTCTTCAGATGATTGTCTCTATAACGCATGTCGAGCGCATTCATCATAGCAGCCGAGTTTGAGTGCAACTCAAGGGGGATAGTCTGCAAATGCTCAGCGGCTGGGCCTCTTAGAGCAAGAGTTAATGCAGTTGCTTGTTCTCTCATTGCAGCGATTTGTCTACGCGGCGGCTTCAAACTAGATTTTGGAGATACTCCAGACCATTTGCCCGTCGAAAATTGGTGCTTTTAAATTTATGGATGTGTTTTGCATTGCGGTTATAAGTGGGGCTAGTGGAGTTGTCACTACTGCCTTCGCTGCTTCCAATGACTTTTTCATTTTTCCAATCTCATGGTTGATTCTCGCCTCGACCTGGCTGACTTTCTCCTCGGCCTGGTAAAGGTTTTTCTCGAAGCATTTGTTCAGACTACCGGGTTCCGCTTTTGTTTTGGTTGACTATTTTTGCAAATCTGCCTTCATTTCAATTGCCTGTTGGTCTAGCTTCGTTTGTTGCTTCTCCAGCTTCTGTGTGTTGTCGCTGGTCTTGCTGTATCGGAATCAGCAATTGCATCAGCGCATTTGTCTAATTCCTTTGATTTTGGGGGTTTTGCTTCTCCTTTAAGCTTCGGTATGGTAAATTCATCAAATTTTAAATGTAAGCTTCGTGGTATTTTAATTATTTCGGCTTTTTTATTCACCAGTTTCTAAATTATAGTTCACCATTGGGCAGTTTAAAATAGTTTAAAAGTTTTCAGTTTCAAAATTTT
The DNA here is from genome assembly GCA_963969285.1 of Odontomyia ornata. NCBI lineage: Eukaryota > Metazoa > Arthropoda > Insecta > Diptera > Stratiomyidae > Odontomyia > Odontomyia ornata. The sequence goes on along the minus strand of OZ017739.1, from coordinate 234,419,735 downwards.
CATTCTCGCTTTTTGACACCACTGCTGCGTGTTATGATTCGCAGCCGATATGTTTAATATTGCGGGAAGGTGAAAACGCACTGTCTTTTAAATTAAGTTTAAAAGATTTTTTTTGATCTGAATGCACAAGAATTAATTTCCCTATTTTACAAATTTCCTTTTCACTTGTATTTTCACTTTATGTTTCAACAAGTCTTCAAAAATATTACGAAAATCTTTTACTTCACTAACAATCAATATCGCCTTCAATTGACGCTCTACTCTCATCGGAGTTTTTACTATCGCCATTTTACTATCGCAGTTCTTACTACTACTATATATACCCCCCATTCATTCAGCTCAGCTTTATATAGGGTCTATAAACATTCGATCTATTTCTCGTATATTAGCGGAAGTTCTGACAAAAACTACCTGGGATATTCGAGAAATTCTGAATACATGCAGTGACGTCACTTGCTTACTTTTAGATATTAATCATGGATCTAATTGGTCCATTCTTGTGCTTTCGAGTACATGATTTTGACGTTATTCGTTTGGTTTACTTGGTTTCTTCTTTTCAATCAATATTGATCATGATTATATTGACTGTTGTGACAGCAATTGCGAGAATAGTTCGCAGAATTGTTTGAACATGTAACAATATTTTAGCGATTGAGAATCGCATTTAAAAGTTGTGTTTTCCCCCAATGCTTCAAAATTAGCTGATGCAAATGGACTTTTATTACTGCATATAATAGTTGGATAGCCAAATTGATTGAAACAATTTTTTAGTGTTCCAATGAGCTGGCCCAACGTTGCTACTTACATGATCAACAATCAACAAACCCGAGTAATAATCATATACTGACAGAAAATCCTGTCCAGCATATGCAAACAAGTCCATTGAAACTGAATGGAATGAATATTCTGGCGATTCACTCTGTACGGGTTCCTCTTTTTGCTTGTTCCGTATGAATTTTTCACACACATCACATGAGGTGACAATTTCTTTGATGTTCATTTTGAGCCAAATATCATGCACCTTCACATGTGCAAGCGCTGTTCGGTTCCCAAGTGTGGCGCATGTAACCATTTTGCGATTTTAGCTTGTAATTCTGTTGGAATCACCAATCTAAAAACAAAACAAAAGCCCGTTTCCAAAGTGTAATTCAGATTTGTACTTGTGGAATTCTCGACTTAAATCGTCAAGTTGATGATATTGTGGCCAACCATTTTCAAAAAACCTAACAATACTCGAGTACAGTTCATCTCGTTTCAATATTGCATAGTTAAAATCATAGTTTGCCTCGGATGAGCAAGCCAATCCGGTGACAGTGTGAATGATACCTGTTAGATCGTCGATCCCCGTTTTGTTACTCAATTGCGCTCGTGATAAGCAATCAGCTATCAACATCTCTTTTCTTTATCTAATTCCATATGCCAAAAGCCACTACAAAGGTCAAGAACTGAAAAAACGCATTTATGAACCAGTTTTGACTTGAAGTGATCGGTAGTGGGAATGAGAATATATTTGCGCTGAATGCACTTGTTCACTGGTTGTGAATCAAGGCACAGTCACAAATCTTTATTTGTTTTTTCACCGGTTTGTAAATGTAGTCAATAATTTTGTTTATTTGATATCCACAGGCCAATTCTCTTTATTCTTTAAAAGCCGTCGGGACTTTCTTTGTTGAGTGAGCAGACGCGATTTGACTACTTCAAGTCATCTTCAGTGTTTAAAGGATGTGTTGAACGCAATGACCTTATATAGTCGAAGGATGGGTTGAGCGGATGGGTAATTAGGTCAGGTAGTAAATTACGTCAAGTACTAAATTAGGCCAGGTAGAGGGATATTAGGTTTTTTTTTTGCTTGTTGGATGTCCGTTTGTCCTGTTTCATGTTCTCTGAGACGAAAACGGAAACGAGATGAAACAGAACAAACGGATATCCAATACGCAAAAAAAAACAAAAAACCTGATATCCCTCTACCTGGCCTAATTCAGTACTTGAACGTAATTAACTACTCGACCTAATTATCCATCCGCTCAACCCATCCCACGACTATATAAAGTCATTCCCTTTAACACATTCTTTAGACACTGAAGATGACTCCAAGTAGTCGAAACGCGTCTGCTCACACAACAAAGCAAGGCCCGACGACTTTTCAAGAAAAATGATTTGTAAATGGTTTACCCAATCAGATGGATAGTTCACAGGTTCAATAATATCTTCATTAACCAGTATATCAAGTTCAACTTTTAGTTAATCCAATAAGCTGAATGGTATCCGTTTTTTATAGAGTAGAACAGGCTTCGAGTTTTCCTTCAACTTTATTGAAAATTTCCCGGGAAACTTTCCAATGCCACCAAAGAGGTCATTGTTATTTTCAATAAATTCATTTAAAGTTAATGATGTGCATGCTATCCTACTTACATCGTGCCGCTAGATCAATTCAAATTCTATACCTGTATCTAAGCCAAGCAATGGTTCATGATAATCGTTGACAATAAAAAAGTGAGAAGAATGTTCAGATTTCCGCATTAAATCACAACATGTGAGCTTAACGATACCAATTATTTTAACTTTATTTCTATCGTAATCAAAAATAAGATAATTGTTACATTGTTTTTCTTTATCCGATGGAATATTGTTTCGTAATTAAATTGATGGGAATGCAATTAACGTTCGAGCCGGTATCAAGTTTGAATGTGATCTTTTGATTTCCTATTTTGTATTCTTTGGTCCATCGCTCTGTGTTATGCCCAGTTTTGTATGAATTTATTCTATAAGTATATTTTAAAGTATTGATATTTTAATTATTCTCATTAATCAGCTCGTAAAATTTCCCCGAATCATCCCAATAAAGCGAGTATTATGCTGGTTTTGATTGTTTATTGTGATTTGGGCTGCGATAATGTGACGAGTGTGTTGGTTTTTGTTGCCTTGTGTTGCTGTTCATTTTTTGATGCCCTGTATTGTTGTCTGATTTCTTGTTTTGATTTACATTGCTTTCCAATTGTTTTCCCAATATTGATTTACAAAATTTTTGGAAATTTCTTTGTTTTCCGCATGTCCGGAAAGTTGACCCATTTACTTTGCATGTTCGTAAATGCGTTGGTGTGAAATTATCACCAGAATTGTAGCATCGATGAGTAATTGCATTGACCTTAATCGATTGTTGTTGTAAGAGTTGTGTGATACTGTTAACTTGACCCACACCAACACATTTCTCCAACAACATCTGGTTCGCTGTTTCAAATGCCTTGCAAATTTCGTTGGCATTTTGTAGGTTTTTATTCTTTGCATCAAGTAACTTCAATTGTAGCTTTTTATCATGAGCACCAATAATAATGTAGTCTTTGAGCATTCGTTCCTCTTATGATACGCCACAAGCACACTTGAATTTGCAGTACTACTTTGTTTACACAATTCTTTTTTTTTGAGCAACGGTATTGAACTTGAAGAACTCCATTGTTGTGTTATTTTGTGGGACACAATATCGATCAAATGCAGTCAAAATCTGATTTAATGTGCGTATAGCTGAGTTTGCCAGTGTTGGTTGCAATGCAACTGCTGTCCTGGCTGTTGCTGTTGCTGTATCGGCTGCTGGTGATACACTTTGCTGTGCCTGTGTGTTTTGATTTCCCGTTTGGTTTTCAGTGTTTGTATTTTCAATGATTCCCTCTGTTGTACCATCATCCCAAAACAACATGATATAGACTTCCACCGCACGAGGCCCGACTAGCCATAAAAACATTGCAATTTGCTTTGGTTGGCATTCCTAATTTTTTCCAATGGCCATCATGTACATGAGGAATTCATATTTCACAAATAGTATTGCAAGTCCTTTGGATAACCAACTGCAAGTTGATGTGATCTTTTCAGATTTCGCCAAGGCCTTTGGCACTGTGAATCATTATCTTCTTTATCGTAAGCTTGAAGATCTTGGCATCTCGGGTGCTCTTCTATCTTGGATGTCATTTCATCTTTTGTCGCGTCCCTGTCAAGTTAGTGTCTCTGGTACGTCATCTATTCCTTTTTATCTTTCATACGGTGTTCCAAAAGGTTTAATTCTTGCACTTCTTCTCTTTCTGTTGTTCATAAAAGATCTCTTCTTTGTAATTAATTCCTTTTGCCTCTTGTATGTCGGTTACTTCAAAGTATTTCGAGCAGTCAAATCCCAATTAGACTGTCAGCTCTTCCAAACTGATCTGAATGCTCTAAATATATGGTGTGCTTCAAACTATTTATTTCTTTACAATACTAAATGTCATAAAGTGACTTTTCCCCCAAAGACTCTCCTATTAATTTTAATTATATATTAAATGATACTTTGCTCTTTGATCCAAAACTCAAATTTGATGCACATACTTTAAATATAATTAGTAAGGCGTCTAGAGTCTCCGGGTTCATCCTAAGTCATGTACATAAATTTAATAGCATCTCTTCTTTTACCCACCTATTTTTTTATCTTGTTTGCTTGAATACTGTTCTGTTTTCTGGTCTCCCAATATTCCTAATATCCCGACCAACTTATTTAGACCAATGTTTTTTGTATAAGCTCTGCTACTATCAAGTTCCGTTAAATATTTTTTCTGAGCTGCGTTTACAACAAACATCTCGTTCATCTTGGATGAGCTCTAATTTATTCTTTGCGTTCCCTTTTTTTATTGGATTGTATTCAGTCTGTTCGATGGAATAAATAAATAATATCCCTTTTGGTAGTTACTTCAGCAATTTGCACCTTTTCCACCAGCCAATCGGTTAAGTTTCGACTCTGGTCACCCAAAGAAAACGCAAGTGTGAAAAAATATTTTGTAGAAAGCCCTTGTGCTGTGGGGAAAGAACACGCCCCACGAAACCGCAAAGCTAGCTTGCAAGCGCACTCCCCAGATAAGGCCATTTTCAGCGTAGCACTAATTCTACTTGTTAAGGTAGCAGACTACCACCGCAGTCCTTTACGGATCTTTTAACATCCATTCAAATGCTACAACATAATGAACATTAATTTTTAATGATATAGAGTTGAACATGTGTAAAATCCAGCCTTTCAATTTAATTTTCATAGGTGCAGATGGAACTATCCATAATTCTATTGCATTGGTCATTTCAATTGTTTGGTATGCATAATAGCTACACGTGGTTGTCGAGCACACATTTTACACATCATACAAACGTTGTATATTAGGTAAATATTCCAGATCCGATAAAACCTGGACATGGACAAAAATTTCGTTATTAACCTTTTTCACAATTTATCGTGTTTGTTATTAACGTTTTTCAGAATTCATCACGTTTGTCATTAACCTTTTCATTTTCGTACAATATATAGATAAAAGGCATTGTTAGTTAACGCTAGTCATAACAAAATCATATGCATTTCCAGAATTACGAAAATGCATGGCAAGCGGTTCCCACATGCGAGCGAATTCGACTGTCCAGACGATTCCACGATTGACAAATTAAATTAACTCTACTTTTTACTTCGGTTTAACATAAGTAATTCATTTTTATTCATTGTAATTCTGGAATCAAGTGAATAAAGACGCAACACACCCGTCTTGCGATATTTTTTTAAAGCCGTAAAAGGCTTGTTTAATTAACTGGTGCCCAATGTGGGGCCCACGGTCGCGTCGCTACACAAGTTCTGAATTAAATTAGAAGTTTTGAATAAAACCTAAAAGTTTTGGAAACCAGAACGTATAAGTTTTGCAGTATGGTTATTAGTGAATTGGTCAGCCCCCAAGTAGTGTAATAACAAAAAGGAATAGTGCTACCGTTTACTGCGTCCAGTTCCCTTAAGGCGCAGCCCCCAGTGAAACTGCAAATTTGGGTAAACTTTACAGCCGTTCACCTCAGAAACGTTAAGGATATTTGCAAAAAATTTTTAGCAAGAAGTCGGAATGAACCTTTGGCTATCGAATCAACTCATTACATTTTGCAAAAAGTTTGTTGCAAAAGTTATTAAATTCAAACAAAATAACATGTTTTCGTTAAAAAATGTAGTAGATCTCGGAAACTACTTAACGTACCAAGTTGATTTAAGCTATCGTTGTTAGATCTAAAGTATTTGCAGTGAATTAACTCATCAAAAATTTAAAAAAGTTTTTTGCAAAAGATTTTCTATAACAAAATGTGTAATTTGCACACTCTGAACAAATATCATGCATGCACATTGATTTGTATCAAATTTCCACTTTTTGTTCTAGGAAATTTTTTGCAAAAAACTTTTTAAATTTTTGATTCACTGCAAATAATTTAGGTCTAACAACCATAGCTTAAATCAACTAAGTACGTTAAGTAGTTTCCGAGATCTACTACATTTTTTAACGAAAACATGCTATTTTGTTTGAATTTAATAACTTTTGCAACAAACTTTTTGCAAAATGTAATAAGTTGATTCGATAGCCAAAGGTTCATTCCGACTTCTTGCTAAAAAGCTTTTGCAAATATCCTTAACGTTTCTGAGGTGAACGGCTGTAAAGTTTACCCAAATTTGCAGTTTCACTAGGGGCTGCGCCTTAAGCGAAATAAAAAATGCGTAAAAGCAAGAAATTAAAAAGGTGGACTCCAACTTGACAAAATTATAAGTGCGTAACAGGGTGCATACAAAATAAAAGTGCGTAGAAGAGAAAAATTTCTAGTGAAAACCCGCTTCATAAATTTATAAGTGCGTAGCAGCCTGAATTCAAAACAAAAGTGCATAAAAGCAAACTGAAAGTGCGTAAAAGCCGGATAAGGGAATTATTAACGGGACAGTGGAACAAAGAATAGAAATAAGGGAAAAGTGAAAAAAACTGAATACAAAACAGTGAAAAAAAATCGTAGATCCTAACAACTAATTGAAATAGCAAGAAGCAGACTGAAGAAAACAAGTGATAATAACGTTCAAAAGTGAAAAAAAAAATTTTTATAATATAAAAAAAAAAAATATATATATATATATATATATATATATATATATATATATATATATATATATATATATATATATTTATATATATATATAAATATGTATATAAATATAAATATATATATGTATATATGTATATATGTATATATATATATATATATATATATATATATATATATATATATATATATATATATATATATATATATATATATATATACAAACGGTCATATAATGGAGGATTTGCTCTACCTGAAAGGGCACCCAAATACTACGGAATATTGTCCGTTATTCGCAATAAGATTGTAGGGCGTGCTGATCTTGCCCTGGAATCTTATAACATTCCCTTAAATTGGCCAAAAGTAGCCAAATGTCCATTACGCGGGTAAGCGTGATTTGGGCACGGTTGAATATCAGCTTACAACTCTTATTCAAGGTTCTAGCATTGTTTATGAACCAGAGTGTTTATGACCAGAGTGTTTATCACCATCTTTCATTAATTTTAAATAAACTCTCTGTGATGAAACTGAGCCAAGACTCAATTAGCAGCTTGACTCAATGTACATTTGTAAGAGGATTGTAGAGTAATCTACCTCGACTTTTAAGCATAAAAGAACATATGGATCTCCCACAAGCGCTATCTTTATGCTTAAAATTAGAAAATGTCTATAACAGGACACAGCATGCTATGAATACTTTACGCAAAAATGACCACCATAATCCACCGCCTCTGCCCCCAAAAAAGGAAGGACAAAGGCAAATCCAAATGATGCAAAATCAAAATTTAGGTAAAAATAATTCCCGTTAAGAACTTTTCCATAACCCTAGGGTACCACAAAGACCATAATTCAATAGACAAGTACAACACCAGATTGCGAGTCCAAGCAATCTTGCTCTGGCTCCAAACCCCGTATTTATGAGCCCATGGATGTTAATCCTTCCCTGATCACTAATGCTGTGAACTATCAAAACCGTCCATCCATCAGAAGGACCGTATTTCCAACTAAAAGACCGCAAGAGTATAATCAAGTTCAAGGGAATGCCCAAAATAAACAGCAACGGCTATATACGCTGGAACCACAACCTGAAGATTGAGAGGAAGCACCTTTAGAAAAGGATATCTCGCTGGAGGAGTGTATCGACTCCATACCCCTGAATGATCAGGAAGGAAATGCAAAGGAAAATTAAACCAATAATTTTTTAGATCTTTGAGCTCTTCGCTCCCGTATTTCGAATACGGAAAAAGGGGAAAAATTAAAAGTTTTTGATCGACACGGGGTCAAATAAAAGTTATATCTGACCGCAATTTATTTTCAAACCCATACCGAACGAAAAACCGTTTTCTGTAAATTCTGTGGGTGGCACATTATGTTAAGTGTTACCCACCATGCATACGTAACATAAATCTATTAGGACCATACACGGATAAATGAAAATTCTTCATATTTTCAAACCTTCGAACTTTTGCAGGAATCATTGGGAATGACACATTGAAAAATTTACACGCAATTATACACACAAATCCTGACCACATGACAATTAAAACCGAACTTTGCATCCCTCTTAAGCAGCAGACATCTAGCGCAGTAAATCATACGGAAGTAAGGACCAACCACATGACTTCCGCTCAAGCAAGTAGATTGAAGAACATTATGAACGAATGTTCCATCGTCTTTGCTTCCGCTAATCCCAGCCAGCCTTACACAACTATCGTAAAAAGAGAAACTAGAACCTCTACAGATGACGCCGTCTATTCCAAAACGTATCCTTATCCTCGCTGCTTAAAGCGCATCATTGAGGCAGAGATAAAAAAGCTACTCCAGGATGGTATAAAACGATCATTGAGATTCCCATAAAATGCCCCTGTTTGGGTGGTTCCCCGAAAAAAGGATGCATCAGGACTAAAGAAATTTTGAATGGTGATCAATTATAGAAAGCTGAACTCAATCACCATTACAGAGTCACACCCAATTCCCGAAATAAACGAGGCTCTAGCAAATTTAGGTAACTTTCAATACGTTTCAATAATAGAAATCCAAAGTGGCTTCCATCAAATCCTTCTTAGGGAGCGTGATATAGAAAAAACAGCTTTTTCATAAACAATGGAAAGTACGAGTTCTTCCGATTAATTTTTAGGCTCAAAAATGGACCTCCTGTATTTCAAAGGGCATTAGCAGATATATTGAGGCAGCACATTGGCACCAAGTGTTACGTCTATATAGACGATATCATCGTTTTTGGACGAAGCGAAGAGGAACATTTCATCAACCTAGAGGCAGTTTTGAAAACTTTGGAGGAAGCACACATGAAAATCAATCTAGATAAGTGAGAATTCCTGAAACAGGACGTTGAATTGCTGGGATTTATTGTTAGCGTCAATGGGACCAAAAGCGATCCCAAGAAAGTTGAAGCAATTGCTTCTTTCCCAACTCCAAGGACGCTTAAGGAACTGCGGTAATTTCTCTGTCAGGCTACTATAGGCAATTTATTCGTGACTATGCTCGACTCGCAGAGCCTCTGACATCCCCTTCAAGAGGGGAGGATGGACATGTGTCCGAAAATTTGTCTAAGAACAGGTCTGTTAATTTAAATAAAGAAGCTTTGGAAGCCTTCCAAAAACTCATGGAATCCATCACTTTAGAAGAAGTAGTTTTGTCCTATCCAGGCTTCTCTAAGCCATTTGAGCTAACTACGGATACTTCCAACTTTGCGATACGTGCCGTCTTGTCTCAAGACGATAAACCCATTTTCTTTACGTCCCGCATGCTCTTTAAAACCCAAGAAAATTATGCGGCTAATAAGAAGGAGATACTGGCAATTATATGGGCACTCAAATCTTTGAGAAACTAACTTTACGTTTCTAAAAAAGTGAAAATTTATACAGATCACTAGCCCTCAACCTACGCCTTAAGCTACAAAAATACTAATTCAGAAATGAAGCGTTAGAAGGCCATCCTTGAGGAATATGACCACGAAACTAAGCACAAGCTTGGAAAAGCCAATATCGTTGCAGATTTACTTTCAAGACCTCCTCAGACATCCGAAATTGACTCCATGACTCCAACTCAACATAGCTCCGCACATGATCTTATCCGAAATGTGGATACCCCAATTAATGTCTTCGAAATCAGCTCATCCTCAAACTAGGTGAGGAGGATAGCTATCAAATCCAAAATCCATTCCTCAACTATACGAGACACATCATCATAAAACAAAATTATATGGAGCAGGATATAGTCTATATTTTTAAAAAGTTTCTAAATTCTGCTTCATCCAACGGATTACTTACTAGCAAAAACACATTTGGATTCATCCAAACAATCTATCCTAATCACCTTAGAAACTACTATAAAATTAAATTCACCAGGAAAATAGTTGAGGATGTCTCTAATGAAACTGAACAGGAGGAATGGATTCTGCAAGTTCATTAAAGAGCACATAGGAACACCGTGAAAACCGCCTCCCATTATTGAATAACTTTTATTTCCCAAAGACGGCAGCTAAGATTAAACGGTTGGTGAAGAGATACATTATATGTAAAGAGAGCAAGTATAATCACCATCCAAACAAACGTTCAAAGGTGCAACCCCTATCCCTAACTATCCAGAGCACACAGCCCATATCGACCTGTTTGCGACAGAGAAGGATCGAGTCCCCACAGCCATCGACAAGCTTTCCAAATTTCCGTAAAGGATGTGAAAAACCCTCTTCGGGACACTTTGTTTCATTTCTGCATTCCGGAAGGAGCTTTAAGGTCACCCACATTAATAACTATGATGGAGGATGAGCTCCAGATTAGGACATTCCAAACCCCACCGTGCAAAAGCGAGGTTAATGGTCAGGTGGAGCGCTGGCATTTCACATTAACTGAAACAATGAGGTGCCAATGAGGTTCCTTTCAGGCATCATATCTTTTCGATCAACTTTTGAAAAAAGCGGCTAAAGAGTAAAACCACTCTATTCACTCTGTTACCAGAAAGAAGCCAGTTAACTTAGTTTTCAGCCATTTCCCAAATGCGTCCCGTGAAGAACTTGAAAATATACATGAAGCAAACATCAAAAAACTTTGGGCAAAACAAGAAACGGATCTCAAGTTCCATAAAAAATATAGAAAACCTTCAAAAGACTATCAAATAGGAGAAATTATTTATGTCAAACAAAATAAGCGTAAAGGCTCTAAATTGACACCCCGCTATAAAGTAGAAAATGTCAGGTTAAATAATCATACCACTATAATAACAGAATCAGGGTAAGTAGTTCACATGATAAAAATTCGTAATTGAATTTTTCAGATTGATCCTCAAACTGGTTCAACCTAAAGTGCAAATCCTCAAGTTTACCAACTCACAAATATCGGGTTTTTCAATAAGAGGTGTTATTTTGAACAGTCCACTATTTTGGCAGATGTCACTTTTGAAGCTATCATTTTTCGACATTTGACAAGTAAAAACTATGTCATTAATACAACTGGAACGAGATATGCTTCAACAATGCAATGAAATTATTAAAATTCACTATAAAAATGGAGAAAATTTGGCAGAGACGAATCGTAAAACTCGAACATTTTTGGGTCGTCGTGAAGCACCTTGTCGGACAGCAATACAGAAATCGGTGGGAAAATTCGAGCAACTTAGTGATATGAATAATAAAATCCGTGCATGTCACTCAAGAATAGCCGAGAATATTGCTGTTGTAGCCTAAAGTGTTGAAGAAAACCCAGGTTTGTCCATTCCTCGTCGTTCTTTGGAATTAGGCATTCCACAAACGTCATTACACCTTATTTTGCTTACAGATTTGGGCCTTAAGGCTTGTGAGTTCAGTTAACACAAGAATTCAAGCCAGTCGATCATCAACAACGTCGTGTCTTTCCTGATTGGGTTCTTGAAATGCATGATTATGATCCAAAATTTCATATAAAAACCATATTGAGTGATGAGGCCCATTTCCGCCTCGGTGAGCTCTTCAACAAGCAAAATTGTCGCATCTGGGGCTTGGGAAACCCAAGAGTTATTGTTGAAAAGCCTCTCTATGTGACTATTGGTGTGGTTTATGGTCCGGCGGAGTCATTGGACCTTACTTTTTCGAAAATGAGGCTGGAGCAACAGTTACGGTGAATGGGTTGCGCTATCGAGAGATGATTAATGATTTTTTATGATGGAAAATTGGATGGTATTGATCTAGACAACGTTTACTTTCAACAAAATGTCACTACGCGCCACACAAGCAACGGAACCATTGATCTTTTACGGGGAAAGTTTCCGGACCGTGTTATCTCTCGAAGAGGTGATCACAATTGGCCACCGAGATCTTGTGATTTAACACCTAGCGACTTCTTCCTGTGGGGCCACGTGAAAGAGAAGGACTACATCAACAGCCTAGCGTCGCTTCAAGACCTCAAATACATAGGGCAGCCACATTGCGATTTGGTTATGAAAATTTCATGAAAAGAATATGGTTCTGCGTGGTCGTGGTGTTCATTTGCATGATGTCATTTTTCACTATTAACGGCATACTTTCCTCTTTATAATGAAATAAACATCCGATAATTTTTTAAAAATGGCATTTTTATATCAAAATAACACCTCTTATTGGAAAACCCTGTAGTAACACTACACCTAGGACAAGTTAGAATACAGAACGGCAATTTTAAATTGTACACCATATTAATCTGGAGCAATATGGGAAATTTTTAGACGAAACTGAAAAAATTATAAACTCATCAATAATACAACATATCGAACGAATAAATAATATAACTAAAATTAACAATGAACTAATGGATCTAGTAAAAAGAGATCAAAGATAAATAGCGAAATAATATACGAAGTACAATTTAAAGTAAAACTAATTAAAGAAGAATTGAGTAACATCAACTTCGCTATACACTGGGCCAAAGTTGGCATTATTAATTCATTGATTCTATCCAAAAAAGAAATTAAAATGGCAACAGATCTTATAAACAAAGATAATCTTGTATACTCACATATTAAAGAGGCACTTGATTTCCCAAATATTAAAATTATAACAAATGAACAGCAATTTTGTACATCGTAAATATCCTCATTGTTACAAGTGTAATTTTTGAAAAGCTTTCCATTAAACCAGTTAAAAAAATATAAATAAATTTATAAATGAAATTTCGTTTGAAAAAAATTTGAAACAAGTTATAAAGATATAAGGCATTGTTAATGAATGTAAAGTTTTTTTTAGTTACTTTCCAATTTGCCAAAGTAAAGACCTCCTAGATATAGGTTATACTTCATGTATACCAAATTTGCTAAAAAGTTTTGAGGACGATTGTGACATTGTCAGCGACCAGAACATCGCAGCCATCGACAATATCTCGCCTGGAATCCTTCTTCTTAATCAATTCTGAGGAAATATAACAACCGAAGAAGCCTTTCGGATTCAATAGGACGTACTTAATTAAGTTTTTGAATGCTACCCTAAACATCAATGGACAAACGTTTTCTGAAAGTCAAGAATCCTCTATCAATATCCTGCCCGCAATTTTTCAACCCTCATCGGAAATCACGAAATTATAATGACTTAATGAACCGCAGGCATTACCAGACATACAAACTAATAACACCGAGCAAATCTCATCTCTACCAACTAATCAAAGTCAACATCAATACACTAGCTATGGCCTGATTATTATCATATTTTGCATTATTTTCGTTAACCTGTTTTGCAGTAAATATTTAATATCAAAAAGAAACAAAATTAACATATTCACTTCCAGCAAAGTAATGGAGCCGAAAATCCATTCTTTAAACTCAGCCAACACATTGTTTAAGAAGTCTTGTGAGCGCCCACATCATCGATGTCCTACCTTATGACGTCACCAAGGTCCTGGAACACACCATTGCTGAAATTTAGCAACATACCATACTTCTAACGATCGGGGATCGCACCTAAAGTGGGAGGAGTTAATGTCAGTCATAAGAATAACGTATGCATCTCCAGAATTACGGGAATGCATGACATGCGGTTCCCAAATGCGAGCGGATTCGATTGTCCAGACGATCCTACGTTCGAAAAGCGATGACAAATTAGATTAAGTCTACTTCGTACTTAGATCTAAGTAATTAATTTTTATTCATTGTAATTCTGGAGTAAAAGGAATAAAGACGCAAGATTGCGATTTTTTTTTTTGAAACCATAAAAGACTTGTTTAATTAACTTGTGTGCATCGCATGTGAAAAGAAGGATTACACGCAAGAGAAAACACGTGGATCGTCAAAAAGTTCATACAACTCATCGTTGTAACGAAATCTTTACTCAGTTCCTTGTTTCTCTGGGCGGTAGATTTTTTGGAGTACTTTGTGTTCAAATACGTCCACTGCCTTTTTAGATTCGCTCGTCAGGATCCAAGTTTCACTTCCATATGACAGCACAAATTTGACTAGTGTTTTATAATTGCGAAGCTGATTTTACCTGTGCAGAACTCTGGACCTTAGAATGGAAAGTACAGAGTAATGTGCTTTATTTGCGGTATTTATGTGACGTCAATACTTGTCCCTGTTGGTGCCTCTTCTCTTCAGGTTGGCTTCAAGATCTACAAAATTAATCACACTTGCAAGGTTGTAGTCGCCTATGGTTAAGTTTTGTTGAATTGGAGTCTTCGTTTGAGTCATGAATTCAGTTTTAGTTTCATAAAATCGTAAGTCAATTACGTTTGCTTCAGATTCTAGGCTTAGAAATGCTCTTTTGACATCTAAGATTGAACGTGCAATAATATTGACGTCATGAGCATACACCACCGTTGTCTGGACTTGATCGTTAGTATACCCGAGGTTTTAGCTGATGTCTTCCTTATGACGTGTTCTAGCGCAATATCAAAGAGCATTTGGGCAAGTCGATCGCCTTGTGTTAAGCCTTATTACATAATATATGCTGTCCAGTAATTCTTCCTTTACCTTGACCTGGGACTCTGTGTTTAGCATTGTGACCTTAGCCATGCGAACTATTTTTGATGGGATGCCAAACTCAAGCATTATTCTGTGCAGTGCATGTCTGCCGACACTGTCGTATGCTTGTTTGAAGTCTACAAAAAGTTGGTGTACATAGATTATATATTCCCAACAATTTTCGAGCACCTGCTTTACTGAGAATATTTGACCTATTGTAGACCATCTACTTCGAAAGCCTTTCTAATATTATCCTTTAATATTTTCATACAGCTTTGAATTTTATTCTATGATTTTGGAGAACCCTTGATAGGACGTGGATAGCAGAGCAATGCGTCTTTAAGTTTCATACCTTAATTTGTCCCCCTTTTTGTATACAGGACATATCAAACTTTTTTGCCAGTCCTCCGGTAACTGCTCCTCTGATCATATTCTACATATTAGTCGATGTCGAAGCTAATTTAGATAAGAATCTCCGCCCTTAAGCAGTTCTGCCGGTATACCATCTATTTCAGGAGCCTAATTTTTTCTGAGGTCCCGTACTGCTGTCTGTACTTTGTCTCTGGATATTGGTGAGACTTAGGTCTCTTGGCTTGCTCCTGAAATGTTTACGGCTTTAGTCGTTATTGCGAATCCTTTAAATAGCTCCTGGAAATATTGCAGTCATTTGTTTCTAATATCGACTGGATCGCCTATGATTGCTCCTAGTACCCTTTTGCAAAGACTTGTTGGTGGATTGAAGCCCTCTCTTAGTTGTTTGATAGAGGTATACGCCAATTTGACTTCAAGTAGGGTCATGTTTGCCAATTTGACTTCATGTAGGGTAATGTTTTCGTTTATCTGTTGAATTTTGGTGTTGACTGTCAGTCGTTTCTTTCTTCGGTACACGTTTCTAGCTAGACGTAAAAGGCTTTTAAATTGTCCTAATTTTGCATTTTTTCGTCGCTGGATGTATTTTTTGTGCACCTGGTTCCTTTTTTTAATTGCGTCCTTGCATTCTACATACTACCAGTCGTTCTTACTTTTCCTTGTCTAGTGCCAAAGACTTTCTCTACTGCCCCTGTCACCGCATCTCTTATTGTCTTCCTCATGGTTTTGATGTCATCATTAGCTTCTCTCGCCTACGGGGATATGTTGTTGCGGCTTTCCAGTGCTGACATGTATGTGGACGGTGCTGAGCTATCATTTAACTTATGTAATTGGTACCTCAGAGTATCTGATGCTCCTTGTTGACAGCTCTTGGAGATGTACCATAGGCACTTGACCCTTATAATATAGTGGTCCGAATCACAGACTGAGCCGCGGAACGAGCTCATGTCGAGAATGCTGGTGGCCACTCAAAATTCATGGCTTTCTTACAGTTTGCGCTTTTAAATACAGTGTGCGTTTGCATGTTAAATATGTCTTCACCGTTCCATCTGGTTTCTTGCATTGCGAGGATGTTGATTTTATATATCTTTGTATCATCTAGAAGTTGTCGTAGTGCACCTGGTCTACCATTCGACGTTCCAAAAGAATAGTTCTTTATACGTTGCGATAGTCTTTGCTGTTTATCCAATCTGATCCAAAGCAGTTCTCCTAGTTCTGTGACAAGTACAATAAGTACTAAGTGGAGCGTTGTCAGTGCTTCAAGATAGTCAGTTTTGGCCCACGAGTTATAGTTTGTTTTCCACATACCGGCTAGCTGGTAAGGGCACCTTCTACACGCTACCTTTTTTTTTTTTGTTTTTTGTTTTTTTTTTTTTTTTTTTTTTTGTGGTAGGGAGGTGAAGGCATTTATGCCCGCCGAGTCTGGCAGTGTGGGACTCCCATGGAGGATACCTTTGGACTACCCACTAAACACCTCCCCTGTCAATCTGAGAACCTAGCCTGGAACCGTTTGACACATTACTTCGGGCCAGGTCTCGTTTTGTTACGCCGTGGGGCGCCTTCAAGCTGGGGAGTCCCTTTCCTAGCGGGAGGGGAGGGGGGAAGAGGAATTGCCAGAAGAGCGATCCCCCAGCCCCAGCGCCTCCGGCTGCTGTGAGTCCCTTTTATATTTTAGGACTGCCCGAGCATAATGTGCCACCTGGTTCCATTTGTCAACCGATTCGAGCATCACCGCAACTATATTATCCGGGGTGAGCTCTCCCGTCTCCCTGTAGAGTTCCTTTCGCAGCCTGGCCCATTTCGTACACGTAAAAAATGTGTGACAGGCATTGTCCTCTTCTCCTGGGCAAAACCGACAATCGGGAGACCGTGACTTGCCGATCTTGTGCAGGTAAGACTGAAAACACCCGTGCCCGCTCAAAAGCTGGG